>CM060903.1:351529523-352154523 GCA_030737815.1 Allium fistulosum | reverse complement strand
TCATCTGACAGGAGAGTTCTGATATCTCTATCTCCTGTTGAAACTACCATAAGAATGTTAACGGGATCTGAAAGCGCTGAGCTACTAGGTCTTGATAGAACATCTGGATAGTAAAGCAATTATATTCTAAGTGTGGGATGTGTTGGGGCCATGCATGCGGCAACAGTACCACATGTCAATAACGTCGCCAAACATCATGCCGCTTTTCATCAGTGTCATCGACCTTATACCCCTAGTTTCAATCTCCTTGTCACATTTCTTACTTCTTATTATGCCTTGTTTTCATCGTCGTCAAAAACGTCGACTATATATATATATATATATATATATATATATTTATTTAGCGGCATTACAATCGAAGTATGTTTCTAAAGTCACCGCGAGTCTTAGGGCCACTGTTCATCATGGTCGACGAGGTCCTTTTATATTGCTTCGGCAAGGATGCTGTGCGGCATTGCTGCCATGGCTATTGGTGTTGACATTATTTTAAATAGGCAGATAACCTATCGTATATGAAAATCGACACCATTATTTTCGATGAGAAGTTTCATACTTAAAAGAATGTAAGCTTTATTTTCTAACCTTGGGTAGAGGTACAATGAGATAATACGGCATGGGTGTCACATACCATCTTTATTAAGGGTGGCAAGCCTTCAGTTGTCTTTTTCGATGTCATAATTAGAGATAACAATATATTTTAAATGGTAAATCTCGACACCATCATTAGGGATACAAATGAAGTTTATTTTCAACATGCTATGTGCTTTAATATACTTGACATCGTCATTGGGGATACCAATGTAATTAACTTTGCAAGTTCGATATAGATGATTAGGGATACTAATGTAGATTGTTGATAAGTTTGACATAGATTATAGGGATACCATTGCACATCATTGTGAGATGCTATAGCTTTAAGGGATGAGAAACTAATTGAGAATGCCAATAGACATAGCTAAACATATGGGTAACATGTATTAAATTGTAAAGTGATAGGTTCATAGTTATCCTATAAAAACTATGGGACGTGTGAGGGATAGTCCATATCATGCTGGAGATGGATAGTCTCTACAAGGTTAATAAAGGGTTCATAGTTATCCTAGGAAAACTATGGAATGTGTGAAGGATAGTCCAAATCATTTTAAATGAATGGAATATGCATGATGGATAGTCCACATAATTTAAATAGTTAAACCATTTTTGATGGATAGTCCATATGGTAAGTGATGAATAATCCAAGTAATAATTACATGTGAGATGGATAGTCCACATAATTTTGTTAATGAAACCATGTGTAATAGGTAGCCAACATGGTAGGGAATGGGTAATCCAAAGAATTAATATATGTGAGATGGGTAGTCCACATAAGTATAAGACGCATTTATTGAAAATTTAGAAGGGTAGTCTAATAACTTTTGATGGGTAATCCAGTGTATATTGCATGTTTGCATATCAGTATGTTATTATGTTATAACCATTTTGGATGTAAGAGCACAGTATATAGTTGAGATATTTTAGTTATGATACTATTGAGGGGAAAACCCGTTCTGCTCAACGGCCTGGCCTCATTAGATATCTATTTGTTTTGAGATGGTAGGTTATTATTCACGCCAAACTATTGTCTGCTCTGAAGTATTTGTTTTCCCCTTAAACTCTCAGGTACTCATTTGAGTAGGTCGGGAGTAAGGATTTTTAGGTTTCCAGTTAGACGAATAAGCTTTCGAAGGCGTGCAAGAGGCAAACTAGCTATTTAGGAGTATCTATCAAATCCGCTATGTTGTTTGGTTTTGTATGTATGGACGTAGTGTCAAATTATATAATTGTCAAGTGTTAGACTTTGATCAACCAAGGGGCCATCTTCATATGTCGCTCTTGGAGTATTTTGTAATAATTATAATTTCTCCTAACATGAGTTTGCGAATGGGATTATGTAATGAATATGAAATCATATTTTGAAATGGAATGTAAAAATTATTTCTAAATTCTGTTTGAAAATTTTCATATTCATATGCTTTTGATGATTAATATGATAACATATCCGCATATTATCGCCGGCAATTAATAACCATGGATGACTATTGCATCCGTAGCAGTTAGTTTTGGACCTTAGAATAGGGGATGTTATACAAACGACCTCATATGATTTAAATTATAATATTTTATGATCCTTTGTTACGTTAAATATGGGTCGTTATAAAAACTTATCATGAGATCTAGAGCTTTTACTAGAGAAGAAGAAGCTTCTTAGCACATCAAAGAAACTAGGCCAATTCATGCTTTCTAGGGCCTTCTACCTCGTAGGAGATGGTGACCAAAGCTAAAATTGATAGGATGATGATTGAGATAAATAAAAAGATGTTGAATATCCAAAATTTTATCTTTGAATGAATGGAGAAGAGCTTTACCATGTTGGCCCAACAACCACATAGGCATGGGAAGAGCCGTAAGGATTCATCGTCTTTAAATTATAAGGAAGATAGTTCTTCTTCGTCAGACCAGAACATGAGGTAAGGCAAGCAAAAGATGAAAGGAAAGGATGTTGGGGAAAAAAGAAATAAAGTGGAAGAAGTGATGAAGTTATGGCCATGACCATCATGGTCGGTACCAACCACTATCAACTCGGTATCGACCATGTAAAGGTGGATCAAGTGGAATATTACCTGAATCCATGAATTTATCTGACAATGATGGTGATTTACAAGATACCAGTGATTTTATTTGGTAGAATGCAAGCATGTAGATTGATGATGTTAAAATTAAAGCCGTAGAACTAGCAAGCTGTCGTAGAGGGTCTGGACGAATGGCTCCGCCGGAGACTGGAGAGCCTAGACAAACCGAGAGCATCTATAGAGTAAAACGCTTGGAGCAGTTCTCGACAGTCACCGTACAGCTGCGCAAACTAACAAAAAGTTTGTAGCAAATATGATTTGGAGATTGCTGAATGAAAATCAATATAGAAGTAGCGACGAATGGGGTTCGACGTCAAGTAGGACTCAATACACTGATGATATATTGCAAGGGAGTTATCCCAAGAAGTTTGTGATGCGGAAGATGTCGTCTTATAATGGAATGAAAAATCCAAGACAACATCTATTGAAATATGAATGACATATGGATAGTGTTTATGCTACTGATGTGGTGAGATGTAGGTGCTTCCCTATATTCTTAGATCGGGTAGCTATGATGTGGTTCACCTGACTTGCGTCGAGGTCCATATCTTCTTTTAATAAATTAGCAAAGATGTTTATGGAGAAGTTCAGAATTCATTCGGCTCAGCTAAAGGATGCGATGTCCTTTTCAAACATCCATCAAAGTATCAAAGAGACTCTGAAGGATTTTCTAAAGTGATTCAATTCTACGGTGATAGAGGTTAATAATCCGAAGGAAGATATATATTCAATGGCATTGATTTGGGATGCACCCTAATATGGACATTGGTAGATGGCTTAAAAGAAAAAAACCACCTACCATGGAAGAATTTTATCATGGGGCATCCTAGTTTCTATGCTTGGAAGAGGAAGACTTGGCCGTAGTACCAATTGATGGTAGACCATCGAGTGAGATAGTGTAGAGCAATGTTGTTATTAAGCAGACCAATGAGAGGGACAGAAGAATTGCAGTGAATGTTCAGAATAAAACCCAGAAGTGGAGAAACCAAGGCACTGTTGGGAAAAAGCAGGACACCAAGAAGCATCCAAGGTATATGAGATCAAAAGATTACACTCCCTTGAGCGATACCACTAAGAACATCTACATTGTTGTGCAGGGTATGGAGAACTATAAGAAGCCGCCTTGGATGGAGGCTACTAAAGCTGAACGGCTCTCGAGAAGTATTGTCATTTCCATGAAACTCACGGATGCAATACCAAAGAGCATCATCACCTTTGAGATGTAATAGAAGATTTAAATCGAAAGAAGAAATTGCAACAATATGTGAGGGATCCATAAGATGGCAGATGGAATGTTAGACCAGAAGTGTAGATACCACAAAGGGATCGGCCTAGGTCCAGTAGAGAGGGACCGAGGCGACCTAAGAGCAGGATTGTGATAAATACCATATCCCAAGGATCCCATCGGAGACAGAGAAAAGCCAGAAAGAAATGGAAAGGTATTGTAATTCGCTGAAGCATGTGACTCTGGAGGGTAGTTACGCTATCGAAGATAGAGATCAGGAGAAACAACAAAGAATAATGAATAATGACACTGTTCTTTGAAACAGAGATTTTGATAGGATCAAAGCACTGACACATGATCCTATGGTGATTACGGTCATTGTGGGGCCGACAACTTTGCCTCGAGTTTTGATTGACTGTGGAAGCCCGGTTAATAACTTATTCAAGAAAATCTTTGATCGGACAAAGATCAGCCCAAACGATCTGAAGCCATGTAAATCTCATATCCAAGGGTTTACCGAAGAGGCTAAATAACCTATTAGATGTATTGACTTGTCCATAGAATTGGGCGAGGGAGATCGCAAAATTGTGCAGGTTCAGAATTTCATGGTAGTCAATGAATTCTCGGCCTACAATGCTTTTTTGGACTAACCGGCCCTTGCAAGCTTCACGGTAGCCCTAGCTCCATGTTATTTAATGATGAAATTTTCCATCAAGAATGGATTTGGATATATTCAAGGTGACCAGAATACCGGTCGGGAATGCTATATTGCTGAGCTCAAAGAGGGGAAGCGATGCGAGAAATGAAAGGATGCTGAGAAGATTCTCTGTATCAAGACTGCTGATGCATAACACCTACTTCCTAAGCCTTAGCTAGGGTCCCATAACAAGTTATATATACCTTGGACCCTCAAAAGGAGCCAGAAGAGGCAAAGGAAGAACAGATGGAGCTATCCATCAACATACCGATCGATGATGATGATCCAATCGGGTTCGCAATGTCAGATCTCAGCTTGGCATGAAAATGAAAAAGGAGTTGGTAGGGTCTGAGAAAACCTAGATATGTATGCCTGGATGCATTCTGATACGTGAATTTCACTGAAGATAGCATGCCATGAATTAATTGTGGACCTAAGATGCCCTTCTGTGAAGCATAAGAGACACAACCTGGATCCGGAGCCATTCATTGCACTAAAAGAAGAAGTGGATAAGCTGAAGGCAAATGGCTTTATCTGCGATACCATGTACCTTTAATGGGCATCGAACCCTATGTTAGTCAAAAAGCCAAATTGAAAATGGTGGATATCCATCGATTAATCGAATCTGAATAAAGCTTTCCTAAAAGATAGTTCTCCATTGTCTAAGATCGACAAACTTGTGGATTCAACGACTAGACATGAATCGCTATACTTTGTGGATGCATATGCTGGCAACAACCCGATAACAATGCATGTTCCAAAGCAGAAGAATACAAGTTTCATTACTGATTTGGGCCTTTACTATTATTGAGTGATGCCGTTTGGTTTGAAGATTGCTTGATTGACTTACCAACCACTGGTGAATAAGATGTCCAAAGATCAAATTAGGCAAACAATGGAGGTTTATGTGGAAGATATGCCTATGAGATAAAAGCGATCGAGAATCACATGGATGACCTATCTAAAATGTATGGTGTGTTTTAAAAGTATGGGATGAAGCTTAATCCATTAAAGTGCTCTTTTGGACTCACATTGGGCAAATTTTGGGTTCCATTGTGAACATAATGGGCATTGAAACTAATCCTGAACAAACTAAAGCATTGAAAGAGGTTACTGCCCCAAAAACAACGAGGGAAATGCAGAGCTTGAATGGGAAGGTCGTTGCACTAAGTCGGTTTATTTCGAAGGCGATAGATAGTTGCATACCATTCTTTGATGTCCTCTAAAGAGAATAATAAAAGTTTGTCTGGATAGAGGAATGCCAAGAGGCTTCAAGAATTCACTTGCACACATTGAGAGATGACCAATCTTGTCAAAGCCTTTGGAGGGAGAAGATCTATTCATTTACCTAGCGGTATCTGCTCAAGCACTAAGTGCAGCCTTGTTATGCAAGGAGTCCAAAATCCAAAGGTCCGTATATTATATCAGCAAGTGTTTTACCAAAACTGAAAAGAATTATCCAATGCTAGAGAAGCTGGCACACTGCTTATTAATTGCTTCAAGGAAGTTGCGACCATACTTCTAGGCTCACTCAATATAAGTGCTTACTAATCAGCTGCTAAGGTAAGTACCACATCGACCCGAGACCTCGAGAAGACTGTTGGAGTTGAATATCAAGCGAAGTCAGTAAGACATAACATAACATCCTACAAGGGCGATACGAAGACAGGCATTGGTTGATTACATTACCGAATTTACCATCTAGGATGGAGAAGTGGAAGAAGCTATGTATGGTCCAACTATTTGAGTGGAAATTGTACATAGATGAAGCTTCCAATGAACGTAGTTCCGAGGCAGGAGCGATTCTTGTAATCCAAAAGGACGAAAGTCATGCCATACTTTGAAGCTAGAGTTTCCAGCAATGAATAGCGGAGCTGAATTTAAAGTGTAACAACCCGTAAATTGAAAATATTTTAAATGAAAATTCATTTGAAACGTTGAATATAATTATTTTAAAATTGATAAATTTGGAAATTTAATGTAATATTTTGGGATTTGATGTGAAATGTTCTTCCAAATTTAATAAAATAAAGATTTTTCTTAAAATGCAAATTTTGGTCAACTTTAGTCAAAGTTTGACTTTCTGTGAAAATTTTAGGGCCCGTTTGGTTTGCTGTTTTTAGTTTTGTGTTTTCGTCTAAACAAAAATGCACATTTCTTATGCATTGTTGGAAAACACACAATTTTGAAAGATGAAATTAACAGAGAAAATAGAAAACAAGTTTACTTGATTTTTCGTGTTTTGAGACATAACAAAGGACGGAAAACAATTCCTCCCCTCCATTTCCCGTCCATCGTTGTAACGGCTAAGAATTGTAAAAAAAATTCTCATGTTTTCTTGTATTTTATAGTGTATGTTGAAAACACAAAACTCAAAACGAAACCAAACGGCCCTTAAATTTTGAAGTTTGAATTTTTGCTTTTTTTATGAAGATGGATTTAATTCTAACATTTTCTTTGTTTTTCGTTTTGTTAAATTTTGATTCCTACATTTCAAAACTTACAACTTTTGGCGTAGTACACGCAGTTACTTTCCCTACAACTTCTATTTTATTTTATTTTGATTTGTTTGGGCTTAGACCATTTGGGCTAGAAAACCCTTTAGTTGGATGAGGAGCCTATATAATATCCTAGGGTTTTTCTAGATGTCTCATTGTCATTTGTGCCTCCACAGAAAAAAAACAATGTAAGTTTTCTTCTTCATCTTCCTCCTCAAAACCCTAGACCTTCTTCCTCTTTTCCTCTACAATTTTCCTCCTCCTCCCCTCCACAAATTTCGGCCACACCTATCTCCTCCTTCCCCAACCACAAACCCTAGCCAAAAACCCACTTCTCCTCCTTCCTTTTCCCCCTTTCCTCTTCACAAGTTTCGGCCCCTACCTCCTCTCCTCCAACCAAAAACCCCATAGCCGAACTTCCTCAACCCCTTCCCCTTGCTTTGCCTTGGCCATGTTCACCTCCTCCATCACCTAATCCCTAGGTCGAGCCCTCCACTACCAAAACAGCAACCCTAGGCCGAGCCCCTTCACCAAAACCCTAGCCTAACCTAGCCAAAACTCACTACAACAAAAATACCCTATTACAACGCCCTTTTTACAACGGGCATTGGTTGCCTGTTGTAATAGAAGGCTATTACAACGGTCCATTCAGGCCCGTTGTAAAAGACGCCCTATACAACGCCCTTTTTACAATGGGCAATGACTGCCGTTGTAATAGAATGTTATTACAACGGTCCATTCATGCCCGTTGTAATAGATGTCAATTATACAACATTCATAAAATGTCCGTTGTAATAGATGCTGATTTTACAATGGTCACAAAATACCTGTTGTAAGAGGTGCCAATTTTACAACGGTCATAACATCCGTTGTAATAGGTGTCAATTTTACAACGGTCAAAAAATGTCCGTTGTAATAGGTGCCAATTTTACAACGGTCGTAAAATGTCAGTTGTAATAGGTGCCAATTTTACAACTATCATAAAATGACCGTTGTAATAAATATCTGTTGCCCATTTTCGATAATCAATAATTAATAATTACAATGTTTTCTTAAAATTAATATTTATTATTTATTAATATTTAATAATTAATCATTAATAAAATTATATCAATCATAGGTTATTAATTACTAATTATGATATTATATTACTAATTACTAATAACTAATTACTAATCATTGATAATATTATATTATTTATTAATATTTAATAATAATCATTAGTAATATTACATTAATCATTTATAACTTATAATAATTAATGATTATTAATGAATAATCACTAATTACTAATTATTAACCTTTTTAGTTTACCAACTGTAGGAGATGCTAATTTTCAACAACTCTTAACCGATCATTGTTTTCTTCGATTATCTAATATCTTAGACGTCGTAGGAGGATAATAATCATTCAATAATTAATTAGAAATATTAATTAATCAATTATTATCATTGACTAATATTAATAATTATTATTCAATAACTAATAATTAATATAGTAATTAATAATAATTAACAATTAATTAATAACAATTAATTTTTAATAATTAATTAAACAATAATTAACCAAAAAATATTTTATAATGAATATATATATATATATATATCTTATATCTAATGTTGTTTGTAATGGCAAAGTGTTGGGACTACCAAATGTTTTGCACTTATAGCACATATCCATCCATCGATTTTTTATTAAATAAAAATTAAATATTTATAGTTATTAGATGTACATACGTGCATTTTATACTACTTCGAATAAATAAAATAATTATTTTATTTAGTGAATGTAGAAATAAAATATAGATGAAATATTTTACAAAGTGGAAATTATTATAATTAATTTGTAATTTTTAAGTCGGATGACCCACCAGCATATTTTTGTATACGGACGTTTTCAGGCTCGAACAAGGATATAATTGTCATTGAGTAAACGGTTTTATAAAAGAATTAAATAAACCTTTTTATTACTAAATAAAACTATTACCACCGTCAAGCCCGAAGCCCGTTTATTTACACAGCCCGACCCTTTCCTTGCTCTCATTGTTCGGCCAAAATCAACTAAAACCCTAATTCCCTTTTTGCTCAAAATTATAGATCGAGCGAGCTAGAGTTGAGCATTTAGTATTAGAAATTAGTCATCCTTTAGAATTAGGACTTACTCTAGTCCGAACTCTTGCAGATGTTTTTTATGTTGTTCAGATTGTTTTTAGTTTCGGAACTGCTTATGTCGCCCCATCTTCTAAAATCGCTAGTCGATATTTGTCTAGAGGGTTTTCGCTTGATCTGATTGCCAATTTCTCAGGTGCTCTTATGAACCTTTTTTTTTGAAACTTGAAAATGTATGATGAAATTGTTTTAAGCCTTTTTACTTTGATGGTTGCAGTTTATGATATGGTTTGTGATACCGAATTTGGATGGTTCTCTAACAAGAAACATGAAAAACGTGCTGAGATTTTGCATTATTCTTCAATATCTTCCAAGATTGTTTTGATATTTACTCTTTCGACTTTGGAGATTGTGAAAACAAGTGGAGTTATGATGGAAACCGCATGGGCAGGAGCAGCATATAATCTTGTTCTCTACATGTTAGTTAGTCATGTAAGTATTCAGTAAGTTTTTCATAAACATTCAAAAGAATATGCATTATTATTATTCGGAATCATTTACAGATTGTTGGGGCTTCCTGGTATCTCCTAGCTATCGAACGCCAAGATTCATGTTGGAGAGAAGCATGCTTTCTCGAACCTCAATGCAACTATGAATTCTTCGATTGTAAAAGCATAGACCATTTCAGAAATGAATGGTTCAAGTCAAGCAATATAACTCGCATATGAAATCCAGATTCTAAAATATATCATTTTGGCATCTATGCTGATGCAGTCAGCAACAACATCACTTCCTCACCATTCTTCTAGAAGTATTTTTATTGTTTTTGGTGGGGACTTAAGAACTTGAGGTAATGGTCCATATTACATACCTCACCGATTTTTTTGAATTTTGAAACCCGTTTGTTGTATGCTAATGAAATAAAATTTTGCAGCTCTCTGGGACAGGATTTTGAAACCAGCACATATGTTGGCGAAAACTTGTTCGCGATTGTCCTAGCAATTCTTGGGTTGGTTCTGTTTGGCCTACTCATTGGAAACATGCAAGTCAGTTCCTGTATTAATAACGATGCAAATCAATTAGGCATTATAACATTCATAACGCTAACTAAACCTGTTGAATAAATACGACAGTCATATTTACAATCAACTACTACAAGATTAGAAGAATGGAGAACCAAGAGAACAGACACAGAGAGATGGATGAGTCACAGACAGCTTCCATTAGAGCTAAATTAGCAATGTATTAGAAGGTATGATCAGTACAAGTGGGTAGCAACACAAGGCGTGGACGAAGAAGCCTTGCTGAGAGGACTTCCTTTGGATCTTCGTAGAGATATTAGACGTCATCTCTGCCTAGACCTTGTTCGCAGAGTGAGTATTCGCTTTTTTCTATTTTCCCCCCTTCTTCTTTTGAATTTTTGCGTTCAATTCTTTTGATCAAACTGCATCCCTCAGTGTTACAATAATAACATAGTGAATGATAAAGTTACCTCTATCAACATACGAAATTTTATATATCCAATACAGGTTCACATCAAGAATTTTTTTTTGAATGCTTTCATCGAAGCAAAAAATAAAATAAAAATAGCAATAAAAATAAAATAAAATAAAATATATCAGGAAAAGATGCTGCAACAACAGTTGTCAGAGCAACACCAACTTTAATAAGAACTGCTATGGAAACCATTCTAGTATCAATTTTACGTCTCTTAGTGAAACTAGCTAATACCCAATCATAGCAGAGTATATGTTGGCGACAAACTTTATCAGATTCGCCACAACAATCAAAATGTTGACAAATGAGGTGACTTTATTTTTATGTTTCGACTTGCATGATACTATGGAGATTAGGTAAGCACTTGCTATCCAGTAGTAGTTATTGGCTATTTTATAGCAAAAAATAAGGCATTGTACTATGTTAGAAAGTAGTTATTGGCTTTTTTATAGCAAAAAATAAGGTATTTTAATATGTTGGAAATTAGACTGAATGACTTGTTAATATGAGATTTTAAGTATAGCACTTGAATAATTAAATTAATGGACAAAAGATAAAAAATGTATTATTTAAACTCCCGTGTAAATCGCACGTATGTGCTTATAATAGCTAAAAATATTTACTTTTTTTTTTAATTAAATATTAATGGACGGATGTGTGCTACAAGTGAAAAGACTTTAATGGTCACAACACTTATTTCAAACAGTTTTGTTTATAACGCCGGTTACAAATCGACAGAGGAACACTGTCGATGAGTGGTAAGGAATAAGGTAATGGTGAAGATTGCAATTCACGACGAGACTCCGTTAATAAACGAATGGTATTAAAAAAACAGGATTGAAATCTTATTTAATGATTGATTTTTTATTAATATAATAAAGATCAAAGTATAATATGCCAATCTTTGACCGAAATGCTCACTAAGCGCAACGGTGGGCTTTGTATATTGGGTTCACGAGTGTGGACAAGTGTAAATTCTGGAATTTAGGAATATATATGTTGTGGCTAAGCCATCAGCGATTTATTAAACTAGTGCTGATCACGTCACAATATTTGTTGCAACTATTGAAGACAAACAGATGAAGGCAAAACTTCCATGTGATCATGTTTGTTTTTCCTTACTTCCTCTTCCTGCCGTCTCACTATGTTGTATCACTTCATATATAATTAACTAATGCCAATTATCATACTAGTGTTATTTATTCTGTGAACATACAGATACGGTTATGACTTATGACCCAGTTGTTTATTTCTTTATCTATTTTTGTCTTAATGATTAGGAGCAAATCCCATTTTGGAATTTTTATTTTGTTTGATTTGCAAGGTACACAAAGATATGGGATCATTTATATCAATGAAAATTAAACAATTTTAATCACTTTTTCTTTATTGTGTGACAACCCAAAATTTTAGTGTAATTTTGGAATCTTGCGGCAAGCCAAAAGTTCATGCATAATAATGTTTAATCATTATGGAAAATAATACCCATTGGTTTGTGAAAAGGATATTCCAGTCAAGGATAATTTGGTTACTCGGATGAGTGGGTAGCTACGTACAGAGAAATGTTTGCATTGTACATTGCTCACATGTGGACAAATACTCCTCCACCTCCAGGTTTTAGTCTCCTACAATAATAAACATATTTTGTTTAAACTAGATTATTACATAATTCATCTTATATGATGCTACTAGATTAAGAAAAGTAACATGAAGTTAGATAAGGATACTGATGTCAATGTTTTGTAGTATTTAAGTTTCTGAGACATTTTATTGACTGACTATGCTGCTTGTCTAGAAACCTCTCTCTCCTCAATAAATAAATAACACGAGTTCATCGGAACAATTCTAGCTCAAAGATTCTACTCGATTATACAAATGTCCATTCCATCAAATAAACAGAAAGAAGAATGATCGGAGTAGGTTTAATATGTTAGCATTCATTGATTCCTGGCAGAATAAAAAACATATCCAGGCAGGTAATTCGACAGATTTCAGATACTAGTGCCTACACAAGACTGTTGAAAATTCATCCATCGAAGCAGAATTATAAACCATTTCCTTTCAGTGAAAAAATGAACTATGGATGCTTTTAGTTTCAGTAATTTGCAACTGTATCTACTTTTAACAGAATATTAAACAAAAGTCAATTGGCTTGATTTTCTTGCTGCAAGCAAGATTGCACGGAAGCATCAAATGAAATCACTTTGATAGATTAAAAGTCACAAGCCTCTGTTTACCTATAAATGAATAATCTGACGCCTGGATAGACTAATAGCTTTAAAAATGAAAGCTCCAAACTTTAATGGCAAAAATTTTGGTAGGAATTTATTTTAAGGATACATCATCAAACTCCAATCCAAGTCTATACACTGCTCGACATGTAGCATAGCTGTTTTATTTTGTTTATATATTTAGTAGCATTGCTTTGCTCATTCCCCTTGCTTTGCCTTGGCCATGATCACCTCCTCCATCACCTAATCCCTAGGTCGAGCCCTCCACTACCAAAACACTAACCCTAGGCCGAGCCCCTTCACCAAAACCCTAGCCTAACCTAGCCAAAATTCACTACAACAAAAATACCCTATTACAACGCCCTTTTTACAACGGGCATTGGTTGCCTGTTGTAATAGAAGGCTATTACAACGGTCCATTCAGGCCCGTTGTAAAAGACGCCCTATACAACGCCCTTTTTACAATGGGCAATGACTGCCCGTTGTAATAGAATGCTATTACAACGGTCCATTCATGCCCGTTGTAATAGATGTCAATTTTACAACATTCATAAAATGTCCGTTGTAATAGATGCTGATTTTACAACGGTCAAAAAATACCCGTTGTAAGAGGTGCCAATTTTACAACGGTAATAACATCCGTTGTAATAGATGTCAATTTTACAACGGTCAAAAAATGCCCGTTGTAATAGGTGCCAATTTTACAACGGTCGTAAAATGTTCGTTGTAATAGGTGCCAATTTTACAACTATCATAAAATGACCGTTGTAATAAATATCTGTTGCCCATTTTCGATAATCAATAATTAATAATTACAATGTTTTCTTAAAATTAATATTTATTATTTATTAATATTTAATAATTAATCATTAATAAAATTATATTAATCATAGGTTATAAATTACTAATTATGATATTATATTACTAATTACTAATAACTAATTACTAATCATTGATAATATTATATTATTTATTAATATTTAATAATAATCATTAGTAATATTACATTAATCATTTATAACTTATAATAATTAATGATTATTAATGAATAATCACTAATTACTAATTATTAACCTTTTTAGTTTACCAACTGTAGGAGATGCTAATTTTCAACAACTCTTAACCGATCATTGTTTTCTTCGATTATCTAATATCTTAGACGTCGTAGGAGGATAATAATCATTCAATAATTAATTAGAAATATTAATTAATCAATTATTATCATTGACTAATATTAATAATTATTATTCAATAACTAATAATTAATATAGTAATTAATAATAATTAACAATTAATTAATAAAAATTAATTTTTAATAATTAATTAAACAATAATTAACCAAAAAATATTTTATAATGAATATATATATATATATATCTTATATCTAATGTTGTTTGTAATGGCAAAGTGTTGGGACTACCAAATGTTTTGCACTTATAGCACATATCCATCCATCGATTTTTTATTAAATAAAAATTAAATATTTATAGTTATTAGATGTACATACGTGCATTTTATACTACTTCGAATAAATAAAATAATTATTTTATTTAGTGAATGTAGAAATAAAATATAGATGAAATATTTTACAAAGTGGAAATTATTATAATTAATTTGTAATTTTTAAGTCGGATGACCCACCAGCATACTTTTTGTATACGGACGTTTTCTGGCTCGAACGAGGATATAATTGTCATTGAGTAAACGGTTTTATAAAAGAATTAAATAAACCTTTTTATTACTAAATAAAACTATTACCACCGTCAAGCCCGAAGCCCGTTTATTTACACAGCCCGACCCTTTCCTTGCTCTCATTGTTCGGCCAAAATCAACTAAAACCCTAATTCCCTTTTTGCTCAAAATTATAGATCGAGCGAGCTAGAGTTGAGCATTTAGTATTAGAAATTAGTCGTCCTTTAGAATTAGGACTTACTCTAGTCCGAACTCTTGCAGATGTTTTTTATGTTGTTCAGATTGTTTTTAGTTTCAGAACTGCTTATGTCGCCCCATCTTCTAAAATCGCTAGTCGATATTTGTCTAGAGGGTTTTCGCTTGATCTCATTGCCAATTTCTCAGGTGCTCTTATGAACCTTTTTTTTTTGAAACTTGAAAATGTATGATGAAATTGTTTTAAGCCTTTTTACTTTGATGGTTGCAGTTTATGATATGGTTTGTGATACCGAATTTGGATGGTTCTCTAACAAGAAACATGAAAAACGTGCTGAGATTTTGCATTATTCTTCAATATCTTCCAAAATTGTTTTTGATATTTACTCTTTCGACTTCGGAGATTGTGAAAACAAGTTGAGTTATGATGGAAACCGCATGGGCAGGAGCAGCATATAATCTTATTCTCTACATGTTAGTTAGTCATGTAAGTATTCAGTAAGTTTTTCATAAACATTCAAAAGAATATGCATTATTATTATTCGGAATCATTTACAGATTGTTGGGGCTTCCTGGTATCTCCTAGCTATCGAACGCCAAGATTCATGTTGGAGAGAAGCATGCTTTCTCGAACCTCAATGAAACTATGAATTCTTCGATTGTAAAAGCATAGACCATTTCAGAAATGAATGGTTCAAGTCAAGCAATATAACTCGCATATGAAATCCAGATTCTAAAATATATCATTTTGGCATCTATGCTGATGTAGTCAGCAACAACATCACTTCCTCATCATTCTTCTAGAAGTATTTTTATTGTTTTTGGTGGGGACTTAAGAACTTGAGGTAATGGTCCATATTACATACCTCACCGATTTTTTTGAATTTTGAAACCCGTTTGTTGTATGCCAATGAAATAAAATTTTGCAGCTCTCTGGGACAGGATTTTGAAACCAGCACATATGTTGGCGAAAACTTTTTCGCGATTGACCTAGCAATTATTGGGTTGGTTCTGTTTGGCCTACTCATTGGAAACATGCAAGTCAGTTCCTGTATTAATAACGATGCAAATCAATTAGGCATTATAACATTCATAACGCTAACTAAACCTGTTGAATAAATACGACAGTCATATTTACAATCAACTACTGCAAGATTAGAAGAATGGAGAACCAAGAGAACCGACACAGAGAGATGGATGAGTCACAGACAGCTTCCATTAGAGCTAAATTAGAAATGTATTAGAAGGTATGATCAGTACAAGTGGGTAGCAACACAAGGCGTGGATGAAGAAGCCTTGCTGAGAGGACTTCCTTTGGATCTTCGTAGAGATATTAGACGTCATCTCTGCCTAGACCTTGTTCGCAGAGTGAGTATTCGCTTTTTTCTATTTTCCCCCTTCTTCTTTTGAATTTTTGCGTTCAATTCTTTTGATCAAACTGCATCCCTCAGTGTTACAATAATAACATAGTGAATGATAAAGTTACCTCTATCAACATACGAAATTTTATATATCCAATACAGGTTCACATCAAGAAATTTTTTTTGAATGCTTTCATCGAAGCAAAAAATAAAATAAAAATAGCAATAAAAATAAAATAAAATAAAATATATCAGGAAAAGATGCTGCAACAACAGTTGTCAGAGCAACACCAACTTTAATAAGAACTGCTATGGAACCATTCTAGTATCAATTTTACGTCTCTTAGTGAAACTAGCTAATACCCAATCATAGCAGAGTATATGTTGGCGACAAACTTTATCAGATTCGCCACAACAATCAAAATGTTGACAAATGAGGTGACTTTATTGTTATGTTTTGACTTGCATGATACTATGGAGATTAGGTAAGCACTTGCTATCCAGTAGTAGTTATTGGCTATTTTATAGCAAAAAATAAGGCATTGTACTATGTTAGAAAGTAGTTATTGGCTTTTTTATAGCAAAAAATAAGGTATTTTAATATGTTGGAAATTAGACTGAATGACTTGTTAATATGAGATTATAAGTATAGCACTTGAATAATTAAATTAAAGGACAAAAGATAAAAAATGTATTATGTAAACTCTCGTGTAAATCGCACGTATGTGCTTCTAATAGCTAAAAATATTTACTTTTTTTTAATTAAATATTAATGGACGGATGTGTGCTACAAGTGAAAAGACTTTAATGGTCACAACACTTATTTCAAACAGTTTTGTTTATAACGCCGGTTACAAATCGACAGAGGAACACAGTCGATGAGTGGTAAGGAATAAGGTAATGGTGAAGATTGCAATTCACGACGAGACTCCGTTAATAAACGAATGGTATTAAAAAAAACAGGATTGAAATCTTATTTAATGATTGATTTTTTATTAATATAATAAAGATCAAAGTATAATATGCCAATCTTTGACCGAAATGCTCACTAAGCGCAACGGTGGGCTTTGTATATTGGGTTCACGAGTGTGGACAAGTGTAAATTCTGGAATTTAGGAATATATATGTTGTGGCTAAGCCATCAACGATTTATTAAACTAGTGCTGATCACGTCACAATATTTGTTGCAACTATTGAAGACAAACAGATGAAGGCAAAACTTCCATGTGATCACGTTTTTTTTCCCTTACTTCCTCTTCCTGCTGTCGCACTATGTTGTATCACTTCATATATAATTAACTAATGCCAATTATCATACTAGTGTTATTTATTCTGTGAACATACAGATACAGTTATGACTTATGACCCAGTTGTTTATTTCTTTATCTATTTTTGTCTTAATGATTAGGAGCAAATCCCATTTTGGAATTTTTATTTTGTTTGATTTGCAAGGTACACAAAGATATGGGATCATTTATATCAATGAAAATTAAACAATTTTAATCACTTTTTCTTTATTGTGTGACAACCCAAAATTTTAGTGTAATTTTGGAATCTTGCGGCAAGCCAAAAGTTCATGCATAATAATGTTTAATCATTATGGAAAATAATACCCATTGGTTTGTGAAAAGGATATTCCATGCAAGGATAATTTGGTTACTCGGATGAGTGGGTAGCTACGTACAGAGAAATGTTTGCATTGTACATTGCTCACATGTGGACAAATACTCCTCCACCTCCAGGTTTTAGTCTCCTACAATAATAAACATATTTTTTTTAAACTAGATTATTACATAATTCATCTTATATGATGCTACTAGATTAAGAAAAGTAACATGAAGATAGATAAGGATACTGATGTCAATGTTTCATAGTATTTAAGTTTCTGAGAAATTTTATTGACCGACTATGCTGCTTGTTTAGAAACCTCTCTCTCCTCAATAAATAAATAACACGAGTTCATCGGAACAATTCTAGCTGAAAGATTCTACTCGATTATACAAATGTCCATTCCATCAAATAAACAGAAAGAAGAATGATCGGAGTAGGTTTAATATGTTAGCATTCATTGACTGGCAGAATAAAAAACATATCCAGGCAGGTAATTCGACAGATTTCAGATACTAGTGCCTACACAAGACTGTTGAAAATTCATCCATCGAAGCAGAATTATAAACCATTTCCTTTCAGTGAAAAAATGAACTATGGATGCTTTTAGTTTCAGTAATTTGCAACTGTATCAACTTTTAACAGAATATTAAACAAAAGTCAATTGGCTTGATTTTCTTGCTGCAAGCAAGATTGCACGGAAGCATCAAATGAAATCACTTTGATAGATTAAAAGTCACAAGCCTCTGTTTACCTATAAACGAATAATCTGACGCCTGGATAGACTAATAGCTTTAAAAATGAAAGCTCCAAACTTTAATGGCAAAAATTTTGGTAGGAATTTATTTTAAGGATACATCATCAAACTCCAATCCAAGTCTATACACTGCTCGACATGTAGCATAGCTGTTTTATTTTGTTTATATATTTAGTAGCATTGCTTTGCTCATTCCCCTTGCTTTGCCTTGGCCATGATCACCTCCTCCATCACCTAATCCCTAGGTCGAGCCCTCCACTACCAAAACACTAACCCTAGGCCGAGCCCCTTCACCAAAACCCTAGCCTAACCTAGCCAAAACTCACTACAACAAAAATACCCTATTACAACGCCCTTTTTACAACGGGCATTGGTTGCCTGTTGTAATAGAAGGCTATTACAACGGTCCATTCAGGCCCGTTGTAAAAGACGCCTTATGCAATGCCCTTTTTACAATGGGCAATGACTACCCGTTGTAATAGAATGCTATTACAACGGTCCATTCATGCCCGTTGTAATAGATGTCAATTTTACAACATTCATAAAATGTCCGTTGTAATAGATGCTGATTTTACAACGGTCACAAAATACCCGTTGTAAGAGGTACCAATTTTACAACGGTCATAACATCCGTTGTAATAGGTGTCAATTTTACAACGGTCAAAAAATGCCCGTTGTAATAGGTGCCAATTTTACAACGGTCGTAAAATGTCCGTTGTAATAGGTGCCAATTTTACAACTATCATAAAATGACCGTTGTAATAAATATCTGTTGCCCATTTTCGATAATCAATAATTAATAATTACAATGTTTTCTTAAAATTAATATTTATTATTTATTAATATTTAATAATTAATCATTAATAAAATTATATCAACCATAGGTTATTAATTACTAATTATGATATTATATTACTAATTACTAATAACTAATTACTAATCATTGATAATATTATATTATTTATTAATATTTAATAATAATCATTAGTAATATTACATTAATCATTTATAACTTATAATAATTAATGATTATTAATGAATAATCACTAATTACTAATTATTAACCTTTTTAGTTTACCAACTGTAGGAGATGCTAATTTTCAACAACTCTTAACCGATCATTGTTTTCTTCGATTATCTAATATCTTAGACGTCGTAGGAGGATAATAATCATTCAATAATTAATTAGAAATATTAATTAATTAATTATTATCATTGACTAATATTAATAATTATTATTCAATAACTAATAATTAATATAGTAATTAATAATAATTAACAATTAATTAATAACAATTAATTTTTAATAATTAATTAAACAATAATTAATCAAAAAATATTTTATAATGAATATATATATATATATCTTATATCTAATGTTGTTTGTAATGGCAAAGTGTTGGGACTACCAAATGTTTTGCACTTATAGCACATATCCATCCATCGATTTTTTATTAAATAAAAATTAAATATTTATAGTTATTAGATGTACATACGTGCATTTTATACTACTTCGAATAAATAAAATAATTATTTTATTTAGTGAATGTAGAAATAAAATATTAATGAAATATTTTACAAAGTGGAAATTATTATAATTAATTTGTAATTTTTAAGTCGGATGACCCACCAGCATATTTTTGTATACGGACGTTTTCAGGCTCGAACGAGGATATAATTGTCATTGAGTAAACGGTTTTATAAAAGAATTAAATAAACCTTTTTATTACTAAATAAAACTATTACCACCGTCAAGCCCGAAGCCCGTTTATTTACACAGCCCGACCCTTTCCTTGCTCTCATTGTTCGGCCAAAATCAACTAAAACCCTAATTCCCTTTTTGCTCAAAATTATAGATCGAGCGAGCTAGAGTTGAGCATTTAGTATTAGAAATTAGTCGTCCTTTAGAATTAGGACTTACTCTAGTCCGAACTCTTGCAGATGTTTTTTATGTTGTTCAGATTGTTTTTAGTTTCAGAACTGCTTATGTCGCCCCATCTTCTAAAATCGTTAGTCGATATTTGTCTAGAGGGTTTTCGCTTGATCTCATTGCCAATTTCTCAGGTGCTCTTATGAACCAATTTTTTTTTTGAAACTTGAAAATGTATGATGAAATTGTTTTAAGCCTTTTTACTTTGATGGTTGCAGTTTATGATATGGTTTGTGATACCGAATTTGGATGGTTCTCTAACAAGAAACATGAAAAACGTGCTGAGATTTTGCATTATTCTTCAATATCTTCCAAGATTGTTTTTGATATTTACTCTTTCGACTTCGGAGATTGTGAAAACAAGTGGAGTTATGATGGAAACCGCATGGGCAGGAGCAGCATATAATCTTGTTCTCTACATGTTAGTTAGTCATGTAAGTATTCAGTAAGTTTTTCATAAACATTCAAAAGAATATGCATTATTATTATTCGGAATCATTTACAGATTGTTGGGGCTTCCTGGTATCTCCTAGCTATCGAACGCCAAGATTCATGTTGGAGAGAAGCATGCTTTCTCGAACCTCAATGCAACTATGAATTCTTCGATTGTAAAAGCATAGACCATTTCAGAAATGAATGGTTCAAGTCAAGCAATATAACTCACATATGCAATCCAGATTCTAAAATATATCATTTTGGCATCTATGCTGATGCAGTCAGCAACAGCATCACTTCCTCACCATTCTTCTAGAAGTATTTTTATTGTTTTTGGTGGGGACTTAAGAACTTGAGGTAATGGTCCATATTACATACCTCACAGATTTTTTTGAATTTTGAAACCCGTTTGTTGTATGCCAATGAAATAAAATTTTGCAGCTCTTTGGGACAAGATTTTGAAACCAACACATATGTTGGCGGAAACTTGTTCGCGATTGTCCTAGCAATTCTTGGGTTGGTTCTGTTTGGCCTACTCATTGGAAACATGCAAGTCAGTTCCTGTATTAATAACGATGCAAATCAATTAGGCATTATAACATTCATAACGCTAACTAAACCTGTTGAATAAATACAACAGTCATATTTACAATCAACTACTGCAAGATTAGAAGAATGGAGAACCAAGAGAACCGACACAGAGAGATGGATGAGTCACAGACAGCTTCCATTAGAGCTAAATTAGCAATGTATTAGAAGGTATGATCAGTACAAGTGGGTAGCAACACAAGGCGTGGACGAAGAAGCCTTGCTGAGAGGACTTCCTTTGGATCTTCGTAGAGATATTAGACGTCATCTCTGCCTAGACCTTGTTCGCAGAGTGAGTATTCGCTTTTTTCTATTTTCCCCCCTTCTTCTTTTGAATTTTTGCGTTCAATTCTTTTGATCAAACCGCATCCCTCAGTGTTACAATAATAACATAGTGAATGATAAAGTTACCTCTATCAACATACGAAATTTTATATATCCAATACAGGTTCACATCAAGAAATGTTTTTTGAATGCTTTCATCGAAGCAAAAAATAAAATAAAAATAGCAATAAAAATAAAATAAAATAAAATATATCAGGAAAAGATGCTACAACAACAGTTGTCAGAGCAACACCAACTTTAATAAGAACTGCTATGGAACCATTCTAGTATCAATTTTACGTCTCTTAGTGAAACTAGCTAATACCCAATCATAGCAGAGTATATGTTGGCGACAAACTTTATCAGATTCGCCACAACAATCAAAATGTTGACAAATGAGGTGACTTTATTTTTATGTTTCGACTTGCATGATACTATGGAGATTAGGTAAGCACTTGCTATCCAGTAGTAGTTATTGGCTATTTTATAGCAAAAAATAAGGCATTGTACTATGTTAGAAAGTAGTTATTGGCTTTTTTATAGCAAAAAATAAGGTATTTTAATATGTTGGAAATTAGACTGAATGACTTGTTAATATGAGATTATAAGTATAGCACTTGAATAATTAAATTAAAGGACAAAAGATAAAAAATGTATTATCTAAACTCTCGTGTAAATCGCACGTATGTGCTTCTAATAGCTAAAAAAATTTACTTTTTTTTAATTAAATATTAATGGACGGATGTGTGCTACAAGTGAAAAGACTTTAATGGTCACAACACTTATTTCAAACAGTTTTGTTTATAACGCCGGTTACAAATCGACAGAGGAACACTGTCGATGAGTGGTAAGGAATAAGGTAATGGTGAAGATTGCAATTCACGACGAGACTCCGTTAATAAACGAATGGTATTAAAAAAAACAGGATTGAAATCTTATTTAATGATTGATTTTTTATTAATATAATAAAGATCAAAGTATAATATGCCAATCTTTGACCGAAATGCTCACTAAGCGCAACAGTGGGCTTTGTATATTGGGTTCACGAGTGTGGACAAGTGTAAATTCTGTAATTTAGGAATATATATGTTGTGGCTAAGCCATCAATGATTTATTAAACTAGTGCTGATCATGTCATAATATTTTTTGCAACTATTGAAGACAAACAGATGAAGGCAAAACTTCCATGTGATCACGTTTGTTTTTCCTTACTTCCTCTTCCTGCTGTCGCACTATGTTGTATCACTTCATATATAATTAACTAATGCCAATTATCATACTAGTGTTATTTATTCTGTGAACATACAGATACGGTTATGACTTATGACCCAGTTGTTTATTTCTTTATCTATTTTTGTCTTAATGATTAGGAGCAAATCCCATTTTGGAATTTTTATTTTGTTTGATTTGCAAGGTACACAAAGATATGAGATCATTTATATCAATGAAAATTAAACAATTTTAATCACTTTTTCTTTATTGTGTGACAACCCAAAATTTTAGTGTAATTTTGGAATCTTGCTGCAAGCCAAAAGTTCATGCATAATAATGTTTAATCATTATGGAAAATAATACCAATTGGTTTGTGAAAAGGATATTCCATGCAAGGATAATTTGGTTACTCGGATGAGTGGGTAGCTACGTACAGAGAAATGTTTGCATTGTACATTGCTCACATGTGGACAAATACTCCTCCACCTCCAGGTTTTAGTCTCCTACAATAATAAACATATTTTGTTTAAACTAGATTATTACATAATTCATCTTATATGATGCTACTAGATTAAGAAAAGTAACATGAAGATAGATAAGGATACCGATGTCAATGTTTCGTAGTATTTAAGTTTCTGAGACATTTTATTGACTGACTATGCTGCTTGTCTAGAAACCTCTCTCTCCTCAATAAATAAATAACACGAGTTCATCGGAACAATTCTAGCTGAAAGATTCTACTCGATTATACAAATGTCCATTCCATCAAATAAACAGAAAGAAGAATGATCGGAGTAGGTTTAATATGTTAGCATTCATTGATTCCTGGCAGAATAAAAAACATATCCAGGCAGGTAATTCGACAGATTTCAGATACTAGTGCCTACACAAGACTGTTGAAAATTCATCCATCGAAGCAGAATTATAAACCATTTCCTTTTAGTGAAAAAATGAACTGTGGATGCTTTTAGTTTCAGTAATTTGTGACTGTATCAACTTTTAACAGAATATTAAACAAAAGTCAATTGGCTTGATTTTCTTGCTGCAAGCAAGATTGCAGGGAAGCATCAAATTAAATCACTTTGATAGATTAAAAGTCACAAGCCTCTGTTTACCTATAAATGAATAATCTGACGCCTGGATAGACTAATAGCTTTAAAAATGAAAGCTCCAAACTTTAATGGCAAAAATTTTGGTAGGAATTTATTTTAAGGATACATCATTAAACTCCAATCCAAGTCTATACACTGCTCGACATGTAGCATAGCTGTTTTATTTTGTTTATATATTTAGTAGCATTGCTTTGCTCATTGACTACAACTTATAAGGACATGTTACCATTCAATTATTGCACATATAAACTGGTGTTTTTCACCTATCCATATAGACAAAAGAAGAAAGAGAGGATGATTATATGGATAAAGGCAAGAAGAAAAACAAAAGGAAAAGAGAATGAGAGCGTGAAAAGAGAAAGCGACAATCAAAGAAAGATGAGTTCGTTGACAAAAGCTTTATGCTTATGTGTTAGTGCTTCATGTATTTGGCTGTTATGAAACTAGTTGTCATGTGTATGTTGGAACTATGTCAATGTAAACTTATGTAACTTTTTGGAATGTGTTGGAATTTTATGACTCTAGCTTTTTGTATTTTCGTATGTGATTTTGGTTGTTTTATGATCATATTTATTACCCGTTAAATTATTCATCATTGGTATAGATATACTGCATGGATGCTGCTGTTGTTTTTTTTAATTTGCATTTATTTTGCAACGGTCAGAGCATGTTGTTATACAACCTTTTTACAACGGTCAAAGCATGTTGTTATAAGAGATTTTTAGAAAGTTTATTGTCCATTGTAAAATACAGTGGACCTATTACAACGAGGCCTAATACGACGGGCGCATGCCCATTGCGAAACACATATTAGAATGGGCATTGCCCGTTGTAGAAAGGTTGTTTTCTTGTAGTGACTCCTATGGCCGAACCCTAGCCTAGTCCACACCTCTATGGCCGAACCCAAACACAAACAAAACCCTATGGTTGAACCCAAACTAGCCTATGGCCGAGCCTATGCACCCCTAGACAAGCCCTCTTCATATGTTTACAAATATATATATATATATATTCTATTTTTTTTCTATGTGAACTATTTGTTTACGTATGGAATTTTTTTTTCAAAGTGTCGGATTTGGATTCTCCTCTCACTCAAGCTTGTCCGTAATTTGTCGTGCTTGTTGTAGTCGTTCTGTTGCGTTTTGAATCACTTCTCCAACCAAAGAAAGGTGATTAATCACTCTTGACAACGTACTTATATTTTTGTGAATTGATGACAATGGAATTGTATGGATTGTATATGCAACTTGAGAATTTCACCTATATTTATATATTATGTTATTTCATATCATATTTTACCTGTTATGATCATATGCCATGATATATTGAATATTGTTATGTTTATTTAATATTTTGTTCTCACATTGCAAGTTCATCCACTATGGGTTAAAATGATACATACCCGAATGATCTTTAGATTAAGGAAAATTATTATGGGTTGAAATGAAAGGCCTGAGCAATTTTATTTGACTTGGTATTGCGGGTTTAAAATGATATAAAACCCGAAAAATTAATAAATTGCGGATTGAAATGATATATGTCTGTATTTACTTGACCCTAGGGTAGAGAATTTTATACAGACTCCGTGGTTGATTTAAAATGATTTTCTAAAAATTATTAAGTATTTTGGATTTCTATATATGAATCTCAACTAAAATTTAATGTAATAATTTCTATGAATTTGTTCACATGAGTTAAAAAAAATTATAAGAAATAAATAGTTGGAAATGTAAATTTTGGAATCTAATTTACAGTATGAAGGTTAATTGAAATTTAATAATCCGATTTGACTTAACAATGGTATTTTATTCTAACCTATAAATTGTAAGGTTTAATTCATGTAATAGTGATTAAAATGATAAATGGTTTTTTTTTGAAAAAAAATGCAAGTTAAAACGTACATTTGACATGTAAGTTTTAACCAATGTAAGTGGTATAACTTGGGTAATAAATATGATAAATGTTATTTACTGAAAAGAAAATAAAGTGTAAGTTAATAACGTACTTTTAACTTAGCATAAGGATTTCAGCTTTAAAATTTGACATTATAGCAACAAAGTTATTTAACTAAAGGTGTGGTTTCTTTAATGACCAAGTAGCTAAAATTAGAGTAATATAATAAGAATGATATAATGACTATGATAAAAACTGTAAATATATGTACTATTTGATTATATAAACTATTGTAGTAGGAAGTATTACAGTAACAATTCAAAATTGTTGCAATTTCTTACGGTAACAATTCAAAACTGCTGCAATTTCTTACTGTAACAATTCTGCACTACTGCAGATTCTTATAGTAGCAATTCTGCAGTGGTGTAGATTCTTACAGTAGCAATTCTGCACCGCTGTGAATTCTTACAGTAGCATTTCTGTACTGCCGCGTTTTCTTAAAAGTGACATTTCCAAAATGCTACAAAATTTTCTAAAGGGTTATAGTTTCGAATGTTATGGTTCTAAAGGTTACATTTTTAAAGTGCTATGATCTCTAAATTTTTACGTTTCAAAGGGGTTATAATTAAATGAAATTTGGAAGTGTTACAACTTTGGAAAAATGAATAATATTTTAAAGAATAATGATATGGAATTTATATGGTTTTGAAAGGAATATGTTTGATATGAAAAATAAACCAATTGAAATTGAATGACCACGGGTTATATAACGCTTGGTTGTTAAAGAGACCTCGATCGGATATGGGCATACTCTCTATCGATACCGAAACCACTTTAACAACTGTGTACGCAGTGGAGATTCCAGAATGAAGTAGGATGGCGGCGACGATCCTAAAGGTATACATACGTGGACCTAACTCCTGTGAGTTAGCATAAGGTGGCTAAAACAGGAGCAATCGACGGGCCAAGTGAGGTAGCTCCTTCGATCGGACACACTTCATCGTTAGCCATTCTATTACTTTGTGATTAATTTGGTGCGCACCTTTGATTCAGGAGTGTGGATCGAGTTAGGCGGTATTTGCGGCTATGCGTTACCAACAGTCCAGAAGTGTAATTGGTATATCTTGTTTGCGCCAAAAATGGTCACAAACCCCAAGTATTGTGAAAGCACCAGTGTATGAATACAAATCAGCAATATTCAAACACAAATCTCAGATCTAAGCAAGCAACAAACAGCAATCCAGAAATAATGAACAACGACACACAATTTATAGTGGTTCGGCTATCTCCGGCCTACGTCCACTTCAAAGTTTTATCTTTTATTGATTATCCTTGCTGGTTACAGATGATTACAACAGTTACAATAAAGAATTTCGAGTACAACAGCAGTGGAAAGAAGTAGGATTGAATCCGGTAGAGTCTGGACGTTGGATGGCCAAAAAGATCCCCTTTCTGTAGGCTTCAGAGGGCTATTTATAGGCATAGGAGGCTGAGATCGCGCTCAAACTTGGGGAGACTTCTTCTGGCACGTGAGGGGGCCCACGCGACCGACCCCACCAAGTTTCGACTTGATCCGCGATCGATACGAAGCAATTTCGTGTCCATCAAGAAATGATCCAATCGAGATGAAACTTGGCAGGATTGTTCTTTACCTTGTATGCAAGCTGCTGTGAAAATTTCATTGCATTTGGATCAATGGTTCAGGAGATATGGTCGATACGAAATTGGTCTGCTCGATGGCTTTTTGGTTCGAATCCATTCATTCAAACCGATCACTTCGACTCGATGGCAATGCACGTGAGCAGGTTGACGTGGCGCGCGCTCTTCGTGTTGATCCGCTTTTCACTCCGGTTTGATCGAGTCACTCCGAGTATTTCGCCGCGTTCGCATCCATAACTCACGCGTCATTTCTGGCCTGTTTGACTTAGTGGATACGAACAAGCAATTATTCATGGATTCGAACAAGGACTCCCGATGGATACGAAGCGGTCAGCGCCTGATGGATGCGAAGTCATCTGATGGATTTGAGACAGATGGGTACGAAGGACTTGCATCCCTGACCGATACGAAGATGATGGATTCGAATGGAAGCTCATCCGTGGATACAGACCATGTCTAGTTGGATGGATACGAAACAGGACGTTGCTGATCGATATGAAGCGCATGTCCTGTTGATGGATACGAACTCGATCGATGCTAGCCGAGGTTCCTCGATGGATTCGAACCCAATCGGTGCGAAGTTGATGGATACGAATGGAGACGTGATGGTGAATACAGACTCCATCGATACGAAGCGCTTGATGGATACGAAAGCGTGACTTTTTTCATCAACCTGCATCGATCATATCTTGAGCATATGAACTCGGATTGACTTGAAATTTAGAATGCAGGTTTCCATGGCTTTGCTTGTCCTGTCTTGTCAATTGCGGCCAGATCCGGACTCGGACAAAATTCATCGATATCCATGGTTATCCTGCAATGCATAGTTGATATTCATGACTAGTTATTATTGATTTTATGTCAGTTTTGGGTATCTCAGCTTTGCTAAAAGTTGGGATAACATATCTACCCTGACATTGCCTAGTTGTGCCGTGTCACCTACCCTAGCACGCCTTCTACGAGTTTGTTTTATGTCGTACCTATGGGGTATCCTCTGGCGGCCCTAGTTTACGGGGAGTTACGGTACTATATAGACTATTGGCATTATAAAATGTGTTAAGGGGGAAATGGGTAACGCCTTAACGCTATTTTAATAGTTTACTTTACTTTACACATTATTATAATAGCGTATATTACTACATAGTAGATAGTTTAACGGATCCTTAAAGGATGGGCGATCCCAAGCATCCTTTAAGTTACCGATGCATTTCTTTTACAGTTCACTTGAGTTGATTTACATTTTATAAGTATGTATGTCCTGACTCGAGTGTTTTGTGTTTTTGCTTTACGCTCGGGTCAGCCTAAGTTTCACAGCTTTGGTTTCATCCTTTTTGGAGCTAGAGATCCGCCGAAGATTTAGCTGTCTACCTGATATTTCCATTCCAGTTATTTCCACTCAGCTTTTGCTTTTGTAGTAGGGAAATTATGTATCTAAACTTTTCGTTATATTTGTTTTCAGACTTGGGTATTATGTACAAGTTTGAGACTATGTATCTAGAAGCTTTATGAACTCCTATGTTTATTTTATTCCGCTGCGAGTTATTCTGATATTCTGTGTCTGTGATTCTGTGATTGATTTTATTTTCCCCAAATTTTATTAACAATTTGTTGTTTGGAATTATTCAAGTCTGACATGTGTGGTTTTATTGTCGATTTGAATGGTCCAAAACGCGGGATGTTACATAAAGCATTGATTGTGCGACTCAAGATAGGAAAGGAGCTAGGGGTCAAGACTCTGAATATATTCAATGACTCTTAATTGGTGGTCTGCCAAGTTAAAAAGGAATTTCAGGCTAAGGAAGCGAGACTTACCCCCTACATAACGAAGGTACAGGAAGTATTAAGTGATATTGAACACTATACGATAATGCACATTACCATAGAAGAGAATATGAAAGCAGATTCCTGGGCCAGACTAGCTAGCTCTGAAGATGTACACCTTATGGACTTGTTCTAGTAGATGTTTTATCAGCTTTAGCATTGACCGCTTGGATATTGATTGGATTTTGGAAGCTGAGGAGGAAAAGGAGTCATGGATGACTCCAATCAAAGAGCGTTTGCTAAAGGAAACTCTCCTGATTGGAAGAAAGGAATGACGAAAACTCTTATGTGAAGTACCTCAATTAATTATGCAAGGAATGTTGTATAAGAGAGGATTCTCGACCCCCTACCATGGTACATCACTAAAGATAAAGCAAAGAAAATTCTTGTGGAGGTACATAAAGGAAGGACTGGAAACCACACTGGGGGAAGACCTTGACAAAGAAGGTTCTTTGCTGTTAATACTTTTGACCAACAATTAACCAAGGCACGGTTAATCACACCAGATGATGTGATAGATGCTAGAGATTTACAGTGATACTAAGAGCCCCATCCGTAAGGCTTATGCAAATGGTTAGCCCATGGCCATTTGTAGTTTGGGGATTTGATATAATCGTGTGCTACCAATGTCGAAGTGAACAACAACGTATGCTATCGTAGATGCGGACTACTTCAGAAAATAGGATGAACCAGAACTGTAGCCATGATCATTATAAAGACAGTGATTAATTTTGTGGTGAAGAACATCATATGCAGATTTATAGTCCTATAGAAAATCATTACTAATAATGAAACTCAATTCGAGATTGTTGAGTTCAAAGACTTCTGCAATAGTTACCAAATTAAGAAGAGCTTTTCGATGATAGCACACCCATAAGTAATTGGACAGGTAGAGGCGTGAAATGGGTCATCAAATCCATCCTAAAACGATTGACAAAGGATAAGCGCAATTGGGTTGATGTATTTCTATTAGCATTATGGGTTTATAGGACAACCTACAAGTAAGCGACTGTGCATACTCCATTTGCTTTGGCCTACGGAGCGAAGACTATGATTTCAATAGAACTAAGAGTCCCTTCTCACCAGAGAAATCATAGTGATCCCAAGATGAATGAGGAACTCTTGCTTGAGTTCCTCGGCTTGGTCAACAAAAAACGAGAAGAGGCAGAACTAAGGGTAGCTGCTCACTAGAAGAGAGTAGCAAGACATTTCAATTCCAATGTCAAAAACCATACTTTTGAGGTGGGTGACCTCATTTTGAAACTAGTCCTTTCTGGTATGGGGGCACTTGGTCCGAACTTAGGTCCCTGTGTGATTGAATAAAAGCTTGGAGATGTAACTTTCAAGCTATCGACTATCGATGGGACCCTAACTCCGTGGGCATGGAATAGCGAGCATCTACTACGCTATTTCACTTAATGTTTGAACCAAAAATGATGCAAACACCCACAAGTTTATGTAGAGAATAAAATATGAAGAAATGTACATTAAAATGAGAAATAAACAAGACACAATTGTGGTTCGACAAAGCAAGGCCTACGTCCACTTTAAGATTTTATTGCTTATATTTGACTTGGAGGCAGAAGTTACGTACAACTCTGACACTTATATTTTTAGAATTACAAGAATATGGAGTAAAGAAGAACTAGAGCTAAAAGATCTTGAAAAATGAGTCCTATCCTCCAATTTATAGAGGTAGGGAGCCTAATATCTTGCATAAAATATCTCCAAGCCGTTATCCATGATTTAGACAAATCCTCCCAAGAAAGTAGGTATCGACTCATTAGTTTGAATGGGTCAGTACAACTCCAAGGTTGGGGTCGGTACCGACCTATAGGATAGCCAAAATGGCTATCTTCAACTCTTTATCTTGGCCCGTCTTGTGGTTAGCTTTGTGATTTCATAGTTGTTTGCACCAATATTAGCTTGCTTCTGGGTCCAAATGATGGAGTTGTGGAAGAGCATAATTACAACTTTAAGTGTTCGTAGAGATCGATGGAGAATGGCATTAAACCGACAAACCGACATTGAGAATGAGTTATTGGCATTAAGTAGGACTAGTAGGCAGAAGTTGGACTTCATAGGGCAAGAAAATAGGGGTCGGTACCGACCCATCACTTGGGTGATTCTATGTTTGTCTTACTTTGAGTTGATCTTGTATTGGCCTTGTGACATTGTTTGTGTTTGATTCCTAGACTTTTGGACTATCTCTCTGGGCTTCCTCCCTTGATAACTCCAAGTTCGACTCATCCAATCTGTCCGAGTATGGCCTGGTCAAAATGCTGGAACACTTGCCCTCCAAAGTACATCTCGTTTCAAACATAATGTGCATTGAATCGAGAAATGTTAGAGTTGCTATGAAGGACTCCATGCTATGTTCTGAATGTTCGTTATCCTTCTTGTGAATTGTTTCTGCAAAAAGTTATGTCCACTGTCATCCGTCGTGATGCTCTACCAGCATTTAGGATTATAAATCTAGAACGTATTCTCATGATCCGTCATTCCAAGTTTGACGATTTTAAACTGATTTCATCCATGGATCTTTCAGGTTTGAATTTGATTTCCCTTTGATTTTAGGCGTCGGGCATTGGATATACACACACATACTCATGTGCATGCTCTTGAGTGGAGAAGTATAGGTGCATGGTCCATCGCATGCATATGCTTAGGCATAAATCCAATTATGTATATAAATATACCATTTTTTAAGGACTCGATACCGACCCATAGGCCAGGGGTCAATACCGACTCCATAGTTTGGAGAAAAATCTCCAAATGCACCTACGACTTCGGGTTCCAAGGGTTATAAAGCCCATTCTTGTTCCACTTTCTCACTCACTTGCTCATTTTCCTTCACCGATCCAAGAATTCACACGCTGCCACTAACAATCTCGACTTTGAATTGAATCTCCCTTTGCCTTCGACCATTAACAGTCGTCATCTCCACCTCCACAACCTCCATTCGTTGTCGTTAAAGCCTTATGCTCCCACAGCCATGCTTGCCTCTAGGTCGAGACCCAATCTAAACCCTAAACCCCCAATCACCTTTGATGCTTGGTGGGTGTCCATATGGGGACATGGACGGGCCACCGTGGATGGCCGTGAACGTGGATAAAACCACCATGGTTGGTCGTGATTTAGGATCAGTGAAGATGGAAGAAGGAGGGATGGAAATTTCTTCAAGTGATGGAATTATACACCTCCAACACTTAGAATAATTTTATAAACATTTGGTCTATATGAGAATTTTTCTTTGTGAACAAAATATCTTCTTCTAGATCTCGCACCTTTTCCAAAGCATGACCAACGATTTGAAACTAGTTGAGACGGTCAGCGATAACAGTCACATCGAGTGATATCCGGAATTTAAAACGAACTGTTAAATAATATTGGAAATTTGAACTGCATGACGCCGCACAACGCTATACGACATCATACCAGGATTCACTTTAACACAAGGGGTACAGCTTGCAATTAATCTTCTAATATTGATTATCTGTCGAGTTTTTTATAAAGATGGATCAAAGACGTTCCAAACGTCTTGCTGCCCAAGCCATAGGTTCATTCACTTCAAGATACGTCTTATACTTATGTGGACTACCCATCTCACATATGTGAGATGGGTAGTCCACATATGTGTTGCTCTATGTTGTTGTCGCCTCTCATCACCGACGTCGAACCTCATGGTGTTGCCTCCTCTAAGTGGTGTTACTGTAAATCTTGTGAAAACTGTTGTATTACCACTAAAAGTGATTGCTTTTCACCAAATACAATTGTTTATCAAAATATGATTGGTTTCTCTTCCCATGCTGCTTATGTGGTTGTTGGGCCAACATGGTAAAGCTCTTCTCCATTCATTCAAAGATAAAATTTTGGATATTCAACATCTTTTTATTTATCTCAATCATCATCCTATCAATTTCAGCTTTGGTCACCATCTCCTACGAGGTAGAAGGCCCTAGAAATCATGAATTGGCCTAGTTTCTTTGATGTGCTAAGAAGTTTCTTCTTCTCTAGTAAAAGCTCTAGATCTCATGATAAGTTTTTATAACGACCCATATTTAACGTAACAAAGGATCATAAAATATTATAATTTAAATCATATAAGGTCGTTTGTATAACATCCCCTATTCTAAGGTCCAAAACTAACTACTACGGATGCAATAGTCATCCATGGTTATTAATTGTCGGCGATAATATGCGGCTATGTTATCATATCAATCATCAGAAGCATATGAATATGAAAATTTTCAAACAGAATTTAGAAATAATTTTTACATTCCATTTCAAAATATGATTTCATATTCATTACGTAATCCCATTCGCAAACTCATGTTAGGAGAAATTATAATTATTACAAAATACTCCAAGAGCAACATATGAAGATGCCCCCTTGGTTGATCAAAGTCTAACACTTGACAATTATATAATTTGACACTACGTCCATACAGACAAAACCAAACAACATAGCGGATTTGATAGGTACTCCTAAATAGCTAGTTTGCCTCTTGCACGCCTCCGAAAGCTTATTCGTCTAACTGGAAACCTGAAAATCCTTACTCCCGACCTACTCAAATGAGTACCTGAGAGTTTAAGGGGAAAACAAATACTTCAGATCAGACAATAGTTTGGCGTGAATAATAACCTACCATCTCAAAACAAATAGATATCTAATAAGGCCAGGCCATTGAGCAGAACGGGTTTTCCCTCAATAGTATCATAACTAAAATATCTCAACTATATACTGTGCTCTTACATCCAAAATGGTTATAACATAATAACATACTGATATGCAAACATGTAATATACACTAGATTACCCATAAAAAGTTTTTAGACTACCCTTCTAAATTTTCAATAAATGTGTCTTATACTTATGTGGACTACCCATCTCACATATATTAATTCTTTGGATTACCCATTCCCTACCATGTTGGCTACCCATTACACATGGTTTCATTAACAAAATTATGTGGACTATCCATCTCACATGTAATTATTACTTGGATTATTCATCACTTACCATATGGACTATCCATCACAAATGGTTTAACTATTTAAATTATGTGGACTATCCATCATGCGTATTCCATTCATTTAAAATGATGTGGACTATCCTTCACACATCCCATAGTTTTCCTAGGATAACTATGAACCCTTTATTAACCTTGTAGAGACTATCTATCTCCGGCATGATATGGACTATCCCTCACACGTCCCATAGTTTTTATAGGATAACTATGAACCTATCACTTTACAATTTAATTCATGTTACCCATATGTTTAGCTATGTCTATTGGTATTCCCAATTAGTTTCTCATCCCTTAAAGCTATAGCATCTCACAATGATGTGCAATGGTATCCCTATAATCTATGTCAAACTTATCAACAATCTACATTGGTATCCCTAATGATCTATATTGAACTTGCAAAGTTAATTACATTGGTATCCCCAATGACGATGTCAAGTATATTAAAGCACATAGTATGTTGAAAATAAACTTCATTTGTATCCCCAATGATGGTGTCGAATTTTACCATTTAAAATATATTGTTATCTCTAATTATGACATCGAAAAAGACAACTTAAGGCTTGCCATCCTTAATAAAGAAGGTATGTGACACTCATGCCGTATTATCTCATCGTACTCTACCCAAGGTTAGAAAATAAAGCTTACATTCTTTTAAGTATGAAACTTCTCATCGAAAATAATGGTGTCGATTTTCATATACGATAGGTTATCTGTCTATTTAAAATAATGTCAACACCAATAGTCACGGCAGCAATGCCGCACAACATCCTTGCCGAAGAAATATAAAAGGACCTTGTCGACTATGATGAACAGTGGCCCTAAGACTCGCGGTGACTTTAGAAACATACTTCGACTGTAATGCCGCTATATATATATATATATATATGTGTGTGTGTGTGTGTGTGTGTGTGTGTGTGGGTATAGTCGATGTTTTAAACGACGATGAAAACAAGGCATAATAAGAAGTAAGAAACGTGACAAGGAGATTGAAACTAAGGGTATAAGGTCGATGACACTGATGAAAAGTGTCATGATGTTTGACGATGTTATTGACGTGTGGTACCGTTGCCGCATGCATGGCCCCAACACATCCCACACTTAGAATATAATTGTCCCATGTGTTGCTCTATGTTGTTGTCGCCTCTCATCACCGACGTCGAACCTCATGGTGTTGCCTCCTCTTAGTGGTGTTAATGTAAATCTTGTGAAAGCTGTTGTATTACCACTAAAAGTAATTGCTTTTCACCAAATACAATTGTTTATCAAAATATGATTGCTTTATAAAAAAATCTAGCATTTTCTTTTCAGATTTTCTACCGTATATCAGTTTTAAAGTTCCAAAACATTTTTCAAACTCATTATTTAATATCTAGTTAAATATCTATTTTAATGCTTATCTAGCATAGTAAGTTCATAATAATTCAAAACAACTTGGGGAAAAAACCCCAAAATCCTAGAAACTCGAAAATATTATTTTATTTACCATATAAAAAATTCAAGTCCAAAAACTATATTTAATTTTTTTAAATAGTTAAAACCCGGATTAACCCAATTTCCACATTAGGAAATTCATAAAGTATTTATTTTAACTTGGAAAAATATGAAATTAAAAACCCTTCTCCAAAAAAATGTTTTACTCAACAAACTAGAAAATCAAAGCTATTAGAGATTAAAAATTTAGGTTTAATCCTGAAAACCCATTTAAATAATTTCATAAAAATCCCATAAATCATTATATTATCCAAAGAATGATTAAACAACCATATCTTGGTAAAACAAAAAATAATAATCAAGGTATTATCTATAACCTAATATAAACATAAGCAAAAGAGATTGTTCATGTATTATTCACCTTTAAATTAATTATTAGAGTTGAGATTTGTAGTTGCTTTAGTTTTCCTTAGCTTTCTATTGAATCCCCTTTAATTTCATGATCCTCCTTAGCTAGTTTAATGGTTGGCCTTAATTTCTTATCTTTCATTGTTTAGATGTTATGAAAAATGAGAATGATATAAAGGGAGAGGGATTAAGGGATGAAAGATGGATCTACCTATTTTGCCCCTCTCATATATTCTCTTATATGATAAATCTTTAATCTTACTTAGTTCATTGGTAATGGCTCGAACTTATAAATTTTCAAATCTCATTTTCTTCAACCGTTTACATTATTCTATTTAATCTATCAATCAAATATCATGAATAATGTTTAATTAAAATTATGGGTGTTACAAGCTCCTCTCTTTAAAGAATTTCATCCTCGAAATTCGGTAAGGACTACATAACAAGCATATCAAACATGCGACCAATGCTAATATGTCCTACTAGTTGTAAAGTCTATATACAACAAATATAGAGCATATCATCATAACAGCTCAGGATTAGTATTCCTAATCCTGTTCTTTGTCTCCCAAGTACAGTCTTTCTCGCTATCACTCCACTGGATTTTCACCAACTTGACTGTCTTGTTCCTTAATCTCTTTTTATCTCTCATTACAACTCAAATTGGTTGTCTCACGAAAGTCAGATCCGGTTCTACTACTAAATCTTCCAATATAGTCGGAGCAATAGTAGTATCTGGATCATGCACGTACTTCCTAAGATGAGAAACATGAAGCACATAGTGGACACCTACCAAATTACTCGGTAACTCTATTTGGTACGCGAGTTTCTCGATCCTCTGTATAATAGAGAATGGTCCAATATATCTCGGTGCTAGTTTACCTAACTTTCCAAATCGTACCATACCCTTCACCGGTGATACTTTATGAAAACATGCTCTCCAACTGAGAACTCTAAATCTTAACGCCTTTTATCTGTGTAACCCTTAAGCCTAGACTAAGCTTCTCTCATCCTACCCCGGATTAACTCAATCTTCTCTGAGGATTCTCTTAACATATCTAGATCATGGACCAATCTGTCTCCAATCTCTAACCAACGTGTTGGTAATTTGCACGGCCTTTGAAAGGCGCCATTCCTATACTAGTCTAATAACCGTTATTATAGGAAAACTCGATCAAGTGCAAATGGTCTTCCCATGACACACCAAGTCTAGTACACAAGCCATCAATAAACCTTTAAGTTCCTTATTGACTCTCTCTATCTGCTCATTTGTCTGTAGGTTATAAGCTGTACTCATTTTAAGCTTGGTACGTAATACCACTGGTAGACTATTCCAGAATTCACTAGTGAACAAAGCATCTCTATCATCGACTATATTACTAGGAATCCCATGCGGTCTAACAATATTCTTGACAAACAACTTAGCCAATACATGTGCCATCCTAGTTGACTTAATGAGATCAAAGTGTGCACTCTTAGTCAGTCTATCCACTATGACCCATATACTTTCATTTTCCCTGTTCAACCTTGGCAACCGATCAATAATGTCCATGGATATAGAATCTCATTTCCAAACCGGTATATCTAAAGGCTGAAGCAATCCGCTCGGCATTTACTTGCTGGAAATTTACACATTGCTTTACCCATAAGCCTGCATCCCTTTTCATACCTTCCCAGAAGAAACTTCTCTTTATATCCTGATACATCTTAGTTCCTCCAGGATGTATAGTAAACTTCGATCGATGACACTTCCTAAGAATTTCCTCTTTGAAGTCACCAACATCTGGAACACATAACCGTCCCTTCTTCCTTAACCATCCTCTCTATTTAAGACTAAAATCTTTTAGATCATCGATCTCGGTTCCACCTTCCAATCTTTTAATCTTTGCAGCTAACAATGGATCATTTCTCTACTCAGAAGCAATCTTTTCGATCAATACTTGTCAAAATTTCAAGCAAGACTACATGGCGGTACTTTGACTAGAACTAGCAGTCGACCTAATCTGCACACTACAAGTAGTCAATGCCTCCAAATCCTTCCATTCAGCAAACATAGCTAACACCATGTTCTGATGTTTTCTACTAAGTGCATCTTCAACTTTATTTCCTTTCTCTGATGTATACTCAATACCAAAATTATAAGTGGTTAAAAACTCCAGCCACCTCTGTTGTCTCATATTCAACTCTTTTTGAGAGAATAAATACCTGAAAGACTTGGGATCCATACACAATGCGAATCGTTCTCCGAAGAGATAGTGTCTCCACACTTTCAATGTAGAAACCACCGCTGCCAACTCCAAATCTGAGTCGGATATATAACTTCATGTGGTCTGAGCTGCTGAGAAGCATAGGCAACTACTTTACCCCTCTGCATCAACATAACTTCCAATCCAGTTCCACATGCATCTGCATACACCACTAAATCTTAATTCCCATCTGGAAAAACTAACACGGATGCATTGGTCAACAAGTGCTTTAACTCAAGGAACGCTTCCTCACATTCATTGAACCAAATAAACTTTACATCGGTAATAGCTAGGCAATCGAGAAAACTCCTCATCTCGGCCACCGTCTCAGGTCTTTTCCAATTATTTACAGCTTCAATCTTAGCTGGATCCATTGACAACCCATTCTCTGAAACTACATGACCAAGAAACTTCACCTCTCCTTTTTCAGAAATGACATTTTGGAAACTTCGGATTTTGTTGATACCGCCTCAACTTCTCAAGCACTATTCTAAGATGAATCTCATGATCTATTTCATCCTTAGAATATATTAAAATGTCATCAATGAATACCAACATGAACCTATCCAAGTGCTCTCGGAAAATCCGGTTCATCAAATCCAAAAGGAAAGCGGGTGCATTAGTTAATCCGAATGGCATCACTTACCACTCGTACCAACCATAGCTCATTCGAAACGCCGTTAAAGGAATACTGTCCTTCACTTCTCCCAATTGATGGAACCTTATTACCAAATCCAATTGGAAAAAATACTTTGGCTCCACTTAGGTGATCAAATAAATCATCAACTCTTAGCAAAGGATATCTATTCTTTATCGTCTTCTCATTCAACTTACGATAATCAATACATAACCTCAATGACCCGTCCGGTTTCTTTACAAACACCGTAGCCCCTCCCCAAGGCGAACTACTTGGTCTAATAAAACTCTTTCGTTCTAAGTCCACTAGTTAAACCTTTAACTCCTTCATCTCAGTAGGTGTCATTCTTCTAGGTGGTCTACTTACGGGTTTAGTTCCAGATACAAAATCTATTCGAGACTCAATAGCTCATTTTGATGGTAGTCTGTAATGACCCTAATTTTGACTAAAATTATTTAGGACATTTAATTAGAAATTAAATGAAATAATGTTAATTGTTAAGGGATTGATATTTGAATAATATAAGGTAGCCGTGCCTTAAGTAATGAATAAACAAATGAAAATTTAAAACAAAGTAAGTAAAGGTAATAAGATAAGGGCAAAATAGCAATAGGTTATATTCTTAGACTCTAGACCCTTATCCCATTCTCATTTCTAGCATTTTCAAACAAAACTAAACGTAGAGTTTGGCCGGCCACTATTAGCAGAAAACAAGGGGAAGATAAGCAAGAATCCAAGAAGGAACCTTAATCAAATCAATTCAAGGGCAAATTTCAAACTCCTTAACAGCAAGCTAAGGTGAATAATAGATTACATCTCATTTTTATTTCTTTCAATTTCTAGATGAGATTCGAATTTATTTTGCAAAAAAAACCATGTTTTGATTATTTAAATGGATATATATATATATATGCTTGTTGATGATTCATGTTGTTTCATATATATTTATGATAAGATTTAATTTGAAAAAACCTATTAAATGACATCCTAATAACTTGCGTTTTTGATATAAGGTCAGAAATATTATTTTGGAGATGTGTTTCAAGTTTCATAATTTTCTAAGTTGTTATGGATTTATTATGAATTTTCTAGTAAAGAAAATGGTTAAATTGGGTTTAAATTATTTTTGGCTATTATATGTTATCTTTGGGTCAGAAATTTAAATATGTTAGAAAACATATTAAAAATGAATTATGGGAATTTTTGGAGAATTTTCCTAAGTATTTTACTAAAGATACAAAATTATTTAAGGTATGTGACTTAAATGTTTTATATGTTTAGAAAAGGAGATGAGGCAATTTGTTAAATGTTTTAAAATTGCAAATACTGAATTCGGCAGCACTTTTAGAAAAGGTTTTGTAAAAGAATTTGGCAACCAATTATATGTTGACCAATAAGGCAAGTTAGTTGGAAAGATATTACTTTAAAAGGTTAAAAATCAGTTTTGTAAAGGATTACTGCTTCACCACTTATAGCAACCACCTTTCGACCCCATACATCCGCCTCCAACAAGTCAAAACCAATACACATGGTATCAATGCCTTGGTACAGAGTGGATTGGAGTTAGGCAGAAGGTATAGAGTCAAAACATGCTTTCGAATGGGTAGAAGTGGCTTTTATAAACTTGGAACTATTTTGGTTATAAATAAGGCTTTCGAAGGGGTTAAAGCTTTCGACTTAACCAACTTGCTTCTATTTATATAAAGAAAGGACTTTCGAATGGGTTGCCACCTTTTGTTTTTAAATTAATCTTTGAAAGGGGTCGAAACCCCCACTGCCGCATTCAACCCTTCGAAACAATGCTTTAGAAAGGGTGCTTTTGCCTTTGAACTTGGAAACCGCTTCTCCATGCTTTCGAAAGGGTTGGTTTCGAAACCTTTTACTTTCTTTTACTTAGGAATAATTCTTACGAAAGCCCCCCAGTTACATTAAGACCATTGGAGATATTGAAAGTTAAACCCAAAGGGTTCGAAAGGAATGGTTTTAAATGGTTTCGAAACTATGTTCCACAAACTTTTACTTGAACCCAGTGCTCTCGAAAGGTGTGATTTAAGTAAAGGATTTTGATGCTTTCAAAGTATATAAAATGAAGGTTTCGAAGGGGAGATTCCCTAATGTTTTCGAAAGGTTTACTTTTAGTATTTGAATGGAAGGTTTCCAATGCTTTTGAAGGGCAAGTTTGAAGTGTTTTGAAAAGACGATGTCTAAGGTTTTATAAAGCTTTCAAAGGGATACTTTCAATGATTTCGAAAGGGGTCTATTTAAAGTTTTTAAACAAGAGTTTCGAAGGTGATATCTTGAATTTAAAACCTAAATGTTTTCTAAGTTAAAGAAGGACATTAACTTGTTTTAAAGGGATATATAACCATATTGATTTAGGTTTTCATCAAAATTGTTTTGTGTAAAGCATATATCATGGCAAAGATATTTGAATAAAGCAAAGAGTTTATTTTCCTTATTTAAGTATGATTTAAAGGGTTAAATCAATTTGAAATGAATATTTTCAAGGAAAATTTGATGGGGTAGTTAACCCTAAGTAAATAACTCAGATATTAGAATACCAGATGGGACTGGTATATGGTCGCGCCCTATAATTTAGCTATTAGCTCCTAGCTATAATAAGTCCAAAATTCCAGAGTGTAGGGCTTTGTCACAGGTAAGACTAAAGTGATATTACACACAGAAAGGAATATACAGAGAAATATAGGATATTGGTGAGGCCGCAAAACCATTAGGATCATTTAACTCTGGGAGAAGTAAGTTAAGGATAGACCGTCCAGGAGTGTATCTAACAAAAGGTAAGACTAAAGTGATATTACACACAGAAAGGAATATACAGAGAAAGATAGGATATTGGTGAGGCCGCAAAACCATTAGGATCATTTAACCCTGGGAGAAGTAAGTTAAGGATAGACCGTCCAGGAGTGTATCTAACAGAAGTTAGATTAATTATTTGGTCTGGTAGGCCTGAGTTAGCTAATGGTTAGTAGGTAGCCAATTAAAACTACATTGTTCGGACAAATAGTCCTTTGATTTCCTGATTTATATGCATATATGATATTGCTATTATTGCTTTAATAAGTTTGATTACATGATTCTGATTTGCAAAAGACATGTTTTAAGAGGGATATTAGTGAGGGGAAACCCGTTCTCCTAAGCGGCGTGGTCTCACTTAATATCAGTAAAACGAGATGTAATAATATTATTCATGCCAGGCTTTATGTTTGACTCGAAGTTTATGTTTTCTCCTTAAACTCTCGGGTGCTCAAATTTTAATTTGAGTAGATTGAGAGTTGATGTTTTTTAGGTTTAGTAGGTTGGACGAGTAAGCTTCCGAAGACGTGCAGGAGGCAAAGCTAGCTATGTAAGAGCTATTTAGTTTTATTTTCGCCATGATGTATTACGAATGATATGTCAATTTAGTACTCTATCATCTAAGGAGGCATCTTCATATGTCGCACTTGGCATAATTTGTAATAATTATATTTGATCAAAACCTGGGAAACATTTTAGGATTATGTATTTGAATATGAAATATGGATTTGAGATGTAATCAAAAAAGATGTTTTAATTCGGTGTTGATTTTATTTTATATTCATGTACTTCTGATATTATGGATACCATTAACATTACCTTATTTTTTAACCAAAAATTAATACTATGGATGACTGCAGCATTTGTAGCGCTTAGCTCCGGGCCTCAAGATAGGGGATGTTACAACTTGGTATCAAAGCATAGGTTTATGGAAAAATTAAAAGAAATTTTAAGTATTAAATGATTTTGAAAACATAATCCTAAGGAATTATAAAAAAGATTGGGGTATGGGATAACGCTATAGTAACGTACTTGTATTTGCTATATATAAGTATATGCTTTATCTCTATTTTCCCGATCTCCCTTAGGTTATTCTTTTGTATCTTACAAAGACTCGAATGAAGATTTTAAGGACGTAAGATATGGATGCTAAAAGTGGAAGAGTTAACATTGGTGGAGGAAGCACCACGACTAATGGGAATGCCAGATCAAGCACAAGAAGGAAACCAGGTCAGGTACAGGCTGCTAATGTGGGTGTTGGAGTGCTGCAAGTTGATATGGGAGCTATATATATCAGTTTTTCATTAACATGATGCAGGTTGGATTTGCTGAGGGTTTAGTCAGAGGAAATGCCAAAGGAGGAAATCAGGGAGCCCTAGTGGTCAATAATTATGCTATATTAAGTAGAGATTATGCTAGGCTGGGAGGAAAACCGTTTATTGGGACTGAGGACGCAATTGAAGTGAAGAACTTGTTACTTCATTACGAGAGGATTTTTTTACTGATTTGGGGCTTAATGATGAGTAGAAAAGGAGACTCGCTTCTAGGCAGTTACAGGGAGCAGCACTGTACTGGTGGAACCGTGTTACTGTAGTAGTCAATGAGGAGACTATGACTTGGGCTGAGTTCAGGAGGAGGTTTGAAGAAAGGTTTAGGTCAGAAATTACAAAGTCCACTCTACTAAGGAAGTTTGCTAAGTTGGAGCAGGGAGATATGCTGGTATTTGAGTATGCAACCAGATTTGAGGAGCTATCAAGGTAGATATGCTACGGTTGATACCGTTATCAAAAGGAATGAGAAATTCATTCGCGGGTTGAAGCCTGAGCTTTCTAAGGCCATATTATCACATATTATAGATCTGTGTGATGTTGTTGTTGAGATGGCTTTGAGGCAGGAAGAGATGCTTGCTTTTCTTAAGGGTAACAAAGCAAGGGAGCTTAAGGAGGGCAGAACCAGAAGAGGAAATTTTTCCACAAGAAGGGAGCTCAGAAGAGTGGAGCTGCCAAGAAGGGAAAGAAAGACATCATCTTTTATAAGTGTTATAAGAAGGGACACTATGCTCATGAGTGATGGATAGGCAAAGGGAAAAAAGCTGCCGACAAGAAAGAAGTAAGATGTTTCAACTACGATCAAATTGGACATTATAAGAACTAATGCAAGGAGCCAGCCAAGGATGGGAAAGGCAAGATGTTTGCATTGGAACCAACTACCTTGAGACCAACAGCAGAGGAAAATGGACAAACTGTGTTGGGAGGTACGCTTTTGATTCATGGTGTATCAGTTAGAGTTCTATTTGATTCTGGTGCATCGCATTCTTTTATATCTCTTTGTTTGGTATATAAGCTTAACCTAGAACCCTCATACCTAGTTACTTCCTTAAGGATTGCGAATCTGATAGGAGGATATGCGACTCTTGGGATGAGATGTGGCATCCTAGAGTTTGAATTGTTAGGTCTTGTATTTTCTTGTAGTTTGCATATGTTTGATTTCGTAGGGTTCAGAATTATTTTGGGTATGGACTAGTTAAGTAAATACGATGCTAGGATATTTTGCCAAGATAGGAAAATATCACTTAGACACCCTGATGTCTTTGAGGTTAATGCTTTGTTTGGTGTTGTGGAGGGGAAGACCGGTTGAATCAAGTTTTCGTTGTTAGAGAATTCGCAGATGTCTTTGAGCCCGTAGTAGGACTGCTGCCAAAACGAGCTATTGAGTTTTGGATAGATTTGGTACCTGGGGCAGAATCGGTGAGTAGACTGCCAAGTAGAATGACACTTATTGAGATGAAGGAGCTAAAGGTGCAGTTGGTGGATTTTGGAAAATAGGAACTTTATCAGACCAAGCATTTCGACTTGGGGAGCATCCGTAGTGTTTGTGAAGAAACCGGATGGATCGTTAAGGTTGTGTATCAATTATCGTAAGTTGAATGAGAAGACGATAGAGAATCAATATCTATTACCTAGAATTGACGATTTGTTTGACCAGTTGAGTGGAGCCAAAGTATTTTCCCAATTGGATTTGGCAACAGGGTTCCATCAGCTTAGCGTGGCTGAGGATAGTATTCCTTTGAAGGTGCTTAGAACCAGATATGGATCGAACGAATGGTTAGTAATGCCATTCGGACTAACTAATGCGCCAGCATTCTTTTAATATTTGATGAACCGAGTTTTCCAAGAGCACTTGGATAGGTTCGTTTTGGTATTCATAGATGATATTTGGTTATACTCCAAAGAAGAAAGAGAGCATGAAGTTCATCTTAGAGTGGTGTTTGAGACGTTGAGGAAGCATCGACTGAAGGCAAAAATTTCAAAGTGTCATTTCTAGAAGAAAGAGGTTAAGTTTCTTGGTCATGTGGTTTCAAAGAAGGGTTTGTTAGTCGATTCAGATAAGATCGAAGCTGTTAATAGCTGGAAGAGACTAGAGGAGGTGACTGTGATTAGAAGTTTTCTTGAACTATTTGGTTACTATCGGAGATTCATTAAGGATTTTTCACGGATAGCAACATGATGAATAAGCTAACTCGAAAAGATGTGAAATTTGTCTGGACCGATAAGTGTGAGGAGGCATTCCAGAAGCTGAAACACTTATTGACAAAAGCACCTGTGTTAGTTTTTCCAGAAGGGAATCGAGATTTAGTGGTGTATACCAATACATGTGGAACAAGATTAGGAGCTATGTTAATGCAGAAGGGCAAAGTGATTGCCTTTGCTTCTCGACAGCTCAAACCACATGAGGTTAGGTATCCAACTCATGATTTGGAATTAGATACGGTAATTTTCACATTGAAGGCGTAGAGGCATTAAATTTTGGGAGAGAGATTCGAGTTGTATACTGATCATAGGTCACCGAGGTACTTATTCTCTCAGAAGGAGTTGAATATGAGACAACAAAGGTGGTTAGAGTTTTTAGCCGCTTAGGACTTTGGTATTGAGTACACACCAGGAAAAGGCAATAAAGTTGCTGACGCACTTAGCAGGAAACATCAGAATGCAGTATTGGCAATGATAGCTGAGTGGAAAGATTTAGAAGCATTGACTACATGCAGAATACAATGGAGATCTGAAGCTAGATCTAGTAAGGAAACTTCTATGTTGTCATGTTCAGAGGTTCGACCAGTGATGATCGAAAGGATTGCTTCTAAGCAAGGAGAGGATCCATTATTGACTGAACGAATCAGAAAGTTGAGTAATGGAACGGAGAGCGATGACTTGAAAGATTTCTGTCACGACCCGACTTTCTATGCCCAAAAAGTCGCATCATTATGAAGAAAGAAAAGGGATAGAAGAAGAAAAGAAAAGAAGAAAGAACAACAACACATTAGAAATCTCACAGCGGAACGAGAAATATATTATAACATAAGATATTACATAGTATCATATACATCAGAGTACACAACTTATACATCACAGAATAGACAGTTATAAACTTCTGTCTATTATACAACACCAGTACATCAGTACAATACAGATTAATACAAACACAGCGGAAACTTTTTATATCTACACGCTGAAGCCTCCTGCTCCTCAGCTCCTCCAGAATTCGTCAAGACTATCCTGAATCCCTCGACTACTCAATACAATATTGAGTACCCAAGAGTTTAATAAAACAGAAAATAAACACTTGGGTCAGACAGGGTCTGGTGTGAGTAAACGGTTAAATTGTTTAACTTTGAAAACCTTTGAAAAACAAAGTATCACGTAAGACTTCCCACACATAAACATGGGTAAGTTTTTACCTTACGCTAACTAAAACATTTGATAGGAAATCTGATTTTATTATAATAGGGTCTAGGGTTTTCAAGTAAAATATAGAAATAGCTGAAATGCTTACATCTCACATTCCAACATAGTTGGGCACAACTAATACGTACGGCACTTATTGGAGTTTGGATTCCATACAATGGCAGGGCTACTGGGGTACCGCCCATCACAGTACGTGGCCTAGATCACCGTACCGAGGAGTACGCCCGCTCCCCTGCAACACAAAGCCGGAACCATCCCTTACTGGATAATTCCGAACAAGATAACCCCGTAGTTGGCGCGACCAACCACACACTAAGCCGAATAAAAGAAAAGGGACCTCTAGACAGGGATCTATCTTGCTCTCAGTGGGTGCTACCCACGAAGCCTTGCTGCACCTCCCCTGTTTTAGCCATTCCCGGTTGATGAGGCTTGAGGTTACGATTACCTTTAATCAGAACATATCACTTAGAATGCTCATCGTCCGCCTGACGATGTGCTGAAAGCATTCAATCCATACAAGTTCGTTCCGGGTTCGAACGAAACCGAAGGCATTATCTCGTTACACTCGTTTTGGAATCACCCTCAGAGTTAACGACAATAACCCTTGCACTCTGAATCTTCATCTTCACTTGAGATTCACGATCTATCGTTAATTTGGATCGATGTGGTATTCGGGTCTCCAGACCTGGAATACCGGTATACGGAAACCCGATCCCGGTCTCATCGAAATCCAAAACGTATCTTTTAAGGCCAAGTTGTTTAAAGGTTTAAACATTTAAACTTATTCAGGATGATATAAACAGATAGATAAATCATATTATCACAATTGATAATTCATATCAACATTCATCTCACAAAGCAGCATATATCATATATATATCAGAGATATTCAAATCATCCAATATCAACCAATCACCCAATATCAAATATCCAGTATTAATCAATTATCTAAACAGAATTGATTAACTCTAATTAATTTAATTAACCTTTAATTAAATTAATTACTATCCTTTAATTACTTGGATTATCTTAATCCTGCTTATTATCATTAATTAATTACAAATTAATTAATTAAACATCTTAATGATCTTCCTTATTTAATCTTCCTTGATTAATTTTACTTTAATTACATTCAAGTAATTATCCTTAACCATATTCAGTAATTAACATTTAATTACTATCATTAATTACAATAATTAATGAACCTTCATTAATCAATTAACTAGAATTAATTTTATTAATCCTCAATTAATTACAATTAATCAATCATACTTAATTTAATTACTTTTATTAATCAACCTTGATTAATTCATTAAATAATTCTTATTAATTAATTAACCTTTTAATTAATTAAATAATTAATTTTAATCAACCACTTCATTCATTAATCAGTCTTAATTAATCATAATCAGTAATTAACAATTTGTAATTACTTATCTTAATTAATTACTTCTTAATTATTTATATTAACCTTAATTAATTAATCTAATTAATTATTCTTTAATTACTTCATTAAGTAATTATTAATCAATTGTATTAACAAATAATCCTTAATTAATTACTTTATTAATTAATTACTTTTAAATTAATTGCACTTAGTAATTAATCTTAAATTAAACATATTAAATTAATCACATTATTAATTAACCTAAATCCTTTAATTAATTTCTCTTAATTAATTAACTTCAAATCCATTATATTAATTAATCCTTTAATTAATACCACCAAACGATTAACCCTTAATCAATTTATATTTAATTGCTTTCATAAGTAATTATCCACTAATTACCTTCATAAGCAATTTCTCTTAAATTAATTACATTGGTTAATTATCCATTAATTACCTCACTAAATAATTTCACTTAATAAAACATAAGTGATTATCTTCCTAAAATTAATTATATAAATAAATTAATAAATAAATCATTACTTAATCTCTAATTCATTTATTAACCATCCACTAATTAATTATCCTTATTAATTATAAACTTAATTAATTTAAGATAAATTCTTTTATCTTAATTAATTACTCAATTACATCATTTAGTCTTCATTAGAAAACATTTATAAATAATTAAAGATATAAGATTTGTTTGAATAAACAAATTAACATAAATTTTTAACATTTAAAATCCTTGGAATTTTGATAAATCTTGTTTAATAAATTTAACAAAACCTCATCCCTTTTAAAACTTAATTATATTTAAACATACCCTTAATAACTTATATATTTGGACTTGAAACATTTCGAAAAAAAAACAACTTCCAGTTTAAACAGAATAACTCGAGTAACCCCAAACAACCCGAGTAAACCCACTAAAAACACGAGCTTCCCCCGAGTCTTTTCCAACTTCATCTGCTTCGCGTTAAACCACCATTCGCACGAACACTTCACCGAGTCGCCTCCATCCTCCCCAACTCAAACGAACCAGATATCACAACGTGCACACGTGCACGTGCACAAGACCACGGCAGCGCTTCGGCGATCTGCTCCTCCTCCGGCAAGTCATCGATCGCCTCCTCTAACGATTCCATCCACCCAGACATCGTCACGAACCCACAATCAAATTCGAGCTTCCAAGATCAACTGGAAACCATCCCATCGACCAAAACCAACCAATCGCCGACAATCATGACGCCTGGAACCCATGGCTCTCCTACCAGAGCAACGCCGCATCTCCACACCTCTATCCCCCATCTCGCGATCGCTTCCGGTCCCCTTCCCATGCCGTAAACGTCACGACATTCAAACCGAAACCAAACCAGCTAAAACCCTAAATCGTTCGAATTCGAACAATTCAAACATTGGAAAAATTCGATTGTATTTTTCCCATGATCACAATCAATCAACCCTCCTCCATACCAAAAATCGTTCAACTCCAACATGCGGATCACCACTAATCGCTGATCAACCCAAATTCGAACAAACCCAAATTACGTTCGAATTTCCAAACTAAAATTTTTGATATGCATGCCTAAATTCATGGTTTTCCAGTACGATTTCCTATATATAATTCAATTTAGAATTTAGAGCAATTGATTTTTAACTTATATTTTAATTTCACTGTATTTTCTTCAATTCGAGGGAAATTTCAAATTATAAAATCCTAGAATTATTCTTAGATGATAATTTACATGATTACAAACAACCTTCATTTACAAATCAAAGTCCAGTTCGTATTCAAAATCAAGATATTGAAATTTTTCTCAGATTTGAAAACTGGTTATAAACACAGTAACAATCCTTTACTCTACAGGCAATTCAAAGTATTCAATTCAACATGCATTCAATTTAAAACAGATATTGCATATAACATTGTTATATCATCACAAAATCACGAAGAAATCTAAGATCAACTGTTTTTAAAATAATTTACTCACCTTTTTATTTGCAGAGAACAAAGCAGAGCACTGTTTATCACTTCCAGGCTTTTTAAATTTTTAATTCTGGCAACTTGCATTTGATTTTGTTTCTGGTACTTTACATTTGAAAAGATCTGAAGCTTCATCATTGAATTTGCTTATTTACTTGTTGAAATCTGAAGCCTTTGCATTTGAATTATAGTTGAACTTCCTTTTAGTTGCAGATTTGAATTTCAGGTTGAAGAAAATTTGAGAACTGATATTATTTTTCTTTTAACTTTGATTTCAGTTTTAGAAGAAGAAAGAAAAACTGAGAAAACGTTTTGGACTGAAAAATAGAAGCAAGGTTTCTATACAACATTATATTTGTTATTTCATTTTCCAAAGAAATTTGCCACTTGTATTTTTTTAAAACTTACATGTGTCCTTTATCACCTAATTACCCTACACTTGTTACCACTAAGTGTTAATGTATTTACACATGTCCTTTTTAATATATTAAATAAATTTTTTTATTTAATTTAAATGTTAATATAAAACCTTTATACTTAATTCACTAATTAATAAACACTTACCTTAGTATATGTATATATAAACTATTTTTAGAGAAAATATTATAAAACCAATTACTCTTTGAAAAATATTTATATTTTAAAACCTTATTTACAAAAGTATTTATGTTATATTAATTATGTGAATATGGATTTATATAAATTCATTTACTTGTTTACAAACTATTTAATTTAAGAGATATTTTAAAAAGAAAGTTTATTTAAAACCATATATATACACACTTATAACCATTTTAGATTAAACACTTTAAAAGAAAACAAAAGTAAAACTTTTGATTAAACTTATTTTAAACTATCATATTTAAAACAAACAATTATCTTATATTTTGAAAACAATGAATTAATCCTTAACTTTTGAAAGATATTAAATTTAAAACAAAGCTTTTAAAATTACAATTCATACATATATTCCTACTATATATATTATCAATACATTAAATTAAATTTCAAAACAATTTCAAATTATAACATATACTTACATACAATTTGAAAAATTCATCTTTTAGTTAAAACAAAAGATATCCTATTCACAATATATATCAAATATATATATTATATACAGAATAAATTTTATTAGCTTTCAAAGATAAATTTTATCCATTTTAAATTATTAAAAGGATATTGATCAATATTGCCAGATTAAATATTGATTAAATTACCAATTTAAACTAAAATTATATAGGATAATTATCAAATCAATTAAATTATCAATACAGATTATTAAATTTATATTGCTAAAAAACCCGGGATATCACATTCCTCCCCCCTTAAAATAATTTCGTCCCCGAAATTAAAAGCAAAGTTAATTTAATAATCCAACAAATATTTTAATTTCAAACACAAACCTATCATCCAATTTCTAACAACCAAAGCAACCAATCAAACTATCTAATCTAACTAACTATTCTGACATAAATCAGAATAGACTTCATAATACTATCTCGAGTTTCCCCGAGTAAAAATCACCGGGAGATTCGCTCTACAGAAGCTAAACAAACTACACTACCATAATCCAGAGCCCCTCTTATCTCTAGATTCACCAATTCTGAACAAAATATCAGATCACACTCAAGTCCAGCTCAACTTCCAAATCCATCTGAACTGCAGATCCCACAATCAGCGATGAACCATACACGTATTCCCTCAGATATACGTGAAATACAATGAATTCCAGTTATCTAAACTAGCTATTCAACCCTGTAGACAAAGAATTACTCCTATCAAGAACACAAGAAAATCCAAAATATTTTGGAGCTAGCTTCCAGACTTACCAAATCTTATAGCTCTTATAATCGAGGAAAATTTTAAACAGTTTCCAATTTCCAACTCCGAATTCCAAACTCTGACTCATATCTGCATAGCTCACCAGACGATCCCGAGCTACCTCATCTCTTCCTGATCAACTTAACCTTTGCTGATGCTTCTTGAATCAACTGGACCAAGAACAAAATGATTTCCAGATCCTATCAACAAGATGATATTCCAAAATCTACTGAAATCCACAAACTCTACTCCACAAGCAATAGAAGACTGAACTTCCTTCTTCCAGATTCCAGAAAATTCTATACACACTTAGAAATTCACATAAACTTCTTGTAGAAATCTGAGGTTACTTCCTTTCTTGCACAGCTACTACCTTTGCTTCCGCTGCACAACTCTGATTTTGAAATAGATGAGAATGTCGATGAACTCGAGCACAAACTAGATCCACAAACAAGCGAAAACATTGGTTATCTTAAAGACATAACCAACTTCTCAAAGAATAGACGAGTCCTCGGTCAAGGGTACTGTCTTCAGCTATCCTTGGCTAGAGGAAACTCGAAACTAGAAACAGAAGAGAAAACACAGATACTCCATAAAATTCTAAGATACTTCACCAATCCTTCTCTAGGAACAAATCGATATAAACTAAATCTTTACTTACGGGCAAACCTTTGACCTCCTCGATAACTTTTACTTCCTCTTGAGATGCCTCAACCCCATACAAAAGATTACTCAAGATGAACTCTCAAACTAATCGCAAGTCACTTTTGCGATTCTACCTAGTTCGGATTCCAAAGATACTATTCTCTCTTTACCAATTAAAACAGCCTTAAGCTTTTCCAAACAAGGTTAACCCTTCAAGAAAACATTCACCATCTTCCCGGACTGCTGATAGAAGAACCACAAAGATTCCGGAACCATCGAAGAAACGAACCACACTGATGCTTCCAAACTCTATCTCGACAGCACACCGAACACTCCGAGCTGCACTGCTATCACAGCTAACCAAGAACTTCTAATCCAAAGGCTTCTCAAAACTAAAACCATCAACAAACCTCTCAACGAATCTCCGAGATGGCAGACATCCAAAAGAAACTCGGGCTCCAAACCAATCGCCAATAACTTACTCTTCTTAAGGGAACAATGAGACCATGTCCGAAGAACAACTAATTGACCTTAGTCCCATACTTCAAAATAGACAAAACTTTCTTACTTGATATCAGAGAATTCCTATACAGTCGAGTCTTTCCTGCGGTATCTTTCCTGCGGTAGACATCAACTGTTCCTCCAATACCTTCTTAATCTTGTTCCAAAAAGAAAATCTCCTTCGGGAACATCCATAGATACTGCGTCTTATCACACAACTGCTCCTTCCTGAAGTCGCTAAGCTACCATCACTTACTTCTGCACAACTGATAGATTCAACTCTAGAAAATCTGCTCACCCGAGCTCAACCAATCTTACATTCCAATAATGGACTCCGAATCTTGAAAAGGATTTTCTTTAGAGATCCGAGACATCCTTACTCCATACTGCCAACTTACTCGAGACGATATTGGGTTTACAGTCTCGATATATACTTCCAACCTCAAACATTCAAACTCCAACTATTGGTAATTGTGTTACACACACTACCACCTTATCTACCTTTATAACTTATATTGGAAAACCCGAACAGGTAACCCAATAAATAGGTAGAAATACATAAATATATATTTAAAATGATATATTTTTTTTATAGAAATTATTTCTGGGTAAAATTATGTCATCTACCTCTTTAAAACAATATTGTGTCCGTTGGCCAGGTTCAAGTGTTTAGAGATCCCTATCAATAACGTTAGCTACTCGTATTGACCAGAATCCATATACCACTCAACCGATCAATTAACACAATATAAAACCATTTTATATAACTAACAAATACGCGCTCTCATATATATATATATACACTCGGACTCAAACAGGTTGCTACAGATCCTATTTCTAATGAACAATCCTTCCGAACCTAGGTATTCACTCAACCTAGTGTTCTGATATTCACTTAACCAAAAGCTTAGGCATTCGCTCAACCTATGCTCTGATACCAACTGTCACGACCCGACTTTCTATGCCCAAAAAGTCGCATCATTATGAAGAAAGAAAAGGGATAGAAGAAGAAAAGAAAAGAAGAAAGAACAACAACACATTAGAAATCTCACAGCGGAACGAGAAATATATTATAACATAAGATATTACATAGTATCATATACATCAGAGTACACAACTTATACATCACAGAATAGACAGTTATAAACTTCTGTCTATTATACAACACCAGTACATCAGTACAATACAGATTAATACAAACACAGCGGAAACTTTTTATATCTACACGCTGAAGCCTCCTGCTCCTCAGCTCCTCCAGAATTCGTCAAGACTATCCTGAATCCCTCGACTACTCAATACAATATTGAGTACCCAAGAGTTTAATAAAACAGAAAATAAACACTTGGGTCAGACAGGGTCTGGTGTGAGTAAACGGTTAAATTGTTTAACTTTGAAAACCTTTGAAAAACAAAGTATCACGTAAGACTTCCCACACATAAACATGGGTAAGTTTTTACCTTACGCTAACTAAAACATTTGATAGGAAATCTGATTTTATTATAATAGGGTCTAGGGTTTTCAAGTAAAATATAGAAATAGCTGAAATGCTTACATCTCACATTCCAACATAGTTGGGCACAACTAATACGTACGGCACTTATTGGAGTTTGGATTCCATACAATGGCAGGGCTACTGGGGTACCGCCCATCACAGTACGTGGCCTAGATCACCGTACCGAGGAGTACGCCCGCTCCCCTGCAACACAAAGCCGGAACCATCCCTTACTGGATAATTCCGAACAAGATAACCCCGTAGTTGGCGCGACCAACCACACACTAAGCCGAATAAAAGAAAAGGGACCTCTAGACAGGGATCTATCTTGCTCTCAGTGGGTGCTACCCACGAAGCCTTGCTGCACCTCCCCTGTTTTAGCCATTCTCGGTTGATGAGGCTTGAGGTTACGATTACCTTTAATCAGAACATATCACTTAGAATGCTCATCGTCCGCCTGACGATGTGCTGAAAGCATTCAATCCATACAAGTTCGTTCCGGGTTCGAACGAAACCGAAGGCATTATCTCGTTACACTCGTTTTGGAATCACCCTCAGAGTTAACGACAATAACCCTTGCACTCTGAATCTTCATCTTCACTTGAGATTCACGATCTATCGTTAATTTGGATCGATGTGGTATTCGGGTCTCCAGACCTGGAATACCGGTATACGGAAACCCGATCCCGGTCTCATCGAAATCCAAAACGTATCTTTTAAGGCCAAGTTGTTTAAAGGTTTAAACATTTAAACTTATTCAGGATGATATAAACAGATAGATAAATCATATTATCACAATTGATAATTCATATCAACATTCATCTCACAAAGCAGCATATATCATATATATATCAGAGATATTCAAATCATCCAATATCAACCAATCACCCAATATCAAATATCCAGTATTAATCAATTATCTAAACAGAATTGATTAACTCTAATTAATTTAATTAACCTTTAATTAAATTAATTACTATCCTTTAATTACTTGGATTATCTTAATCCTGCTTATTATCATTAATTAATTACAAATTAATTAATTAAACATCTTAATGATCTTCCTTATTTAATCTTCCTTGATTAATTTTACTTTAATTACATTCAAGTAATTATCCTTAACCATATTCAGTAATTAACATTTAATTACTATCATTAATTACAATAATTAATGAACCTTCATTAATCAATTAACTAGAATTAATTTTATTAATCCTCAATTAATTACAATTAATCAATCATACTTAATTTAATTACTTTTATTAATCAACCTTGATTAATTCATTAAATAATTCTTATTAATTAATTAACCTTTTAATTAATTAAATAATTAATTTTAATCAACCACTTCATTCATTAATCAGTCTTAATTAATCATAATCAGTAATTAACAATTTGTAATTACTTATCTTAATTAATTACTTCTTAATTATTTATATTAACCTTGATTAATTAATCTAATTAATTATTCTTTAATTACTTCATTAAGTAATTATTAATCAATTTTATTAACAAATAATCCTTAATTAATTACTTTATTAATTAATTACTTTTAAATTAATTGCACTTAGTAATTAATCTTAAATTAAACATATTAAATTAATCACATTATTAATTAACCTAAATCCTTTAATTAATTTCTCTTAATTAATTAACTTCAAATCCATTATATTAATTAATCCTTTAATTAATACCACCAAACGATTAACCCTTAATCAATTTATATTTAATTGCTTTCATAAGTAATTATCCACTAATTACCTTCATAAGCAATTTCTCTTAAATTAATTACATTGGTTAATTATCCATTAATTACCTCACTAAATAATTTCACTTAATAAAACATAAGTGATTATCTTCCTAAAATTAATTATATAAATAAATTAATAAATAAATCATTACTTAATCTCTAATTCATTTATTAACCATCCACTAATTAATTATCCTTATTAATTATAAACTTAATTAATTTAAGATAAATTCTTTTATCTTAATTAATTACTCAATTACATCATTTAGTCTTCATTAGAAAACATTTATAAATAATTAAAGATATAAGATTTGTTTGAATAAACAAATTAACATAAATTTTTAACATTTAAAATCCTTGGAATTTTGATAAATCTTGTTTAATAAATTTAACAAAACCTCATCCCTTTTAAAACTTAATTATATTTAAACATACCCTTAATAACTTATATATTTGGACTTGAAACATTTCGAAAAAAAAACAACTTCCAGTTTAAACAGAATAACTTGAGTAACCCCAAACAACCCGAGTAAACCCACTAAAAACACGAGCTTCCCCCGAGTCTTTTCCAACTTCATCTGCTTCGCGTTAAACCACCATTCGCACGAACACTTCACCGAGTCGCCTCCATCTTCCCCAACTCAAACGAACCAGATATCACAACGTGCACACGTGCACGTGCACAAGACCACGGCAGCGCTTCGGCGATCTGCTCCTCCTCCGGTAAGTCATCGATCGCCTCCTCTAACGATTCCATCCACCCAGACATCGTCACGAACCCACAATCAAATTCGAGCTTCCAAGATCAATTGGAAACCATCCCATCGACCAAAACCAACCAATCGCCGACAATCATGACGCCTGGAACCCATGGCTCTCCTACCAGAGCAACGCCGCATCTCCACACCTCTATCCCCCATCTCGCGATCGCTTCCGGTCCCCTTCCCATGCCGTAAACGTCACGACATTCAAACCGAAACCAAACCAGCTAAAACCCTAAATCGTTCGAATTCGAACAATTCAAACATTGGAAAAATTCGATTGTATTTTTCCCATGATCACAATCAATCAACCCTCCTCCATACCAAAAATCGTTCAACTCCAACATGCGGATCACCACTAATCGCTGATCAACCCAAATTCGAACAAACCCAAATTACGTTCGAATTTCCAAACTAAAATTTTTGATATGCATGCCTAAATTCATGGTTTTCCAGTACGATTTCCTATATATAATTCAATTTAGAATTTAGAGCAATTGATTTTTAACTTATATTTTAATTTCACTGTATTTTCTTCAATTCGAGGGAAATTTCAAATTATAAAATCCTAGAATTATTCTTAGATGATAATTTACATGATTACAAACAACCTTCATTTACAAATCAAAGTCCAGTTCGTATTCAAAATCAAGATATTGAAATTTTTCTCAGATTTGAAAACTGTTTATAAACACAGTAACAATCCTTTACTCTACAGGCAATTCAAAGTATTCAATTCAACATGCATTCAATTTAAAACAGATATTGCATATAACATTGTTATATCATCACAAAATCACGAAGAAATCTAAGATCAATTGTTTTTAAAATAATTTACTCACCTTTTTATTTGCAGAGAACAAAGCAGAGCACTGTTTATCACTTCCAGGCTTTTTAAATTTTTAATTCTGGCAACTTGCATTTGATTTTGTTTCTGGTACTTTACATTTGAAAAGATCTGAAGCTTCATCATTGAATTTGCTTATTTACTTGTTGAAATCTGAAGCCTTTGCATTTGAATTATAGTTGAACTTCCTTTTAGTTGCAGATTTGAATTTCAGGTTGAAGAAAATTTGAGAACTGATATTATTTTTCTTTTAACTTTGATTTCAGTTTTAGAAGAAGAAAGAAAAACTGAGAAAACGTTTTGGACTGAAAAATAGAAGCAAGGTTTCTATACAACATTATATTTGTTATTTCATTTTCCAAAGAAATTTGCCACTTGTATTTTTTTAAAACTTACATGTGTCCTTTATCACCTAATTACCCTACACTTGTTACCACTAAGTGTTAATGTATTTACACATGTCCTTTTTAATATATTAAATAAATTTTTTTATTTAATTTAAATGTTAATATAAAACCTTTATACTTAATTCACTAATTAATAAACACTTACCTTAGTATATGTATATATAAACTATTTTTAGAGAAAATATTATAAAACCAATTACTCTTTGAAAAATATTTATATTTTAAAACCTTATTTACAAAAGTATTTATGTTATATTAATTATGTGAATATGGATTTATATAAATTCATTTACTTGTTTACAAACTATTTAATTTAAGAGATATTTTAAAAAGAAAGTTTATTTAAAACCATATATATACACACTTATAACCATTTTAGATTAAACACTTTAAAAGAAAACAAAAGTAAAACTTTTGATTAAACTTATTTTAAACTATCATATTTAAAACAAACAATTATCTTATATTTTGAAAACAATGAATTAATCCTTAACTTTTGAAAGATATTAAATTTAAAACAAAGCTTTTAAAATTACAATTCATACATATATTCCTACTATATATATTATCAATACATTAAATTAAATTTCAAAACAATTTCAAATTATAACATATACTTACATACAATTTGAAAAATTCATCTTTTAGTTAAAACAAAAGATATCCTATTCACAATATATATCAAATATATATATTATATACAGAATAAATTTTATTAGCTTTCAAAGATAAATTTTATCCATTTTAAATTATTAAAAGGATATTGATCAATATTGCCAGATTAAATATTGATTAAATTACCAATTTAAACTAAAATTATATAGGATAATTATCAAATCAATTAAATTATCAATACAGATTATTAAATTTATATTGCTAAAAAACCCGGGATATCACAATTTCAGTCTTGACCAGAATGGGTGGTTAAGGAAGAAAGGAAGACCGTGTGTTCCAAATGTGGGAGATAATAGGAAGGTAGTTCTTGAAGAATGTCATCATTCAAAGTTCACTATTCATCTAGGAGGAACTAAGATGTATCAGGATATGAAAAGAAGTTTCGTCTCGGAAGACATGAAAAGAGATGTAGGCTTATGGGTGAAATAGTATTTGAACTGTCAATAGGTAAAAGCTAAACATCAGAAACCAAATGGGTTACTTCAGCCTTTAGATGTTCTAGTTTGGAAATGGGACTCCGTATCAATGGATTTTATAGACAGGTTGCCAAGGTCGAATCGAGGAAATGAAAGTATATGGGTTATAGTGGACAGATTGACTAAGAGTGCCCATTTCTTTCCAATTAAGTCAACCAGGACGACACCTGTTTTGGCAAAATTACACATGAATAAAATAGTTAGGCTGCATGTAATTCCTAGTAGTATAGTAAATGATAGAGATTCCTTATTTTCTAGCGAGTTCTAGAAAAGTCTACGGGAGTCTTTAGGTACCAAGCTCAAATTGAGTACCATTTACCATCCGTAGACAGATGGGCAAACGGAGAGAGTTAACAAAGTCTTAGAGAATTTGTTAAGAGTTGTGTGCTAGATTTTGGAGGATCATGGGAAGACCACCTACACTTAGTCGAATTTTCATATAACAACAGTTATCAAACTAGTAAAGGGATGGCACCATTTGAAGCTTTGTATGGAAGGCCATGTAAATATCCCGTTTGTTGGTTAGAGATTGGGGATAGGTTAGTTCTTGGTCCAGATTTGGTTAGGGAATCTGCAGAAAAGATTGAGTTAATACAAGCTAGAATGAAGGAAGATCAGTCTAGGCAAAAGAGTTATACCGATAAAAGAGAAAAGACTTAGAGTTCTCAGTCGGAGATTATGTTTTCGTCAAGGTATCATTGATAAAAGGTGTAATCAGATTCGGAAAATCAGAAAAATTAGCACCAAGATTTGTTGGACCATTTCCTATAATAGAAATGATCGGGAAACTTGCATATATAATAGAGTTACCGAACAGTTTGGTAGGAGTCCACAATGATTTTCATATTTCTCATCTAAGGAAGTGTATTCGAGATCCAGAAACTACTATTGCACTAATAGTGTTAGATGATATAGAAATGGAACCGGATATGATTATAGTTAGAAAGCCAGTTCGTATAGTCACAAGGGATGAGAAGAGATTAAGGAACAAGACAGTCAGATTAGTCAAAGTCCAATGAAGTGACGACGAGAGAGGCTATACTTGGGAAACTGAGAGCAGGATTAAAGATACTTATCCTGACTTATTTCATGGTATGTTTTACCTTTATGATTGATTGTTATGAGTACCTTATCGTAATTTCAAGGACGAAATTCATTAAGGAGGGGAGTCTGTAATGACCCTAATTTTGACTAACATTATTTAGGATATTTAATTAGATAAATTAAATGAAATAATGTTAATTTTTAAGGGATTGATATTTGAATAATATAAGGTAGTCGTGCCTTAAGTAATGAATAAACAAATGAAAATTTAAAACGAAGTAAGTAAAGGTAATAAGATAAGGGCAAAATAGCAATAAATTATACTCTTATACTCTAGACCCTTATCCCATTCTCATTTCCAACATTTTCAAACAAAACTAAACGTAGAGTTTGGCCGGCCACCATTAGAAGAAAACAAGGGGAAGATAAGAAAGAATCCAAGAAGGAACCTTAATCAAATCAGTTCAAGGGCAAATTTCAAACTCCTTAACAACAAGCTAAGGTGAATAATAGATTACATCTCATTTTTGTTTCTTTCGGTTTCTAGGTGAGATTCGAATTTATTTTGCAAGAAAATGCCATGTTTTGATTGTTTAAATGGATATATATGCTTGTTGATAATTCATGGTGTTTCATATAGATTTATGATTAGTTTTGATTAAAAAAACCTATTAAATGACATCCTAATAACTTGCATTTTTGATATAAGGTCAGAAACATTATTTTAGAGATGGGTTTCAAGTTTCATAATTTTCTAAGTTGTTGTGGATTTATTATGAATTTTCTAGTAAAGAAAATTGTTAAATTGGGTTCAAATTATTTTTGGCTATTATATGTTAGCTTTGGGTCAGAAATTTAAATATGTTAGAAAACATATTAAAATTGATTTATGGGAATTTTTGGAGAATTTTCCTGAGTATTTTATTACAGATATAAAATGTAATGCCCTTGAATGTTAATTAACGTTATTCGGGATATTTAATTGGATAAATTAAATAGAATAATGTGAATAATTAGGGATATGAGATTAATAAATCCAACGGTCATGACTTAATGAATGAACCAAAATAAGACTTAACTAAATTAAGAAAGAGGAATTTTCCTAAGGGGTAAACTTGGAAATAGGGCTACATTTCTGAGTATATATCTCTTCCTTCACGTTAATAAACTTTCACTTTCTCATTCATAACTCCTTACCTACTTTCGGCCGGCCGTTAAAAGCTCCAAGAAGAATATAAATTGAAGATAAAAGCTAAGGAATTAAAGCTAGGAAATTATCTCATTCTCCAATCAACTAATCAAAGTGAATAATCATGTTTATCATCTCATTATTCTCTGTTTGGACCGGCTATGTGTTATACCCGATTGATGTTTGTGCCTTGGTTAGGATATAACCATTTAAACCTTTATTTGGATAAGACATGGGTGTTTTAAATGTTAATGGATTAATTAACACATTTTTATTCGGTTTTGGTTAAATTCCGAGTGGTTTTGATCTTCATATGCTTTGAAATTCTAATATGTTGAAGAGAATGTATTAATTGATTTTCTAGAATTTTTCCAGAATTTTCCATGATGTTTTAATAGCTATATAAAATTATTTAAGGTAGGGACTTAAATGTTTTGTATAATTATAAAGGAGAAAGGGGCATTTTCAAATTTATTTAAATTTCCAAATAAGGAATGTCGGTAGCAATTTTGAATATAAAATTCTGGCAACCAATAAGATTTATACAAACAAGGCAGGTGGGGTACATAAGAACTATTTTAAGTAGTATTTTCACTATTTTGACTCTTTCGACAAGACCTTCGACCTCCATTCCAAACCTTCCGACAAGGTCGAAAGGTATCAAACCTTTCGACTAGGTCAAAAATCAATGCACATGTTATCAGGCAACTGGTACGTAGTGAATTGAAAGGGATCGAAAGATTTAGGGACGAAAGGTTAGAGCTTTCGAAGGAGATGAAACTTTGTTTTGGTTTTAAAGAAAATACACCGCTTGCTTTCGACAAAGAGCTTTCGACGTCGTCAAATGGTTTAAAAAAAAGGTTTCGATTGGTTTGCTTTCTTGTTTTAAATGAAACCTTTCGACAAAGTCGGAAGGTTACCTTTCGATAGGGTTGGAAGCATAGTTGCCGCTTCCAAACCTTTCGACACAGATGGAGTCAAAGGTTATTTTTGTTTTCTAAAACTTGCCGCCTCTCTCCATTGATTTCGAAGGGTTGGTTCCAACACCAACACTTCACTGTTTTTGAATGGTTTCGAATGGTTTTGACTTCGAAAGGTTTTGATTTCGAAAGTTTTTGGTTTCGAAAGGTTTTGATTTCGAAAGGTTTTGGTTTCGAAAGGTTTTGATTTCGAAAGGTTTAATTTCGAAAGGTTTCAAAAGGGTTACCTTCAATGATTTCAAAAGGTTTTGAGTTTCAATGATTTCGAAAGGTTTTGAGTTTCATTGCTTTCGAAAAATTTATAAATGGTTTTATAAGGGGGATGCCCCAGGCTTTCAACAAAGTCGAATGGTGGAACCTTTCGACTAGGTCGAAAAGTAACCTTCCAATAAGGTCGAAAGGTATGATTTTGTAATGCTTTCAAAAGGAAGGCTTCCGAAGGGGCTAACTTTGGATGTTTATTTCCTCTCGAATGGGGCTTTATTCGAAGGGGTTTAAAGGGTTGTTTTAGCCATTTTTCCTTAAGTAAAATTTTGCTAATTTGAAGGGGTTACTTCGAAGGGGTATAACATAAAATACTTATCTTTGTTTGAATATTTAAGTGGGATCCTTTTATAAATTGGAAGTAAATAAACCTTGGGGACACCAGGGTGGGTTTAATGTTTTCGATACATAGTTTGGGGTTACAAACAGAAATATGCTTTCGAAAATAAACATTGGGGCTATCATTGTGTTTTTATTTAATTTAACCTGATTGGGGTTACCAATGGGAATAGGTTAAACATGTGGGATACATGGAAAAATAAATATTCATGGGGACCATGAATTTTAATGAATAACCATAGGGAACATGGTATTTTAATTGGCCGAGTGTTGGGTTCTTGGTTAACCTAGGAAAATCATGGAATGTGTGGTGGATAGCCCACATCAAATTTCTAAAGTAAATAATGTTTTGCCAGAGGTGGTTAGCCTCAGGATTTGGCACCCAAGGGTTCATAGTCATCCTAGGAAAACTATGGAGTGTGCAGTGGATAGCCCACACCAACTTTTTTAAAACAATGTACGATGGATAATTTGCATTTATTTTGATGAATTTGGGAAGGATGGTCCTATTTAAGTTTTGGCGGATAGTTATTTTAAAGATTTTAGATAGGAAATCTAATAAATTGCTTTTAGATGGGATATCTAATGAATGGGTGGATGGGATATCCAATATATATGATTTATGGCTTTATTTCATATTATGTTAAGACTAATCATTTTGGGTGCAGGAGCATAGTAAATGATTTGCATATTTTGTTTTGGATACTAGTGAGGGGAAAACCCATTCCACTAAGCGGCGTGGTCTCACTAGATATCTATTTATGATAAGAGATGATATGGGATTATTCATAATAAACTTATTATCTGACTTGAAGTTTGTGTTTCTTCACAAACTCTCGGGTACTCAAAATTAATTTGAGTAGTCTGAGATTGGGAGACTTTCAGGTTTTTGGACGAATAAGCTTCCGGACACATGCAAGAGGCAGTGTTAGCTATATAGGAGCTATTTTGTGTTTTCCGCTGTGATGTACTAAGAACTGTAAAGTTCATATTTATTAGTTCTCTGATCATCATAAGGGGACATCTTCATATGTCGCTCTTATCATATTTTGTACAAGTATATATGATCTGAACGTGGTTAACGTCTGGCATTATGTAATTAAATCTTAAATTGAAATTCATAAGAAATGATAAATTCTATTTTGTTGAAGTTTAAATTTTTTCATAATCTTGTGTTTCTGTGTTGCCAATAGTTTCAAGATTTTGATTTCGATCACTCAGAAATAACACCTATGGATGGCTGCAGCATCCGTAGCAGTTAGTTTTGAGCCTTTGGAAGTGGGATGTTATAAGTTGGTATCAGAGCATGGTTTATGTACTTAAAAGGAATTTAAACCTTAAAAGATTTTTAAAGCATAATCTAACGAATCCAAAATATATTTGGGCTTGGGTAAGCGTTATAGTAACGTATGTGTACTTTGCTATAAATACCTAAGTATGTATTCCCCACTCTCTTAGACCGTTCTTCTGTATCTTACAAAGATTGGATTTCAGGTAGTGGAGAAGTAAGATATGGAGGCAGGAAACGGAAGAGTGAATCAATGTGGAAGACACACCGTAACAAGTTGAAATGTTCGACCCAATTGGCATAGATGCAAATGCTAATGTTGGTGCTGAGATCCCGCTGGTTGATATGGGGATAATGTATCAGTTCTTCATGAATATGATGCAAGCTGGAGCAGCTACGGGAGTGGCTATAGGGAATGCTGGAGGAGCTAATCCGGTGGCCCCAGTTGGCAATAATTATGCGAAGCTGAGCAGGGATTATGCTAGTCTTGGAGGAAAGCAGTTTTTGGGAACCGAGGATGCGGTAGGAGTGGAAAACTAGCTATTGCATTATGAAAAGATATTTGCAGATCTCGGCTTGACGGATATGCAGAAGAGAAGACTTACTTCAAGGAAATTACAGGGAGCAGCATTATTTTGGTGGAACGGAGTTACCGTAGGAGAGCCAGAGGAAGACATGACTTGGGCTGAATTTCGAAGGAGGTTCTAAGAAAGATTTCTATCTGAGGTTGCCTGGTCAGCATTGCTCAGGAATTTGCGGATTTAGTCCAAGGGGATAAATTGGTGATTGAGTATGCTACGGAGTTTGATGAGCTATCCCGTTACGAATATGCTACCATTGATACTATCATTCAGAGGAATGATAAGTTTATCAAGGGGTTGAATCCTGAGATCACCAAAGCAACCATGCTAAACCTCCGAGATCCGTGTCATATTATTGTCGAGATGGCAATTCAGAATGAAGAGATGCTTTCTACTTTTGGAAAAGGGAAACCGGCTGAGGTTCAGAATTTTCAGGGTAAGAAGCGAAAGTTCTTCAAGAATTAACGTGCCCAGTCGAGGGTAGCAGCTAAGAAGAGCAAGGCTGATATTGCTTGTTACAAGTGTGACAAGAAGGGGCACTATACTAATGAGTGTCACTTGGGTGATGGAAGAGCAGTTGTAGTGAGGCCGAATGTGAAGTGCTGCAACTATGGCCAGATGGGGCATTACAAGGACAAGTGTCCTGAGGCTGCTAAGGTTGGAAAGGGAAAGGTCTTTGCATTGGAACCATCATCCTCTAGACCAACGGCTGCTGAGAAAGGAAAAGCTGTGATGGAAGGTATGCTTATGATTCATAGTACTCCAGTTAGGATAATATTTGATACTGGTGCATCGCACTCATTTATATCTCAGTATTTGGTAGATTGCTTTTGTTTGGAACCTTTATACCTTATTACTCCTTTAAGGGTTGTGAATCATATATGAGGGTATGCAACTCTGGGAATGAGATACAACTAGTTAGAACTTGATTTGTTAGGTCATATGTTTGCATGCAGTTTATATGTTTTTGATTTCGTGTGGGTTTCGGGATCATATTGAGTATGGATTGGTTAGAGAGATATAATGCTAGGATACTTTGCCAGGAGGGGGAAATATCATTGAAGCACCCTAATAGCCGTAACCGAGTTATTTACTCAGTAAGGAGTTCAGACAGAAATGCTTATGTGTTATTGGGTGCGATGGGAGCGGAAGCAGAGTTGAAGCAGATTTATGTTGACAGAGAGTTTGCAGATGTGTTTGAACCCGTTTTGGGCTTGCCGCCAAAAAGAGCAATCGAGTTTCGGATAGATCTTGTGTCGGGTGCTGAACCCTTAAGTAGACCACCTAGCAGGATGTCACCGACCGAGTTGAGGGAATTTAAGGTGCAACTAGTGGAATTGGAAGGAAAGAATTTCATCCGGCCAAGCAGTTCGCCTTAGGGATCAGCCGCAGTATCCGTGAAGAAGCTAGATGGATCGTTAAGGATGTGTATCGACTATCGTTTGCTAAACGAGAGGACGATCAAGAATAGGTATCCTTTGCCAAGAATCGACGACTTATTCGATCAGTTGAGTGGAGCTAGAGTGTTTTCCCAACTGGATTTGGTGATAGGTTTCCATCAGCTAAAAGTGGCAGAGGACAGTATTCCTTTGACGGTGTTTAGGACCAGATATGGGTCTTATGAATGGTTGATTACGCCATTCGGGCTTACTATTGCACCAGCTTTCTTTGTGGATTTGATGAAACGGGTTTTCTAAGAGTACTTGCATAGGTTTGTGTTGGTTTTTATGGATGACATTTTGGTGTATTTGAAGAATGAGAAGGATCATACAGATCATCTTAGAATAGTGTTGGAGACGCTAAGGCAAAACCGGCTGAAGGCGAAGTTCTCAAAGTGTCATTTCTGGAAAAGGGAAGTGAAGTTCCTTGGTCATGTAGTTTCCGAGGAAGGTTTAGCAGTTGATCCGGATAAGATCGAAGCTCTTAACAATTAGATGAGACCAGAGACGGTAAATGAGATTATAAGTTTTCTTGGACTTGTAGGATAATACCGAAGATTCATTAAGGATTTCTCGCGGATAGCGGCATCCTTGACTATGCTAACCAGGAAGGACGTGAAGTTTGTTTGGTCAGACAAATGTGAGGAAGCATTCCGTAAGTTGAAACATTTGTTAACCAATGCGCCCATGTTAGTAGTTCCAAATAGGAATCAGGGATTGGTAGTTTACACCAATGCATGTGGTACTAGATTAGGTGCTGTGCTAATGCAGAATGGAAAGGTTATTTCCTATGCTTCTAGACATCTTAGACCGCATAAAGTGAGATACCCTACTCATGATTTGGAGTTGGAAGCGGTAATCTTCGCATTGAAGGTGTGGAGACATTATCTTTTGGGAGAAAGGTTTGAGCTATTTACGGATCATAAGTCTCTACAGTATTTATTCTCTCAGAAGGAGCAGAACATGAGACATCAGAGATGGTAGGAATTTGTTGCAGCTTAAGATTTTAGCATCGAGTATACACGGGAAAAGGAAATAAGGTGGTAGATGCGCTTAGTAGGAAACATCAGAATGTGGTGTTAGCTATGTTGGCGGAATGGAAAAACTTGGAAGCACTGGCTGCTTGCAATGTATAGTTGAGGTTGACTATTGGATCTAGTCGGAATATAACTATGATGTCTCGTTTGGAAGTTCGACCAGTTCTGATCGAAGGGATTGCTTCTAGGCAGAAAGAGGGTCTAGTGTTAGCTGAGAGGATTAGAAGGTTAGAAGCTAGAACCGAGTTTGATGTTTTAAAGGATTTTATTCTTGACCTTAGGGGTTGGTTGAGAAAGAAGGAACGGTTATGTTTTCCGGACGTTGGAGACCTTAGGAAGGAAGTTCTTAGGGAATGTCATCGATCGAAGTTTATGATTCATCCTGAGGGAACCAAGATGTATCAGGATATGAAGAGAAGTTTCTTCTGGAAGGGAATGAAGAGGGATGTTGGCTTATGGGTAAAACAGTGTTTGAACTGTCAGTAAGTAAAACCCTAACATCAGAAGCCTAGTGGTTTGCTTCAGCCTTTGGATGTTTCAGTTTGGAAGTGGGACTCGATATCCCTGGATTTTATTGAGGGCTTCCAAGGTCAAACCAGGGTAATGAAAGTATATGGGTCATAGTGGACAGATTGACCAAGAGTGCCCATTTCATTCCGGTAAGGTCAACCAGGACGACACCTGTTTTGGCTAAGTTGTTCATGAAGAACATCGTTAGACTGCATGGAATTCCTAGTAGTATCGTCAGTGATAGAGATGCTTTGTTTATTAGCGATATCTAGAAGAGCATGCAGAGTTTGTTAGGCACTAAGCTCAAGATGAGTACCGCATATCATCCTCAGTCGGATGGGCAGATAGAGAGAGTCAACAAGGTACTGGAAGATCTGTTGAGAGCTTGTGTGCTGGATTTTAGTGGTTCTTGGGAAGATCGCTTGCACTTAGTGGAGTTTTCTTATAATAATAGTTATCAGGCTACTATAGGAATGGCGTCTTCTGAAGCTTTGTATGGAAAGCCATGCAAATCACCAGCATGTTGGTTGGAGACCAGAGACAGATTGGTCCTCGGTCCAGATTTGGTGAGAGAGGCGAAGTTCGAGTTGATACGGGAAAGAATGAAGGAAGCTTAGTCTAGGCAGAAGAGTTACGCAGACAAAAGGCGTAAGGACCTAGAGTTCTCAGTTGGAGAAAGAGTTTTCATCAAGGTATCATCGATGAAAGGTGTGGTTCGGTTTAGGAAGATCGGGAAGCTAGCACCGAGATATGTTGGACCATTTTCTATATCAGAAAGGATTGGGAGACTCGCGTACCGAGAAGATTTACCGAGCAGTTTGGCCGGGGTCCACAATGTGTTTCATGTTTCTCATCTTAGGAAGTATGTTCATGATCCAGAAACTACTATCGCTCCAACGGTACTAGAGCACTTAGTGGTGGAACCGGATATGACTTTTGTGAGGCAACCAGTTCGTGTTATAGCAAAAGATGAGAAGAGGTTAAGGAACAAGACAGTTAGGTTGGTGAAAGTTCAGTGGAGCGACAACATGAAGGACTGTACTTGGGAGGCAGAAGATAGGATTATGGCTACTTAACCTGGGCTGTTTTAGATGGTATGTTCTATATAGGGTTTATATAGAATTTGGCTGGTAGGTTATACTAGCTTTGCTTGCATGGGCTATATGCTTGTTGTTGTGTCCTTACTGAAATTTCAGGGACGAAATTCTTTAGGGGGGAGTCTGTAATGCCCCTGAATTTTAATTAACATTATTCGGGATATTTAATTGGATAAATTAAATAGAATAATGTGAATAATTAGGGAGATGAGATTGTAAATCCAATGGCCGTGTCTTAATGAATGAACTAAACTAAGACTTAACTAAATTCAGAAGTAGAAATTTTTCTAAGGGGTAAACTTGGAAATAGGGCTACATTTCTTAGTATATATCTCTTCCTCCACCTTAATAAACTTTCACTTTCTCATTCATAACTCCTCACCTACTTTCGGCCGGCCATTAAAAGCTCTAGGAAGAATATAAATTGAAGATAAAAGCTAAGGAATTAAAGCTAGGAAATTTTTTCATTCTCCAATCAACTAATCAAGGTGAATAATCATGTTTATCATCTCATTTTTCTCTGTTTGGATCGGCTATCACTACAAGAAAAGTTGTTTTTTATAACACCAATTGATAACGCATTTTTCTGAAGTGTTATTGTTCATTTTAATTTGTGTTAATTTGCTTTATTGGCTATGCAACGCTTTTAAGCGGGATCCCAAAATTATTTTCGTGGCCGCCACTTCTTTTAATTATTTTTCTCTTCCCTCTTCCTCTTATTTTCTCAAATTCTCACATAAAATCTCCTCCCTTTCTACCGCCCACCGACCCACCCTGGGTCGCCCAATCATCCGCATTCCACATCGATGCGTATATCCCCATCGGTTTGTCATTCGGGTACGGGTTCGAACCTGCGTTGGTGTGGACCCGAATGGGGACGGAGTCCACTAGAAAGCGAAGGTGGTTGCGGGTCCATAGGAAGGAGTAGGTGTGGGAGGAGATCGTCGGATCGAACCAAAGGCTGTGCCGTTGCTTCCGATTCCCCGTGCCGTTGATGTAAATGTTCGTTTGCAGAAGGTAAACGGCTATTTCCCCCAAAAATCCATTCAAAACCTTCTATTTCCCCCAAAAATACACTTTCAACCCCTTCAATTTCTTCATTTTTTCCCCATGCTCGAATAAAGTAAACGGCTAAAGTTTTTAATTGGATCACCGAACAATATGGACGATCACTGCAGATTGTATCCACCACTTTATGACGAAGAACACGAACCATCTGACCCGATGCCACCGGTGATGTCAGATCGATCTTCTGATCAATTCTTGAATACTCGCTATTACTCTCAGGTTATAGATTTATCTTCAGGAATTTCGTTTTGTAAACTGCTTGATGTTTTAGGATTCGCCGAAGTAAATTTTAAGTCTTTTATTATTATTCAGCTGAATTGAATCTATTGCTACTGAGAATTTCTAACGTGAGTCCGATTACTAAATTTGAAACTTAAATTTGTAGGATGATGGTCCTAACTCGAATGCCAATGAGGAAAATGTCAGTAAAGAAGATGCATCTAATTTAAGTGATTTGTTTTCAACTCTACAATTATCTCAAATAAAAGAACACAAACCAGACATGACTGAGTTTACTGCAGATAATAAGCAAGATAAGTACTTCTATTATGACCCACCCCATTATGAAGAAACAGGTATGTGGATGCCCGTATCAGTACCCCCATTATCAAAAAGCAAACACGAAGAGTGGAGCAAAGGATTTTCAAACAACAGTTCATATTTAGTAAACAAGGATTTTTTCGATGAAGAGAACACGTAAATGACAATGTGGGATGTATTTTCTGAGATGCTTATTGCTGCAGGTGGCAGGGCAAAATCTCTTGCTATGGGAGAGATTCGTAGAAGCACCATTGCTTTCATATCCGAGAACTTTCTAGAACAAGCATGGAAAGATATGTCTAACACTCTTACAGAGGCTGATTTGGAAATGCACAAGAAATTCTAGAAACAGACCCTCCAAAATGGCTTGCTGATAGTGCAGCAGCTTCTTGTATGCTTTGCGGATCTGGGTTTCACCCGATTATGTGCTCTAGGCACCACTCTAGGTTTTGTGGTGGAGTTTTTTGTGGGCAGTGTACAAGAGGAAGAAGCTTGTTGCCGCCTAAGTTTAGAGTTGAGGACCCCCAGCGTGTATGTGATGTTTGTGGTGTGAGGTTGAAGAATGTTCATCCATACTTGATGAATCAAATCAGTCGTGCTTGTCAGTTGCCCACTAAAGATGTGACGAATCTTAGCACTTTAAGATCATGGTTGAACTTTCCATGGGGTCAATCTATGGAATACGAGATATATAAAGCGGCAAACATAATTCGAGACTATACTAAGGTAAGTTTGGTTCTTTAACATTTGTGGTTTGAGTGTTGGTCACACATTGGATAATTGCACTTTTGGGTTTCTTTGCCCAACTTGTCTATGGATTGGTTATAGCACTTTGCATTTACCGGTTCAGTTAATGTTTAATATTATAACATTTTTATATGCTTCAAAAAATATATACTAAAATCTCATGAAGTTAATGTTTCGAATCATTTTACATGTTTTCCTTTCCATTAGAGTAACCCTATGTTGTTTGATGTTGCAAGATCTAAGATACTAAACTGTCAAACTTTAGATTTTATTCTATTATTTTTCTCAGGGACTATTCCCTCTTCGAAAATTGTAGTGGTATTATGTCTAACAAAAGTAACAATTCATCATCGTAGCATCCTTAATCCAAATAAAGTGTTGACAACGTAGACATGAATAGTCTAAAATCTAGTTGAGATATGCATTCCTCGTAATCATTTATATTTTACCATGCTTTTGCCTGTCATAGGTCTAGTCCTGTAGAGTATTGTTGGTTCAGACTATATATATCAAAACCTATATCAAATTCAACCTGACTTTGGTTAGAATCGGATCAGGTTTTGACACACCATTCCTAGCAGTTGTTTTGTTCCCTTCATTATTCTTCGTCGAAAAATTTAGCAATAACAAGACCCTACGTCCAAAACATCTAAAAACACTTCATCAAACATAACAAATACAAAGCATTTTAATAATTCATGTTCAAATAAAATGACAAACATTTTACCATTTCATTACTCGTGGGGGACTTTATATTTTCTTTCTGTTTTACTGCCAAATCCTTTAAAACAGAAATTTATTTGTCGTTTCATTGACTAGTTTTCTAGATCACTTCAATAAAATAAAAACTATGTATATGGTTAGTAAATTGAACTGGACAAGCCATTTCTGGTTGTTTCGTGGTTTGTTTACAGACAAATTGGAAGTGAACAAGCCATTGTTGGTTATGCTCTAATTATTAATTCATATAATTTTTTCGTTTTGGTTTTTGCCACGTCGTTCGAGTCAGTCGGTTCTTTTGTATATGAATCGGTCTTTATGAAATTTTGTATCTCATTCAAGACCCATTGGGTTCATGTTTTGTAGGTTCGGTTTGGGTAGGTGGGATTTGGTTTTCATTGACCATCAGTTTGTTAAGCCTAGAATGCAACGTCTTTTATCTTTAGTTCTGCATTAACCATGGTAAAAAGAAAATTCTCCTATGTTACTAAAATGACGAGGATGGCTTGTTGTAGTTATCCCACTTTTGTTGAACAAGGAAAGTTTTTCCTCTTAAGCTACATGTAACCAACATCGTTGCCATCAAGGCTTGGATCTTGGTCAGGAGAGGTTGATAATGGGTCTGAGGGATAACTGATCCCAGAATCAAAGACGTCATTTAAAAAACTGTCATCGAAGAACATGATATCATCAATTGGGTTGGATTCATAATCAGGACCGTCGTTAATTAAGGAGTTGATTAGTGGTGTATCGGATGAGTATAGTTGCTGTGGGTACTCCATGTTCAAGATATAATTTAACTGCTGCGCAACTTAGATATTTATAGTGGGAAGCATGAAAGGGTTCCTTTGTTTATCTACTGTGTGAAGAGAAATGTTTTTCATGTATAGTAGAGGGGAATAAATTATGAATGTAGAGACAGAGAATAAATAGCATTGTTAAATAAACAAGAACCTAATATTTACATGTTCTTTGTACATTAATTGGCAAGCCATGTTGTTTATACTCTATAGGTATATACCTGTATTTCTTTCTATATTATATAGAGATGATGTGTCGATTTCTCCATGGTTTATATTGAAATTGCTTTATGCCTACAGGACATAACGATTTAAAATGAACAAGTACGTCTTTGACAGAAATTTGATTTGTTTTATGCTCTGCCCTTTCTTTTGGTTACAGGAAGCATATTCGGATGATGGAACTCTGGAGTGAAACCGGATCAACAACTTGACAGTGGGCTAGTTTTTTGCAAGTGCTTTCCCCTTACTTTTATTTCAATCACTCAAATAATGCACTGTTGAAATTAAACGTTCAGGACATGTTTAGGTGAGGAACAATATAAAAAACTGTTCGGTATGGGCATAACTTTACAGCCTAACTTAAAAAACAGATTTTATAATATATCTTTGATTTCTTTTTAAACAACAACTTCAATCATTCAATGAAGTTCGCATCTTCCAGTTTTCTAAACGATGTACCTTCTGGTGACCTAATGTAAAAGTCCACGAATTGCATAACCAGCAAGATGTCAGTCTATACAATAAAAGTAATCATTCTATCATGAATGATGAAAACCACGTACTCACATGGCGGCACGTTTAGAGAACGCGAGGACACTGTCTAATTATAATTAGCTATCCTAACTGTTGCAAAAGGGCCTTGCGATCCTAACTGTTGCAAAAGTTGGGTTGATGGTTACGTATAATGTCGGCACAGGCTTAGTGTGATGCATATACTAGAGGTGAAATGCAGAGGCGGTAAGACAATAAAAAGTAGTGACTTGACAAGGTACATAACCTCAATTTGATAGTATTTCGTTAGTATTATTCCTTTAGCACATTATCTTTTCTAAAATATTAGTTGACGCATAATACATGCAATGATAAAAGGTTAAGATAGATAATAATGTTAAGTTACTAAACCGGGTGTTCGTTAGATATCAAATTTTATTTATTTTACTAACATATGTTTGGGGACGAATGATAAACAATGAACAAGATTTACATATAGTTGTATATAGTCTCTTCTTTTATTAAAGCAAAAAAAAGCACGGTGGTCTGTACACATGTAAAAATTTACATGCTCAATATTAGATTGCAGAAAAGATGTTTACCTGGATTTTAAAACTATTCCCCTTATCTCCACTATTCCAATTCAAGGAGGCTTCCATAGACTTTGAGTTAGTAATCACACATTTGGTAATTTTTTTCCTATTTTCAATGTATTGATTAAACATATATCCTTCATTATCCAATTTGTTCTGAGTTATTTACACTATTGCTGTCCATAGTGTTCGTCGGCTCAAATATTGTTAAAACATACAGTGTACGCATCCATCCGGTAATGGTCTTACGGTTTGTAGAAGGTCAAATTTAAACAGTGTAAAAGAAGTTGAATCTTCATCAATTTCAGGAGAGTTAATTTGACGTGGACATGCAGTTTTTAATATTCTGTAGTTTAGAAAATGCTCTAGTTACTTCGACATTTTTTTTTCCACACTGGATGTCATCAAAGCGGGGAAGTATAGTTTTCCTTTTCCCTCTGTTTTTGAGGGATTTTGATTGCAAATAATGAAAATTTGCAGGTGAAGATATCATTTGATGAACCAGAACCAGGGGTAACAGTTGTAAACCTAACTCAGACTAATATTCTAGTGGAAGACAGGCAAGCATTTCTTTTGTTATAGCAACAACCTTAGTCTGGTTATAAAGATGCTTTTTTTACATAAAATATTACTGACGCTACTGTTATGTGTATACAGATATGGCAATTCAACTGTGGTTGAGAACACAAAGAGAGGCTGGATGGATCTTATTTTCCAAAGGATCCGTGATGTTTTTGGTTTTGGAATCTAAACAATTTAGCTGAATGTTTTTTTATTTCCTTGTGCTACAAGACTAGTCATATTGAACAATGGAGAAATCAGTGTTGTATCGTATACCATTATTATGTTGCTAAAAATGAACATCTATGTATAACTTTTGGAAGTTATTTGATTTTTATTTCAAGTATCAAGTTTTCATTTATCAAGTTAGTCTTCAACATTGAATATTTTATAGCGACAAAATGGTGTTATAAAGATTTCCAATTCCATTGAGATTTAGCTGTATTATAGCGGCTATAATGAGCTATTGAATAAATATTTTATAGTGGCAAAATGGTGTTATAAAGATTTCTAGTTCCGTTGAGATTTAGCTGTATTATAGCGGCTATAATGAGCTATTGAATTAACGTACCATAGCGGCAAATTTGCGTTATAAAACTAAGCTCAACTATAGCGGCATATTTTGTGTTATAAATATTCAACAGTTTTTTATAACATGTCGATATACAGCGCTTATCAAACCGCTATGGTTGTGATTAATAGCGGCTATATGCCGCTATAAAAGACACTTTTTCTTGTAGTGTATGGGTTATACCCAATTCATGTTTGTGCCTTGGTTAGGTTATAACCATTTAAACCTTTGTTTGGATAAGACATAGGTGTTTTAAATGTTAATGGATTAATTACCACGTTTTTATTTGGTTTTGGTTAAATTTCGAATGGTTTTGATCTTCATATGCTTTGAAATTTTGATATGTTGAAGAGAACGTATTAATTTATTTTCTAGATTTTTTCTAGATTTTTTAATAGTTATATAAAATTATTTAAGGTATGAGACTTAAATGTTTTGTATAATTATAAAGGAGAAAGGGGCATTTTCAAATTTATTTAAATTTCCAAATAAGGAAAGTCGGCAGCAATTTTGAATATAAAATTTGCCAACCAATAAGATTTAGACAAACAAGGCAGATGAGGTACATAAGAACTATTTTAAATAGTATTTTCACTATTTTGACTCTTTCGGCAAGACCTTCCGCCTCCATTTCAAACCTTCCGACAAGGTCGAAAGGTATCAAACCTTTCGACTAGGTCAAAAATCAATGCATATGTTATTAGGTGACTGGTACGTAGTGAATTGAAAGGGGTCGAAAGGTTTAGGGATGAAAGGTTAGAGCTTTCAAAGGAGTTGAAACTTTGTTTTGGTTTTAAAGAAAATACACCTTCTAGCTTTTGACAAAGAGCTTTCGACGTTGTCAAATGATTTAAAAGAAAAAGGTTTCGATTGGTTTCCTTTCTTGTTTTAAATGAAACCTTTCAAAAAAGTCGGAAGGTTAGCTTTCGATAGGGTCAGAAGCATAGTTTCCACTTCCAAACCTTTCGACATAGATGGAGTCAAAGGTTATCTTTGTTTTCTAAAACTTGCCGCCTCTCTCCATTGGTTTCGAAGGATTGGTTCCAACACCAACACTTCACTGTTTTTGAATGGTTTTGAAGGGTTTTGACTTCGAAGGGTTTTGACTTTGAAAGGTTTTGGTTTTGAAAGGTTTTTATTTCGAAAGGTTTGATTCCGAAAGGTTTTGAAGGGGTTTCCTTCAATGATTTCGAAAGGTCTTTAGTTTCAATGATTTCGAAAGGTTTTGAGTTTCATTGCTTTTGAAAAGTTTATAAACGTTTTACAAGGGGGATACCCCAAGCTTTTGACAAAGTCGAAAGGTGGAACCTTTCGACTAGGTTGAAAGGAAACCTTCCGACAAGGTCGAAAGGTAGGACCTTTCGACAAGGAGAAAGGTATGATTTTGTGTTGCTTTCAAAAGGAAGGCTTTCGAAGGGGCTAACGTTGGATGTTTATTTGCTTTCGAACGGGGCTTCATTCGAAGGGGTTTAAAGGGCCGTTTTAGCCATTTTTCCTTAAGTAAAATTTTGCTAATTTGAAGGGGTTACGTCAAAGGGGTATAACATAAAATACTTATCTTTGTTTGAATATGTAAGAGGGATCCTTATATAAATTGGATGTAAATAAACCTTGGGGACACCGGGATGGGTTTAATGTTTTTGATACATAGTTTGGGGTTACAAACAGAAATATACTTTCGAAAATAAACATTGGGGCTATCAATGTGTTTTTAGTTAATTTAACCTAATTGGGGCTACTAATGGGAATAGGTTAAACATGTGGGATACATGGGAAAAATAAATATTCATGGGGATCATGAATTTTAATGAATAATCATGGGGATCATGATATTTTAACTGGCCAAGTGTTGGGTTCTTGATTAACCTAGGAAAACCATGGAACGTGCGGTGGATATCCCACATCAAATTTCTAAAGTAAAGAATGTTTTTCCAGAGGTGGTTAGCCTCGGGATTTGGCACCCAAGGATTCATTGTCATCCTAGGAAAAATATGGAGTGTGCGGTGGATAGCCCACACCAACTTTTATACAACAATGTACGATGGATAATCTGCATTTATTTTGATGAATTTGGGACGGATTGTCCTATTTAAGTTTTGATGGATAGTCATTTTAAAAATTTTAGATGGGAACTCTAATAAATTGCTTTTAGATGGGATATCTAATGAATGGGTGGATGAGCTATCCAATATATATATGATATATGGCTTTATTTCATACTATGTTAAGACTAATCCTTTTAGGTGCAGGAGCATAGTAAATGATTTGCATGTTTTGTTTTGGATACTAGTGAGGGGAAAACTCGTTCTGCTAAGCGTCGTGGTCTCAATAGATATCTTATTATGATAAGAGATGATATGGGATTATTCATACCAGACTTATTTTCTGAGTCGAAGTTTGTGTTTGTCCACAAACTCTCGGGTACTCAAAATTAATTTGAGTAGTCTGAGAGTGGAAAACTTTCAGGTTTTTGGACGAATAAGCTTCCAGAGACGTGCAGGAGGCAGTGTTAGCTATATAGGAGCTATTTTGTGTTTTTCGCTGTGATGTACTAAGAACTGTAAAGTTCATATTTATTAGTTCTCTGATCATCATAAGGGAACATCTTCATATGTCTCTCTTATCGTATTTTGTACATGTATATGTGATCTGAACGTGGTTAACATCTGGGATTATGTAATTAAATCTTAAATTGAAATTAATAAGAAATGAGAAATTCTGTTTTGTTGAAGTTTAATTTTTTTTTCATATTCTTGTGTTTCTGTGTTACCAATGGTATCAAGATTCCGATTTCGGTCACTCAGAAATAACGCCTATGGATGGCTGCAACATCTGTAGCAGTTAGTTTTGAGCCTTCGGAAGTGGATGTTACATAAAATTATTTAAGGTATAGGACATAAATGTTTTATATGTTTAGAAAAGGAGAAGGGGCAATTTGTTAAATGTTTTAAAATTGTAAATACTGAATTCGGCAGCATTTTTTGAAAAGGTTTTGTAAAAGAATTTGACAACCAATTATATATTGACAAATAAGGCAAGTTAGTTGGAAAGATATTACTTTAAAAAGTTAAAAATCAGTTTTGTAAAGGATTACCGCTTCGCCACTTACATCGGCCACCTTACGACCCCATACATCCGCCTCCAACCAAGTAGAAACCAATACACATGGTATCAATGCCTTGGTACATAGTGGATTGGAGTTAGGCGGAAGGTATAGAGTCGAAACATGCTTTCGAAGCTGTAGAAGTAGCTTTTATAAATTTTGAACTATTTTGGTTATAAATAAGGCTTTCGAAGGGGTTAGAGCTTTCGACTTAACCAACTTGCTTCTGTTTATATAAAGGAAGGACTTCCGAATGGGTTGCCACCTTCAAACCTTCGAACCAATGCTTTCGAAAGGGTGCTTTTTCCTTTAAACCTGGAAGCCGCTTCTCCATGCTTTCGAAAGGATTGGTTTCGAAACCATCCACTTTCTTTTATTTAGGAATAATGCTTTCGAAAGCAATGCTTTCACCCCAATTCTTTTAAGACCCTTAGAGATATTGAAAGTTAAACCCAAAGGTTTAGAAAGGAATGGTTTTAAATTGTTTCGAAGCTATGTTTCACAAACTTTTACTTGAACCCGGTGCTCTCGAAAGGTGTGATTTAAGTAAAGGACTTTAATGCTTTCGAAGTATATAAAATGAAGATTTTAAAGGGGAGATTCTCCAATGTTTTCGAAAGGTTTACTTTTAGTATTTGAATGGAAGGTTTCCAATGCTTTCAAAGGGCAAGTTTGAAGTTTTTTGAGAAGAGAATGCCTAAGGTTTTATAAAGCTTTCGAATGGTCACTTTCAATGATTTCGAAAGGGGACTATTTAAAGTTTTTAAACAAGGGTTTCGAATGTGATACTTTGAATTTAAAACCTAAATGTTTTATAAGTTAAAGAAGGACTTTAACTTGTTTTAAAGGGATATATAACCCTATTGATTTAGATTTTTATCAACATTGTTTTGTGTAAAGCATATATCACGGCAAAGATATTTGAGTAAAGAAAAGAGTTTATTTTCCTTGTTTAAGTACGATTTAAAGGGTTAAATCAATTTGAAAGAAATGTTTTCAAGAAAAATTTGATGGGGTAGTTAACCCTAAGTAAATGAATCAGATATTAGAATACCAGATTGGACTAGTATAGGGTCGTGTCCTATACTTTAGGTATTAGCCCCTAGCTAAAATAAATCCAAAATTCCAGTGTATAGGGCTTTGTTACAGGTAAAACTAAAATAATGTTACACAGAGAAAGGAATATACAGAGAAAGATAGGCTATTGGTGAGGTCGCAAACCATTAGGATCAGTTGACCCTGGGAGAAGTAATTTAAGGACATACCATCCAGGAGTGTGTCTAATAGGTTAGATTATTTATTTGGTCTGGTAGGCCTGAGTCAGCCAATGGTTTGTAGGTAGCCAAACAAAACTACATTGGTCGGACAAATAGTCCATTGATTACCTGATTTATATTCATATACGATATTGTTATTATTGCTTTAATCAGTTTGATTGCAGGATTATGATTTGCAAAAGACGTGTTTTAAAAGGGATATTATTGAGAGGAAACCCATTTTGCTAAGCGGCGTAGTCTCACTTAATATCAGTAAACCGAGATGTAATAGTATTATTCACACCAGGTCTATGTCTGACTAGAAGTTTGTGTTTTCCCCTTAAATTCTTGGGTGCTTAAAATTTAATTTGAGTAAATTGAGAGTTGAGGTTTTTCAGGTTTGTAGGTTGGATGAATAAGCTTCCGAAGACGTGCAGGAGGCAAAGCTAGCTATGTAGGAGCTATTTAGTTTTATTTCCGATGTGATGTATTACGACTGATATGTCTATTTAGTACTCTGATCATCCAAGGGGGCATCTACATATGTCGCTCTTGGCGTAATTTGTAATAATTATATTTGATCAAAACCTGGAAAACTTTTTGGGATTATGTATTTGAATATGAAATATGGATTTGAAATGTAATCAGAAAAGATGTTTTAATTCTGTGTTGATTTTATTTCATATTCATGTGTTTCTGATATTATGGATACCATTAACATTACCTTATTTTGTCACCGGAAGTTAATACTATAGATGACTGCAGTATCTGTAACACTTAGCTTCGGGCCTCAAGATAAGGGATGTTACAGTAGTCCGGTAACTGGCTCAAAAACATCTGCAAATTCCCTTGCAACTAAAACCCGATTCACTTCATTTCTACTTCCATTGCTCCCATCAAAGTACAAATATCCACACTCGAGTTACTTTTTTGAGTATATAATTCCATCACTACTATCAAGGTGTCTAACTATTATTTTGCTATCCTGGCAAAATATCCTAGCATCATATTTTCTCAACCAATCCATACCCAAAATAATCCCAACACTTGCAAAATCAAACACATATAAATTGCAAGCAAAAGTATAACCTAGCAACTCAAATTCTAGATAGTCACATCTCATCCCAAGAGTTGCGTACCCTCCTATTGGATTAGCTACCCTTAAGGAAATAACAAGGTATGATGGCTCTAAACATAACTTATCTACCAAACACCGAGATATAAATGAATGCGATGAACCGGTATCAGACAACACCCTAACTGGTATGCTATGAATCAAAAGCATACCTTCTGTCATAGAATTTCCCTTCTCAGCTGCAATTGGTCTTGATGTAGATGGCTCCAAAGCAAACACCATTCCTTGATTAGCCTGGGCCGCTGCTAGACTTTTGTTCTTATAATGCCCCACCTAGTAGCAGTTAAAGCCCTTCACATTCTGCTTGCCCACAACCATCTTGCCATCACCCGATCGACACTCATTTACATAGTACCTATTCTTATCACACTTATAACAAATGATACATGCCTTTCCTTTCTTAGTAGCTCCACCCTTCTAATCTCCCTTTCCCTTAAAGAATTTCCTCTTCTTATTCCGAGAACTCTAGGTTCCAACTAGCTTCTCCTTTTCGAAAGTAAAAAGCATCTCCTCGTTCCTAATTTTCATCTCCACTACTACATTTGATGGATCTCGAAGATGTGGCATGGTCGCCCTATCAATCTCCGGTCTCAATCCCCGGATAAACTTCTCGTTCCTCTTGATAACAGTGTCAACAGTGGCATATCCATAGCTGGACAGCTCATCAAACTTAGCATAGTATTCTAATGTTGAAATTTCCCCTACTCCAACTCCATAAACTTCCTGAGCAAGGCTGCTTGGCTATTTCAGACAAAAATCTTTCCTCGAATCTCCTTTGAAATTCTTCCCAAGTCAATTCCTCCTTTAGTAGCCCTATGATCACCCCGTTCTATTAGAACAAAGCAGCTCCTTGCAACTGTCTCGAAGCCAACCTCCTTTTCTGCTCATTGTTCAAGCCTAAATCAACAAAAAAAAATTCACAATGTAACAGCCAGTTCTCCACTTCTATCACATCCTCATTGTCCAAAAAGGATTTCCACCCAAACTGGTGTAATCTCAACTCAGCTTAACATAGTTATTACCAACTAGCACTACGGGATTGAATCCACTCGTATTTGCAGCATTTCCTCCAGCTACTCCTATAGTTCCTCTATCTTGCATTGGATTGACGAAGAACTTATACATAGCCCCATTGTCATTTTCATTTTGATTAGCCTTTCCCTATCAACCCCAATTACTTTTGGTGTTGGGCTGAGCATTTCCGTTGGTTGTGGTGCTTCCACCACCTAGATTCACTCTTCCATTTCCTACTTCCATATCTTTCTTTCTCGTAAATCTACATACGATCCTTTATAAGATACAGAAGAATGGTCTAAGAGAGAGGGGAGAATAGAGATAGAATACATACTTATATATATCAAATACAAGTACGATACTATAGCATTATCCAATACTTCAATCTTATTCATTAATTCAATAGGATTATATTATCAAAATCTTTTTGACCTTTTAATTTTTACATAAATCTATGCTCTGATACCGACTTGTAACATCACCCATTCTAAGGTCCAAAACTAACTGCTACTGATGCTGCAGTCATCCATAGTTATTAATTCTCGACGACAAAATGCTGCCTTGTTAATCATATCATAATCAGAAGCACATGAGTATGAAAAATTTTCAAACACAATTCAGAAATAACTTTTACATTCCATTTCAAAATATGATTTCATATTAATTACATAATACCATTCGCAAACCCACGATTAGAGAAATTATAATTATTACAAAATACTCCAAGAGCGACATTTGAAGATGCCTCCTTGGTTGATCAGAGTCTAACACTTGGCAATTATATAACTTATCATTACATCCATATAGACAAAACCAAACAACATAGCGGATTAGATAGGCACTCCTAAATAGCTAATTTACCTCCTGCACGTCTCCGGAATCTTTTTCGTTTAACTGGAAACCTGAATACCCTTACTCCCGACCCACTTAAATGAGTATCCAAGAGTTTAAGTGGAAAAACAAAAACTTTAGGTCAGGCAACAGTCTGCTATGAATAATAAGCTACCATCTCTAACCAAATAAATATCTGGTGAGACCGCACCGTTGAGCGAAACGGGTTTTCCCCTCACTAGTATCATAGCTAAAATATCTTAACCGTATATTGTACTCTTGCTTCCACGGTGGTTATAACATAATAATATACCGATATGCAAACATGCAATATACGATGAATTAGCCGTCCTAAGTTAGTAGACTACCCATATAAATTTTCATTGATTATCTGTCTTATACTTATGTGGACTACCTATCTCATATATATTTGTTCTTTGGATTACCCATCCCCTACCATGTTAACTACCCATCTCACATGGTTTCATTAATTAAATTATGTGGACTATCCATCTCACATGTAATTATTACTTTGGTTACCCATCCCTTACAATATGAAATACCCATCACATATGGTTTAGCTATTTAAATTATGTGGATTGCCCATCATACCTATTCCATCTATTTAAAATGATCTAGACTATCCATCACACATCCCATAGTTTTCCTAGGATGACCATAAACCCTTCATTAACCTCGTAGAGACTATCCATCTCCAGCATGATATGGACTATCCATCACACATCCCATGGTTTTCTAGGATAAATATGAACCCATCACTTTATAATTTAATTCATGTTACCCACATGTTTAACCTATGTCTATTGGTATCCCTAATTAGGTTATCATCTCTTCAAGTTATAGCATCTTAAAATGATGTACAGTGGTATCCCCATAATCTATGTCAAAATTATCAACAACCTATATTGGTATCCCCAATGATCTATATCGAAGTTGCAAAGTTAATTACATTGGTATCCCCAATGACGGTGTCTAGTTTATTAAAACACATAGCATGTTGAAAATAAACTTCAATGGTATCCTTAATGATAGTGTTAAAATTTACCATTTAAAATATAATGTATCTCCAATTATGACATCGAAAAAGACAACTTAAGGCTTGCCACCCTTAAAAAAGATGATAGGTGATACACATGCCGCACTATCTCGTCGTACCTCTACCCAAGGTTAGAAAATAAGTCTTACATTCTTTTAAGTATAAAACTTTTTGTCGAAAACGATGGTGTTGACTTTCATATATGATAGGTTATTCGCCTATTTAAGACAATGTCGAAACTAAAAACACGGCAGCAATGGTGCACAGCATCCTTGCCAAAGCAATATAAAGGGACCTCGCGGACCTTGATGAACATCGACCCTAAGACTCGCAGTGACTTTAGAAACATACTTCAGGTATTATGCCACCAAATATATATATATATAGTCGACATTATAAACGACGTTGAAAACATGCATCAGTAAGAAACACGACATTAAGAAATGTGGAAAGGAGATTGAAACCAAGGTTATAAGCTCCCCAACACTGATGAAGAGCAGCAAGATGTTTAGCGACGTTATTGATGTGTGGTGTCGTTGCCGCATGCATGGCCCCAACACATCCTACACTTAGAATATAAGTGTCCCATGTGTTGCTCCATGTTGTCGCTGCCTCTCATCATTGAAGTCGAACCTCATGGTGTTGCCCCCTCTCAATGGCGTTAATGTAAGTCTTATGAAAACTATTTTATTACTACTAAAAGTAATTTCTTTTCACCAAATATAATTGTTTGTCAAATATGATTGGTTTAAATCAAAACTTTGCATTTTCTTTTCAGATTTTCTACCGCATATTAGTTTTAAAGTTCCAAAACATTTATCAAACTCATTATTTAATATCTTAATTAAATATCCATTTTAATGCTTATCTAGCATTGTAAATTCATAATAATTTGAAATCGCTTGGAAAAATCCCCAAAAATCCTAGAAATTTAGAAATATTATTTTCTTTACTATATAAAAATTTCGAGACCAAAAATCATATTTAGTTATTTTAAATAATTAAAACTCGAATTAACCCAATTTCCACTTTAAGAAATTCATAAAATATTTATTTTAACTTACAAAATTATGAAATTCGAAACGCATTTCCAAAATAATGTTTTGCTCAACATATCATAAAATCAAAGCTATTAGAGTTTAGAAACTTAGATTTTACGTTGAAAACCCACTTCAATAATTTCATAAAAATCCCAAAAATCATTATTCTATCCAAAAAATGATTAAACAACCATATCTTGGTAAAACAGACAATAATAATTCGGGTATTATCCATAATTGAATATAAAAATAAGAAAAAGAGATGGTTAATGTATTATTCACCTTTAAATTAATTGTTGGAGTTGAGATTTGTGGTTACTTTAGTTTTCCTTAACTTTCTCTTGAATCCCTTTTTTTGTGATCCTCCTTAGCTAGTTTAATGACTGGCCTTTGATTGTTTTGATGTTATGAAAAATGAGAATGATATGAGGGGGAGAGGGATTAAGGGATGAAAGATGGATCTACCTATTTTGCCCCTCTCATATATATGATAAATCTTTAATCTTAGTTTATTGGTAATGGCTCGACCTTATAAATTTTCAAATCTCATTCTTCTTAACCATTTACATTATTCTATTTAATATATCCAATTAAATATCTTGAATAATGTTTAACTAAAATTTTGGGTGTTACTGTTTGACTCTAAAACTTTAGGAAATGACAACTGGGCATATTTTCCATACCGAGAATTATATCGGACAGTTTGGACCCAAGAATTCTTGTAAGGCCCATAACTTTTAAAAGGGGTTGAATTAGGTCTGAAACCACTTCATTATATCGGTTATGTGGTTTTTCTTTTTGTAGAGTGGTCATAATAGAAAATTGACTTATCGTTTGAGAGATATAGCCATTTTAAGTTTTGTTTACTGCTGAACAGATTAGTGGGCAATTAAATTAAGCCCATGCTAAGGCACACTAATTTATTTTAGGAATTGTGCCTAATTAGGGGTGATGGGACAAATCTAGATCATTTCCCACTTCTCAATAAAATTTCCAAACCTCTATTAACCCTAATTTCATCAAAAAGCCCCTATTTTTCTTACTATTTATAGCCTAATGAACCATCAGAAGGGTAATTAGTGAAGGTGATTATAGATCTATCTTGGTGCTTTGAAATTCATGTTATTTATTTTTCATTTCATATTTGGAGAACTAAAGTGGTATTTTGGGTATTAAGTGAGTGATTATTGATCACTCGCTATATTATTCTTATCCATATAGTTAAAAGTAAGGTTTTTGATATGATTTTCATGTTAAAATGGTTTTAAACTTTAGTTTAATCTTTAAAAATGTTTATGGATGAGTTTAACAAGATATAAATGAATTTTATATGTTTTTGTAACCCATTATGGATCATATTATCACTTTTGTATAAAAAAATATCAAGGCTAAACCTTGTATGCTATCATGTTCGGAAGGACTATATATGTTAAATGGATGATATGCAAATCTGAATGTATTGCTTTGATATAATTTGTTAGTGCTTGTAGGATAGTTAGGAACCGGTCCTCTATTTAGACAAAATGAAATCAAAATTGCTCAAAATGGGATGAAACATGGAGAAGGGGCTCTGGACGAGGGAAGGAGCTTATACTTTAGGTCGTAAGTTAGTTGGAGTTTATTATGATGTTCAACCACATGTCGGTGCCGAGTAGAATACTGGTTGGTGGAAGGAGATATAGTTCAAGTCGGTAGGAGGCTAATTCAAGATAGAAACTAGAAGACTTTGGGGCAAGCTTCAGGTAAAGTTAATAGAAGTGGGCTTTAGGAGTTCAAGGCTTCGAAAATTGGCTAAGTATATAACTCAATGCCGATTTCTTTCGATCGACACCGACCTATTTTTGGGCCACTAGAGTGGGCTATGGGACTTCAAGGCTTGAGGAATGAAGAAAGAGGGTTCCAAGAATGCAAAAGGAGAAGTGATCTGGGAGAGAAGTCTTAGCTAAATTTTGGCCAAGTTGGGGATAAGGGATTCTTATTGATACCGAAATATTCAGATCGGTATGGACATGAACTGAGAAGGCCAATCTTTGCCAAACATCTAAGGATGCTTCAGGGTTCTTGCAGGTCGTGCTGAAGGTGTTCGTTCGTTCATCCGTTTGACGTCCAGTTATGATGTGTGGTATCACGAAGAAGGATGATGGCATCAGAACTTCAATGATGGTAACTTGACTTTGATGGAGTTATGTTCGAATGATGGCAGCTCGATATTGAATGGAGTCGTGAGGATGATTATCCACAAAGGCGGGTTCTAGGAAGGGCGACCTATAGATAGAATGTTGAAAGGTTCTATCATGGAAAGAAAGGAATATGAAATGGTTCCTTAAGGGTGAATGGAAACTAGATTAAGTAAAGAAAGGGCTCGGATCCACGTGCTAGGGGATCCTTGGATAGCAACCATTTGTTCTTTGAATACCATCTTATCAAATGATTTACTTTATATATTAAAGTATAATTTTACAAATATTTTATAAAGAGTTTTATATATTAAGAGTATTAAAAAATATGTTTAAAAGTTTTACAAATTATTAGAATGTTATAAACATTTTAAAAGAATTGTTGTTTTTCAAAATTAACGTGGATATGTCGACTCAGGCTACCTAAGTATGTCGACATATAGACCATTGGAGAGATGCCTTTTAAATTTTGAATAGTTGCGATTTTTAACCATATCTCTTCGCGAATAGACACATCCCTTCATACACTATATAAAGGGGACTGGAAAATGAATTTTATCAACTACTTTCTCTACTTTCTTCTAACTCCAGATTCTTATTATATATTTTAAAAACTTAACTTTCTATACTCTGCAAATTCATTCAAATTCGGTCTCTACTTTAGTATGTTCAATTTTTACATTCTGCTTACTAATTTAAAGTATTATCCCATCAATTCAAAGGTCGAAGTACTACCAAATGGGATATAGAATATGTTGTATCCAAAGTACAACTGTTTGTATTTGGAGATCAACAACTCTCTACTATTATTTATTTGGGTATTCTTGTTGCCCATTCAAATCAAGTGGGTGTGCTTGTAGCTCGATCAAATCAAGTGGGTGATCTTGTTACCCGATTAAATCAAGAGATTCCGCCCTAAACTCGTAAATCAGGAGGGTGTATCTTATTGTCCTGAAATTAAGACTGTATTCTAGTTTGTTTGCTACCTGCTTAAAGTATGCAATGGAAAATATATCTGTACACACACTGTACAGGACTGGACATAGGATTGGTTAGTTCGAACCAGTATAAGAACTCCTCGTGTCACCTCTTTTACTTTTACTACATCTGTATATCTGTGACTATCTATTAATATATATCTATGATTGATGATCTGTGTTTGAATTTAAATCTTAAAATAAGTTTGAAAATTTTCATATAAGTTATAATACTCTATTCACCCTCCTTTAGTGTTAAAATAGCCTTAGGATCCATTCGCAACAGCACTACACCGTTTCCCACATTTGGTATCAGAGTGGTAAGTTTTCAGAAACTCATCATTTGGTTTTTGAAAGTATAAGTGGCTAGTACATTAGTAGTACATTTTTTAACACTTGTGTAGAAGGTCAATCAACTGCTAGACCTTCACATTTAATGGTAGTAACTACATGTACTGGTCTTGTGGGATGAAAATTTATTTACAATCCAACGGTTTAAATATTTGGAATATTACACAGAGTGAGTACACTGAACCCAAAACTAAATACTCAACATAGACACCAGACCAAAAGACACAAGCACTCAATAATTTTAAGACCATGGATATTTTATTTTATCCCTTGGATAAAAATGAATTTAATCATATATTTATTTGTAAGTCTACAAATGAAATTTAGAGAAAATTGCAAGTTACAAATGAGGGTACTAGTAAAGTAAAACAAACTATGATTTTTATGCTAACTAACTATTTCCAACTTTTTAAAATGAAACAAGTGAGTGTATTTCTGACATGTATTCCAGATTCTAGGATATAGTTCATTCAATAGTATCATTAGGCAAAAATTTCTCAAAAGAAGTTCAATTTAGGAAACAATTTAATTCACTCTTTCTTTATGGGATTAAAAGAAATTAGCAATAGAGGAAGCCAATGATATTACACTACACCATACTGCCCATTTTGCCACACCCCAACGCGGAAAAATTGCCATGGTTTTGAGCCGTGGCAATTTTACCACGGTTTTGAGCCGTGGTAAAGTAAACTAGCACGGTCTAAGGCCGTGGCAATTTTACCACGGCTATGAACGGTTCCAATATTACCAAAAAAATTTCACTCCTCGGTTCCATCTCAATGATCCTGGCCTCTCTGCTTAAAAAAAAAGAACGCCCTTATTTCATTCACGCGCCCTAATTTCAATCACGCGCCCTAATTTCACCCATGAAAAATAACGCCCTAACAAATCGATCGCGTATCAGCTTCTCACTCAAATCGATCGCGTATCACCCTAATCTCACAGTTTTCCCCAATCACGATTCTTCTTCCTCCTCACAGTTCATTGATTATTTTGAGTGAAAACGTATCTATTTTTCAAGGATACTGTGAGAGAATTGCGTCAAAACTAGTTCGTGACGGAAATCAAATATTTGTCAAAACTAGTTCGTGACGGAAATCAAATATTTGGCAGCGCAGAGCCTGATTATGAGGTGTGTCTACACAGAATAAGTAAAGCTGGACGTTTTGGACGCAAAGGTAATTAGTTTCCTTTTGAGCTTGTTACCACTTACACTTTCTGCATCTTTATTTCGATTGCTATTAGGAAACAGATACTAGGTATGAATTTCGCTTGTTTTCTCTATTGTGATATAGTCATGTATTGTTGGATCCTCAATTTGGTTAATAATACCTTTTATGGTTAACGATTAATATTTTGGCTGCATATCTGTATAGCAGACATTGAATCTCAACTATCTTGTGAAATTTCAAGAAGTCTTGTCATGTTTATAGGATAAAATAGTTAGACTTAACCATGTTAAAAAAATAGGAAAAAAATGATGAAATTCATTATTGCTACGAGTAAAGCGGTAAGAGCCATACTTTTCACTTAGAGAGTGCAGTGTTGTGATTCCACAGGGAAAATATGTTCCTTTCAAGTTGATTCCCTTGCAATAATGTAGTGAATGTGTTGACCTTTTGATGCTTTGCTCTACTATATTACTGTTTACATTCCATTATATTAAGAAATAGTTGTTATTAATTTACTCCCATCATGTATCTATTCCTAGCATCATGAAGTGCACAAAAAGTACAGCGCACATACTAACATTTAAATAAAGAAGCAACAATATCCGAGGCCAAGGAAAAAACAGGCAAAAAACACTGAAATCAGGGAATTACTTGACCTAAATTATTTGACCATGCTAATGTTCTCAAGCGTGTAACACGTACCATAATATACAACAATACGACCATACTTTTTTTTGAAAAAGATACAATACAACCATACATACATACACATAATGACATAAACATATAAATATGCGTGTTTAAAGGAAAAGGTTAAACCACGATTAAGACACAATATATATAATACAATACACATTTATGCACAAACTACATAGCTTAACCTAACGACAAACATGATATTAAAGGAACAAGTAAAACTCCCTTACACAGTGTGCCTGTACACAAGCAAATAGAGATACATAAAGGAAATATAACATGCCCTACTTAAGGATTGACGGTACGGACCTTGCCCGGAACAGGTTGGATGGTAGGTATTGTAGGCGGGACAGGTACCTTAGGAATTTCAAGTACGGGTGGTTTAGGAACCTCAGGCATAGGCAGTGTCGGAATTGGGGGCACGGGTAGTGTTGGGGCAGTGGGCACGGGCACAGGTAGTGTTGGAGCAGTGGGCATGGTCACAGGCAGTGTTGGAGCTGTACACAGGTAAACTCATGCCCTATGCATAGATACAAATCTTAGAAGCATACAATGCTTGTCTCACATCATTAATCAATATTTTCTTATCCACTGATCGTATTTTCAGAGTTTCAACACCTGCTTGATCCAAAATATTTTCAGCAGTTTCACGCTCTTCTTCTAGGCCACTCAGATATCAGCAATCGAGTGCAATAGCAATGGTTGGGGCAGCAATTGAAAGTTTTGCAGCTTGTTGCACTATCCATTTTCCTGTGCCTTTCATTCCGGTTTTGTCTAGTATTTTATCGATTAACTCTCCCTCGTCGTGCTCATCTTCGAAAATTTCGGTTGTGATTTTAATGAGGAAGCTTTCAAGTTCTCCACAATTCCATTCAGCTAAAACGTCTGCACGTTCTTGATTTGATAGTTTACCGATTGTTTTTAAGAGGTTGTAGGCTTCAGATATCAGTTGCATATTTCCATATTCGATGCCGTCATGGACCATTTTGGCGAAGTTCCCTGATCCTCCTTTTCTTACGTAGGTAACACATGGACCGTCATCTGCCTGAATATAAATTAGTCAGCAAATGTTAGCAATATATACTTACTGAAATACAGTTTGGTCCGAACAGAAAAGGTTCGAAGTCTACCCTACTACTTTTACTAGGTCCATATCTGCCTTTCACCCAATGGGTCTCAAACTCAATGCTATTTATCCTTACTAATATAAGGTAATGAAAATCCATTACAGAAAAAGGTAATCAGAAGATGCCTAGAAGAGGAATGGATGTAGATGGAACGAAAAAAGGAGAAGCAAAATGCATAGAGAAGTATTTTGCGAATAGTCAAGAAATTACCAAATATATCATTTGTAGACAGTTCATCGTGGCAGAGCTGAGAAAGATGAAGGGTTTGGCATACGAAGTGTATATTGGAGAATTTCCTTTGGACTATTATCCAAGATGATGCATGCATAGAATTGCAAATTGAAAGACAGTTAATGTTATGGACATTATTTAAGCTTTTAAAAAGCAATGACATATTTAGTACACTAAAAAGATTATAGAATTGTTTTGTAAAACAAATATATATTGATGAAAATTACGTAATTTGAATACTGAGGCAAGTCACTTTTTTCCATGTGCATTTGTGAAAAATAACTTTCCAACTAATTTGATTTGGCATTTTGTCTTAATGTTTCCTTCACTAAACAATCTAGCTAAATTAAAGATCCTTTTGCTTTTTGTTGTCCTCCTTACTAATTCATCGTTTTGTTTTTCTATTCCCTGTAGTGTTGTTGCTGTTACTGCTTTCTTATGAGAACAGAACAAAAGTCTTGAGAAGGTTTGAATTTATACTGGTTTTGTAATTGATCTTACATACCTATATCAATGAAAGGCTTTCTATTGCATCTTCTATATTATGTTACTTCTTTTAGGTTCATCTCACACAATAAGAACTCCTTGTTGCAGATGCATTGAATTCTATCAGGGAAGTTTGTGAATCTGCATGCCCAAATGACAGCTTTCTTGAGCAGGTAAGTGGAACTCTAATGGTTAAGCTTGCTGAAATTTAAGCTATGTTGAATTATGAATGTTTGATTGTTAATTTTTCAAATTGTAGTTTAATAAGACATCAAATTGCAGTTTAATAAGACATAAAAAAAATGAATTTCTTTCAAATTGACAGTATCAACTAAACTTAGCAGTAAAAAAATAACTCAGGCTTCTACTATAAATGCACATGTACATAAGCCCAGTGTTTGTACCAAAAATGGGCACAACACTCTTCGGAAGTTTTTGAAGAGATAAAAGTGAAGAATGAAAATTAAAACTGTGGATTATCTAACAAAAACTCCAAATAACAGAAAGTAAATTGCAAAGACAAGCGATTTAGAGTGGTTCGGCGTTTTGCCTACGTCCACTATGAAGTTTGATGATTTTATTGCTCGATACTTGAAGGTTACAGTAGTTTATAATGTAATACAACTGAATTTCTAAGTTAAGTCTCAATCTAAAGCAGCGGCGGTGTTCTGGAGTAGATCTGGCAGAATCTGGGCGCTCTTCAGTACTTAGAATTCTCCGACCCCTTTTTTGAATGACCAGGGGCTCTATTTATAGGTGTAGGAGGCTGATATTTCGCCTAAAATTCGGGGAGACCAGTTCTGGCACGTGAGGGGGCCCACATGCCCGCTCTTTGGAAATCCGGGCCCACTTTGGGATCAATTCGACCCTTTCTTCGAATCGATCAAGATTTGCTCCGATTGAGCTGAAATTTGGCATGGACATTCCTTAGGTTGACAGTTAGCTTCTGTCCAAATTTCATAGCATTTGGACTTGTAGATCTCGAGATATGATCGATTCAAGATTTCATTTTCCGGTTGACATGCTCCCTTCGAATCGATGCTTTTCGCGCTCCAGGAATGGATTCGAAGTAGAGCAACTTCATGGATTCGAAGCACTCCATCTTGATGGATTCGAAGTAGAGCAACTTCATGGATTCGAAGCACTCCATCTTGATGGATTCGAAGTAGAGCAACTTCATGGATTCGAAGCACTCCATCTTGATGGATTCGAAGCACTCCATCTTGATGGATTTGAAGCACTCCATCTTGATGGATTCAAAGGAAGGCATCCTGATGGTTTCGAAGCACTCCATCTTGATGGATTCGAAGGAAGGCATCTTGATGGATTCGAAGCAAGGTCACTGGATGGATTCGAAGCACAGTGACACCTATGGATTCGAAGCAAGGTCACTGGATGGATTCGAAGCACAGTGACACCTATGGACTCGAAGCAAGGGAAACTTGATGGATACGGAGTGTGGCCACATTGATGGATACGAAATTGGGCTCACTGATGGATACGAAAACATGGCCTTTCCCTTCAACTTGCATCCATCATAACTTGAGCATATGAACTCGGATTGACTTGAAACTTGGAACGTTGGCTCTCATAGCTTTTCTAGTCATGTCTTATCAATTATAGCTCAATCTGGTCTCAGACAAAATTCATCGATATCCATGGTAGACCTATGTGCACTAGATGTCCATAACGAGCGACTCTAGGTTTCTGATCAATTCCTTGGTATCTCGGCCTTGCCAAAAGGCGGGATAACACCCAAAAAACTCTCAATGGATTTTCAGCTCTTTAATAAACAAGTAACAGTGTCATGGCAATATAAGAAAAAAAAATTAAACTTCTTTCAATTGTTTTAGCTTAACACAAATTGTGCACTGATACACCATACAGATATACTGGAGGTTGAATATTGAAATAATTATATCACCGTTTATTACCAATGGGGAGTGAGTGTTATATATGTCAACAGTAGAAAAAAAGGCCAGATCGAGCATGAATAATAAACTATTCAAGAATATATGTTAATGTTCTAGATAAGGCTTAGCTTGGTTATGTTAACAAAGAAAACAATTAATCCTGTTGTAAGGCTCTTGCCAGTTTATATCTAGAAAAGCAAATCAATTATTATTAAAGGCAGTCATTCTAAATTTATTGAAGGCCCATGCATGTATTCAGTCTTAGTAAAAGTTAGCGATGGTAAAGAAAAACTTATTACTCCTTTCTTCTTCTTATGGTGCGCAAGAAATACTTTTTGATCGTTTGAGAAGCAAAATCTAGATGGAATATTATACTGCTGAATTTTGTGGCTCATATCCAAACCGGAACTAAACGTTGGTATTTTAAATATCACATTTGAAAATTTTCTTGAAAACACTTTAATATTTTAAAATAATCTTTTGAAAAAAGAGCAAATAATTCTTCCTTTTATAATAAAGGTTTGACTTATTTGAATCCTGAATTTCTATTTTAGATGTTCTGGTTTACCATATTAGTAGTATTACATTTAACGTTAGGCTTAGCATTTCATAAAAAAATAATTTCAAGAACTTGCTTATAAAATCAAAGCTCAATCTTCAGGCTTAGTTATTTATATTTATACTGGCAAAATTTATAAGCCTTTGTCACTTATTAAGTGTAAAAAATAAGTATTTAGTATTTAATTATACTTATAAAAATGGTACTTAGCTGAAGTTCTAGATTAAGCTTATATGGGGTTCAAATTTCAGCTTGTCTATATCAAAATTATATCAATTGTCAGAAACATTCAGTTCGTAGGTGTTCTCCTTCCTTCCTCCTTTTGTCAAATCCACTGGAAAACAGTGGCAAGTGGAAAGGCGATCGGTCAATAATATTTTTCAAGTCGTCTTATTCCATTCAAGGTATAACTGTAACCGTTGTGCTGTTACTTTTAAGCTCAAGCTACCACTAATAGTCAAATCAGTAGACTAATAAACCACTATATCTATAGATCTCCCTAAATGAACTTGAGAACTTCCATTAAATACCTATTGGCCGATTGTTAAACCAATTTTGTTACTAATAATACCGTTATGTTCACGCTTTTGTTTTTGTTTATTCTGCATTGTGAAACCCTTTTGCTACGCATACAAATTCAAAGAAAAAATGGTAATATCATATCGTTGTTTACTACCAACTCAAAACGTAGAACCCACCTGCGTCTGGTATCCTACTTGTATCATTAGAGTTAGGTTGAAATATTCTTTAAGAAAATATAAATCAATAGGTCTTAAGATTTATATAATAATTCCAATCACACAAGTAGTACAGAACTGGCTAGAGAAATATGAGGGCTATTGATTGACTCTCTATAGTACTAGCTATCTGCTCACCTGCATTCATGAACACTATTATCATTAGTCTCTTATGTTTGCATTACATATATTTTTACATGACTTGATGAACAAATGTTAAGTTTTTATATTGATAAGCTAAATACTTCTTTCTGTAATGCAGGATTTCAGAAGTCGCTTGTATACTATGATGAAGTATATGCTTTGGCAAATTCAGGAATCATTTCTTTCTTTCTTATTGTTTAGTGTTTACATTGTACAGTAGATGTTGTTTACTTGTTTTACTGCGAACTGATGGTTTCACAGTGAATTGAAGTTTTATTATGAACTGAAAGTTGTAAGTTTGTAATCAAGCACTTGTAGTACTTGTATTATAAATTGTGTGCACCATGTAGAATGATGGGTTTGTCATATATTACTCGTTTTGTATTCACGTTATTTATTCCATGTACCACATATGTTTCAAAACTGCATGTAGAATATCTATGTATCATGAAACTGCATTTAGGAATGGATTTGAGCTGTGGTTAAATTTTATTTAGCAGCAGTTCAGAGCTGTGACTGTTTTAAATTTCGCCATGGCTAATTTTTATTTAGCCACGGTTCTGAGCTGTGGCAAAACTTTAATTTGCCACGGCTATGAACCGTGGCAAAATTATATTTCGCCACGGCTCAGGACCGTGGCAAAATATTTGCCACTGCCAATTTTGCCACGGCTCTGAACCGTGGTAAAATTATTTCGCCACGGCTCAAAGCCGTGGCAAAATGGCTTTTCTGGTGTAGTGTTAGTATATTGAAAATTGATGAGTTAATTGGTAATCTAACATCCTACGAAGCACAGTTGTAACACCCTATAATTTTTACGATAATTAATTAAAACATCGAAAAATGGAGTTTTCATAAATGTCAAATTTTGGTTATAAAACCTATACCATTTGATTCGTGGTGATTTTTTGACAATTTTCATATATAAAGTTAACCGATCGGAGTTCAAATGAAAAAGTTATCAATGTTTGAAGTTTATGAATCAAAAATAATTATATATGTAATTAAGATAATAAAAATAATTAACAAACGTTAATTACCATCAGTTAGAGTTAAATGATAGTTAATGTTACTTAAATTTTAAGTAAGTTGATAGTTAAAAGAAATGGTATCGATTGGTTTAATAAGGAATAAACAAAACAAATTAAATGTCACTAATTAATTATCATAATTACATATGATTGATCGACCTCTAACTTAGGTCGGTCGACCACTAGCGGTCGATTGGTAGGGGGCAATAGTTGGCTGGTCGAGACATCAAATGTGGAATTTTAACATGGTCGAACGACACAAATTCAAAATAATTTAATTGGGTGGCTGGCATTGATTTAAACCCATATAAATATGGACTTAACCCCTTACTTTCTTCTCATAATTCCTGGAGCGACGTTGGAGCTCTACCATTTTTTCTTCACCGCAAAAATATTAATTCTTAAAATAATTATAGTTTACATACATATATACAAATGGAGGTAGTAGAAGATGATTGAGAAGAAGAATAAGGTCAAATCAAATCGTCAAAGCCAAGACAAATTATAAATCAGGATCAAAAATCTAAATTAAATCAAAATCCCTTCTCCAATCTAGATTTTTGATAGGTATATGTATGATTTCAATACATGATTCAAATAGGGAGAAAAAGTGAGTCAAACTGAATAACATGGATTAGATCTAGAGATGCTAAAAAGAAGCGTGGAAATTATGTACTTTTATATAATATTTGATTTATATATTTGTAAATCTAATCCTGTATGCCTAAAATTTAAATTGGAGTTGTACGCTAAAATTATATACATGTAATGAATTTATAAACCCTGCCTATATAATCATGATTGATAACGTGAAATATATATTGCATGTATGTGAATCTGGAAAATTTTGGGTTGTAGCAGTCCCTTAATTTAGTATCGGCTGGCAGCCTCGAAACTTATAAATTATGTGCAAGTAAAATGTAAATTCAGTTACCAAAATAAATTATTGGGATTTAAGTCGTATTTTAATGCATAGGGATGTAGAGAGTTGCAATGTAAACTCCTATAGGTTACCCAGTTCAGATTTATAAACAAAAGCATATTGTTTGAAATGACAAAGAATACGCCAAAAAGAGATGCATAAAATAGGGATATTTACTGTATTTTGTATTGTCTATTTCATTAACTATGAAAAAGATAATTCCTTGTAATCCCAAACGTAACATAAATTCTCCTTTTGGATAAGACATGGAAATTTACGCTGTTAACCTTTCCATTGAGAGGGATGTAATTCCAAATCATTAAAATGCAGAAATACCTATGGATAATTAAAAGATTGTAATGTGATATAGTAACGGTCTAAGAAATGAATCATTATATATATGCAATATAAGCAAGAAAGAAAGATAATAACGATGAAAAGCTAGGAAAGTTATAATTTAAAATAAAAAATATGGAACGTCCACTAAACAAGGGAGGGAAATAAAGGTTTAAAAGGGAATAGAGGTAAAAATTAAGTAGTCAGAAAAGGGAAGAAAATGGGAAAAGATATTCAGATCGTTTAAAAGGAAGTGGTAAATAATCTTAAATTGAATAAGAAGTAAATGCATGAAGAAGTAAAAAGTGTTATTAACAATGAACATTGGAGGCGTAATAATCAAAAAAGTAAGAATGAATATAAACACACACACACACACACACACACACACACACATATATATATAGCCTCAAGTATGCGTTTATGATAGGTGAGAGTTATTAAAGTTCGTAAATAACATAGATTGATAAAAATTACATAGTCATTAAAATGGGTTGGAATGCGAGGTCTGTAGTGTTACACAACAGAAGTCTGCCCATCGCAAGGGGCTACTAACTATTGTGTATACATTATACTGATGTGGGAAATATCCAAATGTAGGACTGTGGAATTACATACGCTTGCGTATAGGTGGTAGAATACCTCAGTAGGGTCTACATCCACCTTTTAGGAGGGGTATTTCCTTAATTGCATTAGCCAATCTAAATGGGACAGCGAGAAAGAATCGGTGCTATGTTTGTGTGTTGGTACCATATTAGGGAGTAGAAGCTGTACATAGGTCGAAAACTTCATCGGTGATGAGCGGTCTTTCAAAACGAGTGGGGTAGTCCAAGGAGTTGAGCCCTCTATAGTCCGAGGAGCTGAGTCCTCAATATTCCATAGAGCAAAGTGCACAATAGGAAGTGGAAAAATAGTAAATCCCCAAGGCAAGATAGAATATGGCTAAAATATTGTAACGCCATCATAAGGCACTGTGGGAGTTCCTTGGTATGCACGACAATGAGGACGTGATACTGCATTAATGATGGATCCTGACAAGGTGCTGATTTAGGGATACTATTGGGGATTGTATTTGGGTCCAAAAGGGGTGTGATACTTATATACTTATATACACACACACACACGTATGTAGTCATGGTCTACCATGGGTAGATGGGGCATATCGTACGAGTACATGGAGTCGAGGTGACTAAGTGAAGTAAAAAGACATTGCATGTGATGGAAGATAATCGGAATAAGATAGTGTTATGTGTAAATTGTATAATTTACCTTCACCAGAATGTTGTTTTGATCTCCTGTTCATTACAAACCACATTATAGGTTTAGATGGACAGGTATTGGTGCATGGCAGGAACAGTGGAAGGACAGGTTTATTTATGCATGCTCGATACTAACATGGACAGTAGATATTGGAAGTGTCAATCTTAGTCGGTAACTATATGATTTATTATATTTTACTATCCCACTATGAGTTATATCAATAGTGCTCTGAAATGTATTTTTTTGTAGGATATTAAATAAACGATCCATACTTTGGTGGAATTGGGTTTTCGATTTAGCGAAAATTCGGACCCACTGGGGTGTGGGTTGTCACATTTGGTATCAGAGCTTTGGTTAGTCGATCTTGGAAATTAGGAAACATTAAGTGAATGTATTTGTATTTTTCCTATAGATATAAATATATTTTATGCCAAATCCTATAAATTCAGACTATAGAGTAGTTGCAACCAACCATTGAAAGACGGATAAGTCGATTATGAGCCGGAACAATGGATAAAGTTGAAGACGTACATCTACCCTGATTACTCCATGTGAAATAGGCTATAAGGAAAGACGTTAACTTAAGAAGAGCATAAGTGCAACATATGGAAGGTCCATTAAGCTGGATAGTGTGTGACTCGCTAGTTGGGCCCTTGATAGCCCAACGGTTGTAGATCTGCATAGGTTTTCTGATTGATGATGTGCAGTAGGTCCAGATAAGGGGAATGTAAGAGTCCATATGCTGTAAATATCTGGAAGCAAGAATTAATTAAGTTCCCGAAGGAAGGTGTGTAGTCGATGATATCTAGATTTTAATATTCTTGGAGAAGTTGAGTCAGAAACTAAGTAGAAAAGAAGGAAAGTCCAAAAGAAGGGACAAATAAAAATCCACTCTGAGTCCGACTCCAAATGAAAGAATTTAGCATAAAAGTCGAGATGATTTTAATATAAAAGTTTGAGAAAAATATATAATATATTTGAAATGATTTTGAAAGGAACTATTTGAAGATAGTAAAGCCCTATTTTTGGAAGGTAAGTAAATATTAATTTTTTGAAAAAATATATATATTTATTTTTTATTTAAATAAAATGTTATTGTAGAGAAAAAAATTTAGTTAAATCGAAAAAGATTCCATAGATAGGTTTTTACAAAAGTTATTCGTTTGAAAAAAATAGGGCATATATAGCTCGTCAATTTTTCTAAGAAGTAAGAAACTTTTAAAGTAGAAAGATTATTTTGGGGTGGACAATAGGAAGTGGTACTAGTTAAAATGGGGTAAATAACAATGGGATAAGAAATTTAAAAATCCGAAAGAAAAATAATAGAATAAAGTAGTAGGCATATGCACCGTGATAGGTGGATAGGAGTTTCTCATAGTAGACAGAGCGAAGGTGGAGAAGACAGGGACAGAAAGAAGCAATGATAATTAATATATAGTAAATTAATATTCAGTTTGGCCCGAAAAGGGTCCAGTTCAACCTGGCCCAAACACAATAAGTGATCGACCACAAGGAATGAACGGACGACTGGTAGTGGTCGAACGCCAAACCCTAGTAGTCAATCAGTCGCTGTTTTGAAGTGATATAATTCGCATCTAGTCGAGCCACTTCATTTCCACCCCAATCCATCTTCCCCTAGAAGCGATTTCATCCTATCTCTCCTCTTCAGAGCCGTCGACCATCACCCAAGCCCCTAACACGGACGTCGATCACCTCTAGCAACCCTAGGTAGTGACGCGATCACTCCACCATTTAAAAATCCATCAATTTCCAAGCCCTAGATCTACTTCCAAATCAAAAAATTTGGCTCCTCTGAACAACACCATTGCCTCCCAATAGCCAAGGCTGACCCCACCAGAGAAAGTGTGGCTCCAGAATCTTGAGAATATTGTAAAGAGCTACGAGGAATCTGCCTCTTCACACTTCTACAAGGATGATCAGTGAAGTTTGAGGACTTCGCGGCCTATGATTTGGAGAACATGTTCATAGCTATAGGAGTATTTCAGATTCTTCGCCATAACACATTCAAGAGAGAGTGTTATCCAAGGTGCATGCATCTATTTGACGCTAATTTGGTATCCGCGTTCGACAAGCACGAGGTGAGTTTCACATCCGAAGTCAAGGGGATAGAGATTCAGATGACGGATGAGTAGCTCTATGGGATCTTACACATCTTCGTGGTAGGATAAGATTTAGAGGATATCGAGACCACCGATCCTGCTATTCTAGAACAGATCTTTCAGCAAGGGACATGCATTTGGCATATGAAGAGCTTGTCGGCCCAAGCCCATTTGGTCACCCGCATCATCCAACACAACATCATCACCAAGATGTGGAGCTATGACCAGATTTATCCCCTCATCCATAAGGCCACCTACACCATTATAAGCGATATTCATGTGAACTGGGCTCGAGTGACCATGGTCCGTTATGTAGGCCCATGAATAAGAACCTGGAGCAGCTACTCACATACTATCATCTTTTCACTTCCGTCTTCCGATAGTTTGGAGTAAGCCTCCAAGGGGAGCCAATACAGAGTACAGTACCCTCACCATTGGATAGGTCCTCCCTTATAAGGATGAGGATAGAGGTGCCGCATGTAGACTTTGGAGCACAGCAGTAGGAGGCGATGTCATTGCACATGGATTCGGATCCTTGGCTGGATCAGTAGGTCGTAAGGCAGTAGCAGGGCCCTGATTATGGAGTCATTCAAGCTTCTTAGATCCGGATCGAGGCTGAGCTACAAGAGATGTGACCATGGAAATTGGAGATGTAAGAGGAGCAGCGACACTAGGGTCGCAAGCTTGGGTGCATGGACGCATGATCCGATCACTCGGTTGCGACCGTGGTTCCAGCTGTTGTAGAGGACCAACTCTAAGCCCATATGTGGTGGTGGTATTACTAGTAGTAGTTGTATTTCCTTTCGGCATTTGTTTTTCTTTTAGATTTGGGTTGTAATAATTAGTTGTTCCTGTTTGTATAAAAACGCATACAATATTAATGGAAACGTTCCTTTTTTTTATTTTCCATATGGACCGCAGTATTATTTAGAAAACAATAAAACAAGGAAACTTCAGGAAAGACACTTAACTAATGTAAAAGAAAAGAAAATGGTAAAAGACTGGAAGTTATAAAAAAATTAGGAAAATTTATTTAATTAGCTATTAAAAGTAAAAGTAAATAAGAATTAAGTCCCTAAAGGGTAAACAAAATTTAGGGAGTAAATTTTGGCAGGCGAAGGACAAGGAAAGGTTGTTGCGGAGCCATAGGTAAATGTCTATGTACCTTAAAAGGTGAAATTTACAAATGAAATTGTGTGCTGATTGTTATTATAAAATAAAAGAAAAAGTTTTTGAAAATTTAAAATTTATCATGTAATAGGATAAGGTCCATTATGGACGTTAAACTGTTGGCTAAACTCCGACTACATAGGATGTGGGATGAACTTCATTAAAAAAAAATTACATATATACTTTTGGAAATTTTATTTCAAATTCTTTGTTTTGGAAATAAAGTTTTGAAAAAATGGAATTTTCAAAGATTTTAAATTTTTTTTCCAAATATATAAGATTTTTAAATTAAAAGTTTTCATATTTTTGGAATGCCACATGTTTAGCATAGGGAAAAAGTTAATGGGGCAGCAAGTGTAGGTTTTACTGTGCAGCAAAAGTGACAGAAAATAAAGACAAGGGAAAAAACTATTGTAGCTATGGAATCTTTTCTTCCAAACCTTGTCGATAGGTGAAAAAAATTTATTTTCGAAATAACCTTCTTTAAAAAATTAAAATAAGATTTATCTATGCAGACTATACATGTAAAGGTTGGAGTGTGATATCTAGACATAAGAACAATGAGAAATTGGGTACACAAGAAAAAGTTCCAAGGTACATAGTAATTCTCTATCTAAACCTCTTCTCGGCATTAAGAAAATATGTTTAGAAAACTGGATTTTTCAAAAAAAATGGATGTTAGCCATGGTGTGCTAAGATATTGGATGCTGGGGATTGGATGAAAAAAATGGTTGAACTCAACTTCCATTCGTGGAAGTGTGGGAAAATTTTGATGCAAAAATAATGTTTTTGATTTTCAAATTTTGCATACATATAGAATTACTAGTATACTTAGGCTTCTTGGACTATATTTTCCAAACTGTTTTAAAAGAATGCATTCATATAGGAGGTGCCGATTAGAATTATTTTGCATACATGTCAAATGAGCTGTAATACGTCATACACTTGTACACAATTGGTTGCAAAAAATGATTGCACACTATTTGGTTGGTTAGTTCAAAATGGTTGTGCGTTATGTTACACGATTCAACACTTGAGGAATTTCGGGGATGAAATTCTTTTAATAGGGAAGAATGTAACACACCATAATTTTTACGATAATTAATTAAGTAGAAATTAATTAATAAATATCAACGTCGAAAAATGGAGTTTTAATAAATGTAGAATTTGGTTACAAGACCTACACCAATTGTAAGTCTTGTGGATCGTATACTATCTAACTTGTGTATAATATGCAAGTGTATAAGTTAATGCAATAGTAGGCACTAAATAGTGAAGTATATAAAGCGTGCAAATCAGATTTTTTATACTGGTTCGACCTCCCGTCCTACGTCCAGTCCCAAAGCTCCCCTTCGGTATTTCCTTTAAACAAATTACCCCCACTTCGACCAGAGGAATAGGCTAATACAAAAGTATCTCTGACAATCTTGTGTTCCAATAACACAGTTTTTGACTTATAGTACAAATCTTCCTACGATCTCCTTTGAGTATATGAATATGAATGCTTTGAGTTGTAGGAAGTGATTTAACCAAAATTATATTTTGGTTATAGTAGATTGAGAGTATGTGAGCAATTGTATATGCAAGAGAGTGCTTAGAAATAAAGAGAGTAAAGAATAGATTAATTCAAGTTAGATGATCTCTACTTCTCAATCAAAGTGGTATTTATAAATTTAAAAAGGTGCAGATGAAAAGTTGTTACTATTTGAGAAAGTCTCTTCATTTTAATGGCTGCAACCTTTCGTTGAAAGATGATTTCCTTTAGTTTCAAAACAAAAGTGTCTATTCATATTTGATAATTTTAGCCCACTATAGACGTCTTTGGTGAAATCCTCAGACGTTTGTGACTTGTTTAATTTTTTAATCCGAGACTTGTCACGGACGTCTATTTTTTTATCACAGATGTCTATGAGGTGTAAAAACAATTGTTAACTTTAATTTTGATGTACATGAAATTGTGTGTGCTTGTGTATGCATATATACTAAAGGAGACCTTAACAATATTATATCTAGGACTCTTTTATAGTAGAACAACCTTAGTATAGTCAATGAATCTTCATTTCTCTTTAAGTCTCAATATCTTCGAGCATGGTCTCTCCTTTTAGCATATACCTACAATCTTGATAAGGTCTATATATGTATATAACTGTATAGTTGTTATCATTGAAACATAAATTGGAGGTTCTAACAATCTCCCCCTTTTTTATGACGACAACTATACAATGAAATATCAACTATACAATGAAATATTAACTATATGATCAAAATACCAAGTATAGAATGGAATTATTACTATGTTTGTTTATGTTTGTCTCCCCTTGTGTATATGCGTCTCCCCTATGTATATGCATAATTTTCTCTCCCTTTGTCATTATCAAAATGGAGGGAAACGATATACGATACATATATAAACGATATAAATGGTCATAGCATGTCATCATTTCAGATTATGGAAAATCAAATATGATAATTCAAAGAAAAATTTAGAAGGAATTGTATCAACAGTTATACATAGGAAAACAAACAAGCATAAGAGTTTCAAAATAAAAGAAAACAAAGTTTAGTTGTACTGATTTTGGGAATAACATAGGCCTCCGTAGTTCTCGTAATACTCCCAATAAGTAAATGGATCCTACTCATATGTACTTGGCCATTGCGTCTGGTCGTTATACTCCTCATCTTCGTTAATTGAAAGGCCATGAAATGCCATATAAGATGGTTGTTGAAAATGTGGAGTATCAAAGACGTACATTTCCTCATTGTCTTCTTCTTCTTCCTCGACTTTTGTGTGCATAGGAGTCTTCCCTCGGTCACCTCTATCATGTGACGTACCTTCGGGCGAGGCTTGAGAATGATAAACTAGTGTTTGAACCCGAGGTGGAGGTGTTGGGGAAGGTGAAGATGATGAGCGTGAGGAAGATCGGCCACGTACTTTGCACAACACTTTCACCAAAGTAGAGACCACTTTGTCCAGAGTCTTCTACATCTTTGTCGTCCTAGTGGAGAAAGAGCATTCTAATCCAGTCATTTTTCTGTTTAAATCTCGTAGATTGGCCATGATTATTTTTGGTTTTTGATTGCCAAATCGTGAAGAGATTCATTTAGCGTTAGTTCAACCCGAGCTTCTGGAATTTCTCAGTCCGAATAATATTCAGTACCATGACTAGAGGAAGGTGGATTTTGGGAAGGATGAGGGTAGTAGGCTTGATAAGGAGCGCTAGTTTGAGGAGGAACATGATGTTCTTGTTCTTGTTATGTCCATTGGTTGAAGGGAATGATACGAGGTGGACTCTTTGGAAGATGCATCAGTGAAAGATATCGTGGTCCACTATCTTTGGTTGGAATTTCTTCGTATTGTGAGATATACGAAGGAACTCCAAGATTTTGCAAGATGCGCATTATATACAGAGCATAAACAATGGAACGACGATGCATAGACCAAAATCCTTTAATTTGGTCACGAATAAATTCTGCAATTAACCGGTAGGCGAGCAATTATTGCATACAAAGCTCTATGGTCATTGGGATAAATTTATTCATGACTTCCTAGGCGAGGAATGATGGTATTAATTATCATTCAATTAGTAGTATAGCTCGTGGTCGAAGGTAAATGGATTTCCATTGTGGCATTCTATCTTCCCATATTTGATGGGTAACTTCATCCCTAGGTAGAAGACTGTGATTCGGTACATCGGTTAAATCAATCCCCTCATAAGAACATCCTAAAATATGACTAACAGTATACATATCAATTTTAACTTCTTTACCATAAACATTTGACCATAACCAACCATCATCATTCTTCGGATTCTAAATCTCCAAACTACATAGATTGGAGTAGAAGAGGTAAATAGCTAGAGGATCAATGATTACCTTATTTGCATCATAGCCAATCAAATTACAACAGCCGGCATCCATAGCAATTCCTAAGATTTTATATTCCGTAACATTGCCAGGATGATAAAATGGACCTAAGTGGATCTTCTTTTGGGTAAGCGTCTCGAATCGTTTGATTGCATTGGGATTATTACGGAGCTATAGGTTAATGTGAGCTTGTGTGACTGGTGCTTGAGAGGAGGATGAAGATTGGCCTTGCTTTTGCTTCTTGGAGACGGTAACCTTCTTGGGAGCCATTGATTTAAGAATTTGTGTGTTTTGAGATCTAGGGTTTTAGGAATTTGGAGTTGAAATGAAGTTAAGTGAAGAGAAAGGTAAAGTTTTTTATATACGACTGTTGGATAATTTTCATCAGGGCAGCGATAGACATCTGTGAGGAAGTCACATACGTCTATGGCTTCAGTGAAAATGAGGCAGAGAGATTTTACAGATGTCTATGATGGTTCCACAGACGTCTATGATGGTTCCACAGACGTCTGTGGCTACAGAAGATTTAAACAGACAGATGTTTGTGTGGTTTCCACAGACGTCAATGGTTATAGGGAAAATTTTCCTGTAACTGATGACAGACGTCTATGGTATATTCATAGATGTCTGTGATATGTAATTTCTATCATCTAGAGGAAAATTTTAATATGAATGAATTTTTTTACTAAAATTTAAATATAATAAATAGTATACATACCAAATATAAATAAATATGATGTGTAACATAAATTTTAATTTTTGTTGGAGAATTCTGAATTATTGTTTTGTTGTATATCCCACGAATTTGGTTCAAATTTTTTATCATCAAGTAATGGCTTTAGTGGAGACCAATTTGAACGAGCTAGAGTGTTAATCCAAGTTTTGTTTGATGATCCCAGTTTGCACAAATTTCTCGGAGTAATGTTATGCGCTTTTGGAGGAGTTTCTTGTAATCGAGGAGACTTTTGATGTTTGAAATTTTTTGTTGGCGAATTACCACAAATTGCTAGAATACACTTTTCAAGAAAATTTAGATGAGATCCTTGATGTCGTTGCTTATAATACATTTCACGTTGAACTCCAACCATTTCTTTTTGATAGTGATATATCTCATCGACTTATTCGGTGAGAGATGTTTATTTCAGATCAATTGATCATTTAGCTTTTTTTCTATTGGGAGAAAAGCCGGTGTGGTATGTCGGTGATGCAATAATGATTAGATAGTCTGAATGAGTTGAAGTCGGTGAGGATTTAGTTGGTGATACGTAAGTGCTTTTTGAGGAGGGGGATTTATAGTTGATAGTTAAATAGGTGGAGTCGTGATTGGATGACATTGTATTATTTGTTGTGATAATTTAGTTGTGTTTATTTATTTAAGTAGTATATAACTAAATTTATAAGATATAATTTAGCTATATTTCGAAAATTAGTTGAGAAAAATAAGTTAAATCATAAAAATTTAACGGAGATTAGTTTGTTTTAAATGGTTGTTGTTAAAAAAATATATATGGTTGTTGGTAATTCTAGATTTAAATGTACAGTTGAAATTTCATATAAGCTAGTACAAATTTAAGTGAACAAAATTTTATTTCTATAACTTTAGTTAACTAATTCGTCGAACGAGCAAATTCCTAGATCTCGTCTTACCTTAATGAAATTTAGTTCACTTAATGGTTTTGTAAAAATATCTGCTATTTGATTTTCGGTATTAACAAATTCTCGAGTTCTTATTTCTTTTTCAACATTATCTCTCAGAAAATGGTGACGAATATCTATATGTTTTGTTCGTGAAGGATTAATTGGATTTTTAGATAAGTTTATAGCGCTAGTATTATCGCAATTTATTGGAGATTTGATTATTATTTTTCCATAGTCTTTAAGTGTTTGTTGCATATATATTACTTAAGCCCAAGCTAAGGCAGTAGAAATATATTCGGCTTCACATGTTGAAAGAGAAACACAAGTTGCTTTTTACTAAACCACAAAACTAATGATTGACCAATAAAGTGACATGTGCCACTTGTACTTTTTCTATTTGATTTACATCCACCAAAATCCGCATCACTGTAAGATACAAATTCAAACATACGGCTTTTTGGATAAAATAGACCATAATCTTTAGTGTTGGATAAATATCGTAAAATCCATTTAACTGCCCGATGATGTGATTCTTTAGGTTGTGCTTGAAATATTGCACATAAACAAACACTCATCATAATATCCGGTCTACTAGAGGTTAAGTATAGTAAGGATCCTATCATGCTTCGATATAGTTTTTAATCGAACTCTTTTCCATGTTCATCTTTGTCTAGATGAGTAGTACTACTCATTGGAGTGGGTTTACTTGATATATTATCCATCCCAAAACGTTTTGTAATTCTTTAAAATATTTCTCTTGATTTATAAAAATTCCATTATTTAATTGTTTTATTTGTAATCCTAAAAAGAAATTCAATTCACCCATATGAGACATTCCAAATTCATTTGTCATTATTGTTGAAAATTCATTAGATAAATTTTCATTAATAGATCCATATATAATATCATCAACATGAATTTGAACAATTAATATATCCTTCTGTTCTCTTTTAATAAATAATGTTGCATCTGTTTTACCAATTTGAAAATTGGAATTAATTAAATGTTGTTTTAATCGAACATACCAAGCTCGAGGTGCTTGTTTTAAACCATATAATGCTTTTTTAAGTTTGAAAACATGATCTGGATATTTTTCTTGAACAAATAGTGGTGGTTATTCTACGTAACATATTCTTTTATAAAACCGTTTAAGAAAGCAAATTTAACATCCATTTGAAATAGCTTAAAGTTATGATGACATGCAAAAGCAAGTAATATTCTATGGCTTCAAGACATGCCACAGGTGCAAAAGTCTCTTCATAATCAATTCCTTCTTCTTGATTGTATCCCTATGCCACCAATCTACTTTATTACATATAATATTTTCATTTTTGTCAGCTTTTTTTTAATAACCCATTTTGTTCCAATTACCGACGGATCGTTTGGCCTTGGTACTAATTCCCAGACATTATTTCGTTCAAATTGATTAAGTTCTTCTTGCATTGCTAAAATCCAAAAATCATCATTTGATGCTTCCTTGTAATTTTTTGGTTCAAAATTAGATATAAATGCTACATTACTAATTTGATTTATTTGTCTTTTAGTCGAAACTTTGTTATCTAGATTTCCAATTATGTTATCAATAAGATGATATTTTAAAATACGAGGTGGTGATTTCAAATTACTCTTATTTTGATTATCATTATTATTTTCAATTATAGTTTCAATGGCTTTATTTTGATTAGTGTCAAAAATTTCTTCGTCATCTTTATTTATATTTTTAAAGTTTTCATCAAACGAGACATGAAGACTTTCCGCTATAACAATTGTTCATTTGTTAAAAATTCTATAAGCTTTACTTTGATCGGAATATCCAAAAAAATTCCTTCATCTACTTTTGAATCGAATTTACCAAGATTATATTTTGTATTTAGAATAAAGCATTTTGATCCAAATATTCAAAAATATGATAATTTTGGTTTCTTTTTGTAGAACATTTCATAGCATGTATTTTTAGTCATAGGTCTATGAGTTACACGATTTAATACATAACATGTAGTAGCAACTGCTTCGGCCCAAAAATTCTTTGGTAAACCACTACCATTTAGGAGAGTTTGAGCACATTCTTACAAGGTGCAATTTTTCCTTCAATTACTCTATTTTGTTGTGGTGTTTGTGGAAATGAAAAATTATGAGTAATTATCTTTTTATTACAAAAGTTTGTAAATAATTCATTTTCAAATTCTCCACCGTGATCACTTCTTATACTTTTATTTTTAGATCCATTAGAGTTTTTATTCATTTAGCAAAAATTCTAAACATTTCGAATGTATCATCTTTATGCTTTAAAAATAGCGTCCAAGTATATCTTGAAAAATCATCTACAATTACAAAGACATATTTATTGTGATTTATAGAACGTACTTGACTTGGACCAAAAAAGTCCAAAAAAAGTAATTCAAGAGGTTGTTTAGCAGAGATTTCTTTTTTAGATTTAAACGAGTTTTTTTTTTAATTTTCCAAGTCGACATGCATCGCATGGATTTTTAACTTCGAAATTTATTTTGGGTAATCCTCTTACCAAATTATTTTTAGCTAATTTGTTTATATATTTGAAATTAATGCGACAAAATCTTTTATGTCATATCCATGGATCATCATGATTTGCAGTTAAACATAAATCATTATTATGATTAATATTCATATTTAGAATATAAATATTTCAATTTCTTGTTCCTTCAAAAATTAAAGTTTTATTTTGATCATAGATGTTGCATTTATCTGTTTCAAAATCGATTTTAAATACCTTATCGCATAATTGACTTATATTAAGTAAATTATGTTTTAAGTTTCTAACTAATAAAACATTTGAAATAATAGGAGAAGTACAGATATTGACATTGATGACGTTTCCAATTCCGATAACATATCCTTTGGAATTATCCCCAAAAGTGACCGTGCCACCGTCCATGTAAGTGATGTTCGATAGCTTGTGTGCATTTCCCATCATATGTTTGGAGCATCCACTATCGAGTATCCATTTCTCCTTACTAGTTTTGTTTTTAGGTACCTGCAAAATAATAAAAAGTTTTAATTGGTACCCAATTTCTCCGTTAGGGTCCTATGTGTTAGTAGGAGAAGGTAGCCATACCGAAGAGGGTTTGGAACCTTTAGAGATGTAATTTTCATTATGAACTATATCTTTTAGATATACATCTATGTGTTTTTGTCTAACCAATTTGTTATTTGTTTTAGGAATCCATATTTTAATCATTTTTGTTTCCTTATTTAGATTTTGTTTTTCTAAAATTTGTATATAATATACTAATCTTCTTGAATCTTTGATTACTATTAAAAACCATATTATTTCTAGAATGTTTATGAATTGTTTCGTTAAATCCTAATCCCTTCCTATTTCCTGATGGTTTTGAAATCTTTATCAAATTATCAAGATTTTGCTTTCCTTTATTAAATTTTGAAACATTATTAGTAATTTTATCTAATTTATTTTTGAGATCAGAAATTTCTAAATTAGCTAATTCTAAATTTTGTTTTAATTCATTCTTTTCTTTTTCAAGTTTATAATTCTCTATTTTGTTATTCTCTATATCATGTTTTAAAGTAGCATTTAAAGATGATAATTTTCTGCATTCTTTTTGTGCTAATTATAATTTTTCTTCTAAAATAGTTTTCTCGACTTTTAACAATCCAATTCTAATTCAGCTCTATTTAATTTTCCCATATTTTCTTTACTTAATTTTTTTAATTCTCTATACTTGTCATCTAATTCTATTCTAATTTCAAGAATTTCATCATATTTTAATTCTGGATGTACCTCATTTGTGTTAGCCATGAAGCAAACATTTGCTTGTTCTGAGTCACTGTCACTATTGGATGATGAGGAAGAGTTGGAATCATCCAAAGTTACTTGAAATGCTCTTCTCGTTTTCTTGAAATTTTGAATTTGTTTTTCTTTTTATCATTGTTGAGTAGTGGACAGTCTTTCTTCATATGGCTAAATTTATCACACCCGAAGCACTTCATTAATGTTCGATTTGAGGAATTTGTATTGCTATTGTTTTGAAATTTCGTCATCTTTTTGAACTTCTTGAACTTGTTGTAATTTTTGGCTATGAAAACAATCACATCTTCTTCCAAGTCGGAGTTGTCATTACTTGCCTGAAATGTGATGTTATTCCTTTCTTGATTTTGTTCTTTTCTTTCCTGTAAATTAGCTTCATACGACATCAGATTTCCTATTAACTCTTCGACTTTGAGTTGGGAAAGATTGTTAGATTCTTCAATGGCTAAATTTTTTCTTTCATATTTGTTTGTCAAAGAGTTCAAAATTCATGTGACTAAATCAAAATCAGTGAATTTAACTCCTATTGCCATAAGATCGTGTTGTATAGTTCGAAATCTAGCATACATGTCAATAATTGACTCATTTGATTTCATTTTAAAAGACGAAAATTGATTTTGTTTGCTTAACCCTGTTTGTGCCTTCGTGGGTAATTTGTAATATGCGCCATATATCATAAGCAGTAGTGCAAAGCATGACTCGTGAAAATTCATGCGAGTGAACAAAATAAAACATTCATGGCTTTGGCATTGTTAGATGCCTCTGCTTTTTGTGCATCAGTCCATATGATAATATCAGTGTTAAGTGCTTCATATTTATTTTGAGTTGCGAGCTATATTTCTAATCCATTTTCTTTCATAAAAATTCGCATGCGTGTTGACCAATAAGCATAATTAGAACCAGTAAATATTGGTGGACGAGCGGTTGATTGACCTTCTTGAAATGTACTTGCTATTTTTAATGATTTCAATTACATGTTACTGTAGATTGAAATAACCAATCTCTGATACCAATTTAAGTCTTGTGGTTCATATACTATCTAGCTTATGTATAATATGCAAGTGTATAAGTTAATGCAATAGAAAGCAATAAGTAGTAAAATATATAAAGCGTGCAAACCAAAGTTTTTATACTGGTTCGGACCTCCCGTCCTATGTCCAGTCCCAAAGTTCCCCTTTCGTGTTTCCTTTAAACAAATTACCCTCACTTCTCCTATAGGAATAGGCTAATACAAACATATCTCTGACAATCTTGTATTCCAATAACACAGTTTTTGACTTATAGTCAAATCCTCCTATGATCTCCTTTGAGTATATGAATATGAATGCTTTGAGTTGTTGGAAGTGATTTAACCAAAATTATATTTTGGTTATAGTAGATTGAGAGTATGTGAGCAATTGTATATGCAAGAGAGTGCTTAGAAATCAAGAGAGTAAAGAATAGATTAATTCAAGTTAGATGATCTCTACTTCTCAATCAAAGTGGTATTTATAGATTTAAAAAGGTGCAGATGAAGAGTTGTTACTATTTGAGAAAGTATTTTCATTTTAATGGCCGAAACCTTTCGTTGAAAGGTGATTTTCTTTAGTTTCAAAACATAATTGTCTATTTATATTCGACGGTTTTAGCCCATGACAGATGTTTGTGGTGAAATCCTCAGACGTCTGTGACTTGTTTAATTTTTTAATCCAAGACTTGTCACAGGCGTATGTTGTTTTATCACAGACGTCTGTGAGGTGTAAAAATTGTTTTTCACATTAATTTTGATGTACATGAAATTGTGTGTGCTTGTGTATGCATATATACTCAAGGAGACCTTAACAATATTATATCTAGGACTCTTTTATAGTAGAATAACCTTAGTATGGTAAATGAATCTTCATTTCTCTTTGAGTCTCAATATCTTCGAGCATGGTGTCTTCTTGTAGCATATACCTACAACCTTGATAAGCTCTATATATATATGACTGTATAGTTGTTATCATTGAAAAATAAATTGGAGGTTCTAACACCAATGGGTTCGTGGCCATTTTCTGATCAATTTTCATATATATAATTTTTCGATCAGAGTTCAAATGAAAATGTTGTTAATGTTTGAAGTTTATGAATCAAAAATAAGTATATATGTAATTAAAGTAATAAAAATAATTAACCAACGTTAATTACTGTCAGTTAGAGTTAAGTGATAGTTAACGTTACTTAAACGTTAAGTAAGTTAATAGTCGAAAGAAATGGTATCGATCAGTTTAATAAGGAATTTTGACGTAACCGAACAGATCAGATTTAGAATAATTTAATCAAACGGTTGGCATTGATTCGGACCCCTATAAATATAGACCTAACCCCTCACTTTCTTCTCATATTTTCTTGAGAAAGGTCGGAGCGTCGCCGTTTTTCTCTTCTTTATAAAATTCTTAATTCTTAAAAATAGTTATAGTTTACATACGTATATACAAATGGAGAATAATGCAAGATGATTGAGAAGAAGAATTGGGTCGAATTAGATTGTCAAAGCCAAGATAAATTTTAAATTCATATCTAAAATCTAAATTAAATCCAAATCTCGTCTCTGATCTAAATTTCTGATATGTATATGTATGCTTGAGATATATGTATTTAAATATGGAGAAAATAGGATTCAAATGAATAACATGGATTATAACTGGAGATTTGGAAAGCTAAAAAGTGAGTGGAAATTATATATTTTGTATAATATTGGATTTATATTGTTGTTAATTCCTGTATGCCTAAAATGTAAATTGGAGTTATAGGCTAACATTGTATACGTGTAATGAATTTATAAACCCTACATACATATTCAGTGACTGATAGCTTGAAATATATATTGCATGTATATGAATTCGGAAAATATTAGGTGGTAGTAGTCTCTGAATTTAGTATTGGGTAGTAGTAGTCTCTGAAACTTATAAACTATATGATAGTTCCAGATTTGTAGATTTAAATGACATGTGCAAATAAAATTTAATTAAGTTATCACATCAAATTGTTGGGGTTTAAGTAGTATTTTAATTCATTGGAATGTGGAGGATTGCAATGTAAATTCCTATAGATTATCAAGTTTAGATTTATAAATAAAAGTGTATCGTTTGAATTGACCAGAAACACACCAAAAAGAAAGAGATGTATAAAATAGGAATATTTACCATATTTTGTGTTGTCTATTTCAATAACCGTGAAAAGATAATTCCTTGTAATTCCAAATATAATACAAATTCTCCTTTTGGGGTAAGACATATAAATTTACACTCTTAACCTTTACCTTGGAAGAGAAGTAATTCCAATGCATTAAAAAGCAGAAATCCCTAAATATTAATTAAAAGATTGTAAATGTGATAATAATAACAGTTTACGAAAGGAATCAGTATATATGCAATATAAGAAACAAAAATTAGATGACAATAATGAAAAGGCAAGCGAGTAATAATTTAAAATAAAAAGGTATGGAAAGTACACTAAACAAGGAAGGGAAATAAAGGTTAAAAAGGGAATAGAGGTAAAAATTAAGTAGTCAGAAAAGGGAAGAAAATGTGAAAAGATATTTAAGTTTTTTAAAAGGAAGCGATAAATAATCATCAATTGAATAAGAAGTAAACACATGAAGAAGTATATAAATGTTATTAACAGTGAACATTGGAGACATAATAATCAAACAAGTAAGAAAGAATACACACACACACACACACATACATACATACATACATATATACATACATATACGTAGCCTTAAGTATGTGCTTGTGATGGGCGTGAATTATTAAAGTTCATAAATAACTTAGATGGATAAAAATGACATAGTCATTAGAATAGGTTGGAATGGGAGGTTAATAGTGTTACACAACAAAAGTCTGCCCACCACAACGGGCTACCAGCAGTTGTGTATACATTATACTGATGTAGGACATATCCAACTATAGGACCCGTGGAATTATATACGCTTGCGTACATGTGATGGAATACCTCAGTAAGGTCTGCTTCAATCTTTTAGGAGGGCAATTGCCTTGATTGCATTAGGCAATCTAAATGAGATGGTGAGCAAGAATCAGTGATATGTCGGTGCGTTGGTCCATATTATGGAGTAGGAGCTGTACACTAGTCGAGAACGTCATCTATCCTGAGCGGTCGGCAAGAAAGTCGAGGGTTACACCTAAACGGGTTATATCTCCAACTAGTGTAGGTCTTTTAGGTCATGCAGTGCCACAGTCGTTTGCTAGTTTCTTTGTTAGGGGCAAGGCTAGAAAACCTTTTAGTGAGGTCTTTCAAAATGAGTAGGGTTGTCCGAGGAGCTGAGTTCTCTATAGTCCGAGGAGCTGAGTCCTCGATAGTCTATGGAGTTGAGTCCACAATAGGAAGTAAACAAATAGTAAATACACAAGGTGAGAGAGAATATGGCTAAACTATTATAACATAACTTAGGCACTGCGATAGTTCCTTGGTATGCACGACGATAAGGAAGTGATACTGCATTGATGATGGATCCTGGTGGGGTGCTGGGTTAGGAATACTAGCAGGGATAGTATTTGGGTCCAAAGGGGGACTATAGTACTTATATATTTACATACATACATACATACATATGTAGTTATGGTCTACCTCGGGTAGGAGATAAAATGTGATGGAAGACAATCGACATAAGCTAGTGTTATGTGTAAAATGTATAATTTACCAGTCATGAGAACGTTGTTCTGATCACCTCCTCATTAGAACCCATAGGATAGTTTTAAAGGGATAAGTACTAGTGCAAGGTAGGAATAGTGGAATGACAGGTTTCCTTATGAATGCTTAATACCGACAAGGACACTAGACATTGGAAGTGTCAATCTTGGTCAGTAACTATATTATTTATTATATTTTACTATTCCAACGTGCGTTATATCGATAATGCTCTGATATGCATTTATTTATTTGCAGGATACCAAATCAACGATCCATATTTTGGTGGACTTGGCTTTTCGATTTAGCAAAAATTCAAACCCATTAGGGTGCGGGTTGTCACAACGGCTGCAGGGTAGAAGGGAAAATAAAGCTACTGAAAATAAATCCATTACTTTCAATGCTACAACCGATGATCAAGATTCAGATGAGGACGATAATTATTAGGAGATTATTTATGACTCGAAATTTCAAAAAATTCCTGATACGAAAAGATGAACAACTTTCGTAAAGCTAAAAACAAAATTCTAAAAATGGAAATGTTTCTAAGTGTTATGATTATGGTGAATTTGGTCATTTAAGAAGAAACCTCCCACAACAAAAGAAAATACCAAACACCAATTCATTAAAAATGAGAAAGAGAGCTTACAATGCAACTTTGGATGATTCTTAGACTACATCTAGTGACAATGGACCCGATAAGGAAAATATCAACATGTGTTTCACAGTGATGGACGATTAATCAAAAGAGATGGAGGAAATGGAAAAATCCGTACCTTCTACATTTCATATTCTACTTTTTTTATATTTTGGAAATTATATTGGAATATAACAATAATAAGCATATATCAATATATGTATATATGTATGTATGTATGTATATAAATATATAAATGTGTGCGTATATATAATGTTTTTGTATTTTATATAACATTGAACTTTTGACTCATATGTCGACATATATCATATGGGTATGTCAACATACCTCACAGAATTTTGAGAATCTTTTCAAAATTCAAACTTTTGAAATTCCCTCTCTTGCATTAATTTCAAAATTTGAATTGCCATCTTTTCACCTGTCATATGACTCTTCAATCTATATTTATTCACTCTCTCTTATCTCATCTTCTACACATACTTTATTTCAATATTCAAACTTATTCTTCAACTTCCTTACTCCAAATCAAATCAAAAATGTCTTCCTCAAACCAACCTTTCTCATTAAAAGCCATTTGGCTTACCAAAAAGATCAAAGCCAACTTCATGATGATCAAGAGTCCGTTGAAACTTATATTGAGCATGCTACCTGTGGAAAAGTATTTTCGAAAATGTTTGCAAATTTTAATGAATTTTCTTTCTATGGTTTACAAGATCTTGCTTTAGAAAATGATATTTTTAGTTTAACCGATTTATCTCAAAATGATTTTGATTTCTATCCCGATTTGGTTAAAATATTTTATGAGAGTTTAAATGGAAAAAAATTTCAAGGAGAAGAAGGTCAAATTTTGAGTAGTATAAAAGACACTAATATTATTTTAGATTGTAAAAATTCTTGGTTGTAAAAGTAGTGAAAATAACCTCTTTACTTTTGAAATTGATTATGGTAATAGAGGAGTTATGCACGATTTGTTTTCTAATGATGAAGAGTATGGTTTTAAAGGCAAGAATCTTAGGCTAAAGCAAGATTAACGTCCTATTTACAACAAATTATTACACCGAGGATGGGAAATTACAACAACCCGACTCAAAAAGTGTTCAAAACTGTTTTTGCTATTTTTTGAAAATATGATATATATTGGGTTCAAGTGATTTTTGATGACTTTGTTTAAAAGAAAATCCCTTGGCATGAGAACACACTTTACCATGGCATGTTTCTTACTAGAATTTTCAATTATCTAGGTATCGAACTAAGAGGTGAAAACATTTTTCCTCATAATTTTTTTGAAAAAACCAACCTCTCTCTTATGCACATTCCTCTTGAATTCAAACCATATGAATCTCTTCCTAAAAAGGAAGAGATATTGGCAAGGGAAGAAGAGCAAGAGATTCTAGGAGAAGAAGAAGAAGGTGATGTAATGGAAATTAAAGAGTAGGAAGAACAAGAAGAAGAGGAGGAGGAAATAGAAACTTCCGCAGAAAGCTTTGACAAACCATCTTGCTATTCTAACAAAGAAATTCTAAAAAACCAAAAGAAACTTCCTAATAATCAAAAGAACCTTAAATATTCTTTTAGTAAGAAGTTCATTAGCCTTTCAAACAAAGTGGACAAATACTTTAGGAAGATCATTAGGAAACTTGGTAGAAACTCTACTTTATCATCATCATCATCTTTTTAGATCTCTTAGCTATCATTATACCCTCTAGTTTTATGTATTTTTAGCTTTTATTTTAGCCACTTTCTTATATATTTATCGTGCTTATGTACCATTCTATTTTTTCAATGAAATTTGCTTTGAAATTTTATTTCACTGTTAGACATGTTCCTTTAGTCTCTTGAATGATAAACTATGGTAATATAAATTATAATCAAAAACAAAAACATACAGTCTTCGACATGTATGTCAACATAGTCTGCTCTTGTATGTTGACATACATTGGGAAATTTTAGATTTTTTGAATTTCAAATGTTAGTTAAGTTTGGAGGGATTAGTTACTAATCCGACCTTTCAGTTCTATAAAAACATGTTTCTTCTAGAAAAACATATAAATTAATTCATCTTCTTGTTCTATTCTTCTCCACTCATCTCTTTTCATAAAAATGGATTCAAACTTCAATTCCACAAATCCAGTATTTAGTAATGATCTAGAACACATTCATTAATCATTTAAAAATGCTCTTTACTTCATTCTTCACAATCAACGACACTTGGAGTTAACTCAAATGAAAATGATCAAAGAACAAGAAACTTAATTCAATTCTTTTCATCGCTTAATTAATAATTCTACAAAAGATGTTCAAAGCAACACCTCAGAATGCTCGAACTCTAAACCAACAGTGGAACATAAAGATTGGGAAGTTATCAACACTAATCAAATCTTTGGTTCCAAAGGATGGGTCAAGGTTTGTAACAACCCGTGATTGCAATTACCAAATAATAAATTAAAATTGTGATTTTTAATTTAATTGGAGCTATTAATGAATTTTTAATGTGGCTAATTTGTTCAAAATTTAGTTATTTTGAATAAATTAATACTTTTGGGCTTAAGTGTAAAATGGAGCATTTTATTGAAATTAATTAGGGAAATTTGACATTTATAATATTGCAAAATTTTATATGTGTAAAATAGTGCAATATTTGATTTGGGAATTTAATTTGCAATTTATTTGCAAAATGGTGATTTTTGGCTAATATTAACTATAAACGGTGTTTTGGGGAAATTAGGGGTTAAAATGTAAAATATTGTTGATATAGGATTTTATGAAATGGATAAAAATAATTGTTAACATCTTTTCATAATTTTCTATGGTTTGAAATGTATTTAGTAATTTGTATGTAGATTGTACTTAGAGAAAATTGCCAATCTATATACACATGAATAATATTAAGTCCTAATGGGTATTAGACCCAATAACCCTAACCATTAGACTATAAATTATCTTTTACTCTTCCATTTCAACCAACACTTCATTTCATAACCACTAAACCCTAATTAGAAAGCTCCTAAACCTAGCCATGGCCTCCTAAGCAAAACTCCAATCTACACCAAATCAAAGAGAGTTAATCCAAACCATTAAAAGAGGTAATAGCAATCACAAAACCCACCTCTAATTCATTCTTTGGTTTCTGAAATAAATTAGTAATCATTGTTTTTGTGCATTTTCATTGACTCAAGCTCATTGATCTTCGTCTTCTTGCTTGGGGATTGCTAATCTTTGTGTTTGATCATTCTCTTGCTTGATGAAAGGTAATAAATGCTAGCTAGAAACCCATTTGATATTTGCTATGGTTGGAAAGCTGAGATCATGATATTCAACTCTGCAAAATTTGGTTAAGATCTGGGTGCGTTTGATACTTCATTTTTATTGCCAAAGTAGCACCCAGAAACTGTTTTGAAAAACAGTGATTAATTTTAGTTCAAACGTCCAACTTCGCGACCTCGCTGCGAGCAGGTCCGATGTCGGATTTTATCGATTTCAGTCTCGTTGGAAAGATGAGGTCGATATCTTCTACTCTGCAAAATTTGGTTAAGATCTGGATGCGTTTAATGCTTCATTTTTATTGCCAAAGTAGCACCCAGAAACTGTTTTGAAAAACAGTGATTAATTTTAGTTCAAACGTCCAACTTCGCGACCTCGCTGCGAGCAGGTCCGATGTCGGATTTCATTGATATTGGTCTCGTTGGAAAGATGAGGTCGAGATCTTCAACACTGCAAAGTTTGGTTTAGATCTAGGTGCGTTAGTTAATTTGTTTTATTGCTGAAGTAGCACCCAGAAACTGTTTTACAACAATGATCATTTTCAGTTATCGTCGGACCAACTTTGAGACGTTGCCATTTCTTCATTTCAAGTCGGAACCAAACGATTCTTATTGCATATCAAAGTAGAAGTATTGTACTATGCTCCTGCAAATTTTCATCAAGATTTGGGTTCATATGACCCTTCGACCATGTCGTCAAAGTTGGATCTTTGCACTGTTTTGACACAGCAGAGTTTTGTGATATTTGTCCGACTTTGAGACGACGCCGTTTCTTCGTTTCAAGTCAGAATTGCCCGATTCTTTTTGCAGTTTTGAGCAGGGATGTTGGTCTCCAAGCCTGCCAATTTTCAAGCCATTTGGACTCGGTTTGCAGGTTCAAATCTGCCGTCGAACTAGTGACTTCGACTTGTTTTCAGCGATTTATACTTGATATAATTTCGACTATTTTTATGAGTTTTTCCGATTTCTTTGAGATTTGTCTCTAGGTTTCGTGCACGGATTTTATAAATCATTTTAAAGTGATTTTCCATCAAATTAGCTTTTGAAACTATTATTTAGTATTATTTTAAATATTAAATTGATTACTCCATAATCGGAGGATTTCAAAGGCTATTTCTAAAGAGCTTTTCAAACGATTAAAAATCTGCTTTCTCTAACTATTTTCTAAGTAAAATATACACTCTATTGCACTTCGAGCGAAGTGGAAAGGTGATTAAATGGTTAGGTAAAACACGGGCCATGAATCCGCGCGTTTATCTTTTCGATTAATCCCCGACCTATTCGATTGATCGTTTTGGCCTTTTGGCCTAGTTTACCGATGACATGAGGTGAACTTTTTACTGCTTTGAGTGTGGAAGCTTACGATTGGTTAGTAAACCATTTAGTGCGAACGTTGGGGTATGGGACTCACGTTACTACTTTACGGGTTCCTAGCTAAGAGTTCGTGACACATTCCTACCGTTAGTGGTAAACGAGTACTGGGCCTACGAGCCTTTACCACTACGGCGTGTTTCCTGAGTGATACCTCTGGGATAGTTTCTTTGGACTGTCTCCCTTGGGTTTATTTGCCTTTGGGATAGTGTCTTCGGACTGTCTCCTTCTGGCTCATCACCTTCTGGATAGTGTCTTTGGACTGTCTCCTTTAGGTGTTGCCCCTTAGCTAAAGTGATGGGTGTGTCACTGGGTATATTTCCTGTGTGATTGAGTACATTACTAGCGCGCTAATGTTTTCCTGTGTGATTTATATTCCATCGTGTAGCGCCATTCGGTGATTGTTTTATGCAACCACACGATATAAGCGTGACTACCTTGTGGAACTTGTTTTATGCCTACACTAGCACTTGTGTTTATGTTATGCCGATGATATGAGGCTTGATATACATCTCTACTTAGATGTTTGTTTCTTCTCCGTGTGAGAGATTTTGGTCTTTATTACCATGATATATGTTTCTCTTTTGGAGATTATTATGTTATATGTTGCCTCATTATCTTATCATGATTATTGTTCAGTTTATCTAACTGATTTGTTTAGCTAGCCTGACCCAAGTATTTTATGCTCGGGTCAGACCGAGTTGTTTCAGGTTAGGTCACTTTGGACTTAGCTTGCTTCGGTGCTTCCGCTTTGGATATATCCGCTATACTATAGATAACTTTACTTGTTATCCATCCTTTATGATACTCTGATATTATGACTATCTTGTTTATATTCTTTTGACTCACGGATGTGTGAGTAGTGGCTTTGTACCCACTTTTATATTTGGATCTGTACTTGATGTTGTATTGTGCTGAGACTATTTGCTTACTATCTGATGCTGTTCTGTGATGATGTTCATTTCGCTATTATGCTTTGTTCTGATAGATCTTTTAGCCATTGTAGTTTTTCTTTAAGTATTTTTTGAATATGCCGAACAACATGAGATGAAAAAAAATTGATTCCACTTTTCGACGTGTTCAGTAGATAGTTAAAGTAAGATTACACATGGTCGCTTCCATTATACTCCATTGTCCACATTAGCAGACGGTATTAGCCATATAATACTCTTTGTTAATGAGGCTCTCGGAGTGGGCCGTTACAGCTTGGTATCAGAGCGAGGTTCAGAACTAAGTATAATAAACACAGAACAGTAACACTTAGTACAATACATCCTAGTATTCTTCAAATATCACAAAGCCCTTTCCTCATGACATTGAATAGATAAGTTAGGAATATGTTTAGGAATACATTTATACTCCGTACTATTCCACTTTGAATTATCTATCTTTGAATCGTGCTTAACTCGTATCTTATCTTAACTTTCAGTATGCCTGGAAGAGGTAGGACCCGTCGTTCTGCGGATGCTGGGCAATCCGGTAACCCACATCCGGGAAGCGTTTTTATGACTACCGATCAGATTATGGAGCTTGTTCGGAACTCTTAGCCTCCTACTCCAGTTTCTGATGCACCGTGCAAGTCTGCCTTTGCGCTCCTTTGCAGTGATTTCTCACATCTCAGGGGCAAGCCGTTCAATGGCTCCGAGTCTGTTCTTGAGGTCCAGGCATGGATCCGCGAATGCGAGCGCATCTTTTCTCGCATGACTCTTCCTGATCATGACAGAGTTCTTGTAGCTTCCAGTATGCTTCAAACCCGCGCTTTGGACTGGTATGAGCTTCTCATTGCCGAGGTCGATGAGACCACTCTTACTTGGGCTCAGTTCCGTGAGCGTTTTGTGCTCAAATTTTTTCTAGAATCTGAGAAGATCTCTCTTGCCCGTCGCTTTATTGATCTTAAGCAAGGGAAATCCATTGTTTCAGATTATGTTTCTTCTTTCGAGGCCCTGTCCAAGTACGACCTCGAGTTCATTAGCACACCACATAAGAAGAATCTCAAATTTGTTGAGGGTCTAAAGAAGTACCTCAAGAAGCAACTAATGCTTCAACTCAAGCTTTCATTCGAAGAGCTTGTAGATTCGGTGCTTCACCTTGAACCAGTCGAGAGGGAGAAGGATAGTGATGAGGATGTTGAGGTGCCCAAGCACCCCAACAAGAAGAGGTTTTTCTGCAAGCCTAATTCTTCCTCTTCCCAGAAGAAGAAGAAGTTCATCAGTTCTGGTTCTAGTTCTCAGCCTCAGTCTCAGCCTAGTGGAACACCTTCCATTCGGAAGTGTTTCAACTGTGGATCTACCGACCATATGGTTAAAGAGTGTGCCAAACCTCTTATCAGCCGCTATTGTAAGAAGGAGGGTCATCTTATTTCAGCTTGTCCTACTGCACCTCCTAGATCTGGCAAGCTTAATGCTGCCAAGGCTCCTGCATCTTCATCTCAGCCTCGAGGTACGCATCCTTCCATTCTCGAAGGTTCTATTTTATTTCATGATCAGTCTATTAGAGTTCTCTTTGATACGGGTGCTTCTCACTCATTCGTATCAAAGGAACTTGTTGATATTATGCCTTTGGATGTTTCTTGTTTGGTTTCTTCTCTAAGGATTGTGAATCCCATTGGCGGATCCACGACCATTAGCTTACTTTGTGAGAATGTTGATATTGATCTCTTTCCATGCAAATCTGCACGTGATGGCTTATTTGGGTTTCGACATGATATTGGGGATGGATTGGCTTATTCGATACGATGCCAATATCATTTGTTCTGAGCGGGTACTATTTCTTAGTCACCCTGACTCTTCCTCTCAGTTAGCTCTTGCTCTTCGGGATGTAGATATCTCCGATACTTCTCTATGTGCTCTTGATTCACGAGATGACGATTGTGATATATCTCGTATTCCTATTGTTCGGGATTACCCCGATATTTTTGAGCCAGTTTCGAGTTTACCGCCTAAGCGGGCTATTGAGTTCCATATTGATCTCATTCCCGGTTCTCATCCAGTTAGTCGTCCTCCTACGAATTTACCGCCTAAGTTGGATTAATTCTTCTGTGCTGGAGCCCCACCTTCGGGTTTCTTTCTTGCCCAGTGCTCTTCCCCTTGAACTTGCACTTGAAATTTGGCTTTCCTCTAACTAGTATCACTAACAGTGGCTTGGCACTGAACGCTGGTACTACTCCCTTTTGGACTCCTCGCTTAATATCGAGAGCTTCAAACCTCAAAGCCATACTGATAAGATTGGTGAATGTACCCGTAAGTTGATTGTTCATTCACACTGGAACTCTGCTCATATCCCATTCATAAACATTTCATTCTTTTTGAGAGGTGTGTCTATCAATCCCGGTCTAAAGTGGGACAATGCATAAAACTTGTGCTTATACTACGCCACTGTCATATCACCTTGCTTTAAATCAAGGAAACCCCTAAACAAATAAGTCCTTCCATTTTCTAGAATAAACTGCTCTTCAAAAACATCCTTGAACTATTCCTAAGAAAAATCGTCTGGAGTATTGGCTGCTACCGAATCCCACCAATCCATTATCGACTATTGAAGTTGTCGTGATGCCAATAGCCATTTCTCTACATCTTCCAATCGAAGATCTACAAATATTCTTTCACAAGACCGAAGTCACATCTCCACTCCAAGAATATCTTTAGTTCCATAGAAAGGTTTCCTGGCCAAAGTGATAAAATTCATACACAAAGCCGCAAAGTTCATAAGGGGCTAAACTTGCACTACCACTTCTTCTACCAGATATATATCTAGCATAGTAGCATTATAGGCACCCTACCATTAGTAGCCATGCTAGTTCTAGATCCTCTCCAGCCTCCTGTTCTTGTATTAATCTTCTATTGCCTTAGCAAATAATAGGTATCTTTAGAATACAAGAATAGGATCAAAATAGTGTAAGGAAAACAACACCAAAAGATCTAGAATGAGGCTTTAGAGGATAGGTGTTATTATTATAACAATTATAAATACGCGCTCTCAAGATTAACTCATTCTATGGTATTACTTACCTTATCTCTAATAAGTTGTACTGCAATCAGGCTAAGGTGTTCACTCAACCAAAGCTCTGGTACCAACCGTGACGACCCAACTTCCATGGTATTTGTGTGTCATTGATCAAGCATTTGAAAGACGAGTTGTCATAGAGTAAAATAAAAGAACAGAAAGTCTCATAATGGAACACTTAATTATAATATAACAATACGATAGTACAAAAGGTTACTCCTTAACATGGAGTTATCAAAGTTATACAAAAGAACTAGTATTATCAGCCATAGCAGTTATAACCACTTACCTTTACACTTGTTGATACAAAATACACATTCCTAAATAAACATAATAGTGGAAATAGATAACTAAATAGACAAGGAGCATACCGCTCATATATCATCTTCAAAAGAGCCAACTGAAACCTGCTACTCCCAGACTACTCAAATAGAAATGAGTACCTAAGAGTTTAGGGAAAATAAACAACTTGGGTCAGACAATAAGTCTGGTATGAGTAAACTCTAAACAAAGGGTGGAAATAAACAACAATATGTGAGACCACGCCGCCAAATGCGGAATAAGTTTCTCCTCACAAGAACAAAATCCAACCATAAGTAATGGGTATATACAATTAAACATCGTGAGGTCTTAATGCGCATATAACGAAAACCAATCTATAGTAGATGTGATAATACCCTAATAGGAGCAGTGTTTTAAATCTCGGATTTTGGCCAATATCTCGGGAAAATATCTCGGCTATCTCGGGCGATATTTAAAACACTTATAACTAAATAGGCTGCCAAATCTCGGATTTTGGCTGATATCTCGGATTTTTCATCTCGGCCATCTCGGGGAGATTTAAAAGCCTGAATAGGAGCGACCCCACATTGCTTGGCTTCCACTCACTCTTTGGGTTTAGTCATTTCTAACAGAGGATATCTATGCTCAAAATGAGCAATAAATCATCTTATATTGACGATACACAAAGAAGATAGAGGAATCGATAGTCAATAAATCAACTATTGGGAGTAATTAAAATGATCGTATATGGAAAGTAAATCTCATACCACTATCACTACTCGTCGATTTCAAACTTGTACTATCCCTCGGTCAAAAATGAAGCCGGCAAGTGAAGGTAGTGTTACCTTTAAGCTTTGCCTTAACGATATTTTTACCTTCAAGATAGAGACGAGCTTCCATACCTCGACGTTTAGTGTTGAAAATATGAGTAATCTTTTCATATAAGTGATATCATTTATGGGAATTAAATTTCTTATCCTTTCCATAACCAAATCAAACTTTTAAACTATTAAAATCGATCTATTGCTTGGATTTCACATCACAAATATTAACTTTAAACAACATTACTAAAAATGGTCAATTAACTTTAAACATAATTAATTACTTCAAAAATCATTATTTAAAATGATTAATTAACTTTAATCATCGTTATTGAAATGATTAACTATCTTTAACACATCATTATTAAAATGGTTAATTAACTTTAAAACATCATTATTAAAATGATTAATTAACCATAAATATCGTTATTAAAATGATTAATTAATTCTAAACATCATTATTAATTAACTTTAAACATCATTATTAAAATGATTAAACAACCTTAAGCATCATTATTTAAAATGATTAATTAATTCTAAACATTAATAAATGATTAATTAACTTTAAAACATCATTATTAAAATGATTAATCAACCTTAAACATCATTATTTAAAATGATTAATTAATTTTAAACATCATTATTAAAATGATTTATTAACTTTAAAACATCATTATTAAAATGATTAATTGACCTTAAACATCATTATTTAAAATGATTAATTAATTTTAAACATCATTATTTAGAATGATTAATTTATTTTAAACATCATTATTAAAATGAATAGTTAACCTTAAATATCATTAGAAAAATGATTAATTAATTTTAAACATCATTATTAAAATGATTAATTAAATTCAAAACATCACTATTAAAATGATTAATTAACCTTAAACATCGTTATTAAAACGATTAATTAACTTTAAAACATCATTATTAAAATGATTAATTAACCTTAAACATCATTAATTAAAATGACTAATTAATTTTAAATATCATTATTAAAATGATTAATTAACTTTAAAACATCATTATTAAAATGATTAATTAACCATAAATATCATTATTTAAAAGAATTATATTTCAAACATCATTATTAAAATAATTAATTAACTTTAGCCCACCATTATTAATAAAATATACCTCAAAGTAATGGCAAAAAATTATAAAAAGAAAGTAAGGTATATATATACATACATATATACCATAGTGATCCACTTCCAAAGTGATGCCAAAGCACTTTTCTACACTCCTCAAACCCATGGCCACCCACTTCAAGGCACCATGGCCAAGTTTCCCTAGGAGGTGGAGCAAGATCTAAAAGCTTCGGAATAAAGAAAAGTGAAGGAAGTACTTCCCGAGTACTGTCAGAATAGTTTAAAGGAGTTCGATAGTGAAACTAATATGCAAGGTTAATCAGCAAACTAGTATGCCTGGATAATTGTTTCGATGAATATTGGTTGATTATAAGTGGTTGAAAACTTGTTTGTGAATTACTGTAACAAATAAATATGAAAATAATATTCGTCAAAATAGTGATGGCTAATTCATTAGCCATAAATATTTCATAAAGATAATTTACCAAATTATAACATGTGCATGAAGTTTATTAAGTCTCTTTATGGTTTTTGAATTTAAAAAGAAAGGTTATTATAAAAGTTTAATATGGAAAAGATATCATTTTGAAACATATTTAAAAAGGGGAGTTTTGATTTATTTTTGAAAAATAAATAAATTACATGTTTGATTTGAAAATTAAGAATTTGACAAGTTGAGAATTTCATATAAAATATCATATGGAAATTTTATAACGGATTTTAAATGAAAAGTTGAAAAATGAATATTATAATAATATAATATGAGAAGAAAGTGAGAATAGATTTTAATGAGGTAAAATAGTAAAATATGCTTTTAAATTAATCAAAATGGTTTTAATATGATATGAAAATGATTCCAAAATGTTTCAGGCATGTTTCAAAAAATTTGGCCAAAGTGGAAAAAAATAAGCGTGTCGCGTTTCAGTAGTTCATAATTTCTCGACTTGAAAAGTTAATGGATATGTAGGGTGAATATAAGTCGGAATTATTTAAAATAAGAATTTTTCAGACCCTTGGGATTATAGTTTTTAAATGAAAAAGAAAATTTGAGAGTTCATATAGTAAAGTTTGAGATATGTCTAAAACATATTTTCAAAATCACTAGTTTTGGCAGTTTGAATAATATTGCTTTCGACTCTTTAAAAATGGATATTTTTAATCTTTAAAAATATGAAATAAATACCATAAATATGTTAAAATGTTTTAAAGGGTATTTGAGTTATAAAAATGGATATATATATATATATATATAATGAAATTGGTGTTTTGATCAATAAAGCTTTAAAATCAATATTCGTCGGCAATTTGGAAACGGAATTTGACAAGTTTTGAATAAATGTTTTAAATTTGGGTTTTTCTTACTGAATCTTTTGGAAATGTTTTTCAAATAATTGCACAAGTATTTTAAAAGGTTTAGAGTCGATCAAATAACTTGACTGCCTTATGGGTGACAAAAAGATAGTCTCTAGGATGGAGTTTGGGAAACCAATTGCCTGCTCCTCCTAGCTATCCAGACCGGCCTGGCATAGGGGATAGTTAATTTGATTTACTCAGACAACATTTTCTTAGGATAAAAGAAAAGAGATTTGGAGTTTTCCAGAAGTTAAACAAGATTTAAAATAGGATTTTGGTTGCTAAGGAAAACATTCTAGTTAAACTCTTATTAAATTTTGAGGAGGGAAATCGTGCTATCCGTATGAATTTAAAAAATGATTTCACTGTTATTCGATGAATAATATAGGTTGAATACAAAAATTAATATTAAGTATAATTAGTCTAAAATTTATGGATCCTTTTTATTCAATACTAACTGGTTTGGGTATACAGTAAACGGTGTCTTAAATAACATTACTTTTAACCCATTAAAGATATGTTTTGGGAATATGAAATCTCCGTTAAGATTGGAATTATACTAATATTAGAAGATGAAAATATTTTCCTAATTAATTTAAAAGAAATGATTTGGCATTTCCAAAGTTAAAAAGAGGCTTAATAATTTCATATATACTAAAAGAAATAGAAATGGTTTAAAGCTTATATCGATAATTGGTTCGAAAAGACCGGGATCGGATTTGGGTGATTCGTATCTGAAAACCACTCCGAACCAATATTCACGTTCGGAAGTGAAGACATGTTGAAGACAATGATTTTAAGGACAAAGATCTTCATAATTTAGGGCTGCTTGCCATTAACCTCTAGGGTGATTCCCATATTATACTAGTATAAACCGCACGTATATGCATATAATAAGTAGAGATATTTACATTTTATTTGATAAAAAAATTAGTGGACGGATATATGTTGTAAACGTAAATGTTTTGTTAGTCACAACACTTTTATTTCAAGTTGTTTTGTTAGTGGTGTCGGTGACAAATTGGTAGTAAAATTTCGTTAATAGGTAGTTTGAAAGAAGATGTGGTGGAGGTTGCAAACCGGTGATGAGATTTCATTGATGGATTGGGATATTTTCGGATTTCAAAAAGACACCATGAAAATCCTATTTATTGAATTTTCTTTATTAATAATCCGTGTCTGTATGGGGGCGAACATTGGAATACAAAATTTGACACAACTAATTCTTACCATTGGATCTTTTTGCTTTTATATGGGAGGTGGAAATCAAAGAGAAATCTCTTACGTCAAATTTTGTGTCACCACTTTGTGCCCAAATTGATTCCTTTCCCCACATACATATTGAAACAATTAATTTTCCATAATTTTACTATTATATTTCTTATAGTTTAAAGAGTTATATATGTGGTTGTTAAGATGATCAATATTATATCATCCAAATTTTGCAAGTACTATCTATCTGTATTTGAATGACATTTTTTTACCAATATCAACATTAATATTAATGACACAAATCTTTCAATTAAATAGTTTAGGGTCATAACATAATAATGACATATATGTTATGCACACTTCACAATTTTAGGCCCACTCCAGCTTTATAATGAGCACTTACGAATGAAACTCTTAGTCATCAGTTTTAACCCCATCTCTACCTTGCTCCATAATCTAGCCCTTCCTCTTTTCTTTTCTTAACCCTCCACGTCGATCAAATTTCAAGTTTCAACACATGATTGATTAACTGATACTGTTACCTAAACACTACTTGACTAATGCCATGTATTTTGATCATTAGCCAAAGATTGGTTTTAATTTGTTGCTTACACCATTTCTCATGTGTTGTGGAGTGTGATATCCCTAAATATATCTATTGGCCTCTAAATCATTATATTTGTGTAGCTTCTCAGTCTACGAATATATTTTTTGAGATAAATCCATACTTGATTGGTACGATGGTTGGAGGTGTTGTAGATTGCCAATTTTGGCACAGAAACCTAGGCATCAAAGTAAGTCATTATCTTTGCTCGTTAGCGTGTTTAATACACCTACAAACAACCTTTTTAATTTACATCCCATTAAATTTTGCCCAAGGGTATTTTTGGTAATCCAAAAGGACACGGTTTAAATTAGTTCAAGAAATTTTCATTATTAGTAGTAAAATATATGGTGGTAGTGGTGCCTTCGTTCTGAAAATCTTCGATTGGCAAGGACAACACGCTACTAATCTTAGGGGTGATTCCTGTTAGGAACTGAGATGTTGGTTTTGATGACAACAACCTTTTTAACTTATCTTATTATAAAATATATACTAACACTATTGTCTAGATAGATATGTATATGCAGCAACTATGCAGGATATATATATATATATATATATATATATGCAGGTATTGATTACTGAAGACTGATCAGTATAAAGACTCAAGACTTAAGATTCAGAATGGAGATATAAAGATTGAAGACTCTAGAGTATCAAGATCAAGATTTCAAGATAAGTGTCTAGTTTTTGTTAAAACTTCATAATAGCACGGAAATCTTCATTTCAAATTTCATTTAGGATGAAACCCATTTCTATCTTCTTAGTGGCTTACAAACCCACTACAAGTGGCTTACAAACCCACGAACATCCTGGTTTTGTACAAGTTCTCGTGTCCTCATGTGATGATATATTCTGTAGGAAGAAGCTTGCAAACTACTTCAAAATAGTTTGTCAAAATGATTTTCAAAACTGCTTTTCAAAATGTTTTAGCCCTAAAATTATCTTTTCAAATGATTTTCAAAAAGATGTTTTAGCCCTAAAATATTCTTTGTTTTTGTTTTTAAATAACTCTTGTTTTAAACTTTGTTTGTTTTTAAAACTATTTTTTGATTTTTAAATATTCTTTTATAATATATATACTTAAGATTTAAAATCAAATTTATATATACATTCTAAAAATATATTTTTCTAATCTTCTTTATTTTAAAACATAGAAAAATTAGTTTATTTTACTCCAGAATCATTTCATCTTGTTTTCCTTTTAATACCATTTTCAAAACAAATTTTACATTGTTTTTAACTAAGGGACGTCGACATCATGGGATACCCCATGTCGACATGGTGGCCGTTAAATTCAAAAGTTTCAATTTTCAAAAGAAGTGTGTATTCGTTTAAATCTCTTCATGAATGGTTATGACCGTTACTGGTCTATAAATAGCCTTCACAAACGAATTTTTTAACTAACTATTTTCTTATTTTCTTCACTCCTTCTTCTCGACAAATCCACATTCTAAAATTTTCATATTTTTAAGATCGTGCCGAAATTCTGCCGAATTCTCAAGTGAATCAAATTAGAATCTCATTCTTGTTTGATTCTCTGCCCTCTCTCGAAGATCAAAGTGCTATTCAGAGTTATAGGATCAATTTGTAATCAAAAGTTTATCGAGTCTCTCTATAAGGTGTGGTTGTGCCTGGAAATCAATTGGGTGATCTTGTGTCCCGTAAATCAAGAGAGTTTGCCCCGGACTCGAAGACAGGAGGGTACCTTAAGGCCTTTATAAATTGAGGATTGTAATCTCGACATTGGTATAATAAAAATCTAGACGAGGTGTTTGCCTTGGTGCAGGACTGGACGTAGAGTAACTCCGAACCAGTATAAAATCCGGTGTGTTCTTTCCTTTTACTGCTTTTTATTTACTTTCTGCATCTGTGTTTGATTCTGTGATTGTTCTGTGATTAAGTTCTGCATTTGTTTGTGTCATAATTTTAATTTAGTCCATATAAGTCTTAGAATCCATTAAACACTATTCACCCCCCTCTAGTGTTAAATTAGCCTTAAGATCCTTAATCTGCACTCCCTTTCAATTGGTATCAGAGCATTGGTTTTCATAGTTTTCATAATCTGAAACTTGAAAATTGTTTTAATGGCTACCAACACTGGTAATGTCAACTCTGGCACTAGTTATGTTAACACTAACACTAGTTCATTTGTAGAAGGTCAGTCTACTGTCAGACCACCATTTTTCAATGGCAGTAATTATGCATATTGGGTTTGTAGAATGAAAATTTATTTACAATCAGTAGGATTAGACACTTGGAATATCACACACACTGAGTATGTTGAACCAATTACCGGATTTGCCTAGTGGACTGCTGAGCAAAAGGGTGTTGCATAAAATAACTCAAAGGCCATGAATATATTATCTTGTTCACTAGATAGGAATGAGTTTAATAGAGTGTCTGTTTGTAAGTCTGCATTTGAAATCTGGAAAACTTTGCAAGTTACTCATGAAGGAACAAGCAAAGTTAAACAGACTAAAATTTCCATATCAACTAATCAGTTTCAATTGTTTAAAATGCATGAAAATGAGTCCATTTCCAACATGCATTGTTGATTTCAAGATATTGTTCATTCACTAATTGCATTGGGAGAAAGCCTTTCGAAGGAAGACCAAGTCAGAAAAATTCTAAATTCACTCACTCCAGAATGGGATCAAAAGACACTTGCAATCGAAGAAGCAAATGATATCAGTCTAATGAAAATAGAAGAATTGATTGGGAATCTGATGTCATATGAAGTTCAACTGTAAGGAAGAAGATAAAACAAGGCTACAGAAAAGAAGTCATTAGCATTCAATGCAACAACTGAAGATTCAGAACCAGACAGTGATGAGGAGATTGCTTTCATTACAAGAAACTTCCGAAAATTCCTAAAATATAGAAAAATGAATGATTACAAAAGAAATGATCAAATGAAATTCTAAAATAATACGGAGAACGTCAACAACGATAGATGCTACAATTGCAATAAAGTCGGACATCATAGAAAAGATTTTCTATATCCAGATAAACAGTTGTTCCCTCCAAACAATGATTCGTCAAGGAAAAGAAAGAAAGCATACACAGCAACTCTTATTGACTAAGACTCATCATCCAGTGACGATGAAAAGAAGATGGATAATTCAAATCTGTGTTTCACTGCTATTCATGAATCAGACGACGATGGGAGTATGGATCTAAAAATAGGTACACATTTACATTATTTTTAATTTTTCTTGTTTGAATGGATGCTTGTTGGCTTGATTTTTTTTTAAATTCCTTGAATTTTAAATTCAAATTTATCCCTTGAAATTTGAATTTTAAATTCAAAAATAATATTATTTTAATAATATTTTAAATATTAAATTATTAATATTTAAGTATTATTATATTTAATGTTATCACAAGAATTATATAAGTAGAATATAGGATATAATATATACATTTATTAGAAATTAGGAATAGACACTTGTCCTTTGATTTAATAGGCACATGTCGACATACCTGGATACCCCATGTCGACATGCCCCTCAGAAATTTGATTTCAAAATTTGAATTCAAACTTTTGAATTTCCCTCCACCTTTTCACCAACTTCAATGCTCTAGAAAGATGCCTCTTGACCAGAGAACATGTGTATAGAATTTCTATTTAATTCACTCTCCTTATCATTACTTTTCACTTTTATTTCAAATTTACCTTTATTATCTTCAACTCCTCTCAAACTTCTTCAATGGCCTCTTCAAGCACTCCTAACACCATTAAGCTTCCAAAAGCTATCAAAAACTTTCTTTTTAATGACGCGGAAGCTATCAAAGCTTACATCAACTATGTAAACTTTGGTAAAATTCACACGGGGAAATTTGCTATTTTTGAATATTTTCCTTCTTATGAAATTGAAAATCTTTTTCAACAATGTTCTATTCTTAGTGTAGTAGATAACATACAAAATGATTTTATATGTTATCCAAATCTTGTTAAGATGTTTTATGTGAATTTGAATCATGGTTTTTATGATGGGCAAGATGGACAAATTTGGAGTAGTGTTAAAGGAACACAAATAGTTTTGGATTGTGAAATTTCAGGAAATATTTTGGGATGCAAGTATACCGAAATGAATCTCTCGGAATTTCAAATAAATGAAAATGATCGAGAGACATTTCATCACATCTTTTAAGGGGATGAAAATTTTGAATTCAAAAATCGTTATTTTCATCCAAAACCAAGAATTGTTAACCTTCTTATTCAACACACCCTTATACCAAGATCAGGAAACTACAACCACCCAACTTTGAAAGTTTGCAAAGCTCTTTTTGCAAATTTTGGAAATTATGATATCAATTGGGTTCAAGTTATTTTGGATGAGCTAAGGCCTTTACTATGGGTGAAAACACATTATATCATGGAGTTTATCTCACTTGGATTTTTATTTACTTTGGAGTTGATTTCAATAGGGAAGAATTTATAACTAGAAAAGTGTTCGACCATGGAAACATTTCCCTTATGCAAATTCCATTATTGTTTCAACCATATGAAACACTTACGGAAAAGGAAGAAAGGCTTGCTCACGAAGAGATGGAAGAAATGGAGGAAGAGGAAGGAATGGAAATTGAAGAGGACGAAGAGGAAGATCAAGAAACTTCCTTAGAGAGTATTGAATATCCTACTAATCCCGCTAATCCATCCAATAAGACCATTCTCAATAATCAAAGAATTATAGTGGAAAATCAAAAGACACTCAAAAGATCAATGAGTAAGAAAATGGATAAGATTTCCACTAAAATCAACAAGTTCTTCAGGAAAGTTAGTAGAAAGCTTGGACTATCATCTTCTTCATCTTCGTCTAATTAGTTTTAGTTCATGTTATCTTGTTTGCTTCAAGTTCTATCCATGTATTTTCCTTTATTTTAGTTAATATTATATTATGTAATGTCGACTAGAATCATTAATGAAATCTTTTATTTCCTGTTATTCAACTTCACTTGTCTCTGTAATTGCTTGTTTTTATATTATATAAATTTTAGTTGCGTAGATTTGTTCATAATATTCAAAACAAAGCAAATTTTCACTTTAGGCAGAGGCATGTCGACATCCCCTATCCCCCCATGTCGACATGCAACGGGGAGAAAGTAGTTACACTTTCAAATTTTAATTTCATGTAACTAACTTGTGTCTATTCATTTTAAACGACTTTCTATCCCTATTTATACATGTTTCTTCTAGAATAAATTATCAAAATTCATTTCTAATCACTCCCTTTCATATTTCTTCCTATTTCTTGAATTATGGCTTCTCCGATTAAGAATCTAAGTGATAATCTTGAGGAAACTATCACTTCCTTCATGAATATCCTTACATTCATACTTCGTAATCAGCGCCACTTAGAATTGAGTCAAATGCAGATGATCAAGGAGCAAGAGAGACATTTCGACGCCCTTCGTTGGATGATCTCAGCCCTTAACAAGGACGATCTCGTAGGAAATCCACCAGCCACTCTCGATAAAGATAAAGAAGAATGGGATGCCATCAAAGCAGACCCAATCTTTGGAGAAGATGGATGGGTGGAAGTACCAAGGAATGTCTAGTCATTCTATATGTTATTTGTTTGATTTGATTGGTGTGTTTTAAACTTGATTGACTTGACTTATTTAAAACATTTGGTGTGGTTTGTATATATGATTGGATTGAATAATTACTGTAAATATGATTGGATGATGATTGATTTACTGCTGGATTACACTTATGATCACACTCATGATCACATTTTACATTTATGATCACATTTCATACTTATGATCACACTTAGCACTTATTACACTTATATATGGATTACTCTATTGTATTATGGTTGATTATCTTATATCAAGTTCAGGGTATTTATTAGTAAGAAGTTTCTGTTGATGATAAAGGGGGAGAAGTTATAAAATAGTAGTTGGCTTGGAGTAAGGGGAAGTTATGATTGGAGTAAGGGGGAGTCATGGAGTAAGGGGGAGTTATGATAGGAGTTATGGTATGGTGGGTATATTTTATAAATAAAGGTTGTCATCATCAAAAAGGGGGAGATTGTTAAGAACTGAGATGTTGGTTTTGATGACAACAACCTTTTTAACTTATCTTATTATAAAATATATGCTAACACTATTGTCTAGATAGATATGTATATGCATGAACTATGCTGGATATATATATGCAGGTATTGATTACTGAAGACTAATCAGTATAAAGACTCAAGACTCCAGATTCAGAATGGAGATATCAAGATTGAAGACTCTAGAGTATCAAGATCAAGATTTCAAGATAAGTGTCTAGTTTTTGTTAAAACTTCATAATAGTGCGGAAATCTTCATTCCAAATTTCATTTGGGATGGAACCCATTTCTATCTTCTTAGTGGCTTACAAACCCATGACAAGTAGCTTACAAACCTACGACAAGTGGCTTACAAACCCACGAACATCCTGGTTTTGTACAAGTTCTCGAATCCTGGTGTGATGAGATATTCTGCAGGAAGAAGCTTGCAAAACTACTTCAAAATGGTTTTTCAAAATGATTTTCAAAACTGCTTTTCAAAATGTTTTAGCCATAAAAATTATCTTTTCAAATGGTTTTCAAAAAGATGTTTTAGCCTTAAAATATTCTTTGTTTTTTTAAATAAACTCTTGTTTTAAACGTCGTTTGTTTTTAAAAGTAACTTTTGATTTTTAAATATTCTTTTATAATATATATATACTTAAGATTTAAAATCAAATTTATATATACATTCTAAAAATATATTTTTCTACTCTTCTTTATTTTAAAACATAGGAAAATTAGTTTATTTTACTCCAAAATCATTTCATCTTGTTTTCCTTTCAATACCATTTTCAAAACAAATTTAACATTGTTTTTAACTAAAGGATGCCGACATCATGGGATACCCCATGTCGACATGGTGGGCGTTAAATTCAAAAGTTTCAATTTTCAAAAGAAGTGTCTATTCGTTTAAATCTCTTTACGAATGGTTATGACCATTACTGGTCTATAAATAGCATTCACAAACAAATTTTTAAACTAACTATTTTCTTATTTTCTTCACTCCTTCTCCACAAATCCACATTCTAAAATTTCCATATTTTTAAGATCGTGCCGAAATTCTACCGAATTCTCAAGTGAATTAAATTAGAATCTCATTCTTGTTTGATTCATTGCCCTTTCTCGAAGATTAAAGTGCTATTCATAGTTATAGGATCAATTTGTAATCAAAAGTTTATCGAGCCTCTCTATAAGGTGTGGTTGTGCCTGGAAATCAATTGGGTGATCTTGTGTCCCGTAAATCAAGAGAGTTTGCCCCGGACTCGAAGACGTAGGGTAACTTCGAACCCGTATAAAATCCAGTATGTTCTTTCCTTTTACTGCTTTTTATTTACTTTCTGCATTTGTGTTTAATTCTGCATTTGTTTGTGTCATAATTTTAACTTAGTCCATATAAGTCTTAGAATCCATTAAACACTATTCACCCCCCCTCTAGTGTTAAATTAGCCTTAAAATCCTTAATCTGCACTCCCTTTCAATTCCCAAATAAGATGTAGTAGGAGGAGAGCCTTCGGTTTGTCCTTCACTTGGACAACTTGTATGGATGAATGTCTGACATTACATTTCTAAGATAATGTACAATAGTTTTTACAAACGTACATCTGTTTGGTGGTGTAGGAGGTAACCCCACTTATACCTAACATCCTTCACTGAGGCGTATGAACTTGGGGATTGTACTTTTATGGAAATCAATAATGTGTGGTTAGAAATGACAATGTGGCGTTCTAAGTAGAATTTGCTTTGTAGAAAAGTAAAGCGTGGCCTCATGAGCCTCACACCCCGGAGATGATACGAGAAAGTATGTGGTTCGAAGGAAATATTATAATAATACAGACTATCGAATAATCACGGATAAAAATGTGGTGCGGCCTTAGAGTTTAAATGAACAGGTATAGTGGTGTATGAGTCCCTGTATGAAATGCCACCCGATACACTGATTCATAGTAGTGTAGCAATTTGGTATAGCGGTGTATGAGTCTCTATACGAGAAGCCACCGAGTACTATAATTGCTATACGTTGAATCCGCAAAGGAAGGAAAAGGCCACTAGTTTCCTATCATGTTGGAAATCCAATTCCAATATACGAGCTTTACAGTTTTGATTGTATTCCCAAAATAGTTAAATAATGCCTTGCAAACATTTCAGCTACTATAACGACCCGTAATTTTCGATAATTAAATTTCTTAATTTAGAGAGATTTTGGTAATTTAATATTGGAAGAAATAAAAAAAAAAGTTGTAATGTAATAATGAAATGAATACTAAAATGAAATATAATAATATAAATTAAAGTTAATTATGTACAATTGAATTGAAATTCCAATAATAAAATAATGTAAATTGTTATACTTGGCTATAAATTAAATGAAAGAAAAACAAAATGTAAATATTGGATTAATGTATGAAATAGCATATAAATGGTAATTGAATAAAATCAGTATTATATAAGAATTGTAACATTTGTTTGTGTAGAATGAATTCATAAAGTGTAGTTAAAAGTTACGGTAACGATTGTTATAAGTTACCGATATATTTAATCCGTTAAATTGAATTTGAAATCAATTGCAATAAATCTAATGTAATACTACGTTAATGCAAATTAAGGTAATAATTGGAAATAAAGATTTATCGATTTATTGGAATTTAAATTATAATAATTGGATTAATTACAATTAAATGAAATTAAATATTTAAATATTACGTTAATGGAAATTGAGATGGAATTTGAGAATATTAAAGTAATAAATCATGAACCAATGTTAATCTCCTCTATTTGATAAATATGGATTGAATAATAGGAGGAAAGGTCAATTAAATGGAATTATTGAAAATTTAATTTATAATTTCTGAATTTAATGAAATTGAAATTAAACACTGAAATTGATGGATTAATCAACTTTAAATTGACATCTAATTTTTTTTAAATTATTGTAAGTGATTAAGAAATCAAAAATGATAGAAGTTGTAAATTTTAAAATTTAAACTGAAAAAGTGATTTAATTAATTATTAATTTATTTAATTAACTGAAATATAGTCATTTTGGCCACTGACTCGGATTTCGACGAAACCAATTTCATCGGATCCGTAACGGTGAATCATTATAAGATTTCAAGTTTCGTAACGATCGGGCTTGTCGTTTGATCGTACGGGCTCGAAACATCTTGAAATCAATTGAAATCAATTTGAAATAAATTGATTTTACCATAACTTCTTCATACGATAGAATTAGGACTTGAAACCTATTTCATGAATCTGAAATCATCAAAAATATCTATTTTGATATATGGGATTACCCATTTTCCTTCCGGAGACAGAACAGGCTTTTTGGGCTATTTATCGTTCGACGTTATAATAAAATATTATCCGTTCTTTCTATTTTCTGACCTATCTATAAATATCCTGTTATAAACCCTAGTGTTCCTCAACTCAGTTTGTCCATACGTACAATTACATCTCCTTCTCAACTCCTCATTCCAATGGTAGACAAACCCTAATTCCCAAATTTCAAATTCAATTTCAAAACCAAATCAAAAATTTAAACTCCTCAAAACCCTGACAAATTATATACCGCCCTGAAGCTCTCGAAGAGCGCATCTCAATTCTGCGATTCGTTTTTCAATCTGGGTTGCAGTGTGGTCAGAAATTGATGTTGTAGTTTCGGCCGTTCATTGGATAGCTTCTCGTTCAACGGTGGATTCTCGTCGATAGTTCGATCGGGAAGTGCAATGTCGTAGAGATCGATGAGTAGAGCACATCTATATGGTAAATTGGGTCAGATGGTGATGAGAATCTTCACGATTGGTTGATGATGGCGCTCGGCAGCATGGGTCTGGGAGGCGTCGCACGTCTCGTCGTGGGCGTGGGAGTGGTCGGTAGGTGGTGGAGTGTTGAACGGCGTGGATGAATCGGGTCGTAGTGTCGCGGATCATCGACGGTAGACAGTTTCTTGGTGGTGGCTGTGAACTGGATCGCGATTTCGCGTGCGAGCTAGGGTTACGGCTAGGAGATTATTCGTGATGACGTGTTATATATTATATAATGTTATCTTATTTATTTAATTTTGTTTTCAAATCTTCTACCTCGAATAATTTCTGCATACGAGGTCGAATTCATGCACGGTTTTCTCCGCTAGGATCGTATTGAAATTCTGGACATTTTGGCGCTGGTTCAGATGGATTCTGAGATTGTTCAAATTTTGGACTTATTTTGAATTTAAATTCAATTTAAATTCAAAGGTGAGTGTTTTGACCCACTCACAACTTCTAAAACTTCTTATGTTTGTTAAATTAAATTGTTGATATGATTAGAAATTTATTTATGACTGTTTGGTATATTTTAAATCATCATCTTAGTTAATTTGAATTTATTTGAATAAAATCGTTATTTAATTTATTATTGAATATAAATTGCCAGTTTAATACCCGTTATTGATTAGCAGTTCTATATTGATATTGATTGATTGATTTGGATGATCATTGTGATGGATCTTGATTGTTGATGTTGGTTGAATGGATGTTGTATTTTATACCATTATAAACTGCAAGTTCGTTATGGATTTTTATTTATTTCGGGATTGCGATTTGAAATGCTATACAACCGTAAAATGTTTAAATTGCGGATTAAAATGATAAATATCTGTATCACTTGACCCTAGGGTAGAGAATTATATACGGACACCGGATTGGTTAAATTAAATGATTTTAAAAATCCTCGATTTTTGAACATAATTAAATGATATTTTGAAATGGAAATTTGATTTATATAAATTTAAGTATTGTTGAAAAATCAAGTTTTGCGTTGAATTGTGAATTGGTTTAAAAAGAAGTTTCTTTAAGAAATTAAATTGGAAGTTTGAAGTTAAACTTTTAAGTATAAATAAAATTCCATCAAAATTGAGTTATTGAATTTGTTTGAAAATAACTTTGAAATATTTTTGAAACTGGAGTAACCCGTATTGATATTTTGAACATGGATTTAAACGATATGAAATTCGATAGTTTATTGAAATTTGGTTTGTCGATTTGGAAATTTGAAATGGTCCAAATATGTTGAAATGAAATGAATAGTTTAATTTGATATTAATTTCAAGCTCGTATTTTAATATAAACTATTTTAAAGATATATTATTTAAAATTTCTAATTATTAAGATTTTCAAATTTATTTAAATTATCTAACTAATATTAACCATATAAATTATTTGACTATTTTAATCCAATTTAATTTATTTTAAACTAATTAAAACCTTTTAATTTATTTTAAATATAATTAATCTATTTTAAGCTACTTAATCTATTTTAATTATATTTAATCTAAATTAATTCTATTTAACTATCTTAAATAAATTTAAAAGTACTTTACCTATAATTAAACTATTTTGGAGTATTTAATTATTTATAATTATTTAAACCATTTCAAAATTTCCAAACCAAGTAAAGTGAAAGTGTTTAAATTCAATTTATTATTTTAAAAAGAAGATAAGGCCAAATGATGTTATAACCTAAGTTGGAATTTAAATGTATAATGAATTGAATGATGATTTTGAAGTAAGGACTTAACCTGTTTTGGGAAATATGATTTTGGAAGAAATTATGATTTTTGAAACGATCTGATTTGAAAGTGATATAGTTTTGAGAATATTATATTTCAATATAAACTGTGAATTTGACTTTGAAAGGAAATATAATTATCGAACTATGATTTCAAATGTGATATGATTTCAAAGGCAAATATGAATTCGAAAGTAAGTAATGATTTCGAAAGTGATATGATTTGAATTGAATATGATATTTTGATATCAATTATGAAATGGTTTTGAAAATGTAAAAGAACCATCCGGTGTGTAATAAGCGATTGGTTGTTAAAGAGACCGGGATCGGATATGGGCATACTCTCCGTCGATACCGAAACCACTTTGACAACTGTGTACGCGGTGGAGATTCCAGAATGAAGTAGGATGGTGGTGACGATACTATATGAGGTATATACGTGGACCCGACTCCCATGAGTTGGCTTAAGGTGGCTAAAACAGGAGAAATCGACGGCCTAAGTGAGGTCATTCCTCCGACAAGGCACACTCCATCAATCTATATTCCGATTTGAGATTTATTTGGTGGCCGCCCTTCGATTTTACTCAGGAGTGTGTTTCGAGGTAGGCGGTAGTGGCTGCTATGCGTTACCACCGGTCCGGAAGTGTAATTGGTATATGTAACAACCCATAATTTTGTAAATATTTTTATTAAATTTTTATTTTGAAAACTTTGATTTTTAAATCATTTAAAATTGAATTTTTTGGAATTCCCTAATGTAAATTTTGGATTTTGTTTGTAATTTATTTTCCAAATATAATAAAACAATTATTTCTTGGAAATTTTATATTTTTGTCAACTTTGGTCAAACTTTGACTTACAGTTGAAATTTCTAAATTTGAATTTTAAATTTCTAATCTTTTTTTTGAAGTAGTATTTGTTCTAATATTTGTCCTGCTTTTCGTTTCGTCAAATTTTGTTTTATACTTTTTAAAATTTGATAAAATTCAGCGTTTTACACGCAATTATTTTATGTATTTCTATTATCTATTTTCCTATTTTCATTTCCTATTTTATTTGTTTAGGCTTTGAATTTTAAATTGTGTGATGCGTTTGTTTTGATAAATGGGCTTTGGAAATTCAAAGGGCATAGGTTACTTGTTTTAATGGTTGCCTTTTCATTTCCATTTTCTTTAGTCGTTCATTCCACCTCTTAGCCGTTCAAAACTCCTCCATTTTTCACGTACAAAACATCATTTCATCTTCACGTTTCATTTTGCATTCATGAAAGAAAAATAAAGTAAGTTCTCTAATGTCTTCTTCCTTTTTTTTCCATTTTCTTTTCTTCCATTTTCTTTTGTTTTTCTTTTGTTTTCTTCCTCCTATGCTCGTCCACACCATGCTATTACCGACCACAACCTCTCCACCTCCACCTATGATCGGCCACCACCCCTCATCACCATCCCATGCCCTTGACTGTGACCCCTAGATCAAGATCCATCACCACAAAGCAAACATAACCCTAACCGGCCTCATGTATTCAACCTCTTCCTCCTTGTAACCTCGGCCACCACCACCACTAGCTCCTCCTCCAGCCTGACCGTGACTGACTGGACCACTGACATGACCCCTGACCCAGACCTGACTCCGTAGCACTTCAGACCAAGCCATGTTGCATAGGGCCGAGCCCAAAACCCCTCTTGATCCTTGCCTTTGCCTCCTCTTGACCTTTGTTTGCCATCCCCTTCCTATTTCAATCCCCTAGCCATGCCTATGTGACCTTGGCCGAGCCTAGCACTTCAGATCTAACCATGGCCGAGCATGACTTGATGATGGTCAAGCCATTTTGTGTTGTGGTCGAGCCACTTGTCTTGGTTAAACCATATTTGTATCAATTTTGGTTTGGATTTGTTCATGGTTTTGATTTAAAGTATTTGTGTTGAATTATAAACTTATACATGTTCATAATTTGTTGTTACAAGACTTGGATCTTGGCTCTCCATCTACTCAAGTTTTGTAACGACCCCGGATTTTTAATGAATTTAAACTGATAATTAATTGAATTTTTGAATTAAAAATTGTAAAATTAATTGTAAGTTGATTCGAGTTTCCCCGAATCCAAATAAATTCTGTATAAATCATAAAAATTTAAATGTTGTATATATATGTATATATGTGAATATATATGTATATGGGCATATATGAGTAAATTTGAATGTGTGTATATATATATACATTGATTTGAATTTAAATCGTAAATAAATGGTTTAAAAATGAAAATATATAAGATATAGAATAAAATAAATACATACATAAATTATAATAAAAATAGAAAGTAGAACATTTGCTAAATTTTTTAACAACAAAATAAAATCTAGAAATTCATCTATGTTACCAAATAAAATATATATAGTTTTATATAATGTAAAATAAATATAAATCTTAATATCATGATACAAAAAAATAATAAGACTAAAGAAAAATAGAATACATTCAAGTATGTAAACAAATCAAATTTGATGTGAATGATAATATGGAACAAGTAGTATACATTCAAATATGGAAAAAATATAAGTATAAGTATGTACACTTAGCTAAAGAAAGAAACAAAATATATATCTATAAGCAAGCAAATAAAGGATAAGTATGAACAAACAATGGATAAGTATCCATCAGCCGAAATGAAGAAAAGCAAATAAGTATATTTGTACAACATCAATTAATGCAACCTCCCAGCAAAACCAAAGCAAAGAAAAAAGCATCTGCCTATTGTACAAACAAAGGAAAATATCTCTGATTTATGTTGTACAAATAAACATCAATTTGTACAAAATAATAACCCTGTAACTTCACTTTTCATATATCAATCTCCACTTCAGTTTCGTTCCATTCCAGCTGAGAAAAGATTTGAGTAAACAACATCTTAAAACTCAAACAATAACTCAAATAAAACAACAATACAAATTCATGGAAGCCAAAGATCAAGTGAAAAGATTTCAACTTGAATATTCAAAAGCCTATTTCATCAAGAAGCTCTGTTTCTTCTAAAAATCAGGTGAGCAAACTCTTAAACCCATTTATACTTTGGTTTGCATGTGATCAGTATTGAATGTTTGTTTGTGAAATGTGTTTACATGAGTGTAAATATGCCTGTATGTGTATATATAGGTGACTGTGTGTACAGACATACACCTTTGTTTCCAAGTTACAGGTTTTAAACCCAAGTCAAGAAAATTCCAAAGTCTCTTTAAATTAATCTCTGATAGACTTTAGTATTTGAACAAATTATGTTTGTTGAAACATAAACTAAAATCTAAAAATAGTTTAAAGTATGCTTTGTTTATAAACTATCTGGAAATTAACAAAGACAGTGGAAATGTAAAACATATCAAATTCTCGATTTAAATCATTCAATGTTTCAGGTATATAATATGTTTTATTACCAAAAATCATGAATTTTAGAAGTTAATTCATAAATTTTTGTTTGGGATCGAGAGAGATATGGTTAGTTGATCGATAATTGCATTTTGGTCAATTGCCGTCGATCGGCAAGGTTTTGGTCGTCGTGGTTAATGGTGAAGGAGGCTGATGTGTTGGTGGTTGTCAAAAAAATGGTGAATAATTTTATAATTCGTCGTGGTGGTGTAGCAACGGCGAACTAGGGTTTAAAGGCCAATTTTGGTCGACACTGTTCTCGAGACGATTTCGTCATCGTGGTCGAACTGGAAGCGATCGCACCTGGGGGAATCGGAGCAGGGAACTCTGGCGAGGGTCTGGACGCAGTGGCGAAGCTTCAGATCATCGGAGGTGGTGAAGTGTGGAAGTTTTTGAGTATCGGTTGGTTCCAGGTGGTAGTTGATCGAGCTCGATTTTGAGTTCGGGTTCGATTCAAAGTTTGGGTGGTCAGGATCGATAAAGGAAGTCGACGACGACTTGTTAGCAATGGTGATGATGATCAGAAAGACGGCATTTGGTTGTGCACGTACACGAGTATCACTTATGTGTCTGGAAGTCGTAGTGAATCGGGGAAGAAAGGGTTGCTAGGGTTTGTCTCGAGTTCGATGGTGATTTGTCTCGAAGCAGAGAGATGGGAAAAAATTGGCTCGGGGTTTTACTCGGGAAGAACTCAGGTGAATCTCAAAATAGCTCTGGTAGTGATCGCGGGGTCGGTGATGATTTGTGGTGGTGGTACGAGGAAGTTTGTGGTGATCGAATTCTGTTCCAGGTTGGATTAAGTTCCTCGATTTCGAATTCATCGTGGATTCGACGAATTGGTTGGCCTGAGGGTGTGAGTTGATGGATGGCGACATGTGGGAGGTGGCAGTGTCGATCGCCATGGCTCCGGCGTCTCGTGCACGTGTACGGCAATGTTTGGGTATCTGGAAAAATCGGTGCGTGGTGACTCGAAGGGGAGATCGTGTTTTGGAAGGAATGACTCAAGTAGTTCCATTGAGATTTTCAAACAACAGTTTATAAATTTTAAAACTTAAACTAAACACGAGAAGAAGAAGGGGAGAAGATCTCGAGAAAAATGGAAGGGAACTCGAGTGTTTACTCGAGTAAACATAGGGATTTCTCGGGTTCGATTCCCAAACCTGCAGTATAGTAAATAGTAAGTTAAGCAAGCTTTTTAAATAATTTTAAGTAGTGATGACTAATTAACTTTAATTAGATAGTTAATGAAGATAAGTTTTAAATTTAATTAACCCTAAAGCCTTTTTAAGTTAGTGATAATTTGATTTCAAAGTAATTAAGGAAGATTTTAAAATATTAATTAAGATTAATTAATTTAATTAATTTATTGATTTAGTAATAAAGGTTAATTAATTAAAGAATAATTAAAGGTTATTCATTTAATAATTAGGGGTTAATTAATTATGTAATTAACTTAAAGGATAATTTAATTGAGGTGATTGATTAATGATGAATAAATTAATTTAAAAGTAATTAATTAATGGTAAAGCTTAATTAATTAATTAAGACTAATTACTTATTTGAAATTAATTAGAATTAATTAATTGATAATTAATTCAAGGAGGATTAATTAACATATAATCAACCAGAATTAGTAATTAATCTGGTTTCAATTAATCGGATGATCAATTAACCTTATTTATGGATGATTGTATTCTATTAAATGTTGTGAATTATTTTGTCATCTCTACTGTGTGATGCTTTGTGATCAGAATTGTTTTAATTCAAGCTGTGATGAATGTGATTTATTTATAATGCATTTATATTATCTATCTGTGATTCTGTGTGTATAGATAAGCGTTATAGGATTATACCGCTTATCGATATTGCTATATTTGAATCTGTGATGATTAAATGATGTTGCACTACTGTGTGAAACCCCTGGACCACAATTTTACACACACAAATATGGATTTCACATGGAAATTGGTTAAGTCACAGATGATTTAAATTTAATGTTTTTGAAATTGAAATTTTAATTTCAATTGATTTTGAAATTTGAAATTGGGGTTTAATATGAAAAGCTTTTGAAAGGAGTTTTAAAGATATTTTGAATATCTTGAAATTTAAATAATTCAATTTGAAATTGAATTCAAAATTTGAAATTGAATTCCATGTTTGGGAATTTTGATTAAAGATGTTATAAATGTGTTTATATGAATTTAAACCATTTTAAAAGTATGGTTTTGAGAATTCGAATTTAACCCAAGGACTTTAACTCGTATAAATGAATCAGATTTTCCGAAATGAAAACTATTTTTTTTCAAATAATAGAAGCTTTCATATAAGAAATGAATTTCCAATTTTAATTAAAAGAATTTGAAGATTGAAATGGAAATGGTTTTTCGAGTTATGAATAAATCTTTTTATGTAAAAGATTGTTAAAATTTTGTTTTGAAATTGGAAAGGTGTACCTTTTGTATAAACCATTCGAAATGGAATTGTTTTGAAAGCTATCAGTTAAATCTTTGTTTTAAAGATTTAATGAGTTAATCCAATTGAAATGGAAATTGATTTGGAAAATCTGTGAATGAATCTTTGTGAAACTGAGTGAAATTTGTGGGATAAATCTTTTTGTGTAAAAAGATAAAAATGGTAATGTGTTTAAACCATTTGAAAGAGGAATTTGGGTAATAAGTTGTGACTTAATTGAAATCCCAATATCCATATGTTTTGAATATTACGCTTAATATTCGGTTTAGCCGGGAGAGGACCTTTGTGTCATATAACCCATTCCGAATAATGATACGTCGATATGGATAGCATTTGAAGACCGGTGGTGAAGACCGAGTATTTGCGAGAGCGATAGGATGACCTATCGATTGTCTCTGCACTGAGTAGCTACGGTATAGAGATTCCCTAAGTGATGGGAAGTCCGATCGGGATTGTGAATACTCGGATTGCAAGGGCTTCTTCGGAAGTGCCTTCGGTTCTGTTCGAACCCGGAACAGACTTGTATGGTTGTATGTCTGACATTACACTTTGAGATATAAAGCTGATTTCTTTCAAATACATTTCTTTTGGTGGCGGAGAATTTATTCTCTTAGCTTAACACCCTTCTCTAAGACGTACGAGCTCAGAGGTTATGTAGTTGAAGGTTATTAGTGATATACTTCCAATTTGGTAGTGTGGCATGTTGTGTGTTGCTGTGTGTTGATGGTCATTTGCTGATCATTTGTTGATCGAAGCATGGCTTTGTGAAAAAGCGTAGCTTTGTGGACGAGACTTCGTCGAGCCTCACAGACCGTTAATGGTCGAAACAGGAATGTTGTGGCAAGGTTTGTAGGGGTCGCGCCCCTAGGGTATGTCCATTTTCTTCTGGATAAAGGGTGGTATCATGGTATGGAGCCTAGATACTTAACTCGTGTGGACACTGTAAATTTATCACTGTGTGATGTTGCTTTGTGATCGAGACGTCTCGGATAAAGGTCGGTAACGACCGAGAATGGCATACTCGTGTGGTAGTTACCTAGTTACAGCTTGGTTAAAGCGTGAGGTAGCGTCGGCCTTGTGTTTACAGAGATCCGGTTAGGTTCTCGGGGCGTCTTTCTAGAGGTGTTTCCATTTCGGTGTAAGGAAGTTCCTTTGCCTGACCATTTGTTGGAAATCCAATTCCCAATACGAACCCAGTACGGTTTTAGTTGTAGAACCTGCTATTTAACATAGCAGCTATAGCAGGCATAATATAATGGTACCTATGCTGGCTAAGATTAATATTGTATTTTCGAAATGGTTTTCCACTATGCACTATTAATAATATCAAAAGAGTTTTTCTTGCGTAGTAAGCATGTTTGACTATCATAAGGAGAAATCTCCTCCAATTCTGCGATTGCATTGTGTGTGTGGCGGGAGGCCTTATGGTAGTTTCATTTTCCAAAAAGCATTGCGGATTTCAATGTTTAAAAATTCTTTTGTGTTTGTTTAAAGATAAGCTGCTTTGTTTGCTCATACTAGTCCCATGACTGACCTGGAGTTTATTATTCCCTTCCTAAACTCTGGGTCCCCACAATTTTCCACACGGGCAGTCTAGAGTTGGGTTTCTCAGATATTCAGGTTTAGTAGATTATCTGGAGCTAGTTCAGTGTTCGGAGTGGATGACTGCACCTGCTTATCTTGGTGCATTGGTTGGTGTTTCGAGCTTGATGTTGGAGAAGTTGGATTCATTCTCTTTTGAGGATCATTTGGAGTTATCAGTTCTGTTTTCCACTGTATCATTATTTATCTCTGATATTGTTGTACCATATTGATATCATTGTTGTATATCATACTGGATATTGTATTCATTGGAGTTGTATATGATATCATTGTTGTCTTTCTTCCGTTGTGTTGTTATACTTAATGGTGTTATAAGCTCCGGTGAACCAGATTCGGCGTTTGAATATACGGCATTCGAGTACAAGTGAAGTATGGGTGCCGATTTTCGAAGGCCGATTTCAGGGTCATTACAAGTTTGATTCGTGCTTTGTCGTGCTTTTTGAAGTTTGGTTGTGTGTCTCTAATCTATCAATTCTAGCTTCAAAAGGTGAGTTTATCACTCTCGACATTCGTACTTATATAATTCTGAAACAATGACATGTGAATTGTAGAAATTAATATGCTATGTTCATATATGCCTGTGATATGATTATATGATGTTATATGCTGCTTATATATTTGTTACATCACCTGATATGATATTATATGCTCTACTGTTATTTTATTTTCTGTATCTCACACTGTAAGTTCCCTTTCACTATGGGTTGAAATGATACATACCCGAACAGACTTTAGAATAAGGAAAAATCATTATAAGCTGAAATGATAGGCTCGAGTGATTTTTATTATATTTTATTTGACTTGGGATTGCGGGTTTGAAATGATAGAACCCAGATTTTTCTTTTTAAATTACGGATTGAAATGATACATATCTGTATCACTTGACCTAGGTTAGAAAATATTATACAGACCCGTGGTTTATTTTAAATAATAGTTTTCTGAAATTTTTAAGTATTTTGAAATATAAAATATATGTGATTTTGAACTTAAGTTGATATAATAATTTTCTGTAAATTTTAACTATTTTGAAATATTAAAAATATGCGATTCTGAACTTAAGTTTGATATAATAATTTTCTGTAAATTTTAAGTATTTTGAAATCTTAAAAAATATGTGATTTTGAACTTAAATTTGACATAATAGTTTTCTGAAATTTTTTGAGTATTTGGAATTTAAAATTTTATGAGATTTTAACTTAAATGGGATTTAAATGATTAAAATAAATTTTATAGTGATTTTCTGTAAGTTAAAGTGTATAAGCAAATTAATGATTGAAATGCAAAGTTTGATTTAACTTAATAATTGGAAATTCGATTTAAAATGGAATTTTGGCTTAACTTAGAAATAAAATATTTTATTTATGAAATGGATATTTTTTTAAATATATATAAAATATCTAGTTGTTTGTTAAATTAAAGGTTAAGCAATTTAAATGTAATTTTGACTTAATAAATGAATTATGGTTTAATTTAAATATTTTATTTATAAATGTTATTTTATTTAAATCATAACTGAAATGATATCCAAATAAATAATTTTGAAAAGTGATATATGTTTGATAAGTTAAAAATGAGAAAAGTTGAAAGATATTGTTTTAAATTGTTAAAATAAACTTATAACAGTAATTGTAGCGTTTCAGAAATGCTGCTGTTTCTGAAATTTAAACTATGTTCTGAAGTACTAAAATACCTACTGTAACAGTTTATAAGTGCTGCTGTTTCTAAAACTGAACTGTTTTGAAACTAATATACCTACTGTAACAGTTTATAAGTGCTGCTGTTTTGAATTTGGCAATGTTTTTGAAATGTTAATATATTTACCGTAACAGTTTATAAGTGCCGCTGTGGCTGAAATTTCAATGAACTTTGGTAATGAATATTATTTTAAGGGTGTTATGATTTTTCTAAATATTATGATTTCCAAATGATAACATTTTAAAATTGATATGGTTTCAAAGTATTATGGTTTCAAAGTGTTTAGTTTCAAAGGTGTTATAACTTTAAAAGTACTATGATTTTGGAAATGAATTTATTTGAAATAGTATTTAATTAAGAATTGTTTTGAATATATTGATTTGCAGTTTAAGATATAAGAATATGGCTTATAAAGTGGTTTTGGTTTAAGATGATTTAAAAAGGAATATTTCAAGTTTAAATAAATTGAAAGAAATATTCAGTGATTGGAAATTTGGGTTTGTTCAAATGATATTTTGGTTTTGGAGTATAAACTAGTTTTGAATATGATATTTTGGTTTTGAAGTATAAACTAGTTTGAAATGGATATGATATTTTGTTTTGAGGTATAAATTATTTCGAAATAAATATCCATGGGTTAAAATAACGATTTGTTGGCAAAGAGACCGGGATCAGATATGAGCATACTCTCTGTCGATACCGAAAACCACTTTGACAACCGTGTACGCGGTGGAGATTCCAGAATGAAGTAAGATGGTTGCGACGATCCTATTGAGGTATGAACGTGGAACCGACTCCCGTGAGTTGGCTTAAGGTGGATAAAACAGGAGCGATCTCGGGCCAATGAGGTAGCACCTCTAATCGGACACATTTCTTTGATACTATACTATTACTTTGTGATTGATTTGGTGGCCACCCTTCGATTTTTTATTTGGGAGTGTGTTTCGAGGTGGGCGGTAGTGGCTGCTATGCGTTTCCACCAGCCCGTGTGCGTAATTGGTATATCTACCCTGGCATTGCCTCGTTGTGCCGTGTCACCTAACATAGCGAGCTTTACTACGAGTTTGGTTTTGTGCCGTAGCCTGTGGAGTATTTAGGGTAGCCTCCCGATCTGGAGGTACGCTGATACTGGATAGACTACTGGGACTATTATGTGTTAAGGTGGAAAATGTAAAGCCTTAACGCTATTTAAAAGTAAGTTTATTTTACTATTAGACATTATTATAATAGCGTATATTACTACATAGTAGATAGTTTAACGGATCCTTAAAGGATGGGCGATCCCAAGCATCCTTTAAGTTACTTGTCCATTTTATTATAGTTTACTAGAGTTGGTTTACATTCTATAAGTATGTATGTCCTGACTCAAGTGTTTTGGGTTTTGCTTTACGCTCGGGTCAGACTGAGCTGTACCAGTATTCGAAACTCACCTTTTGGAGTTGGAGCTTCGCTTGGATCCATCTATTGATTCTGCTTTCAGTCATTCAGTTGATTCCAGTGATGTATTCAGATCTTGTATCTGACTATTGTATTGAGACATCTTTGTATTCATAAATTCTGTTGTACCCTTTTTAGCTCTGTATATATATAGTAGCTTCATGAACTACTATTTCTTTGCTTCCGCTGCATTGTTATATTACTCTGTGTCTGTGATCTGTGATTTATTTACTGTATATTCTGAGTTTTGCCAAATTTATATTTACAATTCGGTATTTTGAGCAATTCAAGTCCGACATGTGCGGATGCGAAGGGTTGAAAATAATGGATCGTTACATTTGGTATCAGAGCTTTGGCTCTAGGCAAAGCTTAGCATATATGGTAAATTTATTTATAGAATCACTTTCGTTCGAGCTTGAATTCCTTCTTCTTCGTGCCAATTCCTTTTGAATTTTGGAACGTTCCCTGCGGTTCCAAAATCCATTCTTGTCTCTCCATATTTGTCTTCTTTTGATTTTGGAGTATCCCATAACTCCACTTCGAATGATCTTTATAATGAATAGGCGGTCTCGCCAATCTTTTAATGATTGTAAAGGGGTGAACTCCTTTACAAGAAGCATTGATTCACCGAAGATTTCTGCATCCTCGGTTTACAATGCTATCTATCTCTTGTTATCCTGAATTCTATCTCTTGAGATTGAATGTAGGTTTGTCCCAGAACTCTACATCGATCTTATTCTGGAAGTCATGGTCGACCCGATTAAGGTTGCCAGTGATTTATATAAGCTTATCCATTCCCTTATTCTGCCATCTTGTCTTTGGTTTCCAACTTATCTTCAAATCATTCTTGAAGTGTATTTGTAAACTAATATTTAAATTGTTTTATTATATATTGTGTTGTTTGAGTTGTTGATGTTGATTTGGGTTTCCGATCGATTCGTCTGATCAATGTTATCGATGTGATTTTCAAAACACTTGAACAGAGCAAACTGACACCATATTGTTTTCAAACTTGGTAAATGGGATAAATTTTGTATAATTATATTTTATATATGTAAAAATTTTGAAATTTTATAGTCAATTGAATTAGATGTTAAGAAATAATATTTGACTTTATATATATATATCTTGTAATCATTTGATTTTGTTTCATATATAAATAATTAAACTATAAAATATGGTTATAAATTAATTGGGAAATTTAAATGAATTTAAAACCAAGAATTTGATAATTTAATTTTCGATGATTTCGAACCTTGGTTTTAAAGTTTTAAAAGGACATATTATTTAAAATATTTTCGAATAGAAATTGTTTCTAAAGAATTTTAAAGTTTTAAATCAGTGCTCTTCTCTTTGTCGCTGAAAAATAATTTCAGTGATGAATGCAGCATCATCGACATTCATTTTCGAGTTTCGAAGTGAAGAGACCATACTGTAGATTTGCTACAATTTTGCTTTGAAGAATTAAATTGATTTGAATTTCTAAAAATTATCTTGATTTATAATATATATATTGATATATGGTTTAAAATTTGATCGATATACATATTGTATATATATTTATTTATCTCTAGAATAGTTTGAAGTTAACCGAAAATTTAATTCTTAAATTTTATCTTAAAGGATGATTTCAATTATAAAATGAAGCCAAAATTTTGAATAAATATTTAAGCTTGAAATAATTGAATTAGAAAATTTTATTTGTATAATATTCTATTGCATTCCAATATAACGTACCTAAATTAATAAAAAGTTGAATATGTAATTGGATAATATACAATATAAAAGAATTTTATAAATAGAATTTGAGTGGTTATAATAATCGTTATACACTTAAATTTTAGTATAAAAGATTAATAGAGGTAAATAGAATAAAAAGTTAATTGAACAATTACAATATAAAATGGTGTTAAAGGAATTTATAAATAAATTGGAGCAGTTATAAAAAGTGTAAATAAACTTAATAATATGATTAGATATTAAGTGGAATAATTTTAATAATAATTTTGGAATAAAGAAGAATGAAATTTAGCGAGTAAATTATGAGTATAGTAAATGATTTTCAAATTCATGACTTTGGAAAATTGTTAATTTAAGATAATTGTATGAAGAGATAATGAGATTAAAAATAGTTAAGATTTATTTAACTTAAGGGAAATCAAATGGATGAAATTAATTATTAAAGTTAGTTGAAAATTTTCATGGTTTTAAATTTATTATCTTATTCTGTTTTCCAATCTATTTTCTTTCTAGTTGTTTCCATTCTCCTACCTTCTAAGTAGGAAATCGAATTTCGAATTAGTCAGCCCTTGGAGCTATTGTTTTCTCTCAACTTGATCTTGCCACTGATTTTCACCAGCTCAGTGTGGCTAAGGAAAGTATTCCCGAGACTGCTTTCCGTACTGAGAATGGTTTTTCTATGAATGGTTAGTTAGGCCTTTTGGTTTGATTAATGCCCCTGCTTCCTTTATTGATTGATGAATCGTGTTTTTCGTGATGTGCTTACCAAGTTTGTTTTAGTCTTTGTTGATGATATCCTTGTCTTCTCCAAGTCAAGGAAAGAACAGGAGTCACATTCGAAATCTGTTCTGGAGACTCTTAGGAATCATCAGTTGAAGGCTAAAATTTTGAAATACCATTTCTGGAAGGATGAAGTCCGATTTCTCGGACATATTGTTTCTAGTAATGGAATTTATGTTGATCCAGTTAAGATCGTTGCGATCAATATAAGTCTTTCTTCTCATCTTTCTTTGTGATTTCATATCATCTCTATCATTTTGGTTGTCCTTAATTCTCACTATCTTGTTAGAGAATGGAAGGGTATTGCTTATACCAGTCTGTTTTGGAAACTTTCTAGAATCTTTGGGTACTCACTTGAATCTGAACACTGCTTACCATCCACAGACCGACGGTCAAACAGAAGGAGTGAATCAGATTCTAGAGGATCTTCTTTGTTCTTGTGTTCTTGATTATGGAGGATCTTGGGAAGATCATCTCCATCTTGTCAAATTTACCTATAACAACGGTTATTAGGTATAATTTCAATTTTCTGTTTTACCTTGTCTTTAATCCTCTATCTATCTTATTTTATCTTTTATACCCAGGCTAGTATTGCAATGTCTCTGTTTGTTGCTCTTTACGGACGACCTTGCAGATCTCTATCTTGCTGCATTGAATCTGGTGATTGTTCGGTTCATTGGTACTTTCTGCATCTTATAGAGGATTGGTTCTTTAGCTTATCGCCCGGATTTGCCTGAGAAGTTTTCCAGAGTACATATGTATTCCATTGTTTCGCATCTTCGTCGGTATCTTCATGATCCATCTCTTATTGTTTCGCCTTCTGCTCTTGATAGTTTGGATATTGAGCCTAATCTGACTGTCGAGAGGAAGCCACTTCCTATTGTCGATAGAGGTACGAAGCAGCTAAGAAGGTAATATGTCAACCTGGTCATAGTGAAGTGTTGTACTGATGATCGGAATTGTACCTGGAGACGGAGGAAAGCATACGTGCTTCGAATCCGGAAGTGTTGTTTCAGGTATTATTCTCCGTTCTATCTTATCTTTCTTTGTTCTTCCGTGTCTCGTTCCTTTTCGAGGACAAAAAGTTTTGAGTGGGGAAGAGTGTAACAACCCATAATTTTGTAGATATTTTTATTAAATTTTTATTTTGAAAACTTTGATATTTAAATCATTTAAAATTGAATTTTTTGGAATTCCCCAATGTAAATTTTGGATTTTGTTTGTAATTTATTTTCCAAATATAATAAAACAATTATTTCCTGGAAATTTTATATTTTTGTCAACTTTGGTCAAACTTTGACTTACAGTTGAAATTTCTAAATTTGAATTTTAAATTTCTAATCTTTTTCTTTGAAGCAGTATTTGTTTCTAATATTTGTCCTGCTTTTCGTTTCGTCAAATTCTGTTTTATACTTTTTAAAATTTGATAAAATTCAGCGTTTTACACGCAATTATTTTCTGTATTTCTATTATCTATTTTCCTATTTTAATTTCCTATTTTATTTGTTTGGGCTTTGAATTTTAAATTGTGTGATTAGTTTGTTTTGATAAATGGGCTTTGGAAATTCAAAGGGCATAGGTTACTTGTTTTAATGGTTGCCTTTTCATTTCCATTTTCTTTAGCCGTTCATTCCACCTCTTAGCCGTTCAAAACTCCTCCATTTTTCACCTACAAAACATCATTTCATCTTCGCGTTTCATTTTGCATTCCTAAAAGAAAAATATAGTAAGTTCTCTAATGTCTTCTTCCTTTTTTTCCATTTTGTTTTCTTCCATTTTATTTTTTTTCTTTTTTTCTTCCTCCTATGCTCGGCCACACCATGCTATTGCCGACCACAACCTCTCCACCTCCACCTATGATCGACCACCACCCCTCATCACCATCCCATGCCCTTGGCTGTGACCCCTAGATCAAGATCCATCACCACAAAGCAAACAAAACCCTAACCGGCCTCATGTATTCAACCTCTTCCTCCTTGTAACCTCGGCCACCACCACCACTAGCTCCTCCTCCAGCCTGACCGTGACTAGTTGGACCACTGACATGACCCCTGACCCAGACCTGACCCTGTAGCACTTCAGACCAAGTCATGTTGCATAGGGCTGAGCCCAAAACCCCTCTTGAGCCTTGCCTTTGCCTCCTCTTGACCTTTGTTTGCCATCCCCTTCCTATTTCCATCCCCTAGCTGTGCCTATATGACCTTGGCTGAGCCTAGCACTTCAGATCTAACCATGGCCGAGCATGACTTGATGATGATCAAGCCATTCTGTGTTGTGGCCGAGCCACTTGTCTTGGTTAAACCATATTTGTATCAATTTTGGTTTGGATTTGTTCATGGTTTTGATTTAAAGTATTTGTGTTGAATTACAAACTTATACATGTTCATAATTTGTTGTTACAAGACTTGGATCTTGGCTCTCCATCTACTCAAGTTTGATTCGTGCTTTGTCGTGCTTTTCAAAGTTTGGTTGTGTGTCTCTAATCTATCAATTCTAGCTTCAAAAGGTGAGTTTATCACTCTCGACATTCGTACTTATATAATTGTGAAACATTTACATGTGAATTGTAGAAATTAATATGCTATGTTCATATATGCATGTGATATGATTATATGATGTTATATACTGCTTATTTATTTGTTACATCACCTGATATGATATTATATGCTCTACTGTTATTTTATTTTATGTATCTCACACTGCAAGTTCCCTTTCACTATGGGTTGAAATGATACATACCCGAATGGACTTTAGAATAAGGAAAAATTATTATGAGCTGAAATGGTAGGCTCGAGTGATTTTTATTGTATTTTATTTGACTTGGGATTGCGGGTTTGAAATGATAGAACCTGGATTTTTCTTTTTAAATTATGGATTGAAATGATACATATCTGTATCACTTGACCTAGGTTAGAAAATATTATACAGACCCGTGTTTTATTTTAAATAATAGATTTCTAAAAATTTTAAGTATTTTGAAATATAAAATATATGTGATTTTGAACTTAAGTTGATATAATAATTTTCTGTAAATTTTAACTATTTTGAAATATTAAAAATATGTGATTCTGAACTTAAGTTTGATATAATAATTTTCTGTAAATTTTAAGTATTTTGAAATCTTAAAAAATATGTGATTTTGACCTTAAGTTTGACATAATAGTTTTCTAAAATTTTTTGAGTATTTGGAATTTAAAAATTTATGAGATTTTAACTTAAATGGGATTTAAATAAATTTTATAGTGATTTTCTGTAAGTTAAAGTGTATAAGCAAATTAATGATTGAAATGCAAAATTTGATTTAACTTAATAACTGGAAATTCGATTTAAAATGGAATTTTGGCTTAACTTAGAAATAAAATATTTTATTTATGAAATGGATATTTTTTTTAAAAATAAATAAAATATCTAGTTGTTTGTTAAATTAAAGGTTAAGCAATTTAAATGTAATTTTGACTTAATAAATGAATTATGGTTTAATTTAGATATTTTATTTATAAATGTTATTTTATTTAAATCATAACTGAAATGATATCCAAATAAATAATTTTGAAAAGTGATATATGTTTGATAAGTTAAAAATGAGAAAAGTTGAAAGATATTGTTTTAAATTGTTAAAATAAACTTATAATAGTAATTGTAGCGTTTTAGAAATGCTGTTGTTTCTGAAATTTAAACTAAGTTCTGAAATACTAAAATACTTACTGTGGCACTTTGTAAGTGCTGTTGTTTCTAAAACTGAACTGTTTTGAAACTAATCTACCTACTGTAACAGTTTATAAGTGCTGCTGTTTTGAATTTGGCAATGTTTTTGAAATGTTAATATATTTACCGTAACACTTTATAAGTGCTGTTGTGGCTGAAATTTCAATGAACTTTGGTAATGAATATTATTTTAAAGGTGTTATGATTTTTCTAAATATTATGATTTCCAAATGATAACATTTTAAAATTGATATGGTTTCAAAGTATTGTGGTTTCAAAGTGTTTGGTTTCAAAGGTGTTATAACTTTGAAAGTACTATGATTTTGGAAATGAATTTATTTGAAATAGTATTTAATTAAGAATTGTTTTGAATATATTGATTTGCAGTTTAAGATTTAAGAATATGGCTTTATAAAGTGGCTTTGGTTTAAGATGATTCAAAAAGGAATATTTCAAGTTTAAATAAATTGAAAGAAATATTCAGTGATTGGAAATTTGGGTTTGTTCAAATGATATTTTGGTTTTGGAGTATAAACTAGTTTTGAATATGATATTTTGGTTTTGAAGTATAAACTAGTTTGAAATGGATATGATATTTTGGTTTTGAAGTATAAACTAGTTTGAAATGGATATGATATTTTGTTTTGAGGTATAAATTATTTCAAAATAAATATCCATGGGTTATAATAACGATTGGTTGGCAAAGAGACCGGGATCAGATATGGGCATACTCTCTATCGATACCGAAAACCACTTTGACAACCGTGTACGCGGTGGAGATTCCAGAATGAAGTAGGATGGTGGCGACGATCCTATTGAGGTATGAACGTGGACCCGACTCCTGTGAGTTGGCTTAAGGTGGCTAAAACAGGAGAGATCTCGGGCCAATGAGGTAGCACCTCTGATCGGACACATTTCTTCGATACTATTCTTTTACTTTGTGATTGATTTGGTGGCCACCCTTCGATTTTTGATTTGGAAGTGTGTTCCGAGGTGGGCGGTAGTGGCTGCTATGCGTTTCCACCAGCCCGTGTGCGTAATTAGTATATCTACCCTGGCATTGCCTCGTTGTGCCGTGTCACCTACCATAGCGAGCTTTTCTACGAGTTTGGTTTTGTGCTGTATCCTGTGGAGTATTTAGGGTAACCTCCCGATCTGGAGGTACGCTGATACTGGATAGACTACTGGGACTATTATGTGTTAAGGTGGAAAATGTAAAGCCTTAACGCTATTTAAAAGTAAGTTTATTTTACTATTAGACATTATTATAATAGCATATATTACTACATAGTAGATAGTTTAACGGATCCTTAAAGGATAGGCGATCCCAAGCATCCTTTAAGTTACTTGTGCATTTTATCACAGTTCACCTGAGTTGGTTTACATTTTATAAGTATGTATGTCCTGACTCGAGTGTTTTGTGTTTTGCTTTACGCTCGGGTCAGACTGAGCTGTACCAGTATTCGAGACTCACCTTTTGGAGTTGGAGCTTCGCTTGGAACCATCTATTGATTCTACTTTCAGTCATTCAGTTGATTCCAGTGATGTATTCAGATCTTGTATTTGACTATTGTATGGAGACATCTTTGTATTCGTAAATTCTATTGTATCTTGTTTAACTCTATATATATATATAGTAGCATCATGAACTACTATTTCTTTGCTTCCACTGCATTGTTATATTACTCTGTGTCAATGATCTGTGATTTATTTACTGTATATTCTGAGTTTTGCCAAATTTATATTTACAATTCGGTATTTTGAGAAATTCAAGTCCGACATGTGCGGATGCGAAGGGTTGAAAATATCGCGTCGTTATAGTATATCTACCCTGGCATTGCCTAGTTGTGCCATGTCATCTACCCTAGCGCGCCTTCTACAAGTTTGGTTTGTACCATACCTATGGAGTGCCCTTTGACGTCACCCAGTTTACGGGTGGGATTACGGTACTGTATAGACTATGGGAAATAAAAATGTGTTAAGGGGGAAAATGTAACACTTTAACGCTATTTTAATAGTTTATATTATTGTAGACATATTATAATAGCGTATTGTACTACATAGTAGATAGTTTAACGGATCCTTAGGAGATGTGAATCCCGAACATCTCTTAAGTTACTGCACTCACGTTAGACACTGGATAGGAGATTTCAAACCCCGTAAACATCTCCGACGCCGTTTACACTCATATTTATTTACCATTGATTTGACTCACATAAGATCTTTTAGTTCTGACTCGAGTGTTTTGTCTTTTCAATTCGCTTGGGTCAGCCTGAGCATTTCAGGATTTGAAGTCCTTATTTCTTGAGTACGAAGACGAAGATTTATACTACTATTATTTACTATATTTATTCCACCACATTCATACTGTTCCGCTGCATTATTTGTTTATCTCTGATATGTGTAACTCTGATTCTGTATTGTATAAGTATATGTATAATCAAATGTTTTGTAAACAGCTTCATGAACTGTTATTTGATTATTATATTTTGTCATTCCGCTGCGAGATTCTGTTTTGTTTTATTTCTTTCTCTTTTTCTTATTTACCCCAAATAACAATATGTCCTTCTATATGGTTTGAGTCGACATGTGTGTCTGCTTAAAGCGTACAAAAAGGTGGGATGTTACAGTTGGTATCAGAGCTTAGGTTTAGCGATAACCTTAGCTTTGTGGGGTCTAACTCTTTATTAATGGGTAGTAATACCCTATGATGAGTCGCTGAGTGTGTGTGTGTGTGTATATATATATATATATGAGAGAGAGAGCGTATTTGTTAGTGTTATAAAAGGTTTTATATTGTGTTGATTTGTTCCATTTTGTATTTATAAATTCTGGTTGGTGCATAGGACACTATGACATGATAGGGATTTCTAAACACTTAATAGGACGGACCGACACAATATTTGTTTTGAAATGTAGGTAAATGAAATAATTTTACCTATTGTATATTTTTATATATAAAATAATGATTTATAAATGACATATATTTGGTTGTAATTTATTGGTTGTTAGGTAGTGAAATTTATGAATATAGGTTGGAAATAAGATTTGAAAATAAAATAAATGAAATTGGAAATGTATAACTTAAGTTCCGGGGTTTTTGAAAATTTCTTTCGAATGATTTTGGGATATAATATTATTATTGTTAGAAGTATTTTTTGATATAAATATTTAAATATAATTTGAAAGGATTTTTTTAATGAAATTTTGGAAAGAAATATGTTATGTACTACCCTCTCTGTCGTTGGAAAATAATTTCGGTGATGAGTGCACGCATCATCGACGTTCATTTTCAAGTTTCAAAGTGGGAAGACTGTTGTAGTAGCTTTACTACACAATTGTTTTGATTCTTTTAATCTAAAATTTTAATTCCAAGTATGATTTGATATATATAAAGATATGATTATATATATAATTTATTATTTTAAAAGATATGAAAAGGAACCCGGTATTTAGTTCTTAAATTTCCATGAATTAGAGATTTCAATTATTGAAATGGAATAAATTTTTTAACTATTTAATAATTGAAACTTCTAAATGAAAATAAGAAATGATATGCTAAGTTATAACTGAAATATACAAGGAATTTGAAATTTGTAACTTGTAAACAAAAAGAATATGAAAATAAGAAATGATAATTATTGAACCTTTAGTTAATTAGAATAAGTAAGTCAAACTTGTGTAACTTTCAATTGCATTCTTAAAGACATATATAGCTTACCAATTATAAAAGTTGAAATGTTAAAAGAATATTAATGGACATTTTTACAAGTAACACCTATGTAATGGAAGTGTTCAATGAAATTTACTTTTATAAATAAGAAATTTGATATGAAAATAGTTATATACTTGAGTTAAAATTGTAATGCTACTAATTAAATGAAATAGAAAATGAGTACTGTAAGTAAAGGATTTTGAACTTAAGTTAATATTGAAACTATTTATAATTAAAGTAAATAATAAAATGAATGTAATGCAATAAAAGAAATTGACATGATATGAATAAATGAAAATTAATTTTTGTAAGTAATAAAGGAAATGAATGTAAATCAAAAGTAAGAAACTTAAGAATGAATTTATGCACTACTAAGTATTAAAGTCTGATTGAAATTAAGTATATAAATTAATTAATGTAAACTAAATTTGTAATAAAATGTATGGAATGCTTGAATAATAAATTCAATGATTAGTATAAACGATTAAATGGAATAACTTATGTGAGAAATGAATATAAAGTAATGTAAAGATATCGACATTATTTGAACAAATGAAAATGAGATTTTGTAAGTAATAAATGAAATAAACACTGAATAGATGAATGGGAATAAAATTTTGTAAGAGATAAATGTAAGTTAAAGAAATAATCCTTGTATGAATGAAAAGAAAAAAAGATGTAAATGTTGTGAAAGAAATTTAATAAGAATAACTCAAGTACATTGTAAATTATTGTTTGTTTTGGTTTATGGGTTGTTTGGGATATGATACTTCTAATTCTTTAAGATGTATGAATAATCTATGGAGTTCATCTAAGACTGTTGAGTAAATGGTATACTTAGTAGTTATTTGTCATTCTATGTGATTAAAAGTGTCTTAACCCGAACAAGCTATTTGTTTGTTTGCTATGTATGAATGATTGATTACTTTGATTCCTTGTGATGATTGTATGCTTGTTTGCAAATGATTGTTGTTTATATTGATTTGTTTGTTAGTGGTTGAAACAACTATAAATATTTCTTTTTATATAATTATTAATTCTGTTTGGATTATATAAGTGAAACACAGGTTATGGAAGAAATTGCCACTGCTTTTGGTTCCATAACATAAGGGTAGTTTGCCCGACAAATAGGTACGTTCTCGAATTACGGTTTTATAGCGATATTATATTATTTTTCCTATTGTTGGGATATATTATTTTGAGATATTGTGATATATGTTGTTATATTTGATATTATATTTTCTCCCGAGCCTCTTCGTACATAGGAGACTCTGCCGAAATTTTCTGAAAAATTTTGGACTTAGAAAAATTTTGTGAAAAGTTTTCCAAACTTTATTAATTTGAGTAAAAAGGATTTAATTGTTAAAATTAATATATTTTATTTAAATTATTTAATTTTGTAAATTAATTGTTTATAAATTTAATATTTTGAATAAGATATATTAATTTTCTTAATTCCTTCTTTTCCCTTCTTTTTCCTTTTCGGGGACGAAAAGTTTTGAGTGGGGGAGAGTGTAACGACCCATAATTTTCGATAATTAAATTTGTTAATTTAGAGAGATTTTGGTAATTTAATATTGGAAGAAATAAAAAAAAGTTGTAATGTAATAATGAAATGAATACTAAAATGAAATGTAACAATATAAATTAAAGTTAATTATGTACAATAGAAATGAAATTCCAATAATAAAATAATGTAAATTTTTATACTTGGCTATAAATTAAATCAAAGAAAAACCAAATGTAAATATTGGATTAATGTATGAAATAGCATAATAAATGGTGATTGAATAAAATCAGTATTATATAAGAATTGTAACATTTTTTGTGTAGAATGAATTCATAAAGTGTATTTAAAAGTTACGGTAACGATTGTTATAAGTTACCTATATATTTAATCCGTTAAATTGAATTTGAAATCAATTGCAATAAATCTAATGTAATACTACGTTAATGCAAATTAAGGTAATAATTGGAAATAATGATTTATCAATTTATTGGAATTTAAATTATAATAATTGGATTAATTACAATTAAATGAAATTAAATATTTAAATATTACATTAATGGAAATTGAGATGGAATTTGAGAATATTAAAGTAATAAATCATGAACCAATGTTAATCTCCTCTATTTGATAAATATGGATTGAATAATAGGAGGAAAGGTCAATTAAATGGAATTATAGAACATTTAATTTGTAATTTCTGAATTTAATGAAATTGATATTAAACACTGAAATTGATGGATTAATCAACTTTAAATTGACATCTAAATTTGTTTAAATTATTGTAAGTGATTAAGAAATCAAAAATGATAGAAGTTGTAAATTTTAAATTTTAAACTGAAAAAGTGATTTAATTAATTAATTATTAATTTATTTAATTAACTGAAATATAGCCATTTTGGCCACTGACTCGGATTTCGACGAAACTAGTTTCATTAGATTCGTAACGATGAATCATTATAGGATTTCAAGTTTCGTAACGATCGGACTTGTCATTTGATCGTACGAGCTCAAAACGTCTTGAAATCAATTTAATTGAAATCAATTTAATTGAAATCAATTGAAATCAATTTGAAATAAATTGATTTTACCATAACTTCTTCATACGATAGAATTAGGACTTGAAACCTCTTTCATTGAATTTGAAATCATCAAAAATATCTATTTTGATATATGGGATTACCCATTTTCGTTCCGGAGAAAGAACGGGCTTTTCGGGCCATTTATCGTTCAACGTTATAATAAAATCTTATCTGTTCATTCTATTTTTTGACCTATCTATAAATTTCATGTTATAAACCCTAGTGTTCCTCAACTCATTTTTCTGTACGTAAAATTACATCTCCTTCTCAACTCCTCATTCCAATGGCAAACAAACCCTAATTCTCAAATTTCAAATTCGATTTCAAAACCAAATCAAAAATTTAAACCCCTCAAAACCCTGACAAATTATATACTGTCTTGAAGCTCTCGAAGAGTGCATCTCAATTCTACGATTCGTTTTTCGATTTGGGTTGCAGTGTGGCCAGAAATTGATGTTGTAGTTTCGGCCGTTCATTGGATAGCTTCTTATTCAACGGTGGATTCTCGTCGATAGTTCGATCGGGAAGTGCTGTGCCGTAGAGATCGATGAGTAGAGCACATCTATACAGTAAATTGGGTCAGATGGTGATGAGAATCGCCATGATTGGTTGATGATGGGGCTCGGCAGCGTGGGTCTGGGAGGTGTCGCACGTCTCGTTGTGGGCGTGGGAGTGGTCGGCAGGTGGTGTAGTGTTGAACGACGTGGATGGATCGGGTCGTAGTGTCGCGGACCATCGATGGTAGACAGTTTCTCGGTGGCGGCTGTGAACTGGATCGCGATTTCGCATGCGAGCTAGGGTTACGGTTAGGAGATTATTCGTGATGACGTGGTAAATATTATATAATGTTATCTTATTTATTTAATTTTGTTTTCAAATCTTCTAACTCGAATAATTTCTGCATACGAGGTCGAATTCATGCGCGGTTTTGTCCGCTAGGATCGTATTGAAATTCTAGACATTTTGGCGCTGGTTCGGACAGATTCTGAGATCATTCAAATTTTGGCTTATTTTGAATTTAAATCCAATTTAAATTCAAAGTTGAGTGTTTTGACCCACTCACAACTTCTGAAATTTCTTATGTTTGTTAAATTAAATTGTCGATATGATTAGACTGTTTGGTATATTTTAAATCATCATCTCAATTAATTTGAATTTATTTGAATAAAATCGTTATTTAATTTATTATTGAATATAAATTGCCAGTTTAATACCTGTTATTGATTATCAGTTCTATATTGATATTTATTGATTGATTTGGATGATCATTGTGATGGATGTTGACTGTTGATGTTGGTTGAATGGATGTTGTATTTTATACCGTTATAAACTGCAAGTTCGTTATGGATTTTTATTTATTTCGGGATCGCGGTTTGAAATGATATACAACTGTAAAATGTTTAAATTGCGGATTGAAATGATAAATATCTGTATCACTTGACCCTAGGGTAGAGAATTATATACGGACACCGGATTGGTTAAATTAAATGATTTTAAAAATCCTCGATTTTTGAATATAATTAAATGATATTTTGAAATGGAAATTTGATTTATATAAATTCAAGTATTGTTGAAAAATCAAGTTTTGCGTTGAATTGTGAATTGGTTTAAAAAGGAATTTCTTTAAGAAATTAAATTGGAAGTTTGGAGTTAAACTTTTAAGTATAAATGAAATTCCATCGAAATTGAGTTATTGAATTTGTTTGAAAATAACTTTGAAATATTTTTGAAACTAGAGTAACCCGTACTGATATTTTGAACATGGATTTAAACGATATGAAATTCTATACTTTATTGAAATTTGGTTTGTTGATTTGGAAATTTGAAATGGTCCAAATACGTTGAAATGAAATGAATAGTTTAATTTAATATTAATTTCAAGCTCATATTTTAATATAAACTATTTTAAAGATATATTATTTAAATTTTCTAATTATTAAGATTTTCAAATTTATTTAAATTATTTAACTAATATTAACCATATAAATTATTTTACTATTTAAACTAATTTAATTTATTTTAAACTAATTAAACTCTTTTAATTTATTTTAAATCTAATTAATCTATTTTAAGCTATTTAATCTATTTTAATTATATTTAATCTAAATTAAATCTATTTAACTATCTTAAATCAATTTAAAAGTAATTTACCTATAATTAAACTATTTTGGAGTATTTAACTATTTATAATTATTTAAACCATTTCTAAATTTCCAAACCAAGTAAAGTGAAAGTGTTTAAATTCAATTCATTGTTTTAAAAAGAAAATAAGGCTAAATGATGTTATAACCTAAATTGGAATTTAAATGTGTAATGAATTGAATGATGATTTTGAAGTAAGGACTTAACCTGTTTTGGGAAATATGATTTTGGAAGAAATTATGATTTTTGAAACGATATGATTTGAAAGTGATAAAATTTGGAGAATATGATATTTCGATATAAACTGTTAATTTGACTTTGAAAGGAAATATAATTATCGAACTATGATTTCAAATGTGATATGATTTCAAAGGCAAATATGATTTCGAAATTAAGTAATGATTTCGAAAGTGATATGATTTGAATTGAATATGATATTTTGATATCAATTATGAAATGGTTTTGAAAATGTAAAAGAACCATCCGATGTGTAATAAGCGATTGGTTGTTAAAGAGACCGGGATTGGATATGGGCATACTCTCTGTCGATACCGAAACCACTTTGACAACTGTGTACGCGGTGGAGATTCCAGAATGAAGTAGGATGGTGGCGACGATCCTATATGAGGTATATATGTGGACCCGACTCCCATGAGTTAGCTTAAAGTGGCTAAAACAGGAGCAATCAACGGGCAAAGTGAGGTCATTCCTCTGATCGGGCACACTCCATCGATCTATATACCGACTTTGCGATTTATTTAGTGGCCACCCTTCGATTTTACTTGGGAGTGTGTTTAAAGGTGGGCGGTAGTGGATGCTATGCATTACCACCGGTCCGGAAGTGTAATTGGTATATCTACCCTGGCAGTGCCGAGTTGTGCCATGTCATCTACCCTAGCGCGCCTTCTACGAGTTTGGTTTGTACCATACCTATGGAGTGCCCTCTAACGTCACCCCGTTTGCGGGTGGGATTACGGTACTGTATAGACTATGGGAAATAAAAATGTGTTAAGGGCAAAAATGTAATGCCTTAACGATATTTTAATAGTTTATATTATTGTAAACATATTATAATAGCGTATTGTACTACATAGTAGATAGTTTAACGGATCCTTAGGAGATGTGAATCCCGAACATCTCTTCAGTTACTACACTCACGTTAGACACTGGATAGGAGATGTCAAACCCCGTAAACATCTCCGACGCTGTTTACACTCATATTTATTTACCGTTGATTTGACTCACATAAGATCTTTTAGTTCTGACTCGAGTGTTTTGTCTTTTCAATTCGCTCAAGTCAGCCTGAGCATTTCAGGATTTGAAGACCTTATTTTTGGAGGACGAAAACAAAGATTTATACTACTATTATTTACTATATTTATTCCACCACATTCATACTGTTCTGCTGCATTATTTATTTATCTCTGATATGTGTAACTCTGATTCTGTATTGTATAAGTATAATCAAATGTTTTGTAAACAGCTTCATGAACTGTTATTTGATTATTATATTTTGTCATTCCGCTGTGAGATTCTGTTTTGTTCCATTTCTTTCTCTTTTTCTTATTTACCCCAAATAACAATCCATCCTTCTGTATGGTTTGAGTCGACATGTGTGTCTGCTTAAAGCGTACAAAAAGACGGGATGTTACAGCTACCCCTTGGTACTATATACTCTGTCGACATGTCCAGGTATTGGTATTTTCTGTGTATATACATTTATTTGAAAAGTGGTTTCAAACCAATATCATTAAAGATAATACCAAAATATTTCGATATAAAGTATTTTGGTTATCGTAGGGTAAAAACTCGTCTGTATTTATGTGCGGAGTGGTCTTACGAATATCCTTTCTTTTTAAAAGGTTTTATTTTGGCAACAATCCGATCTATGACATTGTCGTGTATATATTTATAATTCGTGTTTCTCATGATGGTTTGTCAAGCCTGATCCGAGTATTCTTAATACCCGGGTCAGATCCGAGTAATTTCAAGATTACCTGAAGACGCTTGGGGTTTCTATAGGAGAGCTGGAGATCTTCGTCAACATATGGAGGTAGTTTACTTTTTCGTTGTGTTTGTTGTTTTCAGCATTTGTAAGGACAAGTGTTCATAACTGCCTAGGCCGAGCTTAGGTTAGACTCTGATATATGTATTTCAAATTTTCTGCTATAAAGATTATTTATAATATAAATTATTCCATTCGTGTGAGATTCTATTCTATCTTCATTTTATTTTACCCTTAACAATCGGTTTTTCCGACACTTGAATGCTCAGAACGCAATACAGTGGGCATATTAGTGTTGATTTTTGAGGGTCGAAAATCTCATTCATTATATTCAGTATAAGAGCTTAGGTTAAGCGAACACCTGAGGCTGGTAGGACTATGACTCCTTAGAGATAGGGTTAGTAATACCCTAGGATGAGTAACTCATTAGAGATATGGTAAGAGACACCTTAGAATGAGTTTGAGTGTATTATATATATGAGTGCGTATTTTTTAGTGACTAATAAAATGTTTTATGTTGATTGGTCTGTTGAGTGGGTTATGAATTCTGGTCGATGCATGGTGGCCACATGTATTTGATAGGGATTCCTAAATACTTAATAAGGCAAATCGACACACTGTTTTTGAAAGGACTATATTTTATATATAAAAGAATATCTTTCAAAAAGATATAGATATTTATGTGTGTTAGTTTGTGGTTAAGGAAGTAATAACATTCAGTTATTATCATTTTTTGATTGAATAAACACCTTTTGAATTAAGTTTCATGGTTTGACTATAAGGTGTTTGATAATTATGTTGGATTATGCATAATGAATTTGTATAAGATAATAAATAAGCATGTTGTATAAAAGTGTAATTTACAAAAATAAAATGATTATGTAAAAGACGGATTTAGAAGATATGTTTTATAAAAAGAGATTTTGAGAATTTAAATCCTGGTATTTTGGAAAAGCTTTGAAAATTTAAAAATGATTTCGTAGAAGTTATAATTTTAGGAGTAGAGTTTATATGAAAATTTTATATTTATAAAATATTTTTTATAAAGTTAAAATATCTTTTAAGAGAAATGATTTGAAAGTGATATTTAAAATAAGATTTAAGCTATATTTTTAAAAGTGACTTAAAAGGGGCTTAAGTGGAAGAAGACATGGATTTCGACATCATTGTCGTAAATAAATGTTTTCGGGAAAAGTGAGGAAGAAATATACTATAACACTTTGTTATAGTAAGTGATTTCTGAAGGAGATATTTTGTATAGTATACGAGATTTATACATATCCTATATTTTAGGTTAAGATTCGAGGTGGGTAACTTATATCCATTTTTAAGTTAAGGATGACGTCCATTCAAAGTCTGAGACGTAATGATAGCCCAACTCGATCGACTTCATTGTTAACTAATAAATAGCTTTCGACATTGAAAAATTAATATTAAGTATAAATAATCAAATCCTAATATTACTGTTTTTGGGTTGTCATAATGATGTTTTACGCAACATTCGTTTTGACCCAATATGTGTGTTTTTGAATATATGGGGCTTTCCTCAAAGATTTTTACGGATTTAAGTATAGAGGTATTTTCTAAGTGTTGAAATTGAAGTGGTTTCTTTGGAAAGAAAATAGAAATTTTAGTGAATAAACTTTTTTAAAGTAATTATATTTAAAGAAGCATCTTTATAAAAATGTTTGAATAAAAGTATTATGAAATATTTTCATAAAATTTTTGGGAAGGTTAATAAGTACGTATGGGGTATGTAGATCATTTCGTTGCACAATTTTGATCTAAGATTCGAGTACATGAATTTGAGGTGTTTACACTGGTCCGAAAAAGAATTTATCACTCGATTCTTAATAGTGAACATTGATGAGGGTTTGTGGTTGGGTACTTATGTTTTCTATCATAGTTGAGAGCTATGTAAGGAAAACAAAGGTTTTTGATCAAGAAGCCTGATCAGAGTCCGCACTAAAAGAACAAGGGATCGATATTAGTTCGGAAGTAAAGTTGCGTATTCGAATAGGAGATCGAATCGATATTTCATATAGATGATTTGTGTACATCATAGGGTTTTAAAAAAATGTTTTGGGCAAATTCTTTTGGGTTTTGGGTTGTGGTGAAATTTTGGGAGCGAAATTCTTTTAAAGTGGGAAGAATGTAACTACCCGTAATTTTATCACTTAAATCTGGAATATTTAATTAATTTTAAATATTCAAATAATTGGTTTTAAATGTTAATTTATACATTATGATTTATTATATAATGATAATAATTCATTTTGAATGGTTTTATAAATATATGTACTCATTTTAGAAAGAAATTAGCTTCGTCTTGTTTTTGCAATTACGAAATATAAGTTTCTAAAAATTTATTAAATGTTATAAATATAACAGCCTTAATAAACTTCATATAGTTGTTATATAATGATAATAAGTGATTTATAATGGTTTTATAAATATATATACTTGTTTTATAAAAATATACAAATTTCGTCGCATTTTTGCAAGATCGATGTCGTATTTTTACAATTGGATTTTTATATTAGTAAACATGGTTTTATAACTTAAATAATCTAGTTTTAATTATTTAGAGATGATAATAAATTTATTTTGAAGCTTTGTTTACATAAATAATTAGTTTAAATAAAAACTGAAAATATAATTCGGATTTTGGATTTTCAATGGTTTAGTGAATAAAAGTTATAATAGAATATTGCCTTGTTGTTTGTTGTTTGTTGTTTTTTGCACAGATATATACATGTATATACATGTCATACATGCACATACACTTATACATATACATATTACATACATCTGCTTAAGTGTGAACATGGTTTGTGCTTAAAAAGGTAAACTTCACCTCACCATTAATGCACATCTCTTCATCCTTTCCACCTCATTTCTTCACAACTAAGGAAAGGGACAAGGAGGGAACGAAATGATGGATGGAGGGGATATGGTGGACGGCTAAGCATGTGGAGAGGAAGATATTTTGGTGGTTGCTTAAAGGTTAAGGCTTGGGAAGGCTATAAATACACCCTAAGGCATCACTCAAAATTCACACAATTCACTTCTTCTTCCTCTTATTTTCTTAAGCTCTAATGGCCTCCTCCTCTAAGAAAATATACCTCAAATTAATGGAAAAATAACAATGAAAAAGAAAGCAAAAGGTCTATATACATACAACAATATATATACCATAGTGATCCACCTCCAAAGCGAGCCAAAACACTCCTCTACCTTCCTAAAACCCCAAGGTCGCCTACTTCCACCCTGCTTGGCCAAGCACTCCCACTTCAAGGCACCATGGCCAAGTTTCCCTAGGAGGTGGAGCAAGATCTAGAAGCTCCGGAACAAAGAAAATAAAAGGAAGCACTGATGGAGTATCGTCGGAATAATTTCAAGGAGTTTGAAAGTGAAAGTTATAGTAGTGAGTACTTGATTTATTTTAATCTTAAAAAAGATTAAATAATAATATGCATGTTTAATTAGAAAATTAATATGCCTGAATATTTTTTGGATGAATATTAGTTGATTATTAGTGGTTGATAACTTGGTTGTGAATTATTATAACTAATAAATATGAAAATAATATTCATCAAAATAGTGATGGCTAATTCATTACCCATAAATATTTCGTAAAGACAATTTATCACATTATAATGTGAGTATGGAGTTTATTAAGTCTCTTTATGGTTTTTGAATTTAAAAAGAAAGGCTATTAGAAAATTTTAATATGGAAAATATATCATTTTGAAACTTATTTCAAAAGAGGACTTTTGATTTATTTTGAAAAGTAAATAAATTACATGTTTGATTTGAAAATAAAATTTGACAAGTTGATAATTTCATATAAAACATCATATGGAAATTTTATAACGAATTTTAAATAAAAAGTTGACAAATGAATATTATAATAATATAATATTATAATTTGAAATGAAAGTGAGAGTATATTTTTAGTGAGGTAAAATAGTAAAATATGATTTTAAAATAGTCAAAATGGTCTTAATATGATATTAAAATGATTCAAAAGTGTTTTGAACAAGTTTAATAAAATTTGACCAAAGTATAAAAAATAAGCACGTCGCATTTCGGTAGTTCGCGACCCGAAAAGTTAAAAGATGTGTAGGGTGGAATATAAGTTAGAATTCTGTGAAATAAGAATTTTTCAGACCCTTGGGATTATAATTTTAAAATTAAAAAGAAAAATCAATATTTTACTTAGTAAAGTTTGAGATATGTCCAAAACAAGTATTCAAAATCACCGCGTTTTGGCAGTTTGAAAAATATTGTTTTCGACTCTTTAAAAACAGATATTTTTAATCTTTAAAAATATGAAATAAATTCTATAAATATGTTAAAATGTTTTAAAAGGAATTTGAGTTATAAAAATGGAATAAATATAATGAAATTGATGTTTTGATGTATAAAGCTTTAAAATCAATATTCACGGGCAATTTAGCAACGGAATTTAACATCTTTTGAATGAATGTTTCAAATTTGGGTTTTTCTTCCCGAATCTTTTGGAAATGCTTTTCAAATAATTGCACAAGTATTTTAAAAGGTTTATAGTCGATCAAATAACTTGACCGCCTTATGGGTGATAGAGAGTTAGTCTCTAGGATAGAGTTTGGGAAACTAGTTGCCTGCTCCCCCTAGCTATTCGAATTGACCGGGCGGAGGGGATAGTTATTTTGATTTACTCAAACCGCATTCTTTTAAGATAAAAGAAAAGAGATTTGGTGGCTTTCAAAAGTTAAACAAGATTTAAAATAGGGTTTTGGTTGTTAAAGAAAACATTCTAGTTAAACTCTATATTAAATTCTGAAGAGGGAAATCGTACTATCCATATGAATTGAAAAGGCGATTGCACCGTTATTCGATGAATAGTATAGGTTGAATATGGAAATTAGTATGAAGTATAATTAGTCAAAAATTTATGGATCCCTTTTATTCAATACTAACTGTTTGGGTTTATAGTAAACGATGTCTTAAATAACACTATTTTTAACCCATTAAAGATATGTTTTGGGAATATGAAATCTCCATTAAGATTGGAATTGTACTAATATTAGAAGATGGAAATATTTTCCTAAGTAATTAAAAAGAAATGATTTGGTATTTTCAAAGTTAAAACGAGGCTTAGTAATCACATATATACTGAAAGAAATAGAAATGGTTTAAATCTTATATCTTTGAAGAGATATTTATTTAGATGAAAAGATTTATAAATTGGATGATGTTTAGTAATCACCCATATATTTGACATGTATTTGTCGGTAATTGGTTTGGAGAGACCGGGATCGGATTTGGGCGACCGGGATCGGATTTGGGCGATTCCTATCCGAAAACCACTTCAAACTGATATTCACGTTTGAAAATGAAGACATGTTGAAAACAATGATTTTAAAGTGGGAGATCTTCATAATGTAGGGTTGCTTGCCACTAACCGTTGGGGTGATTCCCATATTATATATATGGTGGCAGTAGTGCCTTCATTTTGAAAATCTTCTGTTGGTAAGGACGACTCGCTACTAATCTTAGGGGTAATTCCCAAATAGGATGTAGTAGGTGGAGTGTCTTCGGTTTGTCCTTCACCTGGACAACTTGTATGAACGAATGTCTGACATTGCATTTCTAAGACAACGTACATTGGTTTTTACAAACGTACATCTATTTGATGGTGTAGAAGGTAACCCCTCTTGTACTTAACATCCTTCCCTGAGGCGTATGAACTCGAGGGTTGTAATTTTGTGGAAATCAATAGTGTGTTGTTAGAAATGGCAATGTGGCATTCTAAGTAGAATTTGCTTTGTCGAAAGTAAAGCGTGGCCTCACGAGCCTCATATCCCGGAGATGATACGAGAAACTATGTGATCCAAAGGAAATATTACAATATTACAAACTATCAGATAATCACAGATAAAAAGATGCTGCAGCCTTAGAGTTTAAATGAACAGGTATAGTGTTGTATGAGTCCCTATACGAGAAGCCATCGGGTACGCTAATTTATAGTAGTGTAGCAATATGGTTTAGTGGTGTATGAGTCCCTGTACGAGAAGCCACCGGGTACTATGATTCCTATACATAGAGTCCGCAAAGGAAGGAAAAGGCCACTGGTTCCCTATCATGTTGGAAATCCAGTTCCAATACGAGCTTTACGGTTTTGATTGTATTCCCAAAATAGCTAAAATGCCTTGTAAACATTTCAGCTACCCCTTGGTACCATATACTCTGTCGACTTGTCGAGGTAATGGTACTTTCTTTGTGTATACATTTATTTGAAAATTGTTTTCAAACCAATGTCATTAAAGATAATACCAAAATGTTTCGATATGAAGTATTTTGGTTATCGTAAGGTAAAAATTCATCCGTGTTTATATGCGACGTGTTCTTATTAGATATCCTTTCTTTTCAAAAATGTTTTATTTTCGCATCAATCTGATCTATGACACATGTGTGTCTATATATATATATATTTATATTTATAATTTGTGTTTCTCATGTTGGTTGCCAAGCCTGATCCAGGTATTCTTAATACTTTTGTTAGATCCAAGTTGTTTCAGGTTAAGTTGAAGACGCTTGGAGTTTCTAGAGGAGAGTTGGAGATCTTCATCAACGTATGGACATAGTTTACTTTACTGTTGTGTTTGTTGTTTTTCAGCATTTGTATGGACAAGTGTTTATAACTGTCCAGGTTGAGCTTAGGTTAGACTTTGATATATGTATTTCAAATTTTCCGTTGTAAAGATTATTAATATTATAAATTATTCCATTCGTGTGAGATTTGATTCTATCTTTATTTCCTATTACCCTTAACAATCGGTTTTTCCGGCACTTGAATGCTCGACAGGCAATACAATGGATGTATTAGTGTCGATTTGGACCCGAAAATCCCATTCGTTACACTCGCTCTTGGGAAAAGCACCAAAAATGTTAGTCAAAAAGTGATACAACAACCCAAAATCTATTAAAAACAAGGGTAGATAATAAAAAATGAGTAAAATAGCAATAACACAAGTATTTTAATAGTGGTTAGGCCTCAAATCACTACCTACGTCCACTTAGTTTTATTGCTTTGAGATTTGTCATAAGTATAAATGATTTATAAAGGTTCAAAAATAGAAATCAAGGTAGTCTCGGGTTGACAGTAATTCATGAGAAATTGATGAAGTATGGAGGAGAAGTGTAACGACGCGTAATTTTCTATAATTAAATTTATTAATTAAATAGTTTTGGGAATTTAATGTTGTGAAAAATAAAAAAATTAATATTTATTAATGAGAAAATACATAGAATAAAATGTAATAATGTAAATGAAAGATAATGGATAACTACTTTAGTGTAATTACAATTAAGTGAAATGATTGTAAATGTAAAATTTGGTTATAAATTGTAAATAAGCAAATAGACCAAATGTTGTATTAAATGGTGAAATTGTATGTAATTAATTGAAATTGGTTAATATAGAACAATTAATCAACATGTGAATTTATTGGTTTTGGTTGTTAACAATAAACATAGAAATGTGTTCGAAATTGCAAGTTGTAACAATTTTTAATTATCAATTCACTATTTTAATTCATTGAAAATCAATTGGAAATCAATTGCAATTAATGTAATCAATTATTGCAGTTAATATGAACTAAGATGATAACTGAAGAATATTGGTGTAATAAAGGGTGAACCAATGTTAACTATGTCCATAAAGTAAATGATTGATTGAATAATAAGATTGAAATCAAAATAAATTAATTTATTGAATTTAAATTATAATTAATGAATTTATTGCAATTGAAATTTGAACGTGGTGATTTGTGCAATATTAATAATTGAATTCGACATGGGAATTTGTTTTAAAAAGTTATAAACTTCCGTGTAATTAGTAATGATAAAAATTGTTAGTTATTAAATTTGAAATTAAAAGTGGTTTAAATTAATTTAATAATAATTTATTTAATTAACGTGAAAATAGCCATTTTGGCCACTGTCTGGGATTTCGATGAAACCTGTTTCATCAGATCCATAACAGTGAATTATTGTAGGATTTCAAGTTTCGTAGCAATCGGACTTGTCGTTTGATCGTACGGGCATGAAATGCATAGAAATCAATTTAATTGAATTCAATTTGAAATAATATTATTTTAAAGCTAACTTCTTTATACTATGGAATTAGGACTTGAAACATGTTCCATTGAGTTTAGAAACATCGGAAACATCTATTTTGATATATGGGATGACCCATTTTCGTTTCGGAGACGGAACGGGTTTTTCGGGTCGTTATTGTTTTTCAAACCAATTCGATATGTTCATTCTTACTTATCGGGCTTTGTTCATATAAATAGTTTTTTCTAAACCCTAGTAGCCATTCAGTTATTCCCTACGTACAATTCTATCTGCATATCTCCTTCTTCCAATGGTAGAAACCAATTTCAATTCAAAACCCTAATTTTCAAATCAAAACCCATCATTCGACGATCCAAAATCATCGGCGCCACTCCGTTTATTTTCAAGCGAACTCGCGAACATGAAAGTTGTTCGCCTCGACAAGATGAAGAAGATGACTGGTCAAGATCGTCAATAGAGCACTGAGGCAGCCAGAAATCACCATTAATCACTGGATCTAGTTCGTCCAAATTCACCATCTACGGTCGACGATGGAAGATGGCACCTGAAGGAAACCTGAAGAGGAGGTCCACGGCTACTTGCACCTAAAATCTAGCGATCTCTGGTGGAGCGTGGCGGCGACAAGGCGAGTTTGTTTGGGGCACGATTGGGTTCGGTTTTGGCGGTTTCGAAGATTCGTGGTAGGGTAGGACCGCCGGCGTAGACTCGGCAGTGATCGAGGTGGCTTCAGGTAGAGGTGCGGCGAGCCATGTGGCATCGAGCAACTGCGTTGCTTGGAGAACATGGCGGTAGTTCTCATGGTCGCGATCGTGTATCTCGTGTCTAAGGACTTGTAGCATGAGGAACGAAGGGGTATATGACGTGTATTATTCATTAATTATTTTTTTTATTTTAAATTTTACCGTATAATGTTCTGATGTCTGTAACTTCTACGTACGAGGTCGGATTTACACGTGGTTTGCTCTGTTGAAAACGTATCGGAATTCCGGACATTATGGAATCTGTTTGGACAAATTCTGAGACTGTTGAATTTTGGATTTCAAATCGATTTCAAATCAAAGGTGAGTGTTTTGACCCACTCACAACTACTAGATCATCTTATGTTAGTTAAATTGAATTTATGATACGATTAGAAATTGATTGGTTGATGTTTGATATATTTAAATTGCCCTTCCAGTTAAATCTAACTTTTATTGAATTTAATCACCATTTAATTTAATATTGAATTTTAAAATTTCTAGTTAATACCTATTATTGATAATCAGTAAATTGTTGTTATTTATTGGTTGATTTGGATGATGATTATGATGGATGTTTGATTGTTGATATTGGATGACTAGATGTTATATTTTTATATTGTTTTAACACTACAAGTTCCCTATAGGTTGAAATGATACATACCCGAACGATATATAGATTAGGGAAAAATCATTATGGGTTGAAATGATAAACCCGAGCGATTATATGGATTTTGAATATTATTTGGGATTGCGGGTTGAAATGATATATATCCGTAAATATAAAATATTTGCGGATTGAAATGATAAATATCCGTATTAATTGACAATAGGGTAGAATATTATATACAGACACAGGAATGGTTAAATGAAAAGATTTTAAAAACTTAAATTTTTGAATCCAGTTAAATGATATTTTGAAATAAAAATTTGGATTTATATAAATTAAATTATTTTTGAAAATTCGAGCTTTAATGTTGAAATTGGAATTGGTTTAAATGAATTGTTTAAAGAATTTAAATTGAAATTTTGAACTTGGATTTAAAGTATAAATGAAATTTATCGAAATTGAATTATTGAAATATTTGAATATTTAAGCTTTGAAATCTACTAAATTGGAAATAGTTTGGATTTATTGTTTGTACATGGTTTTGAAATCGATATTGATTAAGTGGTTTCAGATGAGAATTTGAATTGAAAGACAAAATTTAGTTGTTGATTTGAAAGCTGGACATGGTCCAGATGTGTTGAAATGAAAGAAATGGTATAATTTAATATTAATTTCAAATTTATTATTTTAATATAAACTGTTTTAAAATATATTATTTTAAATCCTGATTATTAAGATTTTCAAACTATTAAACTAATTTAATCTATTTTAATCTATTTTAATCTATTTTAATCAATTTAAACTATTTTAACTTATTTTAATCTATTTTATCTATTTAATCCAATTTAATCTATTTTAACTTATTTTAAACTAATTAACCTATTCAAATCATTTTAAATCTATTTAAACTACTTTAACGATTTAAACTATTTTAATCTATTTTAAACTATTTTAAATCATTTAAACTATTTTAGAGTATTTTAACTATTTTAAACTATTTTTAAAACTTTTAAAAACTATTTTTGACTATCTAAACTATTTTCTAAAATTTCAGACTGTGTAAAGTTGAAGTATTTATATTTAAATCCTTGATGATGATACAACCTAAGTTGGGATTTGAAATTGATACATTTTTGTGAAATGACATATTTGAGTAAATATGATGATTTTGGAATGAGGATTTAATTAACAGATCTTATCGATAATTTCAAAAGTGATATGGCTTGAAATCGAATATGATATTTTGATAATAATTATGAATTGAATTTTGAAATGTAAAGGAACAATCCGGTGTGAAATAAGCGTTCAGTTGTTAAAGAGATCGGGATCAGATATTGTCATACTCTCTGCCAATACCGAAAACCACTTTAACAACTGTGTACGTGGTGGAGATTCCAGAATGAAGTAGGATGGTTTGTTGTACGATTTTGTATGAGGTATTTACGTAACCCTGATTCTGTGAGTCGGCTTAGATGTGACTAAAATAGGAGCTATACCGCCAAGTGAGGTCGCACCTCCGATCGGGCACATTTCTTCGATACCATACTATTACTTTGTGATTGATTTGGTGGCCACCTCTCGATTTGATTATGGGAGTGTGTTTCGAGGTGGGCAGTAGTAGCTGCTATGCGTTTCCACCAGTACCGGAGTGCAAATAGTAGAATCCTACCCTGGCATTGCCTCGAGTGTCGTGTTCACATGCTGTATCGTGCCTTCTACGAGTTTGGTTTGTACCATACCTATGGAGTGCCCTCTGATAGCCCTCCAGTTTATGGAGGAATTACGGTACTGTATAGACTATGGGAATATATAAAATGTGTTAAGGGGGATATGGGTAACGCCTTAACACTATTTTATACTTTACTGTAGACACTATTATAATAGCATATTGTACTATGTATGTAGATAGTTTAATGGATCCTTGGGAGATATAATCCCGAACATCTCTTAAGTTATTACACTCATGTTTGACACTAGATAGGAGGTGTCAAAACCCGTAAACATCTCCGACGCCATTACACTCATATTTATTTACCGTTGATTTAACTTACATAAGATATTTTAGTTCTGACTCGAGTGTTTTGTCTTTTCAATTCGCTCAGGTCAGTCTGAGCTTTTCAGCTTATCGAAGACTGCTTTCTGCAGGAGGAAGACGAAGATTTAATACTATTACTATTTGTTTTATTTATTCCACTGCATCATGTTGTTCTGCTGCATTATTTATTTATTACTGCTGTATGTACTCTGATCTGTATTGTAAAAGTATAATCAAATGTTATTTGTAAACAACTTCATGAACTGTTTATTTGATTATTATAATTTTTTTCATTCCACTGCGAGATTCTATATTTGTTTTTTTTCTTTCCCTTCTTTTTCTTATTTACCCTATAACAATCCTCCCTTTTGAATGGTTTGAGTTTGACATGTGAGGTTCATTGTCGATTTAAACTGTCCAAAAAGGTGGGTCGTTACAAGAAGAGAATTTCGAGTTAGAACCTAAAGTCAAAAAGTGTAAAAGTCCTCTTCACGTTGCTCTAACTTCCATATAAAGTCAAAATCCTCTGCCATGGTCGTTAGATCATGGAAGACCATGTAAGAGTTGAGATCCATGGAAGTAGGAAGGAAAAACAAGTCGAATCTGAGTACAAAAACCATGTTGATACCTACCAAAGTACGGATATTATCGAGCATATTTACTCGTTGCATACTTATATAGACCTCAATCTTCCAAGTTCAGAGGTAGGTCCCGCTATTGCAACGAACTGGTACCCACCACAATTATGGTCGGTGCGGACCATATTTGTTATGCTACAAATGACTTCAAACTTTTTATGTTGCTATGTTTTATGATCCCAAGCATTCCCTCAATTTCTTGTTCCATTTCGACTTCGTATTAAAGTCCATATTCACTCAGAAGTTGCTCGGTTCAAATGCTAGAGAATACATATATAACTATATATGTATAAAATTAAGTGGAACTAGAATGAAACCCACATTTGATTTAAGAAATAAATACATACATATAGTACGTATACCCTAATTTCAAATGTGGCTGATGCTTGAGCATGAGGGTATTTCATAAAAATACATTATTCCTTATATCGATTCACTCAAATAAATATATATTAAAGATTACGAATCTCTAATAAAAATGTTGACCTCTTCCATTTATTTAATAATATATTACTTACATGCTCTCTAGTTGTTGAGCAAACTCAAGTTGGAGATGTTATGTGTAGTATTATTAATATATTGACTGGATAAGGTAAGAAAACTGTATATGTATTTGTTAAGCGAACTCAAGGTACATACATATACTTAGGCCATCGCAAAATGGTGGGTATAAGTGAATAAGCTCTTTTGATTTGTTGAGAAAACTAAAGATTGAGATTGAGATTAGGACAAGGACCATGGGTTAGGTGTTGTATATGATACAACCGATAAAGTGCTATCCATCACTTACGGGCCCATGATTTGTTGAGCAAACTCAAGGTCAGAATCCTAAGGTAAGCTAGTCTAACACCCACTAAAGAAATTGAAAGATTAGTATGTTTTTCTTAAGATTTTGAAAAATATAAAAATTTAGTGGGAGCTTTATTAGATTAAAATGGCAACATTTAATCTTTCAAATATTGTAGGAAATTTGCTATATAAAGTCAAAATAATCTACATCGATAAATTTGTGCAACTAATAAAAATTAATAAAATGTTTATCAATGAAGATACAAATGAACTCAATTAAAGGTTGACAAAGAAATATAAAATGTACTTACCTTAAATCTTTTGACATGTTGTCGCTTCAAGATCCATGTAAAAGCCTAACTAAACACATTCATAACTTGGTCGCTTAAGTGTTTATTTTCCCAAGACTTTTTATTATTTCCATGATTTTTTGAACTCTTATGGAGTTCAATGTATAGAAATTGGATCCATATTCGATCACATATAAATGTTATATGACGAAGGGCGGTAGTTCGTAATGTATGAAATTTCCATAAAATTAGTTCAATAGAAATAAGAAAGTGGAACATAATGTGAAATCGTGTATTCAATAAAATTTTCTATAAACGTTATATAATGAAGAACATTAGGTTATTATAAATGTATGAAATTAGTTCATTAGTATAAGATATAGATATTGGATCCATATTCGATTCGATCGCATAAATTTTATATGATGAAGGGTCGTAGTGTGTAATGTATGAAATTTCCATAAAATCATTTCATTAGAAATAAGAAAATGGAAAATTGAACAGTTAGAATTTGAATATTGTATATTTTTATTCTAGATCTAACTTAGGTGTAAAATAGGATTTTTGGACTATTGCCAAAGTGTGCTATGTTGTAGATTTTCCATAGTTTAATTTGTGGGAAGAACATCCATTTGATTTTTATAAATTTATTTACTTTTTCCACTTTCTATTCAAGAGGGCGACGCCTTATTTAACAAGGAATAAGAAATTGTACATTCCTTATAATTTCAAACGGAGTCAATCTTTCCTTTTTATGATAAACTAATTTATGAAAATCATGGCAGAAAACCTTCCTAAGGAATTTAATTTCAGCAAATTAAATATGGAAAGCATATTCAAGTTACATATTTATGACTAAAATATATTTGGTTATGAATAAGTAGTTTATTTACGCAGTTTATACGTATTTATTGCATTAATAAAGAATAATAGCGTTTATTCGTACGTTATTTATGCATAACGTTCGTTAGTTATTATTATATTTAGTGAGGCGAATAATTAGAATGGAATAAGAAATTTTGATTTGATCGAATAGATGAGTATATAAGAAAATGGTTCCAAAAGTACCTACAAGCAAATAAGATTCAATCTCAAAAGTCGCTCTTCTTTATAATATATAATTATTTATCGATAAAGAGTAATCAGACTTTGTTGGACAAAGTATGATTGATAATGAGTGAAGTTGAGTTAACAATTTTTGATAAGGTTATGTATTTAAGAGTAAGTATATAAGGTTAAAATTATTTCCGTCTAAGACAAAGTTTATGAGATCCTATAAGATAAAAGTTTATAAGAAACTCGTACATATCCTAGATCAAGGAGTTTACAATTTGTGTGAATCGAGAGACTGCACGTAATACTTGTTTGTGAGGGATCTTGTGTAGACCATCCAAAGGAGATTAGGATCGATCAATATTGATTGGTTAAAATATGTTATGAACATAATTTGAGTAAACTTAAAATGAAACCAGTCTTCTTCACATATATAAAGGCAATTCATGAATAATTTAAAAATAGCTATTCTATTATACTGAAAATAACTATTGTTTCAAAAAATGCCAACTTCATGATGTAGGAATTTCTTTTTGAAATTATTGGTGGTAAAATAGATTTGGATATGATCTAAATATAAAACGGATTATAATAGATGAAATGAAATTAACTAAACAAAATCGACATGACACAATAGAATGTCTAATAATTGGTCTTGTGCATTATAGAAAGCTAGGATTTTCTTACCGGTGTCGAGGTAAGAATTTCCTTTGTAGTTAGTGAGCCATTAAGAGTATTGACTCTACCATATGGCATGATGCATAAATCCTGAATGGATTCCTAATACAATATCAAAATATGGTTTTGATTGTCATACTTGAAGGGATATGATCCATCAGTTGCAATGTATCCGAGATGACGACTAATGCAGTTGTGTAATGACCCATTTTTTGACCCCTAAATTTCGATACTAATACATCTACGGTACTCACGTGTCGAACACCTAAGTCTCGAAATGATAAATTGTTAAGGTGAAAAGGAAAGGTCGAAAGAAAAGGAACGAAAAAAGAAAGAACAAAATTTCTGAATCTCGCAACGAAATGATAATATCCAAAAAGATAGTACAAGGGAAAAATCTAAGATACATAGCAGTAAGAGTTACTATCCTAAGTATTACCATCAGCCTGGATAGTATAACTGCCCGTCCTAACAAATGTCGATAAATACACACTAGTGGTGCAGCGCAAATAAAATACTACCGTAGGTGAAAGCATCCAACTCATATCCTTGAGCTCCGAAGAACATCCAAAAAAACCTGTCTTTCTCAAACTACTTGAAAGAACTAAGGATTTTAGGCAAAGATAAAACCATGAGTCAAACATACGTCTAGTATAAGAAACCGAAGAAAAACAATCTGATATAATAGTATGTTTTAAGACCAACTGAATCACCAGAATGATTTTATCTTCAAAAGAACCAAAACCATATAATAAGTACATATGACTATATAATAGATAGTGTGTAGGGTATTGAATATAAATATAAAAAATAGCTATTCTGCTTGCATCTCACATCATAATAATATTAGGCATACAATTAAAACTGCTAAGGGTTATGTTCGCTTATATATTTCCATTGGATGTGCCCTTAGTATATCGAGGCAGACCTCCTGACAAGGGTTATAAACTACCTTCTGAAGCCTCGTATATCTCTAGCTAAAATATACCATAAAGAAAAGCATAATTGGACCATGCCCAAACACATGATGCTTATCATCAACTCTTGCTAGCAACATCTAAAAGCATCTCTACATATGGAGTTGATATAACCCTTGAGCTAGCTAAATCCACTGGCTATGCCCCCTACTATGTTTTTTTTATCATTTTCGATGTTGAAGTCACATTCGCATTAAGCATCTCAACACACGAGTCTTCATCACTCGAATAGGTCTTGGATCTCTTCATCGATTCCAACATCTCAACACATGAACCATCATCACTCGAACAGTTCACAAATCTCTCCATGGTTTCCATCATAACTCGTCTGATGAATGCTAACACATTGTTCTCTCTTTTGGAGTCATCCTCAAGATAGACAGTTCAACTCTATAGCACCGTTTGAAATTGTAACATCTCGGAAAATTATAAATAACCTATATTCAAATGTAAGGATTATTTAAATATTTGAATTAGGATTAAATATAGTTAATAGCCTTGTTTTAACTCCTTTTAATTAATAAATAATAATGGTGTAACGACCCAGAATTTTGACCAAATTAAATTGAGAATATTTAATTAATTTTAAATATTTGAACGATGATTTAATTTGAATTCCCGATTTAACTTTGAATTTGGCGATTAAAATTATAAAATTTAATCTATTGGCAGTCGAATAAAAAAGTTTTGAATCTACAATTTTAAGCTGAAGAAAAATATTTCGAAAGCTTTTAAAATTCGTATTGAGAATACTGAAGATGATAGAAGCTTCAGAATTTAATTTCGAACTGTTTTGTTCAGTTTTGAAAATAATCACTCGAACCGATATTTATAAAATAGTCAATTTTCAAACAGTCTCGGAATTCGACGAAACCAGTTCCATTGGGAACGGAATGTTGTATTATTGCTGGATTTCAATTTTCGTAATTTTCTGAGTTGATATGTGAGCACACGGAAATAAAACGCGTTAAAATAAAATGAGATTCGATTTAAATTTAAACTTTTAAATTGGTCAACAAACAACACGTTCGTCCCTTTTATCACGCGCTAAATTCACGCCGAGCATCACGGAAAAATCGTGCAACCATTCACGCAACCCATCCTTCTTCATTTTCAAATACTTTCCCTCATTCCTCAATTCTAATCGAAGAAAGAAAAAGAATGGGAGCCAATTAAAATGAAGTATCTCAATTTCCTTCCCTCTGCATAAATCAAAACACTATCTCGTTCAAAATTTCTGGCCGCGAACTAAAACTAGGGCGCGATGCTCTGAAGGGTTGGCGATTCGAACTTAATGGGAGGCAGCGCGACGGCGTGTCAGAGGGAGTGGCGAAGACGAAATCGATTTCTCGAGTTCGCAAGCTAGGGTTCGAGCTTGGATTCACGATCGAAGAAGCCAAAGTCGCGGCGAATTTCGCGACTGGGATGCCGGAAGCGTGGCGGCGAGGAGATGGCGCGCGAGTGCAGATGGTGGCAACATTCGCGAGTGTCGACACTGGGCGATGTCGTGTGGCATAGGGGCTGTTCGATTGGGGTTGGTGGCGCGTGCGAGCTCCAGGCCAAGGCGACGACTTCGATTGTATCAGAGGAGCTCGCGTGTCTCAAGTCGTGGGGGAAATCGAGATCGAGCAGGCAGTGGCGATCTGGAGTTTCGATTGACATTAAGGTAATCGTTTGATTACTTGCGTTCAATTGGAATTTATTTTATTTATTTTTGTATATTCACACATGAGTAAAAGAAATTTTTATTTTACAGTAAAGTAGATAAATACATATAGCAGTAGGATTTGGTAAACAACTGTGATCTATTTTTAATCTAATATATGTATACTCATTTAAAAGGAATTTTATCCTATTAGTGTTTAATATGTAGGCTAAACAGAAAAGGTATATAAGTGAAAATAATAAATTAGTACGAGAAAATTTAGTTTTAATTTGGAATTTCTAGTTAAACAAAAATTTAAGGAGATGGGAAAATCTGTTAAAAGGAGAAATAGCTTAAGTTAAATTTAATTATTTAAAAATAAAATTTATTAAAGAAAAAATTAGTTTAAATAAAACTATTGATTAATTAAACAATCAAGAACGGAAATTGGTTATTTGATTAGTTCGAGTGTTAATTAATTTGAATAAAATTGTTTATACCAGGTTGAAATCAAGAAAACAAATTGGATGGAAAATGAATGGCAAAATTAAAAGCTAAGGTGAGATTTTCTCACTCGAAGGAAAATTTTGAATTGCAGTTATTGATTGATTATTTGACTGTTTGGATTGTTGATATTAGATATAGTAGGATATATCTATATATATATAGCAATATATACATATTGGCATATGTATATATTGGATTGATGATTTCCCGCCTCATATAGCGGATGAGACCCTATTGCGCCGTTAGTAAGCGGATTTATAAAAACCTATATACCGCGATAATTCCGTACTGGAGCGGAATTGGTATTGTGCTAACATCTTTGGATGCAGGGAAACAGGTTGGAGGGATCCAACTGGACCCCTCACATTGATTGAATTTATTTCTATTGTGATATAAATCTGTGAATGATTATAGTGATGCTATTAATCATATTGATATCTGGAAATTGTTTGAAAGCTAAAATTTAGCTGAATGGATGTTTGACACCATTGGATTCCAAAGATAAACGAAATTGAATTTTTGAGATTCAAGTAGAAAATTTCTAAGTGAATCAATTTTTGAAATTGAAGAAATTTTGAAGAAAAGAATTTAAAAGTATAAAAGCTGTTTTTATAATCGTATTGAATAAATTCCAGAATAAAGTGAAAATGCTAAATAAATAGATTTCATAAAACAGTGATTTTGAATTGAAGAATTTAATTTAAATTTGGATTTTTAAATATATTGAAAGAGATAAAGAAATTTATTTTCTTTAAAAGGAATTTATTAAAAGAAGATAATCCAACTAGAAATTCAATTGGTAAATTGAAATAAATTGGGAAATCAATGTAAAATGATTTCAATTTGAAGAATCCATGTTAAAACAAAATATTGAATCATTTGAGAAAAAATGAGGAATTTACTTAGTAGTGATAAATAAATTTTTAAATCAATATCGAAATTGATTTGGGATTGAAGTTTTTATAAATAGAATTGAAATTTATAAAAGTTGTTTATAAATCCGAAATCACTTATTTTGATAAGTAAAATTGTGGAAGTTGACAAAAAGAAGATTTATAAGTCGAGGTTGTTATTAAAATAGAAATAGAATTTATAACCGTGTTTATAAATTCGAAATCGATTGAATTTGATAAATTAAATATAGAAGGTTATTAAAGGAAATATATTCGCGATTTTGGATAGCGAATTATTATTGAAATAAAATGTGTAGAGAGTATTGAAATATAGTTAAGTAAATTTTATTCACGATTTTGGACAGTGAATATATTATCGAATAAGATGGATTCATTTTTGAAGAAGTAATATTTTAAAAATGAAGTTAAACATTTTAAAGGTGTTTTAAAATGTGTTATGAATCGAAAGCATAGATTTCAACATTTATTGTTGAAATAGACGTTTTCGAGAAATAAGGAAATGGTGGACTATAACACTGTTGTTATAGTAAATGATTTCCGAAAGGAAATGTTTTTATCTAGTATTGGGATTTACATATCTATTTTTAATTTCGAATCCCTATACTAGTAATTTTTGAGTCGTCGTAACGATGTTTTACGTAACATTCGTTTTGACTCAAATTGATGTTGTTATAGAAAATAGATTTCCTTAAAGAATGAAATATATACTTAATTTTGATTTTAAGTATATCGAATATTTTCAAATGTTGAAAATAAATGATTTGTGAATTACTTATTTTTAAATAAGTATGGAAATGCTTTTCCAATATGAAATGAACTGTTTTGAGATTTTATCTTCAAAGATAAAATGAAATGTGGAAATTGATTTGAAATTGTTTTCAAACGGTTAAGTGTGGAAATTTTATATCTAGTAAAGATATTTTTTTTGGAAGATGAAATAATTTGGAAAATTATTTGGAATCTGATGATGTTGCGCATCTTTATTGATAGTTAAATAACCGACTATCAATAATTACCTTTAGATAGGTATTTGTTGTGAATTGGATGAATTGAATGCCACACTTATTTTTAAATAAGCGCTCACTATACGGGTTAGCCGGGAAAGGACCATGGGGTCGTATAACCCATTCCGAATATGTGATACGTCGTTATGAATTGCATTCGAAGACCGGTGTTGAAGACCGGATATTTTTGAAAACGGAAGGATTACCGTCGAGTTACTCTACATCGGCTGATCTCCGGTTTAGAGGTTTTTATCACCCTTAGTGACGGGAAGTCCTGACGTGATTGAAAATTATCCGGATGTGCAAGGGCTTCGTGAGAAGTGCCTTCGGTTCTGTTCGATCCCGGAACAGACTTATATGGATTGTGTGTCTGACGTTACAATTTGAGATATAAAGCTGATTTCTTTCAAATACATATCTGTTGGTGGCGGAGAATTTATTCTCTTAGCTTAACACCCTTCTCTGAAACGTACGAGCTCAGAGGTTATGTAGTTGAAATTTATCAGCGATATATCCCAATTTGGTAACGTGGCATACTGAGTGTTGCTGTGAAATGATCAGTGTTTGATCATTTGTGATATGATCATTTGTTTGATCTTATATCTTTGTGATCATAGGTTGATCATTTTGTTTGACCCGAAGCAGGGCTTTTTGAGAAAGCGTAGCTTTGTGGACGAGACTTCATCGAGCCTCACACCCCGGAAATGGTCGAAACAGGACGAATGCAGCAAGGTTCTAGGGAGTAGCGCCCCTTAGTGTATGTCATTCCTTCTGGATAAAGGTGGTATCATGGTATGGAGCCCAGATACTTAACCTCTGTGGTTACTGCATTATTATTATCTATGTGGTTGTTGCGAATCGGGGATCCTCGGGAAGATCGGTGACGATCGGGGGATGGCATACGCGTGTCAGTAGTTACCTATTTTTGCAGAGGTAACCCGGCCTTGTGTTGGCAGAGATCCGGTTAGGTTCTCGGGTCGTCTATTCCAGGGACGTACCCATCGTGGATAGGAAGTTCCTTAGCCTGACCATTTGTTGGAAATCCAAAGAAACAATACGCGACTTGTACGGTATTAGTTGTAGAACCTGCCATTTAATATGGTAGCTATAACAAGCATACTATAATGGTACCTATGCTGGCTAAGATTTATATTCTACTTTCGAAATGTTTTCTACACTAAGCACTAATAATAATATAAAAAAGAACTTGATTTTTTTGCGTAGTAAGCATCTTTGACTATCATAAGAAGAAATCTCCTCCAAGTCTGCGTTTGCATTGTGTGTGTGGCGGGAGGTCTTATGGTAGTTTCATTTTCCAAAAGCATTTCGATTTGACTTTAAAATTATCCTGTTGTTTATTTTAAAGAATAACTGTTTTACGATCTCACACCAGTCACCATGACTGACTCGGAGTTTATTGTTTCCCTTCTAAACTCTGGGTGCCCACCAATTTCCACACGGGCAGTCTAGAGTTAGATTATCAGGATATTCTGGATATTCTAGAGCTTTGGAGATAAGCTGGATGACGAGACGTAGTATTTGTATCTGATAGTATTTATTCCGCTGTGTATTCTGTATGAGGACAAGCCTAAAACTGTCCATTGTTGTACTGAGTTGTATATTGACTCTGACGATTGATGTATATATAAAATGATATAGTTCTTTGTTTTAAAGATTATTCATTTATCTATTATATATTGTTCCGCTGCGATGTGTAAGATTCTGATATTGTTTTTCTGTTCTGATGTTGTTCTGTTCAGTTCTTCTTCTTCTTTCTTTCTCTTTTTCTTCTATCTTTCTTCTATTTCTTTTTCTTAAACCCTCACTATTGGAGTTTCCGGCACTCGATTGCTCGGCAGTCGATAAAGTGAGTATCGATGTCGAATTTTCGAAAGTCGAAAATTTCGGTTTGTGACAAGTGGTATCAGAGCATATGGTTAAGCGACAACCCTGCTCTGTTGGGTGTTACTCATTAGAGATAGAGTCAGCAGTACTCTAGAATGAGTTGAGTGTAATAATAGATATGAGCGCGTATTTGTTATTTGAATATGAAATTGTTTTGTATTGTGTTGACTTATCGGTTGATTGTTTATGGATTCTGGTCGGTGCAGTCTAGCTAACTGTAATCGATAGGGGTTTCTAAACTCTTAAACAAGATAAACCGACACAGTATTGATTTTAAAACGGGTAAATGAAATAATTTTACCCAAAACTATTTTGTATAGAAAAGAAATGTTTTCTATGAATTACTATAGTATATGGTTGCATGGTTGTTAGAAGTGATAATATTAATCTATTATCATTGAAATTGAATAAGAAATTAAAAATCGTAACCCCAAAGTTAAGAAATTAATTCACATATAAATGAAATTTAAGAATGTAAATTATAAATGTGAATTGTAATTTAAAACGGAATTCCAGAGAAGTTTTTGGAAATGTTTTGAAAGGAACTTGAAAATTTTGGAGATTTGGAAAGTTAAATCATTTTTGGAGTTGAAAATGAATTTCGAAGGTTTTGAAAAAATATTTTGGAGAGTTGAAAGCTCTAAACTCTTTTAGGTCGCTGGAAAATAATTCCGATGATGATCGCGACATCACCGGTGTTCATTTTCGGGTTTCCAAAAGAGAAATTGTTGTCAAATTGTTTTAAATAGGAGTTGTTTGAAAATTTGGGTTTTTGTTTTGGAAATTCAAATGGAATTTGAATTGTTTTCAAAAATGATTTTTTTTTTGAAAATGTTGAAGAGACTCTGGAATGCTATATAAAGATATTTATGAATATTATTAAGTTGATAACTTATGCAATTTGAATTGTGATAGAATAAACTTAACTTAAAGAATGAAGTTAAATGAATGTAAGTACAAGTGAATCAATTAAATGAAATTGAAAGCTGAAAATATTTCGAATTCGTAAGCAAATGAATTAAATTGAATAATTATAAATGGAAGATGAATTACAATTCGTATGGGAATTGGAAATCCAGTTTAAATGTAAGTAGAATTAAAATAAATTGAATTGATATCAATTTGAATTAGTAATTGAAACTAATTTAAGATAGTGCAGTTGTAAATGACAGATAATTGATAAAATTCAATATTTCAGAATCGAAGTTAAATAGAATCCAAATTGAATTGAAATTGTGAAATAGAATCCAAATGAATTTGAAATGTAAACTTGAGTGAAAAGAATATATAACTTCAATAGAGAATTAAAAATGATGTAAGAAGTATATATTGAAAACTTTGAAATTGAATGTGCAAAATGGTTTGAATGCTGTAACTAGATATAATGGCTAGTAGATATACAGGTATACAGGGAATTGGATTTGATTTCAAAGACAATTCGAATTGCTCGAAAAGGTAAGTATTTGAGTTTTAATATGAGTTTTTGATGATTTCTCTCTAGCCGCTTGGCTTTTTCTTTTTCTTTTTGAAATCTGAGAGTCCGTAGGGACGTTTTGTAGTCGTACCGTATCAGCCGCGCAAAGGAGACGCTGACGAAATTTTTCAGGAATTTAGGGCGTTAGAAAATTTTTGAGAAAATTTTGAAAGTTTAAATTTGAATTTTGAATTCGAATTTGAATTTAGTAGTAAAACAATGTTGTTTGAAACTTAGAATTGAAGTTGGAAAAATTTTAGTTGAAATAATAAACGAATCTTTAGTAGAAAGATTTATTTTGATGAATTGATAAAACTATTAGATTGTGAAAGATAGTAGACGAGTTAAGGACCTTTTTCCCTAACTTGTAATTTCGAGGACGAAATTCTTTTAAGGGGGGAAGTTTGTAACGACCCAGAATTTTGACCAAATTAAATTGAGAATATTTAATTAATTTTAAATATTTGAACGATGATTTAATTTGAATTCCCGATTTAACTTTGAATTTGGCGATTAAAATTATAAAATTTAATCTATTGGCAGTCGAATAAAAAAGTTTTGAATCTACAATTTTAAGCTGAAGAAAAATATTTCGAAAGCTTTTAAAATTCATATTGAGAATACTGAAGATGATAGAAGCTTCAGAATTTAATTTCGAACTGTTTTGTTCAGTTTTGAAAATAATCACTCGAACCGATATTTATAAAATAGTCAATTTTCAAACAGTCTCGGAATTCGACGAAACCAGTTCCATTGGGTCCGGAATGTTGTATTATTGCCGGATTTCAATTTTCGTAATTTTCTGAGTTGATATGTGAGCACACGGAAATAAAACGCGTTAAAATAAAATGAGATTCGATTTAAATTTAAACTTTTAAATTGGTCAACAAACAACACGTTCGTCCCTTTTATCACGCGCTAAATTCACGCCGAGCATCACGGAAAAATCGTGCAACCATTCACGCAACCCATCCTTCTTCATTTTCAAATACTTTCCCTCATTCCTCAATTCTAATCGAAGAAAGAAAAAGAATGGGAGCCAGTTAAAATGAAGTATCTCAATTTCCTTCCCTCTGCATAAATCAAAACACTATCTCGTTCAAAATTTCTGGCCGAGAACTAAAACTAGGGCGCGATGCTCTGAAGGGTTGGCGATTCGAACTTAATGGGAGGCAGCGCGACGGCGTGTCAGAGGGAGTGGCGAAGACGAAATCGATTTCTCGAGTTCGCAAGCTAGGGTTCGAGCTTGGATTCACGATCGAAGAAGCCAAAGTCGCGGCGAATTTCGCGACTGGGATGCCGGAAGCGTGGCGGCGAGGAGATGGCGCGCGAGTGCAGATGGCGGCAACATTCGCGAGTGTCGACACTGGGCGATGTCGTGTGGCATAGGGGCTGTTCGATTGGGGTTGGTGGCGCGTGCGAGCTCCAGGCCAAGGCGACGACTTCGATTGTATCAGAGGAGCTCGCGTGTCTCAAGTCGTGGGGGAAATCGAGATCGAGCAGGCAGTGGCGATCTGGAGTTTCGATTGACATTAAGGTAATCGTTTGATTACTTGCGTTCAATTGGAATTTATTTTATTTATTTTTGTATATTCACACACGAGTAAAAGAAATTTTTATTTTACAGTAAAGTAGATAAATACATATAGCAGTAGGATTTGGTAAACAACTGTGATCTATTTTTAATCTAATATATGTATACTCATTTAAAAGGAATTTTATCCTATTAGTGTTTAATATGTAGGCTAAACAGAAAAGGTATATAAGTGAAAATAATAAATTAGTACGAGAAAATTTAGTTTTAATTTGGAATTTCTAGTTAAACAAAAATTTAAGGAGATGGGAAAATCTGTTAAAAGGAGAAATAGCTTAAGTTAAATTTAATTATTTAAAAATAAAATTTATTAAAGAAAAAATTAGTTTAAATAAAACTATTGATTAATTAAACAATCAAGAACGGAAATTGGTTATTTGATTAGTTCGAGTGTTAATTAATTTGAATAAAATTGTTTATACCAGGTTGAAATCAAGAAAACAAATTGGATGGAAAATGAATGGCAAAATTAAAAGCTAAGGTGAGATTTTCTCACTCGAAGGAAAATTTTGAATTGCAGTTATTGATTGATTATTTGACTGTTTGGATTGTTGATATTAGATATAGTAGGATATATCTATATATATATAGCAATATATACATATTGGCATATGTATATATTGGATTGATGATTTCCCGCCTCGTATAGCGGATGAGACCCTATTGCGCCGTTAGTAAGCGGATTTATAAAAACCTATATACCGTGATAATTCCGTACTGGAGCGGAATTGGTATTGTGCTAACATCTTTGGATGCAGGGAAACAGGTTGGAGGGATCCAACTGGACCCCTCACATTGATTGAATTTATTTCTATTGTGATATAAATCTGTGAATGATTATAGTGATGCTATTAATCATATTGATATCTGGAAATTGTTTGAAAGCTAAAATTTAGCTGAATGGATGTTTGACACCATTGGATTCCAAAGATAAACGAAATTGAATTTTTGAGATTCAAGTAGAAAATTTCTAAGTGAATCAATTTTTGAAATTGAAGAAATTTTGAAGAAAAGAATTTAAAAGTATAAAAGCTGTTTTTATAATCGTATTGAATAAATTCCAGAATAAAGTGAAAATTCTAAATAAATGGATTTCATAAAACAGTGATTTTGAATTGAAGAATTTAATTTAAATTTGGATTTTTAAATAGATTGAAAGAGATAAAGAAATTTATTTTCTTTAAAAGGAATTTATTAAAAGAAGATAATCCAACTAGAAATTCAATTGGTAAATTGAAATAAATTGGGAAATCAATGTAAAATGATTTCAATTTGAAGAATCCATGTTAAAACAAAATATTGAATCATTTGAGAAAAAATGAGGAATTTACTTAGTAGTGATAAATAAATTTTTAAATCAATATCGAAATTGATTTGGGATTGAAGTTTTTATAAATAGAATTGAAATTTATAAAAGTTGTTTATAAATCCGAAATCACTTATTTTGATAAGTAAAATTGTGGAAGTTGACAAAAAGAAGATTTATAAGTCGAGGTTGTTATTAAAATAGAAATAGAATTTATAACCGTGTTTATAAATTCGAAATCGATTGAATTTGATAAATTAAATATAGAAGGTTATTAAAGGAAATATATTCGCGATTTTGGATAGCGAATTATTATTGAAATAAAATGTGTAGAGAGTATTGAAATATAGTTAAGTAAATTTTATTCACGATTTTGGACAGTGAATATATTATCGAATAAGATGGATTCATTTTTGAAGAAGTAATATTTTAAAAATGAAGTTAAACATTTTAAAGGTGTTTTAAAATGTGTTATGAATCGAAAGCATAGATTTCAACATTTATTGTTGAAATAGACGTTTTCGAGAAATAAGGAAATGGTGAACTATAACACTGTTGTTATAGTAAATGATTTCCGAAAGGAAATGTTTTTATCTAGTATTGGGATTTACATATCTATTTTTAATTTCGAATCCCTATACTAGTAATTTTTGAGTCGTCGTAACGATGTTTTACGTAACATTCGTTTTGACTCAAATTGATGTTGTTATAGAAAATAGATTTCCTTAAAGAATGAAATATATACTTAATTTTGATTTTAAGTATATCGAATATTTTCAAATGTTGAAAATAAATGATTTGTGAATTACTTATTTTTAAATAAGTATGGAAATGCTTTTCCAATATGAAATGAACTGTTTTGAGATTTTATCTTCAAAGATAAAATGAAATGTGGAAATTGATTTGAAATTGTTTTCAAACGGTTAAGTGTGGAAATTTTATATCTAGTAAAGATATTTTTTTTGGAAGATGAAATAATTTGGAAAATAATTTGGAATCTGATGATGTTGCGCATCTTTATTGATAGTTAAATAACCGACTATCAATAATTACCTTTAGATAGGTATTTGTTGTGAATTGGATGAATTGAATGCCACACTTATTTTTAAATAAGCGCTCACTATTCGGGTTAGCCGGGAAAGGACCATGGGGTCGTATAACCCATTCCGAATATGTGATACGTCGTTATGAATTGCATTCGAAGACCGGTGTTGAAGACCGGATATTTTTGAAAACGGAAGGATTACCGTCGAGTTACTCTACATCGGCTGATCTCCGGTTTAGAGGTTTTTATCACCCTTAGTGACGGGAAGTCCTGACGTGATTGAAAATTATCCGGATGTGCAAGGGCTTCGTGAGAAGTGCCTTCGGTTCTGTTCGATCCCGGAACAGACTTATATGGATTGTGTGTCTGACGTTACAATTTGAGATATAAAGCTGATTTCTTTCAAATACATATCTGTTGGTGGCGGAGAATTTATTCTCTTAGCTTAACACCCTTCTCTGAGACGTACGAGCTCAGAGGTTATGTAGTTGAAATTTATCAGCGATATATCCCAATTTGGTAACGTGGCATACTGAGTGTTGCTGTGAAATGATCAGTGTTTGATCATTTGTGATATGATCATTTGTTTGATCTTATATCTTTGTGATCATAGGTTGATCATTTTGTTTGACCCGAAGCAGGGCTTTTTGAGAAAGCGTAGCTTTGTGGACGAGACTTCGTCGAGCCTCACACCCCGGAAATGGTCGAAACAGGACGAATGCAGCAAGGTTCTAGGGAGTAGCGCCCCTTAGTGTATGTCATTCCTTCTGGATAAAGGTGGTATCATGGTATGGAGCCCAGATACTTAACCTCTGTGGTTACTGCATTATTATTATCTATGTGGTTGTTGCGAATCGGGGATCCTCGGGAAGATCGGTGACGATCGGGGGATGGCATACGCGTGTCAGTAGTTACCTATTTTTGCAGAGGTAACCCGGCCTTGTGTTGGCAGAGATCCGGTTAGGTTCTCGGGTCGTCTATTCCAGGGACGTACCCATCGTGGATAGGAAGTTCCTTAGCCTGACCATTTGTTGGAAATCCAAAGAAACAATACGCGACTTGTACGGTATTAGTTGTAGAACCTGCCATTTAATATGGTAGCTATAGCAAGCATACTATAATGGTACCTATGCTGGCTAAGATTTATATTCTACTTTCGAAATGTTTTCTACACTAAGCACTAATAATAATATCAAAAAGAACTTGATTTTTTTGCGTAGTAAGCATCTTTGACTATCATAAGAAGAAATCTCCTCCAAGTCTGCGTTTGCATTGTGTGTGTGGCGGGAGGTCTTATGGTAGTTTCATTTTCCAAAAGCATTTCGATTTGACTTTAAAATTATCCTGTTGTTTATTTTAAAGAATAACTGTTTTACGATCTCACACCAGTCACCATGACTGACTCGGAGTTTATTGTTTCCCTTCTAAACTCTGGGTGCCCACCAATTTCCACACGGGCAGTCTAGAGTTAGATTATCAGGATATTCTGGATATTCTGGAGCTTTGGAGATAAGCTGGATGACGAGACGTAGTATTTGTATCTGATAGTATTTATTCCGCTGTGTATTCTGTATGAGGACAAGCCTAAAACTGTCCATTGTTGTACTGAGTTGTATATTGACTCTGACGATTGATGTATATATAAAATGATATAGTTCTTTGTTTTAAAGATTATTCATTTATCTATTATATATTGTTCCGCTGCGATGTGTAAGATTCTGATATTGTTTTTCTGTTCTGATGTTGTTCTGTTCAGTTCTTCTTCTTCTTCTTTCTTTCTCTTTTTCTTATATCTTTCTTCTATTTCTTTTTCTTAAACCCTCACTATTGGAGTTTCCGGCACTCGATTGCTCGGCAGTCGATAAAGTGAGTATCGATGTCGAATTTTCGAAAGTCGAAAATTTCGGTTTGTGACAAATGGTGAAATCAGTTTGTAAATTTATTTACATTAATAAATAGTTCGAATAAATAACTATAAAATCAATTGTTAATTAAACGACTTTATTTTTAATGATGTATTTCTAAATGAATTTATAGGATTTTTCCATAGTTTTTAATTTGAAAATATTTAGATTATCATTTGACGTATCTTTCGGCAAACGATGGTATTTTTGAAATTCTATAGAATAAGATAACCAGTGTATTTATTGTTGTTTTGGGATCGTGTTGCATTTTTCTGGACGATCATACTTTTGTTTTTGTCATTCGCGATTTGTACGCGAATGAAATACTATGTACCGAGATGCTGGAACTTGTAAAATTAACATCACTTAACACTTAGAATTTTCCTCATTTACCTTTCCCTCTTGTCATTTTCACTTTCCCTCCTCTTTTCTATTTACTATAAAAAGAAAATTTAACTAACTATCTTCAAGATTATTTCTAAAATCATCCACTCATCGAAAAATTAAATCGTCAGATCGAGTTTGTAGGGTCATAGGGCTCGAATCCATGTGTGTATTGTTGTGTGCGTTATCGATTTAGGGTGATCTTCCTTACATAGTGAAGCTAGGGTTTTGATTTGAGGATGATTTAGGTGGCGTTAGTCAAAGTGGAAAATGTCGTTGAGTTTCCCTTGTCAAGTAGCATGGAAAGAGTAAGTTTGGAGTTGTGTGAACCATGTTTGGGCATCACGTCATTTCTATTGTAGAGACACTATAGGTCGCAATCTCTATAGGTGGTCGAGTGTAGAAATTTTGTGTCTGAGGCGAAGCATTTGCGAGGAGAAGGTGTTTGGAAGTGGTTTAGTTAGATTCCATGGTCCGAGGAGGCGAGGAGAGAGGTTGGAATGCACGATATAGTTGCATGTACAGTGGTTACTATGTGTGCACCATGCACTTTTTTTATTTGGGGAAGATGTGGATTATTTGTTAATAAGGATAATTAAAATTTTAATTAAGTAATTAATTGATTTGATCTATGTCGAATCTTATAAAATGAATATCTCACTCATAAGAGGTTGGATTCATACGTGGTCTTTTGCATTAGACTCGTATCGTTGTTTTCTACGCATTGGAGTTAGATTCGTTGAATTTGGAGCTAAAAGAATTTTGAGCTAAAATCAAACGTCGTTCAATTTTAGATCAAACCGAAACGCGAAGGCATCAACTAAAATTTTGATGAGTTTACTCACCTTTAAAAAACTATATGATATCCGTATTACTATTATATTTGTTAAATGCATGGATAAAAGTTTATATATTTTTGTTTGATTGTTTGTTTGGATTTGATTCCTGCATATGTGTGATTTACATGGGACTTTTGTATAGAGACCCTAAATGGTTTCTCGCCAGTATCGATTTATTTATATTCTTATGTTGCTTATATTGATGTTTGGGTGAAATAATTGTGACATCTGTTTGATTTATGTAAGTGTCATTATAGCAATTATCGCTATATCAATATTTATGAAATATCATCTCCTTAAACATGTGTTGAACTTATGCTTGTATTTTTACAAAATAAATGTTTGGTTGTGGTTTTGCCCTTTTAAAGTTGTTTAAACTATATTTTTATGTATTTTTGAGAATTTCGAATTAAAGGTTAAGTGTTGTTTTAAATTTATAAAAGCATTTTAAATTTGATTTATTATCTTCGAAGATAATAAATGTTGTTTTAAAGTTATAAATGACGGTTTATAAATGAGAAAACCTTTTAAAAGGAATGTTTTAAAAATAAAGCTAAGTGTAAATTGTTTTGGGCATACAATGAACAATGTTTTAATTGCATTTATTTTTTACCCTTCTTTTTAATACACTTCGAAATATAATTAGCCATTTAAAGGAATATTTTAAAGAGTGTTTTCTAAAAGTGTTTGACAAATATTTGTGATGTGACATTTAAGCACAAGTGTGAATCAAATGTTTTAAAAGTTTGATTCGTTTACTGAAAATATTTAATCTTACACTTAGCACTAAATGTTTGAAGGAATTCTTGCTATTTTAAAGTGAAGAATATTGTCGTGACAAGGTGGGAAGCAACACTGCCCTTACTTGTCCGGCTTCTTTGTTTTCCCCGGGGTAGTGCTAGTTCAGGGTCGACAAATTGTGATAATTGTAGAAGATTTAATTTTCATATATGAGTAGTTTGTTATTCTCGATAGTTGACTTATTGACTATCTATTCAGCTATCTTCTTTGTATTCGTCGATTCAAGATGATTTTGTTGCTCGCTTGGGGCATTTAAACTCTTATTATTCTTAAAGTTATGAATGATGTTGAGTCAAGATAGGAAACAACATTGCTTTAACTTGTCCAGCTTCATTGTTTTCCCCGAGGTAAAAGTTTGTTTCTGATGGTTGATTCATAGACTGTTGATTTTGATATTCTTCTTTGTGCTATGTCAATTTAAGACGATTGTTTTCATTTTGAGCACTTGCATTCAACACCATGGATAAGTAAAACGAAAGAGCGAGTGGGAGCCAAGTCATTATGGGTTTCACCCATTAGGATATATTCACATTTATCTTGAGATTTGTTTGTAGCATGCGTGCGGTGATGTGAGTATATTCGGATGCATGTGTTAAGTGTATGAGGTCTACGTTGGAAGTTCTCGAGAGTGTTGCATGTTTGGCATGGGCTGTTAAGTGTATTTTATCTAGAGGTATACTTTCGGTGTAGGGGTGAATCCTCCTAGTCATGTTGGATAAATTCATTCTCCTTGTTTGATTTGAATCATAGAGTTAATCCTTTCTTAGTTGCATCAAGAACTGCTTGAGCTATTCTCTACGTTTAATTACTTATTTCAATTCTTTAAGTTTGGATTTTGATCTTATCTGTGTCTATCCTATCTTGTTTGGATTGTTGTTCTGATTTGTTTTCCATTTCTTCATGTATGGATGTTCTTCTTCTAAGGAAAAACACATTCCATGTTTAATGGTGTGGTCTCATAGAATTATTATATTTTCCCCACATTTCTTGAGTTTTCCCACACTGGTTTTCCAGAACGATCCGGGTGTTATTTTATTATAATGCATGGGTCAGATTGATTTTTTTCCAAGTTGTCATTGGTGGGGCATAGAGCTTACGGAGAGAGCTAGATGTTCACCTACCATAGTTTTATTTTCCGTTGTATTATTATGTATACCCATCAGCAATTGTAAGGCCAGGAAGTTATAACTTTCCAGACTGATGAGGTTTGTTTTTAACTCTTATATACTATGTATCTTAGAGTGACAACTTTTGTTGTCTTCGTTATATTATATGTTGGCGTTCCTGCATTTGTTAAAGTAACAGCGTGATATGGGACTCTCACATTGTGAACGATGTGATGAAGCTTTGTCTCTCACCCCTACACGTCCCTTTATGGGCTAGTTGAGAAGTCGAGAGGCTGGCTGTAAAATCAGGAACGAGGTTACCATTTGTAGTCACCTCCAAGGAGGAAAACGTTAGATTTGGTATCAAAGCTGAAGGTTAAGCGAGAATCTTGGCTTTGGTAGGGTATGGCTCAATAGAGATAGGGTAAGTAACACCCTAGAATGAGTTGAGAGTATTATATATATGAGAGTGTATTTGTTATTGCTATATAAATGTATCGTGTAAATTAGTCTGTTAAGTTCGAATTTTGAATTCTGGTCGAGATGTGGGACACCACGGTGTCAATAGGGATTTCAAAACACTTGAACAAGGCAAACAGACACGATATTGATTTTTGAAAAATTTGGTAAATGAAATATTTTACCTAGGATTACATATTTTATATACATAAAGGAATAATTTTCAAATTTATATAGTTATTTATGGTTTGTTTGTCTGTTAATGATAATATTTCTTCACTATCATTATTATTTTATTTTTCATGCTCAGATAGTTTATAATCATTGACTATTCTTTGTTGATTTTTAATTTATGCTTAACTAGTTTATGAGCATTTATTGTTTGATACTTGTGACTACATTAAAATGAATCCCTTGTGAATTAAGTTTCAGAATTTGACTATAAGGTGTGTAGTAAAAATGTTAAGTTAAAAGTCATCTTTTAATAAAATTGTTTAATCTAACCTAAATGGGAGGATAAGACATTTAGAGAATAAATATTTGTGAAAAGTTTATTATAATAAAGGAAATTTATTATAATATAAGACGACATTAAAGGAACATTTTATATGAATATGGTATATAAAATGATTTATGTGATTTATAAAAGGTATTTTATAAGTAAATAGGGTATTTCAGAATTTAAATCCCGGTATTGCTTAAAATGATTTCAAAAAGATTTTGAGAAAAGTATTGGTAGTATTATTGGAAATATTTGTAAGTATAAATACTTTAAAGAGAATTTTTAAGAAAGATACATTTTCTTTGCATAGTTCGGGGAAAACATCTAATTAATTTTGTGGTAATATGAATAATCTTCTAAGGGACGATCGGCTGTTTGCTTGGGCGAACGTTGTAGTGCACATAGTAAATAATTCTCTTTATCATTGTGTTATAGTTCGATTCCGAACGAACCTAAAGCGTGTGTTAGTGAATGAACTTTTAAAAGTTATTCTACATATAGAAATACATAGTATGATTTCAAAAAAGGTTTTAAATAAAAACAGGGTATTTAGTTCTTAAGTTTCCCTAAAGGAAATTGATTTAAAATAAAAGGTACTATAATGAAAAAATGTTTTGATAAATGAAATTTGTAAATCTTTGATAGAAAATAGATAATTTAACTCAAGTTTTTAAATGGGTTAAATTAGATAGGAAGGTTTTAATAAGCATTGTTTTATTTAAAACCATAGTTTATATTTAAACATCTAAGTCTCATAAACTATTTGATGTTATTGGACCAACCCATAAACCTCTTTCCTTAGAACACACTAAGATAAAAAGGTCGAAGTAGTCCACTTGGTTTTAAGACCTATATTTTGTTTGGGCCTCCATTTGAATTTTGAAATAAAATAAAATAAAAATAAATAATAAAATAAATAAAATAAAATTGACATTTTGTATATACTCTTAGGATGTCGAAGAGTATTATACAAGTAAATAAAAGTGCAGTAAGTGTTTAATTTAATGTTTTATAAAGATGAATCTTTATAAAATGTTTGTAAACTTAAATGAAAATTTATGAAGTATTTCATAAATAAATATTGCATTGAATGAAATATTATAAGTGAAAATGAAAGTGATTCAGAAAAAGATTGGTGTAGTTAAGAAACCAATAAAATTAAGTATGTAAATTATACGTAGATCACTTTATTCGCATGGTTCTTGATCTTGATTCGGGTACATAACTTCGGGGTGATTCACACTAGTCCAAAAGAGGATTTCTCGATTGATTTTTGTCAGCAAACACTTTATTTGGATTCTCGATATGATACTGAGGTTTTCTATCATAGTATATGGCTATGTAAGGAGATTGAAGGTTTCTAATCAACGATCCTGATCGGAGTCCGCACTAGGGAGGTCAAGTGAGCGATACTAGTTCGGAAGTAAAGTTTATGTATTCGAGCGAGTGGTCGGATCAGATATTGCGTACAAATGATTATGTACATGGCTTAAGTATATTTGTATGCTTTGTTGTATGGCTTAGAAAAATTTGGGGAGTGAATTTCAATTTTGTTTAAGGGAGCTCAGATAATCTTCTAAGCCATAACCAAAAGCTAATGAGCACAATGGTATGCTTAGGAAATTATCTATATCCTTGGACGATCGAGAAAGTTGTGAACCTAAGCAAAATCTTGTTTGTTAGTCATTTAAAATTTTAAATGATGTTCAATGTTTGTTTATTCCTTTATGGATTTTGATTTGATTGATGGTGTGATTTTATAGACTACGGTTTATAAAATTGTTGTTTATTAGGACTTAAATCCCGGTGCTTTTAAAAAAGTAATTTCGAAAGAATTGGAGAAAGAAATAATAATGGTATTATTTTGAAATATTTGGTGAAGTATGATTATTTCAAGATATTTGAAAAGAGTTTTTTAAAGTGATTTTTCAAATATTTATTATGACTAAAGTTGGGCGATTGGGAATTTTCCGATTTGGAAGACTCGCCGGGTATATTTGTTTACTCTAGTTATTGTTTTAGGAGGAACCGGAATACCACTGAATTCTCCATGCTATTTTGATTCTAGAGTTATATCATGCTTCGGTAAGAGGCGCACCCTCCTTGTCATAATTGATCTTGGTTTTGATATATTTTTCTTTGGGGGAATTTGAAAATATATTTCAATTATAAAAACTCGGGCATCGAGTTTTAAAATTATCTTTTAAAAAGGTTGGATGCTTAGTATTTTGTTATAGAGTATTCTCTGTACTTTTATTACATATGGTTGTTATATTGCTTTTGGTTGCATGTGGCTTTATATCACACTATAGTTGCATCATTATTATAAGTTGCATCATATTGCCTTATTGTATATGGTTGTTATATTGATTATGTTGCTATTGCTTATGATAAAATAGCTTGTATATTGCTTTTTGTCAGCATGATTCTCTTTTGGACTATGTAAGTACAAGATAGGTATAGGGAAGCAAGAGATTACTATTAGATTTCTTGTTCACCTGCATTCGCATCCAGATAGTAAGTTGCTTGTCAAAAATCAAACGCAAAAGAGGTACGTAGTAGATTTAGAGATTGGTGATTGATTGATGATTTTATGCCTCATATATAAGAGGCCACTTTTGGGCTTTTGTTTTCATTTTGATTTGGGCCGATTATAGTTTTTTCGGATCTAGCCGTGCAAAGGAGATGCTACCGAAATTTTTCGTAATAAGGAACTTAAAAACCTAAGGGTGAGGCGACATTTTCTTCCTTCGGAAATTTTGGGGATGAAATTCTTTTAAGGGGAATGTAACATCCTGGAAAAAAGATAAATAACTTATATTCAAATATATGGATTATTTAAATATTTGAATTGGGAATTAAATATTAATTAAATGGATTTAATAGCCTTATTTAACTCCTTTTAATTGATAAATAATAATGGTTAACTCATTTTATAAATTTAATTACAGTAATAAATAGTTCAAATAAAAAAATAGAAAATCAATTGTCAATTAAACGACTTGATTTTAATAACGTATTTGTAAATGAATTTATAGGAATTTTCCATAATGTTTAATTTGGAAAATATTTAAATTATCGTTTGACATATATTTTGACAAACGATGCTATTTTTAAAATTTCGTAGAATAAGATAACCTGTGTATTTTATTGTTATTTTGGGATTGTGTCGCATTTTTATGCGCGATTGTATTCTTGTTTTTGTCATTCGCGAATGAAATGCTATGTAGCGAGGTGCCGTAATTTGTAAAGTAAACATCACTAAACACGTAGGCTTTTCCTCATTTACCTTTTCCTCTCATCATTTTCACTTTTCCTCCTCTTTTCTATTTACCGTAAAAAGAAAATTTAACCCACCATCTTCAAAATTATTTATAAAATCATCCACTCAACGAAAAATTAAATAATCGGATCCGTTGAGTTTGTAGGGTCGTATGCTTCGAATCCATATGTCACTGTTGTGTATGTCATTGAGTTGGGGTGATCGACCCTAAACAGTGAAGCTAGGGTTTTGATTTAAACACGATCTTGGCGACGTTAGTCGAAGTGGAGGATTCCGTTGAGTTTCCCTTATTGAGGAGCATAAACAGAGTATGTTTGGATTTGTGCGATCCACGTTTGGGCATTGCGTCATTTCTACTGTAGTGCACTAGGGCTAACACTAGGGCTACCAGTAGCGATATCTATAGTGGGGTAGAGTGTAGAAATTTTGGGTCCGAGGCAAAGCATTCGCGAAGAGAAGGTGTTTGGAAGTGGTTTTGCGAGATTCCATGGTCGAGGAGGCGGGGTATGACGACTTCCCAACAGCACCGATGCTCGTACAACCAAATAGTGCGTTGCTAGAGCATCTGGCCGATGTAGGAGATTTTTCAAGGGAAAGAAAAAGAAATAAATATGAGGAATATAAGAAGAGAAGGGAATAGAAGAAAAGAGAAAGAAATAAAACATCACACAATCACATAACATGTCGTATATCTCACAGCGCATCATATAAAATATAAAAGTAAACATCTCAAATATTAAAAGGTGAGATAGTAATAACTATATAAACCACATAATTAGAGTACACAGGCTCATACAGTTATACAAAACAGTAATAGAGTTTATACAACTAGTAGATAAACTTAACTGATAAACTATCTCTAATAATTATACATCAACATTGTCAAGGCTCCACAATGTCACACAGCGGAATAAACAATAATAAACTCAAAATATATATATGAGAAAGCCTCACCATCTGCTAGTCCATCTGCACAGCTCCAAGTGCTATTTACACCTGCTATCTAGTCTACTTATTTAAGAGCACCTGAGATAATAAGAAGCAAAGGATAAAACCGCGAATCAGACAACAGTCTGTTGTGAACGATAAATAATCTCAAAACACTATAAAAGTCGGAATAGTATACGGAACAGAGGGTATGGAGAATCATACCTGATATGTCCTTGCATCCACAGAGTTAGCACATATAAAGATATATGCTACTCTATGATAGTCATCATGGGTGTACTACACATCAAAGTACTAAGGATAACTAGATATGAGCATCGGTAATATCAACATCGTATGACATCCCAAATGTGATAGAAACAGTCAAAAAAAAACATGGCATCCATCATCCATCCTCACATTCACTCACTCGGTGTGTTGTATATATGATGCTTATATGACCTCATTAAAGGATCAAGGACTACTCAACGTCTCGGTTTCTCAAAACTCGAATCCATGCCACTCAATAGGCCAAGAACTAGAATACCATCATAGTCCAAGTTACAGATCAAAACATCATGCGATCCAAGGCCATCAACACCCAAATGAGCATCCTCACTTTCCCTCTGCTTGACGAGTACACATCGAAACCTACAAATATCAACTATTCCTTTGCACACGTCGTCTATAGCAGAGCTCACCTGGAACTACCCTTACAACTCCTATTTGAAGTCGCGCAGTTGGGAACTACTCTAGACAACCATCATAAGACATAAAGTGTCATTATGCATCCCATAGCCTTCCTCCGACATCCTCTCAATATGACTCATAGTCAACTACTCTGCATCTTGAAGTACAGCTATCCATTGTCGAAGCCATCACTTCCCATCATGGAATGACATCATCAAACCATGGAGTCATCACGATGAAGCATCGTTGTTCGCTTTACCGCCAGAACCACTCGTCGAAGAGCCATATCATCAATGTCAAACATCAAACAAACAAATGAATCATCATATCCTGCTCCTGGAAACTGCTCCATCGTCTATGTCAAAATTGGCCAAATTGACCATCATCAATAGTGGCAGATATCAACCGCTCCAAAGTAGTCGATAACAACCACTTTGGTCGTGTACTTAAACAAAAATTGTTAAATACAAACCGAATTAAAATGTCCGACATCTTCTCGGAAGTCCGAAGCGTGTCTCCAAAGGCCACCGTGCTTTACCTTCAGATCAGTCGACATGCACAATACTCTATGCACGAAATCCTGTCCTATGGGATATATTCTAATCCTATATCGCCTTTCAACGGCGTTTTCAACCAACTACCAAACAAACTAGCATACGTGCAACCAACAAGCATACTAACGTCTATAATAGCCTACATACATCTATGATAATACAATCCATCTAAAGCAACCAATGTGGGATAATGTGGGATTAATATTAAAATAGCCTAAATCTATCAATATCAACGAAATAGCCCGCAAATGGGAGAGACGTGTTATTTAATTTAAAACCATTTTAAAATACTTTTAATTATTTTTATATAATAAGATATAGGTTTAAAGTTAGAAAACATTTCAAAGCATTGTTTTAATACTATACTAACAGTCATAGTATAGTAAGAGACCATATCACTCATCGCAACTAAATCTGACCAAACCATAGCCAAGTCATAAAGCTCTCCATCACAAGAGCAATGCAAGAAACGACATCCAAAACGACCTCATATGCAAAAGATATAGCGTGTATAAGTTTCACGATTACATAATTAATTAACTAAACTAAATAACTAATTATACTAATTACCTTACTAATTATCTTCCCCGACTTAATCTTCTCCTGTACATGCACAACCAAAGAGAACCCACCACGCCATGTGCACATTTATAGTGATATGGAGCTCCGTCGCATGAAATTGAATACCGTCTTCACCGTTAAACTACTCATCCGATGCTTGACCCGCCAGCACCAAAATCCCTTGCCTCGGCATCTCCGATAGTAACGGGACATTTTCTTTAGGCTTCGGCCTATGTACGGTAGTAATTTGCAAACGATGACCGGACTTCCAATCGATGATACCGATACGTGCATGTCGCCAAGCTAAGCTCGCATGTGACCTCCATTTCGCCTAACTCTGCCCCACTCGGCCACAAAGCAAACCCTAGATTCGCTATTATGTACAGCCGTCCCAAAACTATGATCGAACTCGATGAAGTGGATACAGGTTGAAAATATTTTTGATACGAGTTCAATGGAGGTGGAATCGGTATTTTTCGTGGAGTATTTTATCGGATATTGGTTTTTGAATGAGTATAGATAGATGGCGGCCATTGTTTTCTTCTTGGAGGCAATGCAATAGTGAACAACCAATAGGAGATAAGGGTTTTGGATAATATATATTCATATAATATTCATTTTATTTAATTTCTCAAATAAAATGATCGTGCACTTCAAACTCGTACGGTCAAATGGTTCGTACGATCAAAAACGAAACTCATCTACGTGCATGACCTCATTTTTTAGGTCCAGATGGTATAAATTTCATCGCTATTCGAGATTGCGCTCCAAGATGATAATTTCACACTTTTCAAGACCATTTTGACCATTGGATCATTCAATCCCCAAATATAGTGATCTATATATTTATTTTAATTTGCAACGTCGATACGAACTCAACAAAAGTGGTCTCGAGTACTGATACGATCATATGCAAAAAATCGCATTTTTGGGACCATCGATTCTTTAACGATTCAATATTTCAATAAAACATTTAAATATCCAATCGTTAAAAATATGGGTCGTTACATTATCCCCTCCTTAAAAGGATTTCATCCTCAAAATCCCAAGGACGAAGCAATACAACCCAATACCCTCACATAAGTAATAATACAAGAGAAGTTGTCACTTATCAACTCTACAACAATCACTCAGAGCGATCACAGCAAAGGGAATAGACTTGGAATCTGCATGGGGCCATCATCCTGAACCCTAAGTACAATTTTTATGAAATCCCAAATCAATGTAGCTAAACCAAACGTCTATTATGCACTTATTTCCAAGGGAGCGGACAATGGAAAACAAATGTGCCAACTCACTAATCGCAAGGTAAGTCAACTAAATATCATATATTGCCGACTCTCTCAACTATTAGCAACGTCTAATATCATACAAATTGACTTTTCTCTCAATTTTGGCTTATGTTATTGAAAATTTGGACAGTACCTCCTTTGTGTGGCTAGGTCTGGGAAAAATCCCGATACAACATAAACGTATATACATCTCATATCTGAGGCATTTTATTTTCAAGGACAACCAAACATATATCACCAAATCTACGCTACAAGTGTTGCATACCTTGTTTATAGCAAGGGCATTTTATTTAGATGCGAATATAAATGGATAAGCATCTAAATAGCCAACACTTTCTTCCATGTACTTGATCAATTACTCAATAAAGAGGATTAAGCACAATAGCAACATCATGATGTGAATAAGTATACTAGATCACATATATGTCCATCGTCTCAAAATAAATGTGTTATATTAAATCATAATTATCCCGCATGTCTAACAACTATATAAGTACAAGTAATCATGTCTAATGCCAAAAATCAAACATCAAATAGGCATACATAAGATCAAACATCAAAAATAACATCCACGCTATCCTAGCATTTAGGATACAAAACTATCTAGTATAAAATATCAAATATGATATTCAATATGAAAGCTGATGGAAAAATGGAAATCGTCTTTGCTTTCACTCCACTAAAACTTTACTGCTCCATCACCTTCCTTCTAACTTGTTTCGTATCATGTCTATAGGTACGAATATGCCTACGAGGTCTCGAAGTTCCTGGTTTAGCCTCGATATCATCTAGTCAATTTGGTGCCAAATTTCAAAACGCCTTTTGTAAGTTCTCCCAAAACCCAATATCGAACAATAAGTTCTGACCACTTACAATGCTCCTGGCACACAATGGAATCATATTATCCATTCCCATTCCATCTACGAATCTCAGGTGGTCGTAGTAACCACTTGACTTCGTCTGTTCAGCGTCTACTAGCTGACAATTCATTCATCTTGAAATGAATGCCCAATGTCCTTCTTTATCCCTTTCCAATAAAATGTCTATCTCATATCTCAGTGCATTTTATTATCATCGGGATGTATAGTTAATCTCGAACAAGTACCCTTTGCTAGTATCTCATTCCTCAATCCAATTACATCGGGAATAAACAATATCTCATCCATACGAAGTCAACCATCTCGATCGAGTCTATACCGTATCACCTCTATAGACACCACTCATTCCTCTAATTTAGCCATGATCTCCACTAGTCTAGCTTCACAGCTCTAATTAGTACTGATCCTCTAAACAAAGTAGGTCTGATAGTCAAATTGGTCAACATCTTTGGCACTAGCTCACATCAAGTTCTGCAGTCATAACCAGTGATAAACTTAAGCAATGCCAACTCTAGGAATATCGCTCCTAACTGGTATGTCTTCCTCTCGAAGAAGTAACAATCACATTTCCCATTTGGTCGCACAGGAAATATCAAATCCATAGGAGGCTAAGAACTCTAATCATTGCTTCTGGCGAAGGTCAAGATCCTTCTCGGAGAAGAGATACTACAATGATATGGAATTACTAAACTACTCGAACTCCTCTCCTAATAGACAGTGCCTCCAAATCACTAAAGTGAACTCTATCGCCTCCAACTCTGAATCAAGAGTCAAAAACTTCCACTCGTGCGGTTTCAGTTGTCGATTAATACGTGACAACCTTACCTTTCAGTATCAATACCACATCTAGTTACCACAGGCATGTATGTACTATCATCTCCTCATTCACGCATAGAAGAGTGACATCGATGCACTCATTAACCCCTCTATCAGACTTACTGATGCGTACTCGCACCTCGTCTAAAATAAAAGTCTAATCCTCTCCCATCAAATAAGTGAATGATGATGCTACCTTGGGTATATTCTCATTCTGGACTGCTATAACTACAGGATCTACAACGATGTCCTACTCTAAAATAATGCGATCCAAGCATCTCACTTTCCTCCTCTATAAGTGATACCACCAAAATATCATCAATCATGTCTTGTGCTCCTCTTTCATATAAGGGTAGATGAAAGTATCATCAACAAGCACTAGCACGGACCTACTTATGTGACTCCTCAAAACATGGTCCATGAGATCAATAAGGTATGCCGACACATTGGTTAGCCCAAATGGCATAACCAACCAGTCACAATTAAGGTAGCATATGAAACACTATAATCGACACACTCCTCGAAATATTCCCAATTGGTAAAACCTCACCGTAAGGTCCGACTAAGAGAACATCTCATGCTATAGAGCTGATTGAATGAGCCATCATTAAACGAAAGTAGAAACTTGTTCATCATGTCACTCAGCTCACGACATCCAACAAGCATCTCTAAAGAGCTATCTGCCCTTGTGGCGAACAATATAGGTGCATCCCACTAAAATATACTTCTACGGATGAACCCCTACCTCAAACGTATTGAGACTTGGTTTTGATTCATGACACAAAGCTATCACTACGACATACAGATTTGATGACTGCCACGACAAAAAGAGAATATGTACTACAAGGAGACAAGACTTCAAAACCGGTGCATCATCTTAGGTCAACATTGTTAAAATCTCTCCTCGGTTACGTATATATTTAGCTTATATATATTCTATTATTCTATTTTCACATTTCTTTTATACATATATAAGCATATAACAAAAGTATGAAAGTTATATATTTTTTTTATATGAAAACTGTGCATATTGCACAAAATACACTAGGTCAGTCGACTGACCTAGAGGACCAGTCGACTGACACTGGAATTTCTGTGCAACATGCACAGTGCAAAAATATATAAATCTAAATATTTAAATTCGTTGAACATTCAGGCGACTGAACCAGAGGCCCAGTCGACTGAATTTCTATAACAACCACTTTTCGAAAAGACACGACTTTTTGTGAAGAGTTGCGAACCTCTAATGAAAAGATTCGGACGCAACACTTCGATCGAAACTCTTCACCAACAGTCGCTGCTTTCTAATCTTTATAAATATACTTCAACTTCATTTCAAATAACTGAATCATAATCTAATTCTCTTATCTTTGCTCTTCTATCTATTTGCAATACACTTTCAAATATTCTACATTAAAGCAATACTAGACCTTTCTATTCTTCATATACTTCAAATATATATATTTATACTCGAGGAGAAGATTATAGGAAGGGTGTACTACAAGTGACAAATTCGTGTTATTAAGAAAACACAAAGTCAAAAGTATTTTTGTATTTGTTGGAATCCTATTCTGCTGCTCAGGCGTGTGAAGTCCTCTTCGGCTGCTGAGGCGAAATCCTGTTCTGCTGCTCAGGTCCTTGTTCGACTGCTCAAGGGTTGTATATACCTGTTCCTCCGAGTTAAGTGAGGGTTATTAGTGAAATTCCAGAAGGAGTCTGGGACTGGACGTAGGACGGTGCTCCGAACCAGTATAAAAATCTCTGGTGTCAATTTTACTATACTGCTTTTATATTCCGCACTATTTACCGTATAGTTATCATCACTACACTCTGAATTATCATATATCCATATTACACGATCCATATCACACTTTCAAAATGGTCATCCGCTCATACCTTTAGTATTCTTCGCTATTTGGGCATCATATGCTTTAAAGGAATAATTACTGGTCAAGTACATCTAACTAGATTAATATGGAACTCAATCCCTATATGATGGAAATTTGATCACCGCATCGAATGTGTTCCGACACTCTCTAGCTACAGGCACAGACGACAACACACCCTATGGAGTCTGAAGCAAATATAGAAAGCTAACCATAACCTTATCCTCCACCATGTAGCTAATCACTACTGTCCACCCCTTTACAGCCTTGATCGTCACCAATAGCCTCTCACAATCCACCACTGTTTCTTACCTCCTCAGCCAGTTGATTTCCAGACCATAATACCAAACCTAATTAAACCCAAAATAGTCAATAATAACCAAACATCCATGACTTGATAAGGTTAGGTCTTGACAAAACATGTACAGGCTAAGCATAAACAACCCATATTGTAACATTCCCCATTTTGAGGCCCGAAACAAAGCGCTAACGATGCTGTAGTCATTCATAGTATTGATTTCTTGTGAAAAATAAAGTATGTTACACATGTATAGTCTGATCTAGCCCCTAACCAGGTTCGTCATAATTTAAAGGTCAGTCAACTATTTCGGATCTTAATTCCAATATATCAATAAACCACTAGATATGAAGAAATATGAAACCTCGACTTCAGATAAAATACGTACGAAAACACCATAAGTAGGAAGCATATCTCAATATGGTAATGCCATTTCTCTTCTCGTTCATCGATGGAGCACTCGACGAAATTGGAACGACATTCAATGCATATGTTTCCATTATTTACCCCTACTCAGCTAGTTTGGGGAAATCCTTCAACATGGGGTACATGCTCTTAAATCATAAAGCCTTTTAGATCAAACCTCTCAAAGCTCTCGTCAAATGACCAATCAATCGCTTTCCAAGGTGATCACCCAACCCAATGATAAATTCTTCATTCTTTCTAAGTGGAGTATCAATGGAAGATAGACTGTACTCCAATAACACATCGAATTCAACCACATACTCCAACATAGACATACCGCCTTACTTCAAGTCGGCGAACTTCCTAGACAACATCAACTTCTGAAAAGTTGATATAAGTTTCTCTTCGAAGCGAACTATGAGCTTGAAAGTGACTAAGGATCGTACAATCTGGAATATTAAATAAACTATCTACTTATGCAGAGTGTAAATGTAAAAGTGAAGTAATAAAGTAAATGACACCAGAGATTTTTATACTGGTTCGAACTTCCCGTTCTACATCTAGTCCCAGACTCCTTCTGGAATTTAACTATCAACCCTCACTTAACCTGGAGGAACAGGTATTACACCGCCGAGCAACCGAACAGGACTTCAACTGCCTAAGCAATAGAACAGGACTTCAATAATATAGAGAATTTTCTTGACTGAATGTGCTTTTTTAATAGCACAGATAAGTCTTTAGAGTACACCATGTTGATTCATGAGTTTTGATTCATGACACAAGCTTCAGAGATCATACGACGATAATACTATATGAAAGCGACAAAAAGAGAATAAGTATATATTATGCACTACAAAGGAGACAAGACTACAATCCAGAGATTAGTATGAATATTTTATTGTATTGTGTCTTAGAATATTGTTAAAATCATTCCTCAAGTAGTCACACACACACACAAATTACTTTAACATTAATTTATACATAAAAAGTGTACACTGTGCAATTGACAGCAGGTCGGCCGACCGACCAGAAACTTAGGTCGACCGACTCTGTGTCAAATGCACAGATATACATTTTTCTATGTACGGTTTTGAAACTCAGCTGACCGGCCAGTTTTCTCGGTCAACCGACCTGAACATAACGGCTAGTTTTCTGAAGAGTTGCGATCGTTCATAAAGAGGAATGTCCTTCAATCCAAGAGATACGGACACAACTTTTGATTGAAACTCTTCATGAAAGAATGTAACTATTCTACAACTATATAAACATGTTCAATTCACTTCTACAATGACCGACTCTTGTTTTATAATTCTGAAATCTATTCTCTATTTATTTCTGCAAATAAAAGCATTCATTCTCATTCAATATCACTAGAATCCTTGAATAAATTCATATACTTTGATTCTACGTGATTATCTTCCTTCTAAATCTTCACACACATATATACTCTTGAGGATTTGATTATAGGAAAGCTGTACTATCAAAAGACAATCAGTGTTATTCAGAACACATTCTTCAACAAATTATTTGTATTAAGTTGAAGTCCTCTTCGGCTATTGTTGGGTGCGTTTCCACCACCACCGAACCAACACGTCTCCAAGGCCCTGCCGAACCAACCCTTGCTCCACTACCTGTCGAACCAAACCCAAAGCATCACTACCGAACCGGAAGCCACTCCACCTGCCACCGAACCAACCCATCTCCCAGGTGCTACCAGACCAAAGTCCCACCGAACCTACCGGACCAAAGTGCTACCGGACCAAGGTCTCAACTCCAACCATCTACCACCGGACCGAAGCACTACCGAACCAAGGCATTGCCGAACCAACGTTGCCAGGCCAGATTGCATCAGCCCAGGCCCACCAGCAGCTATAAACATCCAGAACCCCGACTCCCAGCCTCACTCTATAAATAGAGGGGTAGGGGTACAACAATGGCAGACAAGTTTGAGAGCTCAGACACGGACATAACTTTCGAACAAATTTCATACACTTGTAATTAAAGCTTTGTACTTGTAATCTGAACAGTAAAGGAGAATAACATATAAAGTGGACGTAGGCGCATTCTGGCCGAACCACTATAAATCTATGTGTCTTTTACAGTTTAGTCCCTGCTTTTTATATATTTGCATAAACCACCCAAATCGCTAAGAACAACATAAAATCGACTAAATCATACGACTTGGAGGTGTTTGCCCAATTTTTGTGCAAACATTTTTGGTGCTTTCACTGAGAAGAGGCTGAACTCAGGACTTCAGCTTCTCCCACTTAACTTTCTTCCTAATAGCATCGCTCATTGCTTGGAAGACATGCCTCCCAAGCAGAAGAAAGATGTTAATAAAGGAAAAAACATCGCAACCAGCAGTATTCCAGATCCAGTGGTCACAGATCAAGTAAATCATCCCATTCCAACAGGAGTACCAAATGAAGGTCAGGCAAATCCGACAACCCCTGCCACGGGACAGCCGATAGCAATTACTAGGGCAGATCTAGACAGGATTGTGGCTGAAGTGACTAACCGCTTCACATCCCAACAGGAAGCCTTGGTGGACCAACTCATGTCACACTTAAGGGATGCTGAAGAGTCCAACCGCAACACTGAATCATGGGGTGAGTCCCAGTCTAGAGGATCTTGGAGGCAACAAAGATCTTCCTTCTTCGAAGAAGCTAACGACAGAAGCGACCATGGTAGGAGCCGAGACCGAACTCAGTCCGAACGCCGACTCGAGGAAACGCTTGGAACCGAACCCAACGGGGGAGGTACCAGGTGAAGGTTAACCGTAGCTAAGCCTGTCATACTGCCTAACCACGGAAACACCAATGAAAGGGGCCGAGCTAGAGTCCAGCCCGAAGTTGGACCCGAGGAAGTGCTTAGATTAGAACCCAGCAGGGGAAGATCAAGGTAAGGACCAGCTGTGGCTGACCCTAGCATGCTCCCAGAAGACCAAAGACAGCCACTGGAAAATATTAGGAATGATAGACGATACCATCCCTATAGGTCATCTGGACGGAATCAATCCCACAGAGAAGAACCGAACTCATTTCTATCCACTCCAAATTCTGATGAAAGGATGGCACGCTTGTTCAGAGAGTGCGTCCAACGGGATCAAAGAGATCGAGGGATAGGCGCGAGGGTAACCAGCCCTTTCGCCCGCAATATCGAGATTGCCATCACCCCTCGAGAATGGAAAATGCCAACAATGGAACCTTACAAGGGAACCTCTGACCCCGTTGTACACTTATAGAGATACACACAGCATATGCTCATGAGCGGAGCAACAGAGGGAGTATTGTGCAAATGCTTTCCATTATTCTTAGCAGATCTAGCTACCTCCTGGTTCTGCCATCTACCCCAAGGATCCATCAGCTCATGGGAGATGTTGAAAGAAAAGTTCATCAGCCAGTTCCACATTCTTGTGGAGCAACCCAAGGACGCTTATTCCTTATCCAGTATCAAACAGAAACCTGGAGAGAAAGTGCAGCAATATCTAACCCGATTCAATGCCGCAGCGGCCGTAGTCCAAGATGCCGATAAGAAGCTTATCTTAATGGCCCTCTGTAGTGGGGTGCATCCAGATACTAAATTTTCTAGAAGATTGACAAAAGAAAAACCAGCTACTTTACCCGATTTCTTCCATGAGGCTGGGAAATATATGAGACTTGAAGACGCTGCCACTAAGGGGCAGTCAGGGCAACAAAATAAGGCAGCTCACGGCAACACGCCCGCTGTAGCAAAGGACGTTCGAAGAAATGACTCTAGAGACAATGCTGGGGGTAAGAAGGGAGAAAAGCGTCTATATCGGCCAGGACTGAGATTTGACGCTTACACCCCTTTGAATGAAACGATCGAAAACATCTTCCTGGCCACTCAAGACGAAGTTAAATACAAACGCCCCCCGCACAAGAAGGAATCAGATAACGCAATTAAGTTTGGAAAATTCTATCGCTTCCACGAATCCCATGAGCATGATACGAACGAATGCCATCATCTCTGGGACTTGATTGAATAACACATCATAAGAAGGAGACTAGAACGCTATGTAAAAGGTCAGAACAGGACTCCAGTTCCTGCCGATGAGAACCCAAGGCTACCCTCCCCAGAAATAGGCAGAGGAAATCGCAACACCAGCGGCTCCAGTCAAGAGAAGATAGTGGTCCATACCATCTCGGGAGGGCCACACATCGCCAACGGAAGCTGGGCAGAGATGGAAAGGTACGAAAAGTCACTTAGAAACAATGAAGAATGCATCAATTCTATTATAGAAGAACGCCACCCGAAGCGGATAGAGAATGGTGACATCACATTCAGTAGGCGTGACCTGGAGGGAAGGCAGTACCCTCACACGGATCCCATGGTTATCTCTGCTCGGCTCGGTCCAGCCGAAGTTTTCCGAATTCTAGTAGACACTGGAAGCTCAGTAAATATCATATTCAAGCATGCCTTTGACAAAATGAAGCTGTCATTAAAGGATGTTATTCCCTGCAATAAACCACTACACGGTTTCACAGGAAATGCGAAGATGCCCCTCGGGCGACTGGACCTCTTTGTTGAAATTGGAAGTCATACCCGCTCCGTTGTGCGGAAACAAACATTTGTGCTGATAGAAAACCACTCGGCCTACAACGCCTTCTTAGGAAGGCCAGCCTTGTCTGACTTCCAAATTGTCCTGGCCCCATGGTGCCTGAAGATGAAATTTCCAACGGACAATGGAATAGGGGAAGTAGAGGGAGACCAGGACATTGCTCGAGATTGCTATGTAACTGAACTTCGCAATAACCACAGGAAGGATATAGGGAAGAGTGCAGAGATTGCCCTCTACACAAAAAGTTTGGAAGCATAGCAACTAAAGAAAGCCCCTCCTCTTCGATATACCAGTGACCCTTTCAATGAATTAGACCCCAGGGACAAAGAGGAGGAGGCTACCGCCGAGCCTGCAGAGGCTATGTAATTTGTATCTGTGGACACACACGACTCGAGTAGACTATTGAAAGTCGGGTCCCAACTAAAAGCAGAATTGAAGGAACAACTCATTGATTTTCTCCGCCACAACTTGGATGTATTTGCATGGACGTACGCCGATATGACTGGAGTCTCCCCAGACATAGCATGCCATGCACTAAACATCGATCCTACCAAGGCACCAGTAAAACAGAAAAAGAGAAGTATGGGGGCAGAACGATCAGCGGCCCTCGATGAAGAAGTAAAGAACCTACTTGCCAATGACTTCATACGAGAAGCCATCTACCCAGAGTGGATCGCTAACCCGGTACTAGTAAAGAAGTCTAATGGGAAGTGGCGAACATGCATTGGCTTCTCCAACTTAAATGACGCCTGTCCGAAGGATTGCTTCCCACTTCCCCGAATCGATCAGCTTGTGGACAGCACAGCCGGGCACAAACTCTTATCCTTTATGGACGCATACTCAGGATATAACCAAATTCCTATGCATACTCCCGACCAAGACCACACTAGTTTCATCACTGACTGAGGATTGTATTGCTACAAAGTAATGCCTTTTGGACTTAAAAACGCAGGAGCCACCTATCAGCGCCTGGTCAACAAGATGTTTGCGGGGCTAATAGGACAAACTATGGAAGTTTATGTGGACGACATGCTGGTAAAGTCAAGGAAAGCCGACGATCACGTAAGCCACCTGGGCAAGATGTTTCAAGTACTTCGCCAATATGGAATGAAGCTGAATCCTCTGAAGTGATCCTTCGGAGTATCATTAGGAAAGTTCCTGGGATTCATCGTCCATGCCAGAGGAATTGAAGCAAACCCTGAACAAGTCCGAGCTCTGAAAGATATCAAGATACCTTCTACCCGAAAAGAAATGCAAAGCCTAAATGGGAAGGTGGCCGCCCTGAGCAGATTCGTCTCTAAAGCAACTGACAAATGCATCCCCTTCTTCGAAGCTCTAAAGAAAGACAAAGGAAAGTTCGAATGGACTGACGAATGCTTAACAGCTTTCCTTAACTTAATCGAACACCTCCAGGGACCACCAGTACTCTCAACTCCGAACAAAGGCGAAGAGCTATACCTATACCTTGCTGTGTCATCTCATGCTCTAAGCGCCGCCTTGGTGAGAGAAGACAACCGCACACAGCGGTCGGTATACTTTGTAAGTAAGAGGTTTACGGGGGCAGAAGCCAGATATCCTAAACTTGAGAAGCTAGCCTACTGTCTACTAATCACATCACGGAAACTACGTCACTATTTCCAATCTCATTCCATCAGAGTTCTGATCGATCAACCGCTAAGGCAGGTACTCCATCGTCCCGACACTTCTGGGCGACTACTTAAATAGTGCATTGAACTAAGTCAATATGATATCACCTACCATCCTCGCACCGCCATCAAGGGACAAGCCATGGCTGATTTCATTGCCGAATTCACTACCAACGAAGGTAAGGAGCAATCGAAAATAGCAGAAGACATCAAGTGGAATCTCTTTGTGGATGGAGCGTCAAACAAATAAGGCTCAGGGGCAGGTGTGGTAATAATCACTCCCAGGGGAAATAAGCTATGCTATGCTCTAAAGTTGGAATTCGCTGCCACCAACAACGATGCAGAGTATGAAGCAGTGATAGCAGGATTAGAACTTGCCTTAGAGATTAGAGCCAATTCCTTATGTCTTCATAGTGATTCTCAGCTTATCGCGAATCAGAAACTAGGAGAATTTCAGGCTTGGGAAGAGCGGCTCACAGCATATCTAAGGAAGACCAAGCGGCTCCTCGATCAATTAGATCACTATTTGATCAAACACATTCCTCGAGAAGGAAACCAAGAGGCCGACGAACTGGCAAAACTAGCTAGCATGAAAGACGACACCATTTCAGGAACGGTAACCGTCTCAAGGCAACTAACCCCGAGTTTTGAGCAAGTGAATCTGATAGCTGCAACCGAAGAAGAAACTTGGATGACTCCCATCCGAGACTACTTACAAAGTGGCACACTGCCCAACGGGCGTAACGAAGTCAAGAAAATCTTGAGGAAAGCTTCCCGCTACACAATACAAGAGGGCATCCTCTATCGACGCGGCTTCTCTAACCCCTTATTAAGGTGTGTCGCTGGAAGGGAAGCCAAGGAAATGTTATCCAACATCCATCAAGGAAGCTGCGGAGATCACACTGGAGGACAGACTCTGGCAAAAAAGATACTCCGATATGGATATTTCTGGCCCACCTTAAGCAAAGACGCCTTAGATTTCGTCAAAAAATGTGACAGATGTCAGAAGTTTGCTAAGATTCCACGGCTACCAACAACTGAGATTACTCAAATGACCAGCCCTTGGCCCTTTGCAGTATGGGGAATTGACTTGATTGGCGAACTGCCAATGGGCCGAGGCGGGGCCAAACATGCTATAGTGGCAGTCGACTATTTCACCAAATGGGTGGAAGCAGAACCCCTAAATAAAGTATCTTCAACAAAAGTTATTAACTTCTTGATCGAAAATGTTCTATGCAGGTATGGAGTCCCACTTAAAATCATTTCGAACAATGGACTTCAGTTTGACAGCAAGGAGTTCGCCAACTGGTGCCAAGAGCACGGAATTCACAAAAGCTTCTCATCTGTAGCTTATCCCCAAGCAAACGGACAAGTCGAAGCTGTCAACAAAATTCTCAAAACCCTAATAAAAAAGAAACTTGAAAAGTCAAAAGGCGCATGGGTGGATGAACTTCCTACGGCACTTTGGGCCTATCGCACATCTTTCAGAACATCAACGGGCATACTCCTTTCTCTTTGGCATACGGATCAGAGGCTATGCTCCCAGTTGAAACTATAGTGCCTTCCCAACGTAGGATCCACTATAACCCAAAAGAGAACGAAGAACTCCTTCATATGTCTTTGGATCTAATTGAGGAAAGAAGAAATGATGCAGCCCTCAAAGCAGCAGCTCACAAGCAAAAAGTGGCAGCGCAATACAACTCCAAAGTCAAGCATCGTAGCTTACAAGAGGGGGATCTTGTCCTCAACCAAATCTTCCCGCGCCCCGGAGCACTAGATCCAATCTGGGACGAACCATATGTAATTCATAAAGATCTCCACAACGGAGCTTATATTTTGTCAACAGTGGACGGAGAGATGTTCCAAAGGGCATGGAACATCCAACACCTTCGTCGATACTTTTCTTAACTTGTACTGCCCATATGAAGTGAATTAACAAAGAGAATCAGTGGACGTAGGCATTTTCGTGCCGAACCACTTTAAAAAACTTGTCTCTTTTTAACTTGTTCCTTTATATCTTGGCTGCTTGTTAACTTTATCCTTTTCTGTTGAACAAGATCCTGTGTAATGGCATTTCCATTCAAGACGCATCACGGCGCGACCTCACGTGGACAAGACCTAACAGGTACTATGCGAATCTATGCCCTCACCAATGAGACATTTTTGCTCCAGCATCCCTCTGCTGCGAGTTAACTCGTTGCTCGCGATCGGCCCTTAAAGCCAACTGTAATGAGCCGATTATAAGCCACCGAGAAGGCCGACTATAGCCGAGGCAGCTCATTACGGCGTTCGGCTCGCCGGCAACCGTGAACCTACTTTAAGCCCCAACATAAGGTGTGGCTAGCCAGGGGTAGTTCACGGTTGACGATCGGCACCCACGCTAGCCGGCCACGGTAAATCGAATAATACCCACGACTACGGGCCATAATGGCCCGGGTAGTTACTGTGCGCGATCTCGGCTCCGATGTGTCTTAAGTACGGCTGTGGTAAAAAAGATAAACTCCCCGCAGAGGCGTAAGATGGGTGACAAATGTCTCCAAGACCCACAGCTAGGGAAAGTGACTACAAAACCCGTTTGCCTCGAACTTAAGCACATCGCAGGCCTTCCGTGATTGGAAGTTTTACTTTTTCTCATATTTCTATCTTATTTAAAAACTTTCCTCCTATCCTCTATAACGATCCCTAAAGTATAGGACACAAAGTAGGAGACGCTCGCCGATGGGGATAAGAACTCACAATGGGATGACAGGTCAATCAACTACATTCCATACTCAGTCATATAAGACATTCAAAGCTACCATCTACAACTAAGACATGAAGGGCGGTACTTTCTTCTCTTGTAAATAAATACATAGCTATAATTTATTCGCACATCACATTAACTTTGCAAGGTATGAAATTATATCTTAAGCAAGAAATTGGCATCAAACACGATAAAATCACAGGCATGTGCACAGCTGTATTTCTTATGCAACACATCAAAATAATTAAGACAGTCAAATACGACAGAATCAGCTTAAGTTAAAAATTACAGGCTAAGAATAAAGTCGTTTGTTGCCAATAACACAACTTACAACCTAAGAGTTACATTAATGTTTTAGAGCTAGCGTAAACATCAATGTCAAACAAACCAAAAAGACATCCAGGTCAAGTCAAGGATTCAGCTGCATCGGAGCTTCACCTCTATCCTGCCGGCCCTCCAAGATCTACTTAGCCACGGGATCGAAACTCTCAGCATGCTGGTCGGAGGTAGTAGGTACCTCGGAGGTCTTGCCTGTCCGATTCAGAAGAAGAATCCATTAAATAAGCGATAAGCAGTCAGGTTACAAAAGCTAAAAGAGAAGACTTACCAGCATCTGCTCCTTGATCATCATCCTCCAACTGCACACCAACCTCCTCAGCGGCAAGCAGCCGCATACCCTCTTTCACCGCCACCTTCTCCTCCTTGGTGAATTGAGCCGTAACCACATCCATTCTAAAGGCCACGCTACCCTCCTTATCTACATCAAACTTAGCCTCCTCCATGGCCCTGAGATAAATCCTGGCCATGACTCGGGGATAATCATCCATCCAAGATAAGTTGCCCTATTTCCAAGTGCGAAAGTACATATCTTGAAGCATCTCATCCATTATCCCCTCATTCTCCTCGAACTCCCTTATTCGGTCCTCAGAAGCCAGCAGCTTTGCAATGGTGGCGTCCCTCTCCGATTGGTATCACGAGCAGTCAGCCTGGAAGGTTTTTCTCATCGCCTCCATCTCCTCCTTTAGCTTGGTTTGAGCAAGCTCCACAGCATCAATTAGTTTCCCAGACAACTCCTGCACCCGCTCGAGATCCGCTTTCCGAACCTCATCCACTGTTGCAATAGCCATATCAATCCGTTCCTTACAAACGACCTCCATTTTCCGCATCTATGCCCTGCTGACCTCTTCCATGGTTTTCTTTAGTTGCCTAGATGCGGTCTTATGTTGAGAAATCTGGATGGCTTGATCAGCGAGTTGTTTGGCCTGGTCGGAAACCATTAAACGCAGTCGAATGTTAGCACTGCCGATTTCTTCTCCAGCCTTAACCGGTCGAGCATGATGCCCCATCACCTTCCTGGTTTCCTCAGCAACCCGGTCAATGTTTGCCTTAGCTTCGTCCCCCAAGGTTATAACCCGAGTGGTATGCAAATCAAGGTCCAGGGACTTGGCCTCATCAAGCACCCTTACCATGGGATTAAGAGGGAAAAGGTGCTCACCAGTAGCCTCATCAAAGGAAATATCGTGAGAACCCGAATCCAGATCCGGATGACCCGCAAACGTATTACGAGCCAAGCTAGGATGGTCTATCGGGGTAACGGTAGGATTCTTAGATAGGTGCGGGGAAAGAATAAGCTCAGTATTCTCCTTTGTGGTATCCTAAAGAGGCTGAATCGGGGGCTGAGGATCAGGTGGAGATTCCAACAAGGAGCGACTCCTCTTCTTCTTTTGGATATCCTCTTCGATAACTCCGAGAAGAGGACGGTAGATGACTACGTCTCCAGGGCGGTTAGTCGGAGGCTTTGGCTTAGTGGAAGCCCTTAGAAGTTTATATTGTTCAAGATGATGCCGAACACCCGATGTCTTGGCCACTTCATCCGACCCTGGGACAAAAAACCAAGTGTTACAAGCGGACGTTAAACTATAATTCAAGAAATATGTCAAGTTGGGAAAAGTAAGGAGACACTTTTGTTATACAAACCCTGGGGAGGAGTGGGATACTGCAATAAGTCCTGGATCTTATTCTAGGACGGGAGCTGACCGTAAAATATTCCAAAGTCCTTATCATAAATGGAGTCTGCAGAAGTCAAAAATTCACCTTGAGTCGCGGGGGCTGCCTCAACTAGAACACTTTTCGAAGGTGAATCGGCGCCGGCTCCGGCCTTGTGAGCTTTCTTAGAATTCTCTACCAGAGCCGGTTCTTCCTCCAACCCTTCAAAAGCTAGGCGGAAAGCATCGTCCGTCCACTCCTGGATCACACCCGCTTGCTTAGAAGACAAAGCCCCAGCACCATCACCACTCTGCCCATCACCACCATCATCACCACTCTGTCCATCACCCTCTCCACCATTTCCACTCTCCAGCTCACCTCCTTCACCCTCGCCTATTTCCTCCTCCTCATCTTCCTCCTCCGGAACGTCTGGACATGTGCTGGGGGAGGGACCATCGGATTTCTTAAGTTTCTTCCCCCCGGCAGTTGGATGCTTTAAGAAGGGTTTTCTTTTACTGCTCTTCATCGTAGCCCCTCCTTTAGCTTTGGCGGCCCTCTCCTCAGCTGTGTCTCTCTGCTTGACCACAGACTGACGTGGCAGAATCAGGTTGAGCCCCAGAAGAGTAGCATTTCTGATCAAATAAGAAGCCGCCCTTTCCCCTTCCGGAATGGCTTCTATCTCCTCAGCCATCCGAACTAGACGATCGTTCTCTACAACCGCAAAGCCACCTGCCGCTAGCAAGAAATAAAGCACGTAAGGAAGAGTATTGCAGTCAGAATAAAAAATTATAAATAAGATTCAACTTACAGCCAGAGATGAAGCGGCGGAAAGAAACAGAGTCATCTCTGACAAAAAACCATTCCTTCTTGAACATGCTGAACTTCGAGTATAAATCCAGGACTGGCTTGAAGGACATGGCCGACTCCAAGCTAATATACGGAGACCCCTTCTTGTAGCCTCTTAAGTTGTACAGATACCGGATTTCCCGGTTGGAAGGAGGACGCCCGTATCTCCTCTGGAAGATGACGAACAGGCTCACCAAGATGGCATAGGAGTTGGGCTGAAGCTGGAAAGGAGCCACCTTCAAGTATGTGATGAAGCTGACTATCCAAGCATTAATAGGTGGGATGGCACCACACATGCAATGATACCTGCTATAAGAAAAATATCCGTCAGGGGTTTATACAGCATCACTCCTTCCCCCGGCAACAACATGTGCGCTCTGTCGATCCCAAAAGAGCGAGAGATAACGTCAAGCTGCTCATCTTTGAGGGAGCTGGGAAAGCAATCAGGCGATGAGTTCAGGAGTTCTTGAGGACCGTACCCGTCTACTAGTGATCTCGGGGTTGGTCCCTGTCGTTCTGGTGCTGCCTGAACTGGGGGCACTATGGAGGACTCTCCTCGGTCCTTGGACTTCTTCTTATCAGAACGAGTTTCGACTTTATGAGACATTATCTGCAATAGGAGAAAACACATTATTAGAACAAGGAGTGTGGAGACATAAACAAGCAAGTACATACGGCATGGAATATCGTTCATAATTCAAAACATAAAAGCCTGATCGGTAGTTCGAGACTAAAGTTCATTTGGCACTCAAGTTCATCCGGTAGCTCAAGGCTCGAAGGTTCATCCGGCACTCATACTCCACGGATTCATTCGGTAGTTCAAAACATAAAAGTCATTCGGAAATTACCTGGACCGGTGGTCAAACGTGATTCGGCGGTATGATTGATTCGGCAGGAAAGAATCTGGTTCGGCTATTTCAGTTAGTAAGGAATAACGAAAGCATATGGCCCATACTTATAGGCAAATAGAAACGATCGGACCAACTGGTTCGGCGCTCGGGACCGAATGAGAGTGTCCAAGTCGAAGGGCCTAAAACAAAGCACGACATATGCTGGCATATGCCCCACTTTTGGGGGAAAATGTTGGGTGCGTTTCCACCACCACCGAACCAACACGTCTCCAAGGCCCTGCCGAACCAACCCTTGCTCCACTACCTGTCGAACCAAACCCAAAGCATCACTACCGAACCGGAAGCCACTCCACCTGCCACCGAACCAACCCATCTCCCAGGTGCTACCGGACCAAAGTCCCACCGAACCTACGGGACCAAAAGTGCTACCGGACCAAGGTCTCAACTCCAACCATCTACCACAGGACCGAAGCACTACCGAACCAAGGCGTTGCCGAACCAACGTTGCCAGGCCAGATTGCATCAGCCCAGGCCCACCAGCAGCTATATACATCCAGAACCCCGACTTCCAGCCTCACTTTATAAATAGAGGGGTATGGGTACAACAATGGCAGACAAGTTTGAGAACTCAAGCACGGACATAACTTTCGAACAACTTTCATACACTTGTAATCAAAGCTTTGTACTTGTAATCTGAACAGTAAAGGAGAATAACATATAAAGTGGACGTAGGCGCATTCTGGTCGAACCACTATAAATCTGTGTGTCTTTTACAGTTTAGTCCCTGCTTTTTATATATTTGCATAAACCACCCAAATCGCTAAGAACAACATAAAATCGACTAAATCATACGACTTGGAGGTGTTTGCCCAATTTTTGTGCAAACAGCTATTGAGACGGAAAAATTCCTGTTCGGCTGCTTAGGTGTCGTATACCTATTCCTCCGGGTTAAGGGAGGGGTTTAGTTTATATCCAGAAGTTATTCTGGGACTGGACGTAGAACGGGAAGTTTGAATCAGTATAAAAATTCCTAGTGTGCTTACTTTAATTTTTATTTTACTGCTATTATCAGTTTCCGCATTTATATACCATATTACACGATCCTTAGTACTGCATGTACACTTTCATTTGGTATCAGAGCAAGGTTATCCTATAACCGTCACAAAGTTATTTGATATTAATTTCTAGTAATATGGCAACTACACATACTAACGATTTTGACACAAACACTAATACTAGTTTCACAGAGGGTCAATCAACTTCACGACCTCCACTTTTTAATGGTATAAATTATAATTATTGGTCAACTAGAATGAGAATCTATATGCAATCTAGTGGATTTGATATCTAGAATGTTATACAAAGTGAGTACACAACTCCTACTGGAGAATACTCAACTTGGAGTAACACACAAAAAGTAGATGCTACATCAAATGCAAAGACTATGAATATTTTATTTTGTGCATTAGATAGAAATGAATTCAACAGAGTTAGCATGTGCACTTCTAATTATGAAATTTGGAGAACACTTAAGATAACACATGAAGGAACGAACAAAGTTAAATTAAGCAAAATCTCTATGTTGAAAAATCAATTTGAAAATTTCAAAATGAGGCCAAATGAATCTATAAATGACATGTACTCTAGATTCTAGGATATTTAACATGCTTTACTATCACTAGAACAAAAGTTTACTGATTTTGATGTTGTTACAAAAATCTTAAATTCTTTAACGGACGAATGGGAAAGAAAAGTCCTAGCCATTGAAGAAGCAAGTGATTTGTCAACATTAAAACCAGAAGAATTGATAGGTAATTTAATGTCCTATGAAGTAAATTTGCAGGCAAAAAGAAATGGAGCACAAGAAAAGAAAAATGTTGCATTCCAAGCAGAAAAAAGATGATTCCGACTCAGATAATGAAGATATGGCAATGATCGCTGAAAATTTCAAAAAGTTTTTGAAATTCAACAGAAACAAATTCAAGGGAAACAAAAATAATTTCAACAACAATTCCAATAGCAACAAACCATCATCTTTAGCCATGGAATGTTATGAATGTCATAAGAAAGGACACATGAAGAAGGATTGTCTAGAGCGTAAAAAGAATAATTTCAAGAAGGACAAAACCAAACGAAAAGCTTTTTCAGTCACTTGGGACGACACTGACTCATCATCCTCATCAAAGAGTGAAAGTGATAATGAACAAGCAAATGTGTGCTTCATGGCTTCGTCAGACGATGTAAGTGATCTTACTTTTGAAGATTTAATTGAAATTAATTCTGAATTAGTAGATTTAGCAAAGCAACTTAAAAAGAAAAATAAGGAGTTGCAAAGAAAGTTAGATAGGACAGTCTTAGAAGTAGAAATGCTGAAAGATGAGAAGAAAATATTAGAAGAAGAACTTGAAATTTCTCAACAATCAAATTCTAACTTATCTTCTCAAATTTTGTCAATATCTGAAGAATTAGAAATTCAGAAGAATAAAAATGATATTTTACTTTTCGAAAATAATAGTTTAAACTCTAAGATTAAGGATTTAGAGTTAGAAAAATCTAGTCTTAAAATAAAATTTGATGATATTTCTAAAAATGTATCTAAATTCAATAAAGGAAGAGAGATTCTTTCTAGAATACTTGGAAATTCTCAATCCTCTAACAATAAATCTGGACTAGGATTTAAGAAACAAAATAATTTTGCTAAAAGTAGGATTAATAATAATATTGAGAAGGATATTAAGAAAACAGTTTACCCAAACACTAAAACCATCAAGATATGGATTCCAAAAACAAATAATGTTTTGATAAGAAATAAACATATCAAAAGGTTTATGGAAACTGTTCATAATAACAAGAATTATGTTTATAAAGGGAATTCTGAACCCGTATGGGTTTGGCTTCCTAAGATCTAACTCTTAGGACCCTAAAAATATTGGGTACCAACTTTTTATAAACTTTTTTTGCAGGTACCACATAAGAAGAGAGGAAAATGGATTTTAGATAGCGGTTGCTCAAAACACATGACTAGAAACAAAGAAATGTTGTCAAACATTATATACTCAAATGGAGGAGCAGTCACCTTTGGAGATAACTTAAAAGGATATATCATCGGCAAAGGCGATGTCAATAGCAACGGTACCTCTAATTTACCTCTCATTACTGATGTTTTATTAGTTAAAAATTTAAAACACAATTTATTAAGTATTAGTCAGCTATGCGATAAAGGTTTTAATATAACTTTTTCAAAAAATAAATGTAATATTTTCGATAAAAATCATAATACTATTTTCGAAGGAAAAAGAGATAAAAACATTTATATCTTAAATATGAATGTTAATAATGATTCACATTTGTGTTTAGTAGCTAAAGAAAACGATTCTTGTCTTTGGCACAAAAGATTTTGTCACATCAATTTTAATACTATCAACAAACTAGCAAAAAACAAATTAGTTAGAGGATTACCCAATATAAAATTCAAAACTAATATATTTTGTGATGCATGTAAATTAGGAAAATTAACAAAATATTCTTTTAAATCAAAAAAAGTAATATCTACAGAACAACCACTTGAACTTTTACAAATGGATCTTTTTGGTCCAACTCAAGTGCAGTCTACTAATCATAATAGATATGTATTTGTTATTGTAGATGATTTTTCTAGATATACTTGGATTTTCTTTTTGAAAAATAAAAGTGATACTTTTGATAATTTTAAAGTTTTTGTTAAAAGAATCCAAAATATTAAAAGTTTGAAAATTAAAAATATAAGAAGTGATCATGGAGGAGAATTTGAAAATGAAGCTTTTGAACAATTTTGTAATAAGAAAGGTATTAACCATAATTTTTCGTTTCCCAGAACACCACAACAAAATGGAGTTGTAGAAAGGAAAAATAGAACGTTACAAGAATGTGCAAGAACTGTATTAAATGGAACCACTTTATCAAAACATTTTTGGGCAGAAGCTGTAGCTACTGCTTGTTATGTATTGAATCGTGTTTCTATTCGACCATTAACTAAGAATACTCCATATGAACTTCTAAATGGAAGAAAACCAAATATTTCATATCTTAAAGTTTTTGGCTCTAAATGTTTTATTTTGAATACTAAAGATCAGCTTGGCAAATTCGATCCAAAATCCGATGAAGGAATATTCGTTGGATATTCGGAACGAAGTAAGGCTTATCAAATTTATAATAAAAGAACTCAAATTATTGAAGAAAGTTTACATGTTTCATTTGATGAAAATTTTAAAAATATAAATCCAAATGTTACTATTGATTCTGATGATGAAACTACTCAGAATGAAAATAGTAATACTAAAGAAAATTTCGATAATGATCATGATATTACTGAAAATGAGAATATTACTCCTAATATAATAAAATCTCCACCTAGAATTTTACGAGATCATCCTGTGCAAAATATAATTGGAGAAGTTAATACGAATGTTAAAACCAAACATCAATTAAATCAAGTTGGACATGTAGCTTTTCTCTCCAATATAGAGCCTAAAAATATAAAAGAAGCATCAACTGATGACTACTGGATTCTTGCCATGCAAGAAGAACTAAATCAATTCGAACGAAACGAAGTTTGGGAACTCGTTCCTAGACCTAGTGATCAATCAGTCATTGGTACTAAATGGGTTTTAAAAAATAAAGCAGATGAACTAGGAAATATAACTAGGAATAAAGCTAGATTAGTTGCACAAGGATATAATCAAGAAGAGGGAATAGACTACGAAGAAACGTTTGCTCCAGTCGCCCGACTTGAAGCAATACGAATCTTATTAGCTTTCACATGTTTTCATAATTTTAAACTTTATCAAATGGATGTTAAAAGTGCATTTTTAAATGGTTATATAAAAGAAAATGTTTTTGTTGAACAACCACCACTTTTCAATCATGAAAAATATCCAGATCATGTTTATAGACTAAAAAAGCATTATACGGTTTAAAACAAGCACCACGTGCTTGGTATGATCGTCTTAAAAGCTATTTATTAGAATCTGGTTTTGAAATTGGTAAAGTTGATCAAATGCTTTTTATTAAGAAAACTAAGAAAGATATTTTAATAATTAAAATATATGTTGATGATATTATTTTTGGCTCGACAAATGAAAAACTATGTCAGGAATTTTTGACTATAATGACAAATGAATTTGAAATGTCCCATATGGGAGAATTGTCATATTTTCTTGGATTATAAATTAAAAAAATTGAAAATGGAATTTTTATTAATCAAGAAAAATATTTTTATAATTTAATTAAACGATTTGGTCTGGAAAATACTTCCACCAAACCAACTCCAATGAGCACAACTACTCATCTCGATAGAGACGAGGAGTGCAAAAGTGTTGATCAGAAACTATATCGTAGTATGATTGGATCTTTACTATATTTAACAGCGAGTCGACCCGATATAATGATGAGTGTTTGTTTATGTGCTCGATTTCAAGCAAATCCCAAAGAATCACATATGCGAGGAATTAAACGTATTATTCGTTATCTAACTAAAACCAAAGATTTCGGGCTATTTTATCCGAAAGAATGTCCTTTCGAATTAGTCTCCTATAGCGATGCTGATTTTGGAGGAAGTCGGACGGATCGAAAAAGTACGAGTCGAACGTGTCATTTCATTGGACGTTCCTTAGTCTCTTGGTTCAGTAAGAAACTAAACTATGTTTCTTTATCAACATGTGAAGCAGAATATATATCTGCTGCTTTGGCATGTGCACAAGTCGTATACATGCAACAAACACTACTGGATTTTAATTGTCATCTTGAAAAATCTATAATTTATTGTGATAATACTAGTGCAATAAATCTTTCTAAAAATCCGGTCAATCACTCATGAACAAAACACATCGATATTCATCATCACTTTCTTCGTGATTGTTTGGAAAAAGGATTAATAAATTTAGAATTTATTAATACTGAAAATCAAATTGCTGACATTTTTACAAAACCGCTAAATGAAAATATTTTTATAAAACTTAGACTTGACTTAGGAATAATGTCTTTAAAAGATTTATAAATAATAATATGCAAAAATATTGAAAAACAAAAATTGTTTTGTTTCTGACCAAAGCGGAACTCGAACTCATGGCTTCTGACTTGCTTGTTAGATGTTGTGTTATAGCTACTTGAGCTATGGGTGTTTCTTGTCTCAGTTTTATTTAAAGATTGTTTTATTTATTTTGGTTTCAGAAAAGCTCTTTTTAGTTCTAAAACTTATAAATCATACATTTACGAACAGCTATTTTTAGTTCTAAAAGAATTGATATGAGAAATAAAATAGACAAACATTTCACATAGACATACAAAAACATAGACATGACAAACAAATAACCATCTCACATAGAAACTTCATATAGAATATGATATTAAAGATTGAAGAAAATATCACAAACACATAGATAATACAAGGTTTTAAGAAAAAAATATGTCTTAACCAAACATAATAATTATACAACAAATTGTCACGAATTAAATATCATAGAAAACAACAAATAGTAAAAGAGTTTAGATAATAAAAAGCATACCAACTCATTCATCACTACCTTCTTCTTCCTCTCCTTCTTCTTGCGAGGTTGTCCAAGAGAATGGTGCTGGATTTTCAATAATACCTGTTGAAGTGGATCCGGAACAAGAAACTTTTTCCCAAATTTTATTTAGAAAACTTTTTATGAGTTTAGCTTTTCGTTTGCTTTATAAATGTTCTTCTCAACATTAGCTAAACGTCGATTGGGTTTGCTTTGATTTCGAGATAATGTGACAAGAGCTTGCTTAGGAGGCATGTCAATATTTAGCTCATGAATTTCGTCATCCTCTTCTTGTTGTTGAGGAACTTGAGAAGAGGAGGCAATATGCATGTCTCGAGGTTGCGAAATTCCTTGATTACGATTTGCGGCCCATTCTTGAAAACCATTGTTGGCTTTCAGGACGTTTAGAAAGACCCATGAGACTAAGGGTTTTGGAGTTGAGCTCGCCTATAGTCGTAAATTTATAATCGGGCAAAGAAACTCCAAAATTTTGTAGAATCCGCATTATGTAAGCTCCATAGTGAATGGTTTTGTAGCTTCTTCTATTATTGACATTAAGAAATTCATCCAATATTATTTTACCCCAGTTTACTCGTTGAGAAGAGTAAATAGCGTATAAAGCTTGAAAATATCTTTTGTAAACTTTCTCTTAACTTCTAGTCTGGGGCTGAAGAGATTGAATAAGAGCACGATGGATTATTCTTGCCTTTGGACGTAAAGCACTAGATTTTAAGATGGTTAAATCGTCTGACAAGAAACTATGTGATACTTCATCGTGGTTGTACATATCAACTTCAATATCATCACTATCCAACCCCTCAGATGGACATTGTAACAACCCGCATATTTTACGATTGAATATTTAAATGTTTTAATTAAATATAGAATCGTTCATCGGATTGAGGTCCGAAAAGCTACTTTTTGTAAACAGTCGAATTGGGAATCAAGACCACCTCCATTGAGTCCAAAATGGCGTTCACAACTTTTTTAGTATAAACATCGATATGTTTGGAGTTTGGGTTTGGGTTTCAGCCCATCAACCTTCTAATAACCTAACCCTTCATCCAACTCCTCTTCATTCATTCTAATATTTCCTAACACTTCAAGCTTTAGCAAAAATAGGGGAAGAGAAAAAGAATTAGAATTCCTAAGCCCTAATCTTCGTTGCAAATCCAAGTGTTAGCTCCAAAATCAAAGAGAAGCTTTGGTAAGCCTCCTCTTCATCTTCTCCAACTCATTCTCTCTTTAATTTCAGAAGTTTCCTAAACCTAACTTAGGAAATGTTCTTCTTTTGAGCTTAGATTCAAGCTTCTAGAGTTGAAGTTGAAGAGTAGTCGATCTTCCTTTGCTTTCAAGCTTCTCCTTCATCGTTTTTGGATTTAAAGGTGAGATTTTTATCTCACATCTATGTCTATAACTATCTTTGATTGTTAGGTATGAATTCCTAACATCTTTACATGTTCATTTGATTTTGATTTGGTGAACATTTCAATTTTTGGTGTTTTGAAGTCTAAAGCTCTAAAAATCTTAGCTTTGATGTTTGATAATGTTTATGGTGGTGTATCGAAGAGCCTATAGGGCTGGGTTGTCGATTGGCATAAACCCCAAGCGCCCATTGCTCGTCCGATCGCAAATTGGAAGAGTTTGCTCTTTATTTAGATAGGCTGAAAAAATTGTCCCAGTGCTAGTCATTCGATTGACCTCTAAAGTCAGTCGATTGGCTGTAGAAACCGAGCATATCTGGGACTGTCTGCAAAAAATAGAAGTCTCTGTTTTCTGCAGTCAGTCGATTGGCCTCTGCAGTCAGTCGACTAACTGCAGGAAATGAAACTTTTTGGTTTCTGGATCAGTCGACTGGCCTCTGCAGTCAGTCGACTGACTTACTTGTTTTTGCCTATTTTGCCTATTTGGCTTGAGGTTCCATTTTTTATCGATTCGTGATTATCCGATTTATTGTTATCATTTATTATTGACTTTGATGACTTCTTTTTTGGGACTTTTGAGAATATCCATTTTGATGGATTCGGTATTGATTTCTTTGAATTTGATTCATGTCTTCGAATGTGGATTTTGATGATTGATTGTTTCTACAATCATTTCTATCATTTGTCACTTTAAAATATAAAGGTTTTCTATACTAGTAGTAAATATTCAAACTCTTTTCAAAGATGATTTCAACTCTATTTTTAAATACAAAGCTCGTTTATAAAACCGTTTTCTAATCTATTAGTATATACAAACCTTTACCTCATTCGTATGAGAAAATCTAATTAAACGAATTAGCAAAACAAGTGGTATGAAACGCTTGCATTTCCTTCGCCGGTTAATTCTTGGACTTGTTCGATTGAACTCTTGTGACAATTTTCGAGTGGGAATCTACAATTTGTTCGTAAATATTTAAGTTAAGCTAGTGGTTATGGGACATGAAGCTAAACTCATATATTTACTAGCTTAGTGTAATCGACACTTTTATTGATCGATGATGATCATTTTGTGATTTAGACTAGCGACGTGCGATGTCTATTTGTTTGTTTGGGGATTACAATCCCCGTTTGTGGAACTTTGATTCAATTTGGCGGGGTACCGACCCGTGGTCTTCAGGCCGTTTGTGGAGCTTCGGCTCAAAATTTATGGTTAGCGACCATGGAATAGCGTTCCGTTTGTGATACACGTTTTGGTGAGTTTTCATGCTCCCGTTTGTGATAGGCCTCCCCCTTTGTGATTTCTGGATTTCTAATTGATGATTTCTAGAATTTGTGTTTCACCTCTTTATGTAATTGGCAATGATATGTTTGTCAATATTTGTGGTTTGGTGAATAAAATAAAGAATATGACATTCTTTTTGGTGCTTTGAGATTCTTGAGATATTGTATGATTTTGTTGTTGTTTAAAGCATACTTGTCACAGTTTGACATTATTGTTATCATACGTTTTAGTTATATCTCTACTCTTATCTCATTTTATAAATGATAATTATAGTAAGACTGATCCGTTTATTATTTTCTTATTAAATAATACTCGGGTCAGACCGAGATGTTACAGGTGCTTCTGCTTGACTCCTTATTTGGGATCATCTTCTGACTTTTGTCTAACTACATTGGATTGGTAGTTTTTGTTGTTATACATTTGAGATAGAGACTCCATGATGTATACTTATTCTTTTGTCTTGCACTTGTAACTATTCTTTTGTGATATTGTGGATCTTATTTGACCACTACTCTGATGTACACCTTTTTGTGTTATATATTCATATCTGTTTCCGCCTTCATGATATGAATGTCTGTGACTGATTTTTGTTATGGTTATTTCTATATTTGTTTCTGAAGGCCTCATAGCCACTGTGTGGTAGCTTCGAGTTTGTATTTGATATGTTGAATTTCCTCTTGAAATGAAATGTAAGTTATTTTATTTGACATATCGGTACTCGCCCAAAGCAATTACACAGATGGTCGCTCCTCAACAGCCTTATTCTTCGTGCTAGTCGACGGCATTACTTAGTAGTGTCCTTGGCTAGCGTGAGCATAGAGGTGGGGCGTCACAGCTTGGTATCAGAGCCAAACTTCGGAACAATGTAGAATAATCTAGCAAGGATCATTGTCTTAAGTCTTTCTTAGGAGTCGTGCCTTAGGATTAATTCGAGTCATTAAACCCGTTCTATCCTATTTCTTTTTATGATGCCTTGTTTTACCATTCATTATGAGATTAACCTTTTTCTCTCTTCTTTCTTTCTTAAAGAAAAGAAATGGTTAGACCTGGCCGTCCCAGCGCCGGTCAATCTAGTGCTACTCCCCAGGATGGAGTATTTATGTCTGCTCAGCAACTTCTAGATCTTGTAAGAAATGCTCAAGCCATCGAACCTATTCCTAAGCCCACTTATCCTAAATCTAGGTTTGCACGCTTGTGCAGTGATTACACCAATTTGGGTGGAAAGCCATTCAAAGGTTCCGAGAGCGTTATAGAAGTCCAGGCTTGGCTTCGAACATGCGACCGCATCTTTTCTCGCATGAATCTTATTGATCTTCATCGAGTCCAAGTGGCTTCTAGTATGCTCCAAGAAAGAGCATTAGACTGGTACGACTTCTGATCTCCAAAATTGTTGACGCAGACCTTACTTGGGAGCAATTCCGGGAAAGGTTTGAATTAAAATTTGTGCTGGAAGCTGAAAAAGTATCTCTAGCTCGACACTTTATCGACCTTGTTCAAGGTGAATCTTCCATGACGGACTACGTCGCTTCTTTTGAATCTCTATATAAATATGGGGTCGAGTATATTAATACCCCATTAAAGAAAAATCAGAGATTTGTGTATGGCTTGAACAAGAGCCTCAAAAAGCCATTACTTCTGAAATTAGAAGTTTCTTTTGACCAACTTGTTGATATTTCTCTTCGACTCGAAGAGGCTGATAAAGATAGTGATGCTGAGGTCAAACCAAACATCAATAAGAAGAGACCTTTTAAATTCAAGCCTAATCCCAACAAGAAGGGAAAGCAAGCAACACCGGTAGCAAATACTCCTAACTCTCGTCGTGGAGAATGTTACAATTGTGGTTCTAAGAACCACTATGCAAACAAGTGCCCGAAGTCTCTTTCTTGCCGCTATTGCAAGAGCTCGAGTCATACTTTATCTTCGTGTCCCAAACTTTAAGGCAAGAAGGAGGGCAAGCTAAATGTTGTACAAGCCCTTGCTAACACTTCTCATGGATAAGGTATTTCTCATTCTATCCTTGATGGCACTATTATATTTCGTGATCTTCCTATTCGAGTTCTTTTTGATACGGGTGCATCTCACTCTTTTATATCAAAAGAACTTGTTGATGCTTTGTCTTTGAATGTAATTGGCTTGATGACTTCTTTGATAATTGCGAATCCAGTTGGTGGATCCGCAACACTCAGTTTACTTTGTAAAGATTTCGAAATTATTTTATGTGATTACTCTTTCCGTGCCGATTTGCATGTTATGCGTTATTTAGGTTTCAGAATGATTTTGGGAATTGATTGGCTTAACCGTTATGAAGCCCATATCCTATGTCCTGAGCGGACTATTTATCTTCGGCATCCTCAATCTGTTAAGCAGATTTCTCTAGTTCTAAAAGATTCAGATTCCAATTCGAAAGCATCCTTGTATTCTCTAAATCCTCATGATGACGATAATGATGATGAGGAAGATGTTATTTCTCTCATTCACATTGTTTGTGAATTTCTCGACATATTTGAGCCCGTTTTAGGATTACCACCTAAGCGAGCAATTGAGTTCAGAATTAATCTAATCCCTGGAGCTCTACTTATCACTCGTCCTCCTTATCGTATGTCCAATAAATAAAATGAGGAGATGCGTAAACAATTATCCGAATTGGAAGCGAAGCAATTTATTCAATCTAGTTCCTCTCCATGGGGAGCTTCAGCCATTTTTGTGAAGAAATCTGATGGTACACTTAGGCTTTGCGTTGACTACCGCAAGCTTAATGATCTCACCATCAAGAATAAATATCCCTTACCGTGGATTGATGATTTATTCGATCAGCTTAGTGGTGCTAAAGTCTTTTCACAGTTAGACTTAGCAACCGGTTTTCATTAGCTCCATATTGCAGAGGATAGCATTCCTTTGACATCATTCCGTACTCATTATGGATCTTATGAATGGCTTGTTATGCCATTGGCTTGATAAATTCTCCAGCTTATTTCATTGACCTTATGAATCGAGTTTTCAAAGACTTCCTCGATCGATATGTTCTCATCTTTATCGATGACATTCTTATTTATTCTAAAACCGAGGAGGAGCATGAAAATCATCTTCGGATTGTGTTGGAAACTCTTAGGAGCAACCAATTAAAAGCAAAATTTTCTAAATGCCACTTTTGGCAATCTCGTGTGAAATTTTTGGGGCATATTGTTTCTGAATCCGGAATTTCCATGGATCTTTCAAAGATTGAAGCGATTCAAAATTGGAAGAGACCTGAGAGTGTGACGGAAATTCGTAGCTTTCTCGGATTGGCGGGCTATTACCGTCGGTTCATAAAAGACTTTTCCAAGATTTCTGTACCTCTTACTAATTTGACAAAGAAGGGAGTTAAATACATTTGGTCAGACAAATGTGAAGCCTCATTTCAAAAATTAAAAGAACTCCTTTTCGATGCTCCTATTCTTGTGATTCCCGATGGGAACCAAGACTTTATTGTTTACATCGATGCTAGTCGTGTTGGTTTGGGAGCCGTTCTTATGCAAAGGGAACATGTTATCGCTTATGCTTCTAGACAATTAAAGCCTGCTGAGACTAGATATGCCACTCATGATTTAGAGCTCGCGGCTATTGTTTTCGCCCTTAGAAGTTGGTGTCATTATCTTTTGGGAGAGAAATTTGTTCTCTACACCGATCATAAATCTTCAAAGTATTTGTTTTCTCAAAAGGAACTTAATTTGCATCAACAACGTTGGCTCGAGTTTCTTGCATCTTATGATCTTGATATTCTTGATACTCTCGGAAAAGGAAATCGTGTTGTCGATGCCCTTAGTCGTAAGCAACAAGCGGTTGTTTCCATGATGGTATCCGAATGGAATAATGTCGCGACGTTATCCACTTGCAAGATTCGAGATCGTGAATCCGATTTATGTTCATCTCTTGTTTTTTGTAGCCTCGAGGCTCATCCTTCTCTTTTAGACCTTATTCTTGAAGCTCAAAAGCATGATCCCGAATTGGTTCATCTTAGCCAAAGTTGTAGGGATAAAATTGATATTGAAGGTTTGAAAGACTTTGATACTGATGCTCGTGGCAGTATTCGAAAATTTGGTAGACTTATTGTGCCAAATATTATTGATCTTCGTAAAGATATATTAGAAGATTCTCATCGTTCTAAATTTACCATTCATCCCGGTATTAGTAAAATGTACGCGGATATGAAGCGACTTTATTATTGGGATGGAATGAAATCCGATATTGCTAACTTTATTAAGCGTTGCATGACTTGTCAACTTGTTAAGGCCGAGCATCGAAGGCCCGGTGGGTTATTGCAACGTTTGGAAATTCCAATATGGAAGTGGGATCAAATTTCCATGGACTTTATTGACGGTCTTCCCCGTTCTCGTTTGGGACATGATAGCCTATGGGTGATAGTAGATAGACTTACAAAATCCGCCCATTTTCTTCCCGTTCGGTCCAAACGGACCATACCTATTTTGGCTAAACTCTTTGTCAAGGAAATTGTTAAATTGCATGGAGTTCCTACTTCTATTGTTAGCTATCGTGATCCATTGTTTACTAGTGGATTCTGGAAAGGTCTTCAAAAAGCTTTGGGAACGTAGCTTAATTTTAGCACCGCTTATCATTCTCAGTCCGATGGACAAACCGAGCGTGTGAATCAAACTCTTGAAGATCTTCTTCGTGCATGTGTTCTTGATTTGGTGGAAGTTGGGAAGATCATACTTCTCTTGTTGAATTTTCCTATAATAATAGCTTCCAATCTAGTATTGGTATGGCACCTTTCAAGGCACTTTACGGAAGGCCATGCCGATCCCCTTCGTGTTGGCTTGAAGCCGGTGAGAAACTGGTTTTAGGTCCAGATTTTATTCGTGATGCCATAGAAAAGATTGACCTTATTCGACATAGGATGAAAGAAGCTCAAAGTAGACAAAAATCCTATGCCGATAACCGAAGAAGGAAATTATAATTTTCTGTGGGAGATTTTGTGTTTATTCGTGTTTCACCTATGAAGGGTGTTGTGCGTTTCAGTCGATCGGGAAAATTAGCACCTCGATATATTGGCCCATTTCCCATCACCGAATGCATTGGTTCCGTGGCTTATCGTCTTTTATTACCAGCTCAATTTTCTACTATTCATGACGTATTCCACGTCTCTCAACTATGGAAATGCCTTCGAGATTCCGATTCTATTCTTGAGCCCGGTGTTATTGAAGAGATTGAAGTTTCGCCTAATTTGACTTATGAGCAACATCCTATTCGTATCATTGCTTCGGAGGTTAAACGCCTTCGAAATAAAGATGTTCCTCTGTTGAAAGTTCAATGGTCCTCAAATCCTAAGGATTGCTCTTGGGAACCCAGAGAATTCATCGAGCGAACACATCCAGACTTGCTCTCTCGTGCTCCTTAAGGTGAACTTTTTATTTCAAATTTCTTCCTTTTGTGCCGATATGCTTTTATAGTTGTTACTTCTTATTTATTTCTTAAAGATTGCGAGGACGCAATTTCTTTAAGGGGGGAAGTCTGTAACAACCTGCATATTTTACGATTGAATATTTAAATGTTTTATTTAAATATAGAATCGTTCATCGAATTGAGCTCCGAAAAGCTACTTTTTTTAAATAGTCGAATTGGGACTCGTGACCACCTCCGTTGAGTCCAAAATGGCGTTCACAACTTTTTTGAGTATAAACATCGATATGTTTGGAGTTGAGTAAAAATTATGACTTTTTCACTTTGGGTTTGGGTTTGGGTTTCAGCCCACCAACCTTCTAATAACCTAACCCTTCATCCAACTCCACTTCATTCATTCTAATATTTCCTAACACTTCAAGCTTTAGCAAAAATGGGGGAAGAGAAAAAGAATTAGAATTCCTAAGCCTTAATCTTCTTTGCAAATCCAAGTGTTAGCTCCAAAATCAAAGAGAAGCTTAGGTAAGCCTCCTCTTCATCTTCTCCAACTCATTCTCTCTTTAATTTCAGAAATTTCCTAAACCTAACTTAGGAAATGTTCTTCTTTTGAGCTTAGATTCAAGCTTCTAGAGTTGAAGTTGAAGAGTGGTTGATCTTCCTTTGCTTTCAAGCTTCTCCTTCCTCGTTTTTGGGTTTAAAGGTGAGATTTTTATCTCACATCTATGTCTATAACTATCTTTAATTGTTAGGTATGAATTCCTAACATCTTTACATGTTCATTTGATTTTGATTTGGATTGATTTGGTGAACATTTCAATTTTTGGTGTTTTGAAGTCTAAAACTCTAAAAATCTTAGCTTTGATGTTTGATCATGCTTTTGGTGGTGTATCGAAGAGCCTATAGGGCTGTGTTGTCGATTGGCATAAACCCCAAGCGCCGATTGCTCGTCCGATCGCAAATTGGAAGAGTTTGCTCTTTATTTGGATAGGTTGAAAAAAATTGTTCCAGTGCCAGTCAGTCGACTGACCTCTGAAGTTAGTCGACTGGCTGTAGAAACCGAGCATATCTGGAACTGTCTGCAGAAAATAGAAGTCTCTGTTTTCTGCAGTCAGTCGACTGACTACAGGAAATGAAACTTTCTGGTTTCTGGATCAGTCGACTGGCCTCTGCAGTCAGTCGACCGACCTACTTGTTTTTGCCTATTTTGCCTATTTGGCTTGAGGTTCCAATTTTTATCGATTCGTGATTATCCGATTTATTGTTATCATTTATTATTGACTTTGATGACTTCTTTTTCAGGACTTTTGAGAATATCCATTTTGATGGATTCAGTATCGATTTCTTTGAATTTGATTCACGTCTTTGAATGTGGATTTTGGTGATTGGTTGTTACTACAATCATTTATGTGATTTGTCACTTTAAAATATAAAGGTTTTCTATACTAGTAGTAAATATTCAAGCTCTTTTTCAAAGATGATTTCAACTCTATTTTTAAATACAAAGCTCGTTTATAAAACCGTTTTCTAATCTATTAGTATATACAAACCTTTACCTCATTCGTATGAGAAAATCTAATTAAACGACTTAGCAAAACAAGTGGTATGAAACGCTTGCGTTTACTTCACCGATTAATTCTTGGACTTGTTCGATTGAACTTTTGTGACAATTTTCGAGTGGGAATCTACAATTTGTTCGTAAATATTTAAGTTAAGCTAGTGGTTATAGGACATGAAGCTAAACTCATATATTTACTAGCTTAGTGTAATCGACACTTTTATTGATCGATGATGATCATTTTGTGATTTAGACTAGCGATGTTCGATGTCTATTTGTTTGTTTGGGGATTACAATCCCCGTTTGTGGAACTTCGGTTCAATTTGGCGGGGTAGTGACCCATGGTCTTTGGGCCGTTTGTGGAGCTTCGGCTCAAAATTTATGGTTAGCGACCATGGAATAGCATTCCGTTTGTGATACACGTGTTGGTGAGTTTTCATGCTCCCGTTTGTGAAAAGCGTCCCCCTTTGTGATTTCTGGATTTCTAATTGATGATTTCTAGAATTTGTGTTTCACCTCTTTATGTGATTGGCAATGATATGTTTGTCAATTTTTATGGTTTGGTGAATAAAATAAAGAATATGACATTCTTTTTGGTGCTTTGAGATTCTTGAGATATCGTATGATTTTGTTGTTGTTTAAAGCATACTTGTCACAATTTGACATTATTGTTATCATATGTTTTAGTTATATCTCTACTCTTATCTCATTTTATAAATGATAATTATAGTAAGACTGATCCGTTTATTATTTTCTTATTAAATAATACTCGGGTCAGACTGAGATGTTACAGGTGCTTCTGCTTGACTCATTATTTGGGATCATCTTCTGACTTTTGTCTAACTACAGTGGATTGGTAGTTTTTGTTGTTGTACATTTGAGATAGAGACTCCATGATGTATACTTATTCTTTTGTCTTGCACTTGTAACTATTCTTTTGTGATATTGTGGATCTTATTTGACCACTACTCTGATGTACACCTTTTTGTGTTATATATTCATATCTGTTTCCGCCTTCGTGATATGAATGTCTGTGACTGATTTGTGTTATGTTTATTTCTATATTTGTTTTCGAAGGCCTCATAGCCACTGTGTGGTAGCTTCGAGTTTGTATTTGATATGTTGGATTTCCTCTTGAAATGAAATTTAAGTTATTTTATCTAACATATCAGTACTCGCCCAAAGCAATTACACAGATGGTCGCTCCTCAACAGCCTTATTCTTCGTTCTAGTCGACGACATTACTTAGTAGTATCCTAGGCTAGCGTGAGCATAGAGGTGGGGCGTCACAGACATCTTAGAATGTGCCCTAACCTTTGAAGGGGTAAGTAAATTTTTATTCCACAAACTAACGTCCATATACAATCATTTCTATTTTGTGGATTTTGGTGATCGAGGTTCATGTTGGCATAGAAGAGCTTAATAAAAAGAGGGTAGATTTTAACATTTATAGAATCATACCCAATAAGTGAATCGAAACCATGAGCTTCGGCTAACTCTCTAATCGCATAGCCATTGAATTTTGGAAATTTCATAAAGGCTCCTTCGAAAAGCTTCGAATTTTTCATGCTATTAAAGCGATCTACTACTGTATCATTATATAGCCATGCTCGAATTTGACTTTCGGAAGGTCCGGTTGTTGATTCTCTTGCTCTCTTTGATTTTGGAGGCATTTCGATTTATGGAAAATGAAGAAAAATTGAATTTCTGAAGAAGTTAGGGTTTGCTTTTTGTTTTTTTGAGCAGTGAATGGTTGGGTAGATAGAGAAAGAATGGGTAGATGATAATAAGAAGTAGGTTAGATTGGTTCATTGCTTTGGAAAATGTGTAGGTCTATTTTAAAAAACAGAAAACAGATGAATTAGCCAGCTGAAAAATAAGAGGCAGTCGGCTGAAAGTAGGAAAATTTGAACCTGCAAGTATTTAGTTCAAAATTGGCATGATTCAGTTGGTTGAAAGGAGGGTTCAATCGACTAAATTCTGGGTTATATTTTGTACATTTGAATAATCAGTTGGTTGAATCCATTGAGTCGGCTGGCTGAAACTGTTGAATTTTGAGGTATAGCCTATTTTCAGTTCATTCTTTTTAACAAACAATGCCATATATATACTTGTTTGGGAGCTTTATTCTCATGTTAAAAAGAATATAATTTTATTTCAACAAACGTATTATATATCCAAATTACAATATTAATTTCAGGAACATAAATTTATGAAAATGTAGATTTTATTTTTCAGAAGTCTTGGATTCGTCTGAAGAGGAAACTTCGAACGAGCTTGGTTCAACTTTGGTGACATCACGTAATGGATTAATAAGAGACCAAACATTACGTTGAGCACCTTGTTCCCAAGAATTTGGAGATACGTGAGGTCGTTGAGGAGATGGATTGTGCACACCTTGTTTAGGTGTCATTCCACAAAATTTGAGAGCGAATTGTTCAAGAAAATTTAAACGTCTACCATGGTATTTTTTCTCATAATGCATCTCACGTTGTATACTTAAAGTTTCATGCTAGTAGTGATGAATACCATCGATTCTCTCCTTGGTAGAAGGTGATCCAAATTCTATGTTTTTTCTAGCTCGTTTGCCGTTTGGTGTGTATCCGGTATGGTGATTAGGAGAAGGCGTAATCTTCACTGGAATATACACATGAGTAGATTTATCTGTTGAATCCGAAGTTGTAGTGCCGAAAACAATTGATGAAAGATTGGAATTTTCTTGAGACAACATTTTATAAGGGAATGTATATATATACTTAATGTTAGTTTTATATGAATTAAAAGAAATTTCTCTTCATGTATATATATATTGGTTTCATTTTCTATTTTTGAAGTTTCAAATTTTTTGGTTAATATTGATCACTAAACTTCAGTCAATCCTTTTATTTTCTAAAAGTTTTAAATAGTTATAAGGTTATAGGGTGAAAAAATATAAAGAAATTATTACCGTATATAAAATAGAAAGAATGAAAAGTCTTAATGCAATTAATACAATAGAACATTGGAAAGACATGTGACTACCTCCCATGAGTGCATAGTTCGAGTGCCATGATCTCCAATTTTTGTTAAACTAAAATTTTATTTATTTTATCACTTTTTACTTATACTTGATTATTAAATTATAAATCATGTAATGACATAATTCCTAGTTCACGTCTTAATTTAAGAAAAATATTTTCATTTAAAGGTTTAGTAAATATATCTGCAACTTGATTTTCTAATGATACAAAATTCAAGAGAGATATTACCTTTTTCTATGTTATCACGAAGAAAATGACGTCGGATGTCAATATGTTTAGTTCTTGAGTGGTTTATTGGATTTTTCAATAAATTTATAGCACTTGTATTATCACAATAAATTGTTGATTTAGATAAATTTATACCAAAATCTTGAAGTGTTTGTTGCATATATATATTACTTGAGCACATGCCAAAGCAGTAGAAATATATTCTGCTTCACACGTCGAAAGTGAAACACGACTTTGTTTCTTAATAAACCAAGATACTAAAGATTGTCCAATGAAATGACATGTACCACTTATACTCTTTCGATCCGTTCGAAATCCTCCAAAATCAGCATCACTATATTATACTAACTCAAAAGGACATTCATTCAGATAAAAGAGACCGTAATCTTTAGTTTTGCTTAAGTATTGAAAAATTCATTTTACTGCTTGCAAATGTGATTCTTTGGGATTTGCTTGAAATAATGCACATAAGCATACACTCATCATTATATAGGATGACTAGAAGTTAAGTAAAGTAAAGATCCAATCATACTTCAATATAGTTTTTGGTTAATACTCTTACCATTTTCATCTCGATCGAGATGTACCATAGTACTCATATGTGTTGATTTAGTAGATGTATTTTCCATACCAAAATGATTTATTAGATTATTACAATATTTTCCTTGATTAATAAAGTTCCATTATTTAATTGTTTGATTTATAATTTAAGAAAATATGAATGTTCTCCCATATGAGACATTTCAAATTCTCTTGTCATAATATTCGAAAATTCTTGACATAATTTTCCGTTCGTGGAACCAAAAATGATATCATCTACATAAACTTGTATTATTAAAATATTATTTTTATCTTGTTTTATAAACAGAGTTTGATCTACTTTTCCAATTTTAAAACCAGAATTTATAAGATAACTTTTAAGACGATCGTACCAAGCATGAGGTGCTTGTTTTAAACCATATAAAGCTTTCTTTAATTTATAAACATGGTCTGGAAATTTTTCATGTGCAAATAGAGGTAATTTTTCTACATATACATTTTCTTTTATAAAACCATTTAGAAAAGCATTTTTAAATCCATTTGATATAGTTTGAAGTTCTGAAAACATGCAAAAGCTAATAAAATACATATTGCTTCTAGTTGGGCTATAGGAGCAAATGATTCTTCGTAGTCTATTCCTTCTTCTTGATTGTACCCTTGAGCAACTAATCTAGCTTTGTTTCGAATAATATTCCCTCGCTCATCGGCTTTATTTTTGTAAACCCACTTAGTACCGATGACTGTTTGATTACTAAGTCTAGGAACTAAGTCCCAAACTTCGTTTCGTTCAAATTGATTTAACTCTTCTTGCATGGCTATAATCCAGTAATCATCAATAGAGGCTTCTTTAGCATTTTTAGGTTCAATGTTCGATAGGAAAGCTACATGACCCATTTGATTTAATTGATTTTGTGTTCTTACGTTAGAATTTATTTCTCTAATAACATTTTCAATCGGGTGATTTCTTACTAGTCTTGGTGGAGGTCAAATCTCATTTTCATTAGGTAAATTGTTGTTTTCAATTTTAGTATTAATTTCAATATTTTCAATATCATCTTCTATGATATATGATTTTGGAATCATTTCTTCATCTTCATTTTTATTATAAGTTTGAAATTTTCATCGAATGACACCTGAAGTGTTTCTTCCATTATTTTAGTTCTTTTATTGTAAATTATATATGCCTTGCTTCGTTCCGAGTATCCAATGAATAATCCTTCATCAGATTTTTGATCGAATTTACCAAGTTGGTATTTTGTATTTAATAGAAAAACATTTTGAACCAAAAACATTAAAATATGATATATTAGGTTTTCTTCCATTAAAAAGTTCATATGGGGTATGTTTTGTTAATAGTTTAATGAAGACTCAATTTAAAACATAACAAGCAGTTGCTACAGCTTCTGCCCAAAAATGTTTAGGTAGAGTGCTTTCATTTCATAAGGTTCAAGCACAATCTTGAAGTATTTTATATTTCCTTTCTACAATTCTGTTTTGTTGCGGAGTTCTAGAAAATGAAAAATTGTGAAAAATTCCTTTCTTATTACAATATTTTTCAAAAGTATCATTATCGAATTCACCACCATGATCGCTTCTAATGTTTTTAATTTTTATATTTTTAATATTTTGAATTCTCTTAGCAAAGTTTTTAAAATTTTCAAAAATATCACTTTTATTTTTCATAAATATTGTCCAAGTGTATCTTGAGAAATCATCTACTATTGGCATCAAAATTGACCATCAATACCTAATTGTACGTGAAATCACCAATATCCAATCATAGGTAGTATATGATGTAGAGAATATAATATGAAGAATAATCAAATTTAAAATGAAAGCAAGTAAAAGAGATAAGATTTATAGTGGCTCGGCTAACTTCGGCCTACGTCCACTCAAGAATAATCCTTTTTATTATACTGAAATTAGATTATAGTTTCAATCCAAGATTCCAGAATGAAAATGGCAGAGTAACCTCTAGGTAGAAGATGAAGAGAAACAGAATAAAGATCCCCTTTTTGAAGCCAAGCTTGCTGTATTTATAGGTGAAACTTCGGCTACAAGGTCTTTTCACCTACATGGGCCCACCATAACGATCGTCAAGCCCAACTCGACCAAAAATAACGATCGGCCTTGCACTAGCGATTGTTATTCCTTCACTTAACTCAATGCCGACCCCTCTTCCTGAAACGTGCCGATCCACTGCCTTCCAACAAGTTACACCGATCCAACAACCTCCAAACCATTGTCGGTCCCTCTTCGTTGAAACCAATGCCTACCCCTCTTTATCCAAACAAATGCCGATCCCTCTTCCTCTAAGAAAATGCTGATCCATACTAACCCATGAAGACGTGCCGAATGCTCTACCTTTATTTATACCGAACCCTCCTGTATTTCTATCCTCTGACGATCCCTTTAGCATGCATGCCGATCCTTCCATACCCTGAGTGCCATACTGATCCTTGCCCATCCTAAATGGTATGCCGACCCCTTGAGTGCCGACCCATCTTGCCTGGAACTATGCCGATCCAAACCATGTTACTTCATGCCATGCCGAACCCTAGCCTTCATGTCGACCCAAGCTATGCCGATCCCTTCTGTGTTGCTTTATGCCTTGTCGACCCCTTCCATGCCGACCCTAGCTAATCCAACCCATGCTAATCCATATCACACCGAGCCCACTTATGTTGATCCTTCTTTATTCAAGCCAATATCCACCTTCCAAGCACCCTGCATCGTTTATCCATCGATTGTGTTTAATCTTGTCTTCATATTATTATCTGTAGTTGATTATCCATCCATCCATTTGAGACAAATCCATGATATTCTAGCCTTGATAACCATGAAGTTTATTGGGTTAAATCCATCTGTGCATTGCCTTGCAAAAAGGCGGGTTAACACTTTGCCCCCCAAAACATGCCTTGCAATAGGAAGGCGTGTTTTGAATTGCCACAAGTCCAAAATCCGAAATCTTTAATCCATTAATCATTATACTATCCATTCAAGAATCCAATCTGTTTCCAATCCAATTTCTTGATATCTCTTGATCAATAGCGAAATCCATGACTGTTCCGAGTCGATATCCAATTCCAAATCCATTCCAAATCCATTAACCGAATCCCCGATCTCTCCGGATCGTTTTATCCAAATCCGAGACCTCTTCGGGTCCATATCAAAATCCGGGACCTCTCCGGGTCCATATCCAAATCCAGGGCCCCTCCTGGTCCATATCCAAATCCGGGACCCCTCCGGGTCCATATCTAAATCTGGGACCTCTCCAGGTCCAAATCTAGATCAGGGACCTCTCCGGGTCGCTTTATCCTACTCCAGCCTCGACTCTCCATCGAGGGCTTATCCATGGTTGTCCTTCTCCGGCCTCGACTCTCCGATCAAGGACTTAATCTGTGGGGTATCCTACTCCGGCCTCGTTCCCCAGTCAAGGCCTTAATCCGTGGGGTATCCTACTCCGGCCTCAATCCCCAGCCGTGGACTTAATCCGTGGGGTATCCTACTCAAGCCTCGATCCCCAGCTAAGCACTTGATCCATGAGTATCCTTCTCCGGCCTCGACTCTCTGGTCGAGAACTTAATCCGTGTTTGAGTCCATCCTGTCGCCCTCAGCCAAAGGGACTCGTAACTTATGATTATTGCCCCGTCTCTCCGGTCGGGGCCGTAACCGTGACCTGTGTTATTTATTACATTAATCAAAATCCAATCATTCCATAGTTTAGTTGATAAAATATAAATAAAAGCCTATACAACCAAGGAAACTAAATAGCTATAGTACCAGAAAAACCAGAGTTTGTAGTAAACAGAAAAAACAAAAATTTCATAAACCCGAGCACCACAGCTCATCGTCATCTCAAAGCATGCCTAGGGATCGTCCTCGGTCCCGTACATTTGTAAGTGGCTTAGCCGTTTTACTGCGGGGTTTATTACTTATTCCACAACATAAATCCAATCAATTGATGATAAGCTGAAGATGACGCCTTGATCCATTGCCATCTTCATTCGAGGTGGAAGGTGGCTGCTCATGTTCCACTGCCACGGCTTGATTCCTTATGTATTGTTGCAAATGACCATTCCTCACATGTTCCTCAATGATGTCCTTCAAATGCCTGCAGTCATTCCTATTATGCCCATCCAGCTCATGGAATAGGCAATACTTTCTTGATGCCCGCTCGTATTTGGAGGGTTCCCTTTTTGCCGGCCTTTGATACTGGAGGTGCCCTCGAGTATCCAAATAAATCCTTTCCAGAGTTTTAGTCAAATCCGTATAAGAAGAGAATTTCGGTTCTCTCAATTTCCTTTTCGATATATTACCGCCATCATTCATTCTCCTTTTTCCCTTATCATATCTGTTTACATCTCCCGATGATCCTCCACTTTGCACAGCATTCACCTTCGATTTGTTTTCTTGTGTGTCTTCCTATCGTAGGAACCTTTCCGCTTCGTGGTAAAACTCCCCTAAATCCATAGGTGGATCCTGTGCTAGCGAATCCTTGAACTCCATTCCATCAGCAATGCCAAATACAGCTGCTATCAGAACCATGGATGGATCTGGACGATACGCTGATGTTACCGCATGTAACGACCCGTAATTTCGCTACTTCGAAAATGAGAGATTTCGTTCATTTTAAATTAAAAGGAATTTAAATCTTAAATAAATATTTTATATATAATAAATAATTATCTATTCTTATAAATAAAAAAGTATAAATTTGGATTTTAGAACAAATCAATAAAAGTTAAGTTTTGTTAATAATAAATAAAGGCTTAAATAAATAAGTTTAAATATTTATTTAATAAGTTAAATTTTATTTAAAACATCTAATAAAGATAACGAAAGTATATTAATATATTTAAAAGTATGTTAATAATCATTTTACAAAAATAACCAAAATTTATAGTATTTTTTCAGTTTTACATACACTATAAAATTAAAGATTTTGAAACTATTCAAATACGATTTTAAAATATAAAGGGACATGTTTTAATTTATTTAAAAGAAGAAAAAAGTTCATTTTAAAATTTGGTTTACATCAATATATAGCTTAACAAAAACATCAAATTTTGACTATAAAATTTGTCGACAAAAACACCATTTTCAACCGAAACAAGTTGTCGACAAGTTGTTGCAGCTTGATACATTTTCTAATGCATGCATAAATACAAGTTTACAAACTTTTTAAACACTTTACATTTAGCACTAAAAGAAAAAAGGAGTTTACTTTTGAAAAGTTTAAATAAATAAAAAATGTAAAAAGGTATGATTTGACAAATTTAAATTTAATTAAAGCTTTAATAAACCACATCATTTCTTTATATCATATCTCATTAATTAGATGGTATGTATAAGCATGTAAAAAGAGCAAACTTAAGTATTAAAATAATTACAAACCATAAGAAAGTGACACATCTCTTTACTACTTACACACTTTTCCTTAACATCATTTTCACCTTTAATGCATATCAAATCTCTCCTTTCATGTAAAAGAAAAATGTATATTTAAATTTAAAAATGGAGAGGGTATTAATGTCATTTGCCACTCAAATCTCCACTTATAAATACAAGCCTAAACCCTTCCTTCTTCACTACATTTTCATTCCATAAAATTCTAAACTCCATTCTCTTCCTCTTCCATTACTTCCTTCTTCTTCACCTCCATTTCCATGTCTTCCCACCTCTCCATTCTCTTCCATCAAGCTCCACCACCACCTAAACATCCTCTACTCACGACCCAAACACTCTACCCACCTCCACACTCATATACCCGAGCTCCACCTCCACCCTTCAAGGCCGTACCCTCCTGCACCAAGGCTGAGCCTCACCCCCTCAAACTCGAGCCCAAAACTCCTCCTACACGCCTAGACCCAAGCACCCAAAGCCATACCCTCATCCACACTCAAGGTCGTACACTCTTCTCCTCCATATAAAAAAAGAAAAAGAAGAAAAGAAAAAGAAAAGGAAAGGAAAACATAAGCGGTTCGAAAGGAAAGAAAATAAGTTAAGGCGAAAATTCAAGACGTTTGGAAAAGCGCATTTGTTCGAAAAGCACGTAGCCTACGAAAAAGTTTGACGGAGTGGATATGAAGGTGAGAAATTCTCATCGCTTTCGAATTTATATTTTGGTTATGTTAAAACAATCATATTTATATCCTTAAGACATATGAATGTTTATTTGATTGTTAATATGGATGATTTGATAGTTGGTTAGATAATTGAATTGTGATAATATATCCCGTTATGGTATTAATAGTGAATGTTGGATTTGAAATCATATGTTATGTGATTTGTTGAATGGATGTTATGTTAGTGATGAATATGGATATTGGTTATGTTCATTTTGATTAAATAACCCTTTGTTAATAAGACCATATTTTAGTGATATGAGATATTTTGGAAAAATAAGTCTCTTTTCAATTAGTAGTGAAATTAAAGTAAAATAAAAGAGAATTTGAAATATGAAGGGAATCGGATTTAGAAAGAATAGTTTAATTGAAATTGAAATTGAGATGAATAGTGAAATTGAAATCGATTTTGAAAATTAAAGTTTAGTTTGAGATTGAATTGAAGTTTAAATTGAAATTAGATTTGAAATCTAAGCTTTAAATATGTTTAATTTGAAGTTAGAATTGAAATTGAATTGAAATTGGGATTTAAAAATTTAATATTAAAATAATGTGAATATAATAATATTATAATATGGTAATACTGAAAATATATCTTAAATACTTTAAAAAGTGAAAATATTGATTTATAATGATTTTATAAGTAATAGAATTCAATTTGAATAAATTATTTCAAATATTGAAAAATAAGGTAAAACTAGGTGTGTCGCGCAATGGTAGTTCGCGATTTCGCGCCGTAAAAGTTAAATGAGTGTATAAAGTAGAATATAGCTCGGAATTCTTCGAGATAAGAATTTTTCGGTCTATTATATCCATAGTTTTCCAACAAAGAAAGTAAATCAAGATTTCATCAAGTATAGTTTGAAATATGTCCAAAACAATTTTCTAAGAACATCGTGGTTTTGCAGTTCGGAATCCAAAAGGGGATTTCTTTATAAATGATATTTTTAAATGTTTCAAAAATATGAAATAAATATGATAAATCTATTAAAATGGTTTAAAAGAGATTTGAATTGGAAAATATGAATTATTGAATGTTTAAAAGTTGATTTAAACAAATAAGCTTATATAGCACTTTCCGCAGCACTTTTATGCTACGAATGGTATAACCTTTTGAAAATAAGTTTAAATGTAACGATTTTTCCCAGAACCAATTGTGAATGTTTTTAAAAAGGAAGATCAAGTGTTTTGAAAGATAAATTGGAATATTTATAAGCAATTCCAAAATAAAGTCGAAAATCTGAGTATGCGGAGACGACTAGTACATTTGTCCCGCATGTGAGATCAGGGAAGATAAAAGAAGGTGTTTAACTAAGGTTAGGGATGGAGTAACCAGTGCCCTGAACTTACCTGGCCTGTGTTTTCTTTTCTTAGGCGAGGGGTGGAACAGATCGAAAGGAAAGCCCGGATGCTCTTAAATAAAAAGATTTTGTTAAGTTTTCCAAAATAAAAGAATATTAGTGTTATCCAAAATTTAAGCAATCTCCAAAATGAATGATTTCTATGATCCTTTTTACTCAAAAATGTTTGCTAAGATTTATTTTAGGGTTTATCGTAAACGATGTCTTAAATAACATTGTTTTTGACCCGCCTAAAAGTTAAGGAATTTGGATCAAGAGTTAAGTAAGGAAATTTGAAAATATTATCCAAAGCAAAAGAATGAATTTCTTAGAATTATTCTAAGTAGAAAGAAAGATATTTCGAAATCATCCGAAAAGAGTTGAAGTGAAAAGAGACTTAATAAATCCTGTATACTCATATTCATTTTTTTTATCGATGATTGGCTTCAAAGAAACCGGGGTCGGATTTGGGTAATCCCTATCCAAAAACCACTTCGAACCAATGTATGCGTTCGAAAGTGAAGACATGTTGAAGATGATGATTATTGAAGACCGTGGATCTTTATAGTGTGAGGACTACTTGTTGACTTGCTCTGGGTAGCTCCCGAGTTATATATAGCAGTGGTCTCCTCTTTGTTGAGATTTTTCGGATTGCAAGGGCTACTCGCTACTAGTGGTAGTAGGAGAGCGCCTTCGGTTTGTCTTGTTCCTGGACAACTTGTATGGACGTTTGTCTGACATTGCATTTCTAAAGATTATGTACATTGGTTTTTACAAATGTACATCAATGGTGACGGAGAAGGCAACTTCTCTTAGCTTAACACCCTCCTTGAGACGTACGAGCTCAAGGGCTGTATTTTTGTGAAAGGCAATTAGTAGTCAATGGAAATGGCAAATGTGGCATTCAGAGATGTGATATGTGCTATGTGAAAAGGTAATCGTTGCCTTAAGCCTCATCAAACCGTAAATGACCGAAACAGGATTAGATGCGGCAAGGCTAAGTGGGTCATTCCCAAGTAGGGTATGATCATCCCCTTCTAGATATATTTCTTTCCGCTATGATGTTCGGGATGTAAATTAATGTGGTGTATGGAAACGAGCGCTCGGTTAAAGGTCGGTAACGATCGGGGGATGACATATTCGGTACTACCTAGTTAAAGAGGTAGGCTGGTCTTGTGTTGGTAGAGGGCAGATGTTTTATGCCTCTGGACATCCATCTAGAGGTGTACCCATTTCAGAAGGTAGATCCTTCACCTGGTCATTTGTATGGAAATCCATTCTCCAATAAGAACCTACGGTTTTGTTTGTAGAGCCTAGTATGTTGGAATTTAATAGTGGTAACAATTTCATCTAAGATTAATAAGTTTATTTGCAAATGTTCAAAGAGATGTCATTAGAAATAATATCAAATGTTTTGATATAAAAGTGTTTTAGTTATCATAAGGTAAAAACCCGTCCGTGTTTATGTGTGGGCGTGCTCTTATGAGATACTCTTTCTTTTCAAAGGATTTTTTTAAAGGCTGATATATGACACTGTCATCTATTATTGAGTTTTTCTCACGCTGGTTTATCAAGCCTGATCCGGGTATTTTCAATACTCGGGTCAGATCCGAGTAGTTTCAAGTTAGTCGAAGACGATTGGAGTTTCCAGAGAAGAGCTGGAGATATTCATCTACATATGGACATATTCTATTATCCGTGGTGCTTAGTTAGTTTTAGTTTGATGTTTGTCAGCAATTGTAAGGTCAGATGTTTATAACTGTCCAAGCTAAATTTAGGTTAGACTTCGATATATGTATTTAAAAGTTTTCCACTATAAAGATATTTGTTCAATATTATATGTTATTCCATTCGTGTGAGATTATGTTCTGTCTATTTTTCTTTATTACCCTTCATGTTCCGTATTTTCATGCAATTTGAGTTGGACATGTATGGTTTATTGTCGATTCAAAGGGTACAAAAAAACGGGTCGTGACACCATAGCTTTAAACCGCATTAGAAAACTTCTTAGGGACTCTTTGGTCCTGTAACGACCTGAAATTTTCAACCATTCCCATCCATACATGTCGGATTTGAATTGCTCAAAATATTAGATTGTTAATTTAAATTTGGCAAAACTCAGCATATATAGTAAATAATAAATAATCACAAAATCACAGACACAGAGTAATATAAAATAATGCAGCGGAAACAAAAGAATAGTAGTTCATGGAGCTACCATATATATAACAAAATTAAGCAAGATACATCAGGAGTCTCGAATACATAGATGTCTCAATACAAGAGTCAAATACAAAATCTGAATACATCATCAGAATCAACTGAATAACTGAAAGTTGGATAGATAGCTGGATCTCCAAGCGAAGCTCCAACTCCAAAGGAGAGTTTCAAATACTGTATCACTCAGTCTGGCCCAAGCGTAAAGCAAAACACAAAACACTCGAGTCAAGATTAACATTCTTATATCAATAAATCCAACTCAAGTGAAATATCAACTGAAATACAGCAACTTAAAGGATGTTTGGGATAACCATCCTCTAAGGATCCATTAAACTATCTACTATGTAGTAATATACGCTATTATAATAATGTCTAATAGTAAAATAAACTTACTTTTAAATAGCATTAAGGCTTTACATTTTCCACCTTAACACATAATAGTCCTAGTAGTCTATCCAGTATTAGCATACCCCCAGATCGGGAGCTACCCTCAATACTCCACAGGCTACAGCACAAAACCCAACTCGTAGTAAAGCTCGATATGGTAGGTGACACGGCACAACTAGGCAATGCCAGGGTAGATATACCAATTACGCATCCGGGCTGGTGGAAACGCATAGTAGCCACTACCGCCCACCTCGGAACACCCTCCCAAATCAAAATCGAGGGGTGGCCACCAAATCAATCACAAAGTAATAGAATGGTATCAAAGAAATGCGTTCGATCCGAGGTGCTACCTCATTGGCCCGTCAATCGCTCCTGTTTTAGCCACCTTATGCCAACTCACGGGAGTCGGGTCCACGTATATACCTCAATAGGAATCATCGCCACCATCCTACTTCATTCTGGAATCTCCACCGCGTACACAGTTGTTAAAGTGGTTTTCGGTATCGATAGAGAGTATGCCCATATCCGATCCCGGTCTCTTTAACAACAAAAGTTATTATAACACAGCGGTCATTTAAAATAGTTTATAATTCAAAACCATATTATCATTTTCAATTCAATAACCAAATCAATACGATATCATTTTTATTTCAAAAATATTCACTTCCAAAATCATAGTACTTTCCAAAGTTATATCGCTTTCGAAATCATAAGTCTTTTTAAAATCCAAAACACTTTGGAAATCACAGCTTTGAAATTATAGCATTTTAGAAATCATAACCCTTTGAAATTATAGCATTTTGGAAATCATAACACTTTCCTCTTAAACAGTTTAGATATTAAAATTAGTATATATAATAAAATAGTTTATAAATAAAATAGTTTATATAAATAGTTATAAGTTAAATTAGTTTATAAATAAAAATAGTTTATATAAATAGGGATAAGTTAAAATAGTTTATAATAAAATAATTTATATTAAAAATGATTTATATTAAAATAGTTTATATTAAAATAATTTATAAAGTAAAATATCAATAGTTTTAAATATAATTTTAAAATACTTTATAAAATAAAATAGTTTCCTCGACTTTCACAAATCGATTCAAATCAATTCACATTCCAAATTCAAATTTAATAAAATCTAAATCATCAATTTAAATTCCAATTCAATTAAACATTTTCAAGTTATATCGATTTCAAATACCGATTTGAACCACAAATAAACCATTTCAATTTCAATATATTTCAAAGCTTCAAATAACCCATATTTCAAAACTAAATTCGATAATTTTATATATATATATATATCAATTCACTTTTCTATTATTTAGTTTTTTGAAATATTTACTTAATTATTTCAATATCATTTGAATACAACTTCAATTTACAAAATATCCTAATTAAATTTATATAAGTTTGAAATATCCATTTAAGTCACCTTTAATCAAATTTCAAGTTGTAAAACACTTCTTTAAAATTTCAAATTCAATAAATTTCAAATCAAACTTATTTAATTATAATTCTTAAATATATATAATTTCAATCAATTTCAAATTTATCTTTACAACCCGAATCATTACAAACTCTATATTCGAAAATATAAATTTTAAATAAATACTTAAACATATTATATATCAACTTTATTAAGTCAACTTTAATAAATCTTTAAAATCAATATTTATCAAAACCATATATTTCTTTTCAAAACCATAGAAATCATTTTCAAAATATTTATATATAGACCAACGGTGTGTGTATATAATTTTCTACCCTATGGTCAAGTGATACAGATATTTATCATTTCAATCCGCAATTTAAATATATATACGGGTATATATCATTTCAACCCGCAATCTTAAATTCAATTTAATGAAAATCGCTTGGGTTTATCATTTCAACCCATAACGATTTTCTCCTATTCTACAAATCGTTTGGGTATGTATCATTTCAACCCATAGTGAATTCTATACTAACAGGGAACTTGTAGAGTGATAACAAATATGAAAATAATATAACCAGCATATATCATCAATATAAATAATAGATAATGGTGTGAGATGTCACAAGTGAACAGATACAGATAACAGTGTATATATCAATGTAAATAACTAGCAGCAGTATATTTCAATTGACGTTTCAATTGAAATCAAATTTAATAAATATAAGAACATTAATCGTGAGTGATTGCTCACCTTTCGAGGTTAGAGAAGATAGACAATGGGAATGGAAGCGAATTATGGATCCACACACGAATTCCAAAGAGAAACAAAATGGGCACGAATTCGACGGATATAGCTGATAAAATAGAAATCGATGAGAACGGTCAAACTGGCTTGATATAACAGAAACTAATATCCATATTATATACATATATATAAATTTTCAAAATCAATTTAAACATATATTTAAAACATATATATTTATTTTCAAATCAGTATTAAATCCCAATACGTACAATATATAATTGAAAACTAAACTCACATATATGTTATAAATCAAAAATCAATATTGTTTAACATACTTTTTAAAAACAATAATACTATAACATATATACACTACAGGTCTATATACTGCAAGCCTATAAGCTAATATCTATACACATCTAATGTATCTAAAACTGTAATGTAAACATTTATACATTATGACTAAATATACTAAAATATAAATGAAACTCTTATATATATTAACAACAATGCAGACCAAAACATAAATGAGACCGATCATATACAAATGTATATAACCATATATAACTGAAGTAAACTATTATATATTTAATTAATAAATATATATATACAAATTTATCTACTTTTACAAAGAAGTTGTTCTATAGTATATATATATATATAAATTTCTATAACAGATTTCTTATATAAACTACCAATTCAAAACCAACAAAATAAACTATATTTATATATAACGAAACAAGCAGACCTATGCATAAGTTACAACTTTCACCAAGTACAGAACGTATTTTATATATATATATATATATAGACTGAAACTTTAATAAACAAATATATATGTCATACTCTTAACATATACCATAGACCAATATAACCATATATTCACGTAAGCATATAGACTACCATTTAAAAAAATATAACTTTGTGGCAGGTTACCTTATAATATAAACAATAAGACACTACAGAGCAAACGGTACACAACAACTCGGCATACAAAATCTTATATATATATATTAATAATTTATCACAAAATCAGTTCAAAACATTACAAAAATTTAGATAAGTAAACCGGTGATATATGTAGCAGATTTATAACATACTGTAAATAATTTGCAAAACATATATATACTTCTTTATAAAATAATATATACTATGAACATATATATAATATATCTGTACCTTACACAACAAAAGAAATGGAGTATGGCTGGGTGGTTGCTCACGGCAGAGGCTGGGAATGGATCTCGAGCGGTGGGACGAAGCTGCTAGACGGAGTTTCTCAGGACGGCGGAGCATAATGAGGCCGAGATTTGTGGTGAACATGGAGCCGTGGGCTGCGCGAGGCCATGGTGAGGGATGGAGGCGCGGGTATGATCGGGTTTCGGTTGAGGTGGCTCACGACATGGGAAATGTACGGCGGCGCGAGAGGAGCATGAGGTGGAGAGGTTTCGGTGGGTTAGGAGGAAGAAAAATTTCACTTCCAGGCAAAGATGAAAGCTAAACATGAATGAATATTATATTGCTAGAAAATATTTCAAATGAACAGAAGAATTCCAAGAGAGAAAGAGTGGAAAACCATAATTATCAACAGGTAGGAATAGTGAAAGGCACACGTGAATCGACTGGAAAATATTTATGATTGATGGCTATTGATAATTAAATTAAATGGTGGAATATTAAAACGTAAGAAACCAAAAGTTAGAATTTGGTACAGGAACGATTAATCATTTTATCGATTTCGTCGAGTACCGAAGTTCGAAACACACAAACGAATATACAGTGGAGATCAGTATGACAAGACGATCAAAACGGTATATAGATAGTAGTGGTACGATCATCCAATCAAAAGTCGATACGGACACTGATATACGTTGCTATTCCGTACGGAAAAATCGAAACGGAGCTAGAAACGTCCGAAATTTACGAAACGAATTACGCAGTCTTATTCAGAGAGTTCTAAATAAATTTTCTCATGTTGACATATTTAGGTTTCAGAACACTTTTAAATTCAACTATTATTAACTGATTTAAATTGAAATAAAATTACATTAGAAAATAAACTTCCAAATTATTTGATGAAAATTTACCAGTTGCTATGTTAGAACAGACGCATTTCAAATATCAAATTTAAATTTCAAAATTTTATTGCTTAAAATTTCACCCAATTTTAATTAAATATATTAAATAAACGAATAAAAATTATTTAAAATTTACGGTTCGTTATATTCTCCCCCACTCAAAACTTTTCGTCCCCGAAAAGGAACGAGGTAGGAGAATAGAAACTACCAGAAAGAAAAATAGATTGGGAAAACAAAATAAAACAATTAATCCAAACCATACAAAATTTCAATTTAAATTAATTAAAATTTAACAATTTGGTTAAATCCGTTTATATTAAAGAAATAAATAGTCATTCAATTTAAATTTGTTAGTTCAAGTTGTTATATAAATTTCAATTTGAATCGATTAATATTCAATAATTGATTTTGTTGATTCAAGTTATTTCATTAAATTGATCTAATTTTAATTTATTAATTTCCTCAAACCAGAATTTTATCTTATTCATTCCATTTATTATTCAATTAACTTATTATTCCGTTTATCTCTATTAACATTTTATAATCATAATTTAAGTGTATAACATTTATTATAACCACTCAAAATTTATTTATAAATTCAATTTATATTGTATATTATCCAATTACATATTCAACTTCTGAATGATTTAGGTAAGTTGTATTAAAATGCAGTTGAATAATATACAAATAAAATTTTCCCAATTCAATTATTCAAGTTTAAATATTTATTCCAAATTTTGGTTTCATCTTAAATCATAATTTTAAGAATTTTAAATTTCCGATTAACTTCAAATAATTTAGAGATAAATATAGATATTTATATACCTATATATTATAAATCAAGCCATACTTTAAATTTTTTGAATCAAATTCAATTTCCCAAACAAAAGTGTAGCAAAGCTACCGAATGGCCTCTCCACTTCTAAACTCGAAAATGAATGTCGATGATGCAGCCGTCATCACCGAAATTATTTTCCAGCGACAAAGAGAAGAGTACTGATTTAAACTTCTTTAAAATCCTTTGGAAATGATTTATACTCAGAAATACTTTATATAATATACATTTAAGACTTTAAAACCAAAGTTTTTAATCACCGGAAATTAAATTCCCAAATTCTTTATTTAAATTCATTTAAACTCTAAATCGATTTATAAACCATATTATAAATTCATTTATAGAACAATAAATGATAATCAAATATTATCATTTCAAACAACCAATTTAATTAACTTATTAAATTCCAGAAAATTATACTTATATATATGATATAATCATACCAATTTATTTCATTTACCAAATTTGAAAATAATATTGTGTCAGTTTGCTCTGTTCAAGTGTTTTGGAAATCCTATCGATAGCGTTGATCAGACGAATCGATCGAAAACCCAAATCAACATCAACAACTCAAACAACACAATATATAAAACATTTTAATATTAATTACAAATACACTCCCTCACTCGATAATTCAAGAATGGATTTCAAAGCAAAGATGGGATTCAAAGTAGAGGAACTCTAATCAAATAGAATTCAACTAAAAGATAGACTCGGTAGGGAGATAAGATGATTGAATTTCAAATTGGAAGATGGATAAATTTATATAAATCGTGGGTAACCTTAACCGGGTCAACCGTGACCTTAAGAATACAATCGATGCGGAATTCTGAATCAAATCGACATCAGATCACAAGAGATAGAATTCGGGTAAAGCAAAAGATAACAACACCTAAACCGAGGATGCGGAAATCTTCGGTGAATCAATGCCTGTTGTAAAGGAGTTTCACCCCTTTACAAATCATTCAAAGATTGGCGAGACTGTCGATTTATTATAGAGATTATTCGAAGTGGAGTTATGGGATACTCCAGAATCAAGAAGACACGAATAGGGGAGACAAGAGTGGACTTTGGAACCGAAGTGAACGTTCCAAAATTCAAAGGAAACCAAGTCAAAGAAGGAGGAATTCAAGCTCGAACGAAAGTGATTCCGTAATTAAATTTACCACATGTAACGACCTGAAATTTTCAACCATTCGCATCCATACATGTTGGATTTGAATTGCACAAAATATCAGATTGTTAATTTAAATTTGGCAAAACTCAGCATATATAGTAAATAATAAATAATCACAGAATCACAGAGACAGAGTAATATAAAATAATGCAGCGGAAACAAAAGAATAGTAGTTCATGGAGCTACCATATATATAACAGAGTTAAGCAAGATACATCAGGAGTCTCGAATACATAGATGTCTCAATACAAGAGTCAAATACAAAATCTAAATACATCACTGGAATCAACTGAGTAACTGAAAGCTGGATAGATAGCTGGATCTCCAAGCGAAGCTCCAACTCCAAAGGTGAGTCTCAAATACCGTATCACTCGGTCTGACCCGAGCGTAAAGCAAAACACAAAACACTCAAGTCAGGATTAACATTCTTATATCAATAAATCCAACTCAAGTGAAATATCAACTGAAATACAGCAACTTAAAGGATGTTTGGGATAACCATCCTCTAAGGATCCGTTAAACTATCTACTATGTAGTAATATACGCTATTATAATAATGTCTAATAGTAAAATAAACTTACTTTTAAATAGCATTAAGGCTTTACATTTTCCACCTTAACACATAATAGTCCCAGTAGTGTAACAACCCTAGATTTTGTATGTTATTTAAAATTGACTTTTTTTTATTTTTAAATTATTTTAAACTTGTTATATTTCAAACATTTCATTTTAAAAATATAAATGTTGATTATTAAGTGAATTATAATTTCAAAATGGTGTAAATTGAATATTTTACTGAAAAGTGAATTTCTGGTCAAACTGTTCAAAACTTTGACTTTTAAATTTCAAAATTTAAATTATTTAAAATCTTAAATTTTATCTTTTATTATGAAAATAGATTTAATAACTTTAATATTGTTTTTCGTTTCATTGGAAACAGAGTTAAATTGTGAAAGTTATGTATATTTCAATATTGTGTATAAACTGATTTATTTAGCAATATTGTCTATTTTAAATCATATAAATTATATTTTTAATGTCATATTTTGTTTTAATATGTTATTTTATGTATATTTTTATCTTTTAATATTTTTAAAGTGATTAAATAATTTTTCCAAAGCTTGATGAATTTATTTTCTAATTTTAAAGCCTAAATTCTATTTTTCTTTGCTATTTTCTTAATTTAATTATATATAATTAAAATTTTATTTATTTATTTTTTGCATTCACTCTTATTTGCTGTGTTTTACTTTATTTTATTCATTTTACAGGTATTCAAATTAAAATAAATGTTTCCAAAGTGTATTGAGATTATTTCTAAATTTTAAAGCCTTGTTTGCAAATTTTAGCCATTTTCTTAATTTAAATGCTATATAATTAAAATTTAATTATTTATTTTATATATTAATTTTCTTTACTGAGTTTTTATCTTTATTTATCAGTTTTATATGTATTTACAAATTCTAAATTAATAATGGAAATTTGAAGAGTTTGTGACTCTTGGTTTGCCTAAGGCTCTTTGTTTTCCCGTCCCTTCGTTTTCCAACCTTTTTCATTCAATTTCTTTGGCCGACCTTAACATTTCTTTCAGTTGCTTATTTTTCTTTTCATTTCCGTATACAAACTCTTCTCAATCACAAAAATCATGGCCATCATCATTTGCAAAGATTTTTGGGTAAAAAAACCTTCTTCTTTTCTATGTTTTCCTTTGTTTTCACATGATTTTGCACTTGTCCTCCTCTTCTTTGGATCAACCAACACCACATCCACCACCTTTGCCACCTCCACCACCATCCCCTCTGATCAACACCTCCTCCAGCCCCTTCCCATGCCGTAGCCTAGCCCTATGTGATGAAGAACCACCATAGTTTTGATGCAACATCACCTAGATCCCATAGCCAAGCACATCCTCCTTCCACCACCTAGGCCGACCAACCACCACCACCAGCCTGTTTCAGACCTGAGATACCTCTGCACACCACCTACTGACCCCACCTGAGATAGCCATGTCCTCCATGACCTAGGCCGAGCCCTATAGTTGCCTTGAATCCATACTTTTGCCTTGAAGTGTTAGCCTCTTGCCTCACCAACTAGTGCACCATTTTCTCTATGCATGGCCGACCCCTATACGACCCAAACCAGACCTTAGTGCATGCCATGGCTGTGCTAAATCCATCCCTTGCTAATCCATGTGAAGTTAAGAATAAGTGCCAACCATTTGAAGTTGTTTTGGGCTTTGATTTCTTATGTTGTTTAGGCGTAATTTGTTTTGAAACTTATATTGTTTGTATTGTTTTGTCTTATGTATTCGAGGAAGTTAACCTTGTCTCTCCCACACTCATCATCATCATGGTTGAGAAAATGAACCCCCTTGGTCGAGCTTTTGAATGGTTGTAGCAAGGTCAAGTTATCTTGTCTTTGTTGCTTTTCAATTTCAATTTATTTTTAAATATTGTGGTTGAATATTCATAAGTTATATTGTCTTGTTTTGGGGTTGTTTACAAGATGATATCTTGGCTATTTCTCTCCACTCAAATCAAAGGTCGTGCCTTCTGGATCCATTGTGTCATTCTAATTGATATCTCCAGCATAAAAAAAAGTGAGTTATTCTCACCAGACAATATGTACCTATATAACTGATAAACCGACACCATTTGAATCTATAATGTATATCATCATGTTATATATGCTTATATTATTATCATATGATGTTCACACCTGTTATTACACCTGTTATATCATATGTTACTGTTATATCATGCTATTTTATTATTTTTATCAGTTTGTCACACTGCAAGTTCCCTGTTAGTATAGAAATCACTATGGGTTGAAATGATACATACCCGAACGGACTTTAGAATAAGGGAATATCGTTATGGGCCGAAATGATAGGCCTGAGCGGTTTTCAAATTCATAAATTTAACTTGGGATTGCGGGTTTGAAATGATAGAACCCGGTTTTTCTTTGTAAACTGCGGATTGAAATGATATATATCCGTATCACTTGACCCAGGTTAGAAAACTATATACAGGCCCGTGGTTATTTTATAAAGTGTTTTGGATATTTTTTAAGTATTTTAAAAATATAAATTTATGAAATTTGATTTAAATAGATTTTGAAATGTTTTAAAATAAAGAAATTATGATTTTTCTATGAGTTAAAATGTAACTAATGAATGGTTATATTGGATTTTTGAAATATAACTTAAGTTTGGAATTTTGGTTAAAATGATATTTAAGTTATATGAATAAAAATGGAAATTTAATTATATTTGGAAAATGATAAATATGATAATTTGATTTAAATTTTAATTTAAGTGATTTATTAAAGTATTATTGATTTTTCTATGAATTTAAGTGGTTAAATAAATGAATGCTTAAATTGTAATTTTAAAATATAGCTTGACTGAGAAATGTAAATTTGGTTTTAATTAAAGGTTTAAATTAATTAAATAAAATTGAAAATTTAGTTAAATTTATGAAATGGTAATTTAAATTTGAAGTGTTAAGTTTATTTGTTGAAAGTGAAGAAAAGAAAATTATACACTTGAACTAATAAGTGGAATTCTTGAAATTTGGATTTATTTATAAGAAATTGGTTTAATAAAAATCAAAATGTTTAATGATATGTTAATGACATTTTTAATGTTAAATTATGATTTCAAAATGTTTAAAGAGTTTAAAATGAAGTTATTTAATTGCTGGAAATGACTAAAAAGCTGGAAATCACTTTTAATAGCATTCAGAAATGCTATGGTTCTAAATTACACTAAAAATTGAATAAAAGGGCTACTACAGCATTTCTGAAATGCTGCAGTTGCTGTAGTTGAACTAATAGGCAAAAACTTAACTCAGGTCTATTATAGCATTCTCTGGAAATGCTATAGTAGTCTGCAGTCTTTGTTATAATCAAATAAAACCTTCGTTTTGAAATCTGAGCTACCGCAGCATTTCTGGAAATGCTGTCCTTGCTGTCTAAACTAATTTTTCAACGAGAAATGAGATATAACAGCAGTTTTTAAGTGCTGTCTTTGCTGAATTAAAATGTTTTCAAATATAACTTATAACAGCTTTTTTCTAAATGCTGCGAAAGGCTGAAATTTTAATAATTAGGGGTTTTGACTTTGCAAATGAACTCAAAATGGTTTGAAACTTTGAAAGTTAAATACTTGACTTGAAAGAATAATAACTTCACTTTTAAATGGTTTAAATGAATTATTTTGATTGAAATATAAACTATTTAAAAAGGTGACTTGAAATGATAATAAATGAATGATATCTTTAAATTTAAAAAAGTATTTAAAGTTGAATATTTAGATTTGAACTTAAATAATGATTTGAAATGAAGTTTTGAAAGGATATGATATTTTGATATATTAAAATGATTTGAAATGAAGTTTTGAAAGGATATGATATTTTGATATATTAAAATGATTTGAAATGAAGTTTTGAAAGGATATGATATTTTGATATATTAAAATGATTTGAAATGAAGTTTTGGAAAGATATGATATTTTGATATATTGAAACGATTTGAAATGAAGTTTTGAAATGATATGATATTTTAAATATATATATTGAAATGGTTTGGAATTGATTTAATCTTTATTTTGACAAAGATTTGGATTTGAAATGATATTCTATTTTAAAGTATAAACTGTTTTTAAATTATAACCACGGTTTATAATAACGATTGGTTGTTAAAGAGACCGGGATCGGATATGGACATACTCCCTGTCGATACCGAAAACCACTTTAACAACTGTATACGCGGTGGAGTTTCCAGAATGAAGTAGGATGGTGGCGACGATCCTAAGGTATATACGTGGACCGAACTCCTGTGAGTTGGCATAAGGTGGCTAAAACAGGAGCGATTGACGGACCAATGAGGTAGCACCTCTGATCGGACACACTTCTTCGATACCATTCTATTACTTGTGATTGATTTGGTGCGCACCCTCGATTTGGGAGTGTTGTTCGAGGTGGGCGGTAGTGGCTGCTATGCGTCACCACCAGTCTGGATGCGTAATTGGTATATCTACCCTGGCATTGCCTAGTTGTGTCGTGTCACCTACCATATCGAGCTTTACTACGATTTGTGATTTCTCCCGTAGCCTGTGGAGTATCGAGGGTAGCCCCATTTTGGGAGTATGCTAATACTGGATAGACTACTGGGACTATTACGTGTTAAGGGGAATATTGGGTCACTCCTTAATGCTATTTAAAAGTATGTTTATTTTATATTAGACATTATTATAATAGCGAATATTACTACATAGTAGATAGTTTAACGGATCCTTAAAGAATGGGCGATCCCAAGCATTCTTTAAGTTACTTGTACCTTTATTACAGTTCACTTGAGTTGGTTTACATTGTATAAGTATATATTGTCCTGACTCGAGTGTTTTGTGTTTTGCTTTACGCTCGGGTCAGCCTGAGTTATTCACAGATTTGGATTTCCGTTCTCTTGGAGATTTGAATCGCTGGAGATTATTTGCTTGTCTTGTCCTATCTATTTCAGTTCTGCTGTTCTGTTCAGCTTGTACTTGGTTATCATATTGAGAGTTCTGTTGTATTTTATTTCTTCTGTTGTATCTTATTTAACTCTGATATATTTACATAGTAGCTTCATGAACTACTATTTCTTTTACTTCCGCTGCATTATTTTACTCTGTGTCTGTGATCTGTGATTATATTTATTTACTGTATATTCTGAGATTTGCCAAATTTTATTTACAACGCGGTATTTTGAGCAATTCAATTCCAGCATGAGTGTCTACCTATACACTTATAATGGATGCGAATGGTTGAAAATATCGGGTCGTTACAGTTGGTATCAGAGCTTTGGCTTTGAGGCAAAACTCAGCATATGGAGTAGATTTATTTACAGAATCACTTTCGTTCGAGTTTGAATCTTTTCCTCTTGATTCGAATTTCCTTTGTATTTTTGGAACGTTCCCTGCGGTTCCAAAATTCATTCTTGTCCCTCACTATTCATCTTCTTTTGATTTTGGAGTATTACATAACTCCACTTCGGTTGAGCTTTATAGTGAATTGGCGGTCCCGCCAATATTCTAATGACTTGTAAAAGAGGGAAACTCCATTACAAATTAGCATTGATTCACCAGAGATTTATATTTATCCTTGGTTTAGATGCTAATATCTTTTGTGTTCCAAACTCCATCTCTTAAGATCGGACGTAGATTTACCCCAGAAAAATCCACATTTGATCTTATTCATTAAGTCACGGTTGACCCGGTTAAGGTTGCCCGCGATTTATCTAAGCTTATCCATCTTCATATTTTGTTAATTAATCATCTTGTTTTTTTTCCAAAATATCTCCAAATATTTTGAATTGTACTTGTAAATCTATGTTTGTTTTATATATTGTGTTGTTTGAGTTGTTGACGTTGATTTGGGCTTCCGATCGATTCGTCTGATCAACGCTATCGATAGGATTTCTAAAACACTTTGATAGAACAAACTGACACAATATTATTTTAAAATTTGGTTAATGAAATAAATTTTGATATAAGTAAATATTATGGAACTTAATAAATTGATTTAAATTGATTATTTGAAATGATAATACTTGATTTATCATTCTATAAATGAATTTATAAATAGTGGTTTATAAATTTGATTTGGGAACTGAAATGAATTTAAATCAAGAATTTGAGAATATAATTTCTGATGGTTTCGAACTTTGTGTTTAAAGCTTTAAAAGGATATATTATTTAAAGTATTTTTGAATAGAAATTTGTTTCCAAAGAATTTTAAAGTTAAAAATTAGTGCTCTTCTCTTTGTCGCTGGAAAATAATTTCGGTGATGACTGCAGCATCATCGACGTTCATTTTTGAGTTTCGAAGTGAAGAAACCATTCTGTAGTCTTGCTACAACTTTGTTTTGGGAAACTTGATTGATATGAATTTCTAAAATATGATTTGATTTATAAAATATATAGATATATGATTTAAATTTGATTTGACAAATTTTGTACATACATTTATTTATCTCGAAATGGTTTGAAGAAATCGGAAATTTAATTCTTAAATTCTATCTTAAATAATAACTTCAAGTAAAAAAAATCAAAATTTTGAATAAATATTCAAGCTTGAAATGATTGAATTAGAATTTTTATACTGTATATTAATTTTAGAAAGTTTTATTTGTATAATTCTCAATTGCATTCAAATATAACTTACCTTAATTTTTAGAAGTTAACAATGTAATTGAATAATATACAATATAAAAAGATTCTTATAAATAAATTTTGAGTGGTTATAATAAATATTATACACTTAAATTTTAGTTATAAAAGATTAACAGAGGTAAATAGACTAAAAAAATGGTTAATTGAATAACTTACAATACAAAATGATGTTAAAGGAACTAAAAATAAATTAAAACAGTTATAATAAGTGTAAGTATATTTAACATAGGTGATAAAATATTGAAAGTGATAAATTTAATTATAATTAGGAATAGAGAAGAATAAAATTTATTAAGTACATTGTGAGTGTAATAAATGATTATATCTTCAAACCCATGGTTTTAAAAATTGTTAGTTTAAGAAAATTGGATGATAAGATAATGTGATTAGAGGTAGTTAAGATTTATTTAACTTGCGTAAAATTAATTATCAGTTTAAGCTGAAACCATAGAAATTTCAAACCTATTATCTTATTTTGTTTTTCAAACTTATTACCTAATTTTGTTTTTCAAACTATCTTTTGGTTGTTCTTATTTTTCCTTATCTTGAAACAGACTGGTATAGGCCTCTTCCTATAATCTTTCTATTTAGAAATCTTTCTATAATCTTTAATAATCTTTGCTACTCATTTTGAATCTGAACACAGCTTTCATCCACAGACCGTCGGCAAGCGGAAAGAGTGAATCAGATTTTAGAGGATCTTTTCGTGCTCGGTGTAACGACCCGTAAATTTCAACTGTTTTAATAACGTAATTAGTTGAAATTTTGTGAAATTTTAAAGGATAAAATTTTGAAATAAATTTAATATTTGGAATGTGTCTAGTTAAACATAACAACTGATAAATTTTCGTCCGAAAATATGAAAGTTTATTTCGCGTGTAAATTCACTTCAATTTAATCAGTTAAAAAGCGTTGAAAATAAAACGTTTTCAAAACCAAAATATTTTTACATAGAAAAATTCTAAATCATCTTCTGAGCAAGATGTCAGTTTGTCGTTTTTCCAAATTCGGACATCTTTGGCTCCGTCGATCTTATTTTTCAACGTTTTTCTTGCATTTTCCGCTATTAGAAAATTCGAATTTTTATGATTCAATCATACCGCTAATATCCATATACCGGGTTGACAATCTCGACGTACTAATCTCTGTGATATATTCCCTTCCGTATTTCGAACTTTCTGTACCTGACGATATTGTGGAACAGAAAATCGTATCGGTACGTTGCTAAATCCTTGAGTTTTGGTACCGTTCCTATTTTTCCCACCGCGTAATAACACCCTAACCTTTAATATATCCAGAAATTGATGTCAAGCCATTTACTATTCCAGCTTTCCAATGCAATTGACGGTTCGCCTCATTTACCTTCAGTTTACTTGAGAACACACACAAATGATATTAATTTATACGTAGGTTATTCTACAAACTATTCATTTCCTTGCCTTGTTTTTGTTTCTATGTGTCTTCCCTCTCAAGCAACCCCTATAGCTTCACGTCTCCCCTCCTCCCATACTTTCCCTGCCGCGCCTATCACCTCCATCACCAGTGCTCACCACTAACCAACCTCGTTCACCATTTCCGTTCAGCCTGAATGCATCTCGGCCTCCATCTCACCCAAATGCCTCACGCACATAACCCTACACCACCAAAAGCCATCTCCCTCCACTGCCGTGTACTCCAACAGCCCTTTTCCTCCAAGGCCCGTGCAGACCCGCGTCCATCCCCATCAACAACTACCCCTGAAGCCTCCATTCACCTCGCCCACAACAGCTACCACCTCACGCACCCCCAACCAAGCGACAACCCATGTGCCGAGCCTCCTCTTCCACTAACCCGTGTTCCCCGATCACCCGGTGGCCTCACCCACGCGTTCTTCCTTTTCTCTTTTGGCCGCTCATCACCTTGTTTGCTGGGAAGTTCTCGGCCTCTGTTTGCTTTGGGGTGGGTAAGTATATATTGATTTATTTATATATGTATTATTTAATGTTAATGTTTAAAATATATATAATATGATAGGTTAATGTTTTGAAAGTGAATATGTATCATTTAGATACGCATGTTTTATGTATTGAAATGAATTTAAATTTTATATTACATATTAAGTCTTCAATTCGTCTAACTTATTATACTGGTTCTATTTATACATATCATATCTATATTTGTGGCGTGTGTATACATATATTAGCAGTTATATAGGTATATTTGTGTACAGTATATTATATATGTATATTGTATATATGAAACTGTATAATTTGTATTTATAAGTCAAGCATTGTGTTAAAACTATACGGGGTAAGTTCAATTATATTTATGTATATATAAACATTTGTCTATAATGTTACTGTACTCAGGTTGTTAGTATTATATAGCATGTTTAGATTTATGGAATTCTGCAGTAAGTATATATGTATATTTAAGCTTTAATATAAGTTTATAAGTTAGTTCTAGATATTAGTTTTATAAAACTTTTAAAACATGTTAGTTATATAAGTACAATAACTATGGGCCTGCGAAGTTATCATTTATAAAAGTTTTGATCTATTGTTATGTATAAATATTATATAAATTATGTTATATTATTTATAAAAGGTTTTGTTGTGAAGTTCTTCATAGTTAGTATTTGTAAGGACGTATATATTAGTACTTTTACAAAGAACAAATCCTATCAAACTTCGTTTGTACATATATGTTATATATATAACTAGTTGTCTATTAAATGTTTTACTGTTCGTATATATATAATGTAAAAGCTATACTCTGACAGGTTATATTAATATATATACAATTATTTATATATATTTCGGTATATTACATTTAGGTATATTATAATATTAGTTTTGGTATGTTGAGTTAATGTGTAAAGTTATAATAGTTCACTATTATATGAGCTGCTCCAGTCTTCCTTCATATATAAGTAAGTTTAAATGTATATACATAGATTTTTTTTAAATTTTATACGTACGTGTTTTAAAATTTGTAATTGATTTTTATAAATAATATGGAACTTTATGGTATACTATATATAAGTTAAATTACTGATTTTTCTTTTCAATGATAATAATAGTAGTACACATTGTTCAGTTTATATCAAGCTGAATTGATTTGTTCTCATCAATTCTAATTTATCAGCTTTGTTCGTCGTATTCATGTCCATCGTGCTTTCCTTCGAAATTCGTGTTTGGATCCGTAACTCATTCCATTGTCTATTCTCTCTGGCCTCAAAAGGTGAGCAATCACTCACGATTAACATTCTTTTATTTATTAAATTTGATTTCAATTGAAACGACAATTGAAATATGCCGCTGTTAGATACACTGTTATATATGCTATTACCTGTATCAGTTCACCTATGACATCTGACACTATTATCTGTTAATTATTTATGCAATGATAATACAGTTTGGCTGATAATTGATTGATTGTTGATGTTTATATTGGACGATAAATTGTTAATGTTAAAATGATAAATAGTATGAAATTGAACTTGATATAGGATAATTAAAATGTTAAATCTGATTACCTGACATTTGTATAATATGACCCCTTTAACTGTTGAATTTATTGACACGTAGGATTTGTTTAATTACATTTTGAACCACTGAATGTATGTTGTTAAATTGATGATGTATGAAATTGTAAATAGATGACAAGTGAAAACCGTAATGTAATAATCTTTAATCTACATGAAATGATAGTGTAGATTCTAGAAATAATAATATTAATTCGAACAAATAACAATGCGAATTAATACGGTTATTTCGGGATTATTTGAATTGATTATTGGATTGTTATTGTTGTTGTTATTGCTTGTTTATTTACTTTGACACCATCCCAGTTATCACACTGCAAGTTCCCTTTGTTATGCTTTGATTTTTAATTGAATTGGAATCGGGTTGAAATGATAAATACCCAAAATTAAACTTTGACCTAGGATAGGAAATTAAATAAAACCCTATTGGTCAATAATTTGATTTAGAATAAAACGAAGATTTTATTTGAATAAATAATATGGTTTTGAAATGAAGTTGAAATTTGAATTTTAATGAAAGGAAAGTGTTAATGTTAATAATCTGAGACAAAATATTTACAAATGTAATTGATGAAAGAACGTTGTTAAATTTGAGAAATGATTGAATTAAGTTTGAAATTATTAAACTTTGAAATGATTTAATAATCAAGTTTGAAATTATAATTAAGTTTGAAATTAAGATTTGAAATCATTTAATAATTAAATAAGATTGAATGATTTAATGATCAAATTGAATTGAATTCTTTAATAAGAGAAATTGAACTTTTGAATAAGTGAATTTTACTTCGTAAATAATTGAAATTGAGTTTCTTTATTAATTAAGTTTTGGAAAATTATTTAAGAAAGTAAATAAGTGAAATTGAATTTCTTTAACAAAAATAAAAGTGCGATTTATTGAAATTAATGTAAGACTTGAAATTTAAAGAATTCGATTTGATGAATTTAATTTAATTCAATTTGTAAGTTTTGATATAATGAAGTTGAATTTAAATAATGGATTTAATGAATTGGAAATTTAATAGAAATTGTTTTGAATGGCAAAATTACTTAATGGATATTGAATGAAATCGATAAATGAATTTGGAATTGATTTGAAGGTTAAGTTAAATTAAATGTAAATTGATTTGAATGTTAAAATTAAATTGATTTAAATGATTTCGAAATGAAACTTTTGTACGAACTTGAATCAATATTTGAATTGTTTTCAATATAAAGATTGAAATTGAATTATAAAATTTTGAAATGGTAATTTGGAAGTTTTGAAACGTAAAGTATGGAAACTATTTTGATAGACAAATGAAATGTTGATTTGCGAATTGAAATTGAAATTGAAATTGATTTGGTTTTGAAATAAATAAACGACCAATCGGTGAAATAAATTTCGAAGGTTATTAAAGAGACCGGAATTTGGTTATGGATATACTCTCTATCTACACCGAAAACCACTTTAATAACTATACGCGGAGTGATGATCCTGAATGAAGTGGTTGGAATGGTGATCGTGTTGACTGAAGAAAGAGAACGATAATGGATAGCCTTGACACTTGTGTCAAATTGGAAATGACTAAAACAGGAGCTGTGCCGGGCCAATGGAGGATTAGCTACCTCAAGTGGACACACTTCTTCGAACTACTTATACTTGTTGTCGATTGGTGCACCCTTGATTTTGGGAGTGTTGTTTCATGGTGTTGCGGGCGCTGCGGCGTTGCGTTCTCACCAGTCCGGATCAGGCAAACGGTAGTATCACTACCTCCGGTATTGCCTCATGTGCCTTGTCATACTTGTATCCCTTTATTCGCGACCACTACGATTTTGATTTGTACCTTTAGTATATGGATTGCCCTCTGGTGACTTCCGGTTTTGGGGAAACTACGGTCTTGTATATGCTTTTGGGAATAAAAATGTGTTAAGGGTGGAATGGGCCATGACTTAACGCTATTTTGATACCTTATATTACTGATAGACATTATCTACTTAGCGTACATTACTACCTAGTAGATAGTTTAACGGATCCTTAAAGGATGGTTATTCCAAACATCCTTTGAGTTACTTGTAGTTCAATTGCTATTTCACTTGAGTTGGATTTATTAATATAAGAATGTTAATCCTGACTTGGGTGTTTTGTGTTTTGCTTTACGCTCGGGTCAGACTGAGAGTACCAGTATTCGAGACTCACCTTTGAAGTTGGAGCTTTGCTTGAAGATCCAGCCATCTATTCTGCTTTCAGCATTCGATGATTCCAGTGATGTATTCTGATTTGTATCTGATGTATCGTATTACTCTTCCGTTGTATCTGGTTTAACTCTGATGTATCGTATTACTCTTCTGTTGTGAACTCTGATGTATTTTATATTTATATAGTAGCTTCATGAACTACTATCTCTTTTATTTCCGCTGCACTTATTACTCTGTGACTGTGATCTGTGATTATTTCATTTACTGTATATGTTCAGTTTTGCCAAATTTAAATTAACAACGCGGTATTTTGAGCAATTCAATTCCGGCATGAGTGTCTACCTATTCGCTTATAATGGATGCGAATGGTCCAAAATTCTGGGTCGTTACAGTTGGTATCAGAGCTTGGGTAGCTCTAGGCAAAACTCAACATATAGGGTAAATGTATTTACAGAATCACTCTCATTCGAGTTTCAATCTCTTCCTTTCGACTCGATTTCTTTGAATTTTGGAACGTTCCCTACGGTTTCAAAATTTCATTCGTGTCCCTCACTATTCGTCTCCTTTCAATTCTAGAGCATCACATAACTCCATTTCGAATGACCCTTATAATGAATTGGCGGTCTCGCCAAACTTCGAATTATTTGCAAAGGGAGCAAAACTCCTTTACAATAGGCATTGATTTACCGGAGATTTCTGTATCCTCGGTTTACGATGCTATCTATCTCCTGCTATACCTGAATTCTATTTCTTGTGATCGAATGTCGATTTTCCTCGGAATTCTACACCTATCTTATCTTGAAGTCACGGTTGACCCGGTTAAGGTTGCCCGCGATTTATATAATTTATCAATCTTCCTACTTTGTTATTAATCATCATATCTTTGTTTCGAACTTAGCTTCGAATCAAATTTCTCTTTGATTTGAGTCCATCAAATTTGAAGCCCTATCCTTATTTTGAAAATTCATTCCTGTATCGTCAAACAAAGAAATGTATTTGTAAACTAATATATAAATATTTTAATATATGCTGTGTTGTTTGAGTTGTTGATGTTGATTTGGGTTTTCGATCGATTCGTCTGATCAACGCTATCGATAGGATTTTCAAAACACTTGAACAGAACAAACTGACACAATACTGTTTTCAAAATTTGGTAAGTAAAATAATCTTGTAAATTTATATTATATAAGTATAAATTTTCTAAAATTAAATTGTTAACTGAATTGGTTGTAAAAAGGGGTAATATTGGATTTTCACTATTTATTTTGTAAATCATTGATTATTCCAACATAAAAATAAATGGAATTATAAAAGTTAGTTTATAGAATTATTTAGAAATTTAAATGAATTTAACATTTAGAATTTGAGAATTTAATTTTCAGTAATTTCAAGCTTTGGTTTTTAAATTTTTAAAAATGTATATTATTAAAGGTATTTTCAAATAGAAACCGTTTTCAAAGAATTTTAAAATGTTGAAATCAATGCTCTTCTCTTTGTCGCTGGAAAATAATTTCGATGATGGCGGCCGCATCATCGACATTCATTTTCGAGTTTCGAAGTGGAGATGCTATTTTGTAGCTTTGCTATGGTTTTCTTTTGAAAAATATTTTGATTTGAATTTCTTTAATATAATTTGATTTATATATATATAGGTATCTTATTTTAAAATTTAATTTGATTTGATATAAATATATTACATATATCTCTAAGTTGTTTAAAGTAAATTGGAAATCTAATTCTTGAATTTTGTAAAAGGGTGATTTTAATTATAAATAAAACCAAAATTTGGAATAAATATTTAAACTTGAATAATTGAATTAGGAAAATTTTATTTGTATATTGTTTAACTGCATTCTAATACAACTTACCTAAATTATTCAGAAGTTAAAATGTAATTGGATAATATACCATATAGAATGATTTTATAAATAAAATTTTAGTGTTTATAATAAAGGTTATACACTTAGATTTTGATCATATAAAAATGCTAATAAAGATGATAGGATAATAGGTTAATTGAATAATAGATGAGGCAAATAAATTTGTTTTAAAGGAATTAATAGATTGAAATTTGATTAACTTATGGAAATAGCTTGAATTTAAAATCAATTATTGAATATAAAATTAATTTAAATTGAAATTTATATGGTTTAATTTAATTTATATAGGTTAAATATATGTGACTAGATATATTAAGTGAAATAAACTTAATAAATAATTTGGAATAGAAAAATTTAATTTGTTGAATAAATATGATCGTATTAAATGACTATTCTAATTTATGATTTTGAAATTTGTAAATTTAACATAATTGGATAATAAGATAATGAATTTAGAAATAGTTGAGATTGATTTTAGTGAAATCAAATAGATTAAATCAATTATCGAATATCAATTAATTTAAATTTGAATTTATATGGTTTAAATTAATTGTTATTTTGTATTTCAAATCTGTTTTTCTTTTTGGTTGTTTCTATTCTCCTACCTCGTTCCTTTTCGGGGACGAAAAGTTTTGAGTGGGGGAGAGTGTAACGACCCGTAAATTTCAACTGTTTTAATAACGTAATTAGTTGAAATTTTGTGAAATTTTAAACGATAAAATTTTGAAATAAAATTTAATATTTGGAATGCGTCTAGTTAAACATAACAACTGATAAATTTTCGTCCGAAAATATGAAAGTTTATTTCGCGCGTAAATTCACTTCAATTTAATCAGTTAAAAAGCGTTGAAAATAAAACGTTTTCAAAACCAAAATATTTTTACATAGAAAAATTCTAAACCATCTTCTGAGCAAGATGTCAGTTTGTCGTTTTTCCAAATTCGGACATTTTTGGCTTCGTCGATCTTATTTTTCAGCGTTTTTCTTGCATTTTCCGCTATTAGAAAATTCGAATTTTTATGATTCAATCATACCGCTAATATCCGTATACCGGGTTGACAATCTCGACGTACTAATCTCTGTGATATATTCCCTTCCGTATTTCGAACTTTCTGTACCTGACGATATTGTGGAACAGAAAATCGTATCGGTACATTGCTAAATCCTTGAGTTTTGGTACCGTTCCTATTTTTCCCATCGCGTAATAACACCCTAACCTTTAATATCTCCAGAAATTGATGTCAAGCCATTTACTATTCCAGCTTTCCAATGCAATTGACGGTTCGCCTCATTTACCTTCAGTTTACTTGAGAACACACACAAATGATATTAATTTATACGTAGGTTATTCTACAAACTATTCATTTCCTTGCCTTGTTTTTGTTTCTATGTGTCTTCCCTCTCAAGCAACCCCTATAGCTTCACGTCTCCCCTCCTCCCATACTTTCCCTGCCGCGCCTATCACCTCCATCACCAGTGCTCACCACTAACCAACCTCGTTCACCATTTCCGTTCAGCCTGAATGCATCTCGGCCTCCATCTCACCCAAATGCCTCACGCACATAACCCTACACCACCAAAAGCCATCTCCCTCCACTGCCGTGTACTCCAACAGCCCTTTTCCTCCAAGGCCCGTGCAGACCCGCGTCCATCCCCGTCAACAGCTACTCCTGAAGCCTCCATTCACCTCGCCCACAACAGCTACCACCTCACGCACCCCCAACCAAGCGACAACCCATGTGCCGAGCCTCCTCTTCCACTAACCCGTGTTCCCCGATCACCCGGTGGCCTCACCCACGCGTTCTTCCTTTTCTCTTTTGGCCGCTCATCACCTTGTTTACTGGGAAGTTCTCGGCCTCAGTTTGCTTTGGGGTGGGTAAGTATATATTGATTTATTTATATATGTATTATTTAATGTTAATGTTTAAAATATATATAATATGATAGGTTAGTGTAACAACCCTGTATTTTGTGATTATTTTAATTGTATATTTTGGTTATTTTAATTAATTTCCTGATTTAAATACTTTATTTTATTTATTGAAATGAATAAATTTTGTTATTTTAAATATAAATTTTGATTTTGATGTGAATTAGAATTCCAAACATGACTAAAAAGAATATTTTCCAGAAAAGTGAATTTTGGTCAATATGGTCAAACTTTGACTTTTAATTTAGAAATTTGAAAGTTTGAAAATTTGAATTTTATCTTTTATTATGAAAGTAAATAAAATTTTAAGAATAATGCTTTTCGTTTCGTTGAAATCTGATTTATAATGTGAAAGTTATGCCTTTTTCAATATTGTGTGTAATTTGCTGTATTTAACAAATTGTTTATTTTAAATTGTATAAATAATATTTTATTTGGTCATGTAATGTTCTAATTTATATTTATATGGGTAAAATAACATGTTGTGCATATATTTTGGTTTTAAAACATTTTTTAAAAGTATAATTGACATTTTCCAGTGTCAGTTGTATTTTGCTTACAATTTCTAATTTCCAGTTTCAATTAATTAAAGTAATTCTTTATTTTATTTTTCTATTTTTTTCTTAAAATATTATTTGATTCTCATTCCCACTTTATTTTATTCCTCATTTATTTTATTTATTTGACCTTTTATTTGTTTTAAAGTGAAATAGAAATTTTCTAAAACTAGTGATATTCTATTTGTAAATTTTAAGTCCTGTTTTGAATTTTTAAGCAATTTCTTTAGTTCTTTTTCTAATTTCTCTAAATTTAATTATTTATTTCATTTTGAAAATATAAATGAATTATTTTACTTCACATTTTTGTTTTAAAATATTTTTAAAATGAAGTTGTTAATTTTCCAAAGTCAATAGTGATTTATTTGTAATTTCTGGACCTTGTTTTCAATTTTTAAGCAATTTCTTATATTCTTTTTCCATTTTCTTTAAAATTAATTAATTATTTTTATTTTATATTACTTTGTTTCGGTTTTAAAGTCAATTTACTGATTTTATTTTTGTTTTATTTGAATATAAAGAAAAAGAAATATGAAGAGTTTTAAAAGCTTATTTACCTTAAGTCCTTTCATCTCCTTTGTCCTTTCATTTGCCATAACTCCTCAATTACTATCTTGGCTGTGCATTTTTGGTTTGTAGCCATGAGTTTTCAGCCTCCATTCACCCAAAAACATTTTACCTTCTCATTCATTCATGGCTTCAAGAAAAATCTATGGGTAATGGCTACTTTTTACACTTTTCTTCTCATTTTTCATGTATTTTGCCTTGTTTTCTTTGCTTCTTTGAATGGCCTCCACTCCATATCCACGGCCACCACCCCCTACATCTCTTCCCTGCCATCACCACCAGCTACTCCTCTGGTCTTGACCAAGGCCGAGCCACCATGATGCCAAAACTCCACAAAAAATTGCAAAACAAGCCATAAAAACATGATTGTTTACCACTATTGCTTCACCACTCCATTTTCCACCACCACCACCACCTTAGGCCGCCTCCACCACCTTTGGCCAGACCACCACACACCTTTCCTTCCACTGACCTGATCCATACCCCTCTGACCTGACCACACAAGCCCATGGCCGAGCCATTTTTGTGAACAAAACCCACCTATTTTGCCTTAAACTCTTCATATTCCTTTGTATAAACTTCCTCCTCATATTCTACTACCTAGGCCATGCATACACATGACCAAACCTGAGCCAAACTTGTTCAAACCAGAGCCAAAACCATCCCTAGGCCATGACAAAAGAATAGAGAAAGCAAGGCAAAAGATTTGGCATTCGTATCTCTTTTTATTTAAAAGTTATTTCATTTCTAGTGTATTGAAATTTATGGTTTGCTTTGATTTTTGTTTGGGTTGTAACACAAGATCTATATCATTGGATTTTCTCTCCACACTCAAATTATATTAGAGTTGTCGTGCCTTCGTAATCTTTGTGTTGTGAGCTTTGTTGGCAAATCTCCAGCTTAACAGGTGAGTTATTCTCACCAGACAATATGTACATATATAACTAGTGAATTGACCCCTTTTGAATCTGTAAAATGCATTATCATGTTACACTGCTATGTTATGATTTTATGATGTTCACCCATGCTTAAACACCTATTATATTATATGTTACTGTTATATTATGCTGTTCTATTATTTTTATCAGTTTATCACACTGCAAGTTCCCTTTAGATTAAAATCACTATGGGTTGAAATGATACATACCCGAACGGACTTTAGAATATGAGAAAATCATTATGGGCTGAAATGATAGGCCTGAATGATCTTCAATTATTTTTTCATTTCCTTGGGATTGCGGGTTTGAAATGATCAAACCTGGGTTTTCTTTGTAAATTACAGGTTGAAATGATATATTACCCATATCACTTTACCTAGACTAGAAATGAAATACAGACCCGTAGTTAAAATATGACTTATAAATTTTTTAAAAATATTTTAAAAATGTAAATATTATGATATTTTGATTTAAACTAAATAAAAATGATTTTTGTAAAGCATTATTGATTTTCTGAAAATTTATAAGTGAAATAAATTAATGGTAAAATTAGAAAATTTGAAATGTAAGTTATTTTGGGAAATTTTAATTTGGTGATAATTGGAATTTAAATTAAATGTGAAATGTGATAAATTCATGATAATTTGGATTAAAGTGAATTTAAATGATTTTTATATTATATTAATGATTTTGAATAAAGTTAAAATGTGAAATGAATGAATATTTAAGTTGAAATTTTGAAATATAACTAAAATTGGAAATTTGTGAATTTGGCTTAAAAGTGAATTTTAAGTTAAGTAAATAAAAAATGGAATTAAGTTATATTTGAAAATTTAAACTTAAGTGATAAGTTAATTTAATTTAATGAATTTATAATTTAATATTGGAATTTAATAAGTGAATTATTATTAAATTTTGATTTTTGAATGGAGGTTTAACTTTATAAAATCATGAATATAAGGGTATTTGAATGATTGTTTTAAAAGTGAAATTATATGATTTTTTAAGTTAAAAATTATTTATATAAAAATATAATTGTTTGTGAAATTATACTGAATATTTGAAGTTAATTAACTGCATTTCTGAAATGCTATTAATTCTAATGTAAATGATAATACAACATTTGTAAATGCTGTAGTTGATAATAATGAACAAAATGGCTAAATTTAATTAAAGGCTATTATAGCATTTTTGTAAATGTTATAATGGTTGAATTTAACTAAGTTTATTTGAAACTAATGTAACCCTATTACAGCATTTTAAATGCTGTCTTTTGTTAAATTGAACTGTTTTAAATGTGACTTTCCGTAGCATTTTTTAAATGCTGCGAAAGTTGAATTTTCATTATTTTAATTAATTTAAGTGAACGAATGAACTTTGAAAGATTAAAATTTTGGAAATTTAATAATTTAATTATTAAATATAATAACTTCATTTTTATGATTTAAAATAAAGTAATTTGTTTCGAAATATAAACTATTTTGAAATATGATATTTTGATATTTTGAAATGGATATTTGAAGGATATTGAATTTTGAAATGATATTTGATTTCAAAGTATAAAATACCATTTTGAAATTTTAACCACGGGATCTATTTAATTTATAGTTTAACTGATCCTTAAAGGATGGGCGATCCCAAGCATCCTTTGAGTTATTATGCATTTCTACTACAGTTCACTTGAGTTGGTTTACATTATATAAGTATATATTGTCCTGACTCGAGTGTTTTGTATTTTACTTTACGCTCGGGTCAGCCTGAGTATTTACAGCTTAGCTTTGGATTTCTTTCTGGAGCTAGGAATCACTGGAGATTCTGCTTGTCTAGTTATCTGTTCCTTTCAGTTCAGTTGTTCTATTTTAGTTCTGGTATTCATAAACTTCTATTTATTTGAGATTTCTATTGTATATGTTTTCAAACAAATATTATGTATTTTGTTTTGAGAGTTTGTTATAGTAGCTTCATGAACTACTATGGTATTTTTAATTTCCGCTGCGAGTTATTCTGATATGTTCTGTGTCTGTGATTCTGTGTATTTGATTTCATTTGCTCCAAATTTATTTACAATCTGTTATTTTGAATTATTCAAGTCAGACATGTGTGGATTATTGTCGATTTGAATGGTCTAAAATAGTGGGTCGTTACAGTTGGTATCAGAGCTTTGGTTTTAGGCAAACCTTAGCCTGCGGAGCAAAAACTCATTAGAGATAGGGTAGAAATACCCTAGAATAAGTGAAATTAATCTCAGAATCATTTCTTTGTGAGAGAACGTATTTTCGAAGTATAAAATGATTTTCAAATGATTTTTAAAGAATTTTCAAAGATTATTTTGATATAAATTTCCTTGCTTTAAAAGTAAAATATTTCTTAAACTTCATTCCTTTCGTATCCACCTTATTAGTAATTTCTTTGATTAGGATCCTCTAAAATTTTGAACTTCTCTCTTGATTGATCTAGATCCTTTGTTGATAGGAATCTATTTTGGGTATGGCAAAATCAGTAGTTTGTTAGGATGCTTTGAGTAAACTCTGTTGTATCTTTTGCTTAGCTAAAGTTGTCCAACTAAAGATATTTAAGCTTCTATTTTCGTATGTTATGAATTCAAGTCTTTCCAAATTTTGAATGGGAATTTTTCTGTATCGATATAGGTTATATATCTCTAATCTTCGTTTGGATTCTTATCGAATAGGATTCCTTTGAATTTTGGAACGCTCCCACTTGTTCTGAAATCCATTCCTGTCTCCCATAATTGTATTCTTTTGATTTTGGAGCATTGCATCACTCCACTTTGTATGACCTTTATAGGGTGGCGATTCCGCCAATCTTTAAATGATTATAATTGGCATTGATTCATCGGATATTTCTGTATCCTCGGTTTATGATGTTTTCTATCTTCTGCTATATTTAGATTCTATCTCTGGCAATCGAAGGTCGATTTTCCTTATATTTTCGCATCGATTATATTCCTGAAATCATGGTTGACCGGTTAAGGTCGCCCGCGATTCATATAGGCTTATCCATCTTGTATTTGGTAATTTAATTATCTTATCTTCGTTTGAGCCTATCTTTGAATTAGAATTCTATTTGATTAGAGTCCTTCTAAATTTGAATCTCTGTTTTGCTTTGAAATCCATCCTTGAATCGTCCCTTGGAAAGTTTGTGGTTGATTGTCTTTTAAAAATTTTGTATTCATCGTAGTTTTATTTTGATAAGGATGACCATATTTTTATATAAAGATGAAATGTTTTTGATAAGGATTATATACCTTTTAAAAAAAAATGAGAATTTGAAGTTTTGAAAGGATTTGAAATTGTGAAAATTTTATAAGAAATGGTTTCATATAAAATGATTTATAACTGAAGGTTTTGAATCTGAATTTAAGTGATTGAACTCCGGCATTTTGGAACTGGTTTTAAGATTTTGAAATAATAAATAATATGATTGAAATTATTTTTCCGAATAAGTAATGTTTCAATGATTTTAATGGGTTTTAATGATTTTTAAGGAATTTCAAAGAAGTTTTCAAAGTAAATGGAAGTCCAGAACTCACTTGTGTCGCTGGAAAATAATTTCGGTGATGAGTGCACGCATCATCGACATTGATTTTCGAGTTTCTGAGTGAGGGAGAGGCCACTTCGGTAGCATTGCTATGCGATTGATTTGTGAAACCAATTTAGATTTCAAATTCTGAAGTGTGATGTGATATTCGAAAGATATATGTATATATATTTGTAAAATTTGAAATGAGCCGGTGTTCAGTCCTTGAGTTTTGGATTTGATTTGATATAACCCTATTTTTGGAATGGATTTACTGATTTAATTGTGATTTCCAACTCTTGGATTGAAATATGATTTCTTCAACTATTTTAAAGGTTCGAGCACTTCCAAATCAAGGTTAACTTTTCAAAGCTAAGAAATTTTGAAAAGTAATTTGATAAAGTATATAAGTTTGTTTTGAATGTTTAAGTATGAAGTAATATGATTTAAATAAGTTGAAACTGTTTGGTTAAGTAAATGAATAAAGCAATTTTAAAATTTTCTAATATGAAATTTAGATTTGAAATGTTTTGAAAAGAATTTGGTCTTCAAAATATTTTGAATAAAATTTAGTTTAAATGTTTTAACTTAGTAACATCTTTATGAAACTATATATTTAACAAGTTGAAATAAATATATAAGTTGTACGTATGCTGTTTTATTCGCATAATTAATTTGATCCAAGTTTGAGTACACAAGTTCGAGGTGGATTACACCATTTCGTGTTAGGATTTTTCATTCGATTCTTGATGGTGAATATTTGATATGGATTTTGGGCTTGATTCTAGAACTCTCTATCATAGTATATGGCTATGCAAGGAGACTGATGGCTTCTAGTCGAGAAACCATATCGAAGTCCGCATTAGGGAAATCGAATGGACAATACTAGTTCGAAAGCGAACTTGTGTGATCGAGCGAGCGATCAAATGTGATTTTGTGAAATGATGACGTGTGTACATCTTATATTCTAATATCAGTGATATATTTTGACGCAGAAATTGAAAGCTGTCGGGTTAGAATATCTTTGCTTACTTTTCCAATTTAAATTACAAAGATATATAACCTATAAAAGCAAAGATATTCAAATCCCATATGGCTCTTCATACAGCGAAATTTATTTTGGAAAATTTGATCCTTATATAAGACGGACCTTACGTAAGTATAAGATGATTTTGAAAACATTTGATTTTGGAAATGAATTGGTTGACTTAAATTATATTGATTTGGAAATTTGGATTTATTTTCAAAAATCTATTATTTTGGAAACTTTGAAACTAAAGATATTTAATTTGAGAAGAAAATAATTTGGTGAAATTGTATATGATTTTGAAATTGAACTGATATTGAAACAAATTTAAATTTGAGAACCTTATGTTACTAAACACTTGATTTGGGAGTTATCGAACTTATATAAAATTGATTTGTATGAGTATGAAATTGATTCGAAAACTATAGATTTGAAAAGGTACTCAATTTGAAAGTGAAATCTTATATAATTGAAGTCTATATAAGTATGATTTGATATACTATTGATTTTGGAAAGTATTTGATTTGAAAATTAAATCTTATATATAATGGATTTTATATAAGTACGATATTTGAAAGTGATTTGAAAAGGTACTATATGATACATATTTTCGAAGTAAAGATATGGAAAGTGCCTTCTGCTTGATATCCGATTTGTGGCCACATCTTGGATTCATTCTATCGATATTATTCTCTCTGATTTTTGGTTTTCCGGATATGATACTCGAGTGTCCTTCGAATTCCATGGCGTTACCCATGGTCTTACGATCGTGACTGCATAGCGCAACTGCCTGGCTGAGTCTTGCCTAGGGGTACGGATTGTTTCCTGGGGGATCCAGGCGTAACCATTGTGTATCCTGCAATCTGTGTAGGTCGCGAATAGTAGCGCAAATGCTTGGCTGAGTCTTGCCTGGGGGTACGGATTGTTTCCTGGGGGATCCAGGCGTAACCATTGTGTATCCTGCATTCTACTAGTCATCATGGCGTAACTCGCAGGGCTGAGAAAGCTTACTGATATGGATTGTTTCCTGGGGGATCCAGGCGTAACCATTGTGTATCTGCGAACCATGGTTAGACAAAGGTTTTGTTTGTTTTTGTTTGGATTGTACTTTCCATATCTGTTTTTAAAAGTTTTTCCAGTATTTTCACTGGGTGTTGAAACAAGTCTACTAAGTACCAGGAGAATTCTAGTTTTGCGCCTGATCAACGCACTACCAGAGTCTACAGGAACAAGGATAAACTTGTTAAGACATCGAGTTATAAAAGTATTTTGATAAAATATTATATAAATGATACTTTGATTAGTTATTTCCTTTTTAAATGATTTTAAAGTGTTTTAAATATTTTACCTCTTCAACCAACAATTTTAAATTAATGGCTCATCCTTGTCTTTCGTCCTATTTTCCCTTCTAGCTATTCCTATTCTCCACCTTATTAAACTTACCCATAACAACAATTATCAGGTATAATTTTAATCTTCTTGTCATCTTGTCTTAATCCTATTCCATTTTATCTTTTCTGTGTTTTCCGTACCTTATTCCTTTTCGAGGACGAAAAGATTTGAGTGGGGGGGAGTGTAACAACCCTGTATTTTGTGATTATTTTAATTGTATATTTTGGTTATTTTAATTAATTTCCTGATTTAAATACTTTATTTTATTTATTAAAATGAATAAATTTTTTTATTTTAAATATAAATTTTGATTTTGATGTGAATTAGAATTCCAAACATGACTAAAAAGAATATTTTCCAGAAAAGTGAATTTTGGTCAATATGGTCAAACTTTGACTTTTAATTTAGAAATTTGAAAGTTTGAAAATTTGAATTTTATCTTTTATTATGAAAGTAAATAAAATTTTAAGAATAATGCTTTTCGTTTCGTTGAAATCTGATTTATAATGTGAAAGTTATGCCTTTTTCAATATTGTGTGTAATTTGCTGTATTTAACAAATTGTTTATTTTAAATTGTATAAATAATATTTTATTTGGTCATGTAATGTTCTAATTTATATTTATATGGGTAAAATAACATGTTGTGCATATATTTTGGTTTTAAAACATTTTTTAAAAGTATAATTGACATTTTCCAGTGTCAGTTGTATTTTGCTTACAATTTCTAATTTCCAGTTTCAATTAATAAAGTAATTCTTTATTTTATTTTTCTATTTTTTTCTTAAAATCTTATTTGATTCTCATTCCCACTTTATTTTATTCCTCATTTATTTTATTTATTTGACCTTTTATTTGTTTTAAAGTGAAATAGAAATTTTCTAAAACTAGTGATATTCTATTTGTAAATTTTAAGTCCTGTTTTGAATTTTTAAGCAATTTCTTTAGTTCTTTTTCTAATTTCTCTAAATTTAATTATTTATTTCATTTTGAAAATATAAATGAATTATTTTACTTCACATTTTTGTTTTAAAATATTTTTAAAATGAAGTTGTTAATTTTCCAAAGTCAATAATGATTTATTTGTAATTTCTGGACCTTGTTTTCAATTTTTAAGCAATTTCTTATATTCTTTTTCCATTTTCTTTAAAATTAATTAATTATTTTTATTTTATATTACTTTGTTTCGGTTTTAAAGTCAATTTACTGATTTTATTTTTGTTTTATTTGAATATAAAGAAAAAGAAATATGAAGAGTTTTAAAAGCTTATTTACCTTAAGTCCTTTCATCTCCTTTGTCCTTTCATTTGCCATAACTCCTCAATTACTATCTTGGCTGTGCATTTTTGGTTTGTAGCCGCGAGTTTTCAGCCTCCATTCACCCAAAAACATTTTACCTTCTCATTCATTCATGGCTTCAAGAAAAATCTATGGGTAATGGCTACTTTTTACACTTTTCTTCTCATTTTTCATGTATTTTGCCTTGTTTTCTTTGCTTCTTTGAATGGCCTCCACTCCATATCCACGGCCACCACCCCCTACATCTCTTCCCTGCCATCACCACCAGCTACTCCTCTAGTCTTGACCAAGGCCGAGCCACCATGATGCCAAAACTTCACAAAAAATTGCAAAACAAGCCATAAAAACATGATTGTTTACCACTATTGCTTCACCACTCCATTTTCCACCACCACCACCACCTTAGGCCGCCTCCACCACCTTTGGCCAGACCACCACACACCTTTCCTTCCACTGACCTGATCCATACCCCTCTGACCTGACCACACAAGCCCATGGCCGAGCCATTTTTGTGAACAAAACCCACCTATTTTGCCTTAAACTCTTCATATTCCTTTGTATAAACTTCCTCCTCACATTCTACTACCTAGGCCATGCATACACATGACCAAACCTGAGCCAAACTTGTTCAAACCAGAGCCAAAACCATCCCTAGGCCATGACAAAAGAATAGAGAAAGCAAGGCAAAAGATTTGGCATTCGTATCTCTTTTTATTTAAAAGTTATTTCATTTCTAGTGTATTGAAATTTATGGTTTGCTTTGATTTTTGTTTGGGTTGTAACACAAGATCTATATCATTGGATTTTCTCTCCACACTCAAATTGTATTAGAGTTGTCGTGCCTTCGTAATCTTTGTGTTGTGAGCTTTGTTGGCAAATCTCCAGCTTAACAGGTGAGTTATTCTCACCAGACAATATGTACATATATAACTAGTGAATTGACCCCTTTTGAATCTGTAAAATGCATTATCATGTTACACTGCTATGTTATGATTTTATGATGTTCACCCATGCTTAAACACCTATTATATTATATGTTACTGTTATATTATGCTGTTCTATTATTTTTATCAGTTTATCACACTGCAAGTTCCCTTTAGATTAAAATCACTATGGGTTGAAATGATACATACCCGAACGGACTTTAGAATATGAGAAAATCATTATGGGCTGAAATGATAGGCCTGAATGATCTTCAATTATTTTTTCATTTCCTTGGGATTGCGGGTTTGAAATGATCAAACCCGGGTTTTCTTTGTAAATTACAGGTTGAAATGATATATTACCCATATCACTTTACCTAGACTAGAAATGAAATACAGACCCGTAGTTAAAATATGACTTATAAATTTTTTAAAAATATTTTAAAAATGTAAATATTATGATATTTTGATTTAAACTAAATAAAAATGATTTTTGTAAAGAATTATTGATTTTCTGAAAATTTATAAGTGAAATAAATTAATAGTAAAATTAGAAAATTTGAAATGTAAGTTATTTTGGGAAATTTTAATTTGGTGATAATTGGAATTTAAATTAAATGTGAAATGTGATAAATTCATGATAATTTGGATTAAAGTGAATATAAATGATTTTTATATTATATTAATGATTTTGAATAAAGTTAAAATGTGAAATGAATGAATATTTAAGTTGAAATTTTGAAATATAACTAAAATTGGAAATTTGTGAATTTGGCTTAAAAGTGAATTTTAAGTTAAGTAAATAAAAAATGGAATTAAGTTATATTTGAAAATTTAAACTTAAGTGATAAGTTAATTTAATTTAATGAATTTATAATTTAATATTGGAATTTAATAAGTGAATTATTATTAAATTTTGATTTTTGAATGGAGGTTTAACTTTATAAAATCATGAATATAAGGGTATTTGAATGATTGTTTTAAAAGTGAAATTATATGATTTTTAAGTTAAAAATGATTTATATAAAAATATAATTGTTTGTGAAATTATACTGAATATTTGAAGTTAATTAACTACATTTCTGAAATGCTATTAATTCTAATGTAAATGATAATACAACATTTGTAAATGCTGTAGTTGATAATAATGAACAAAATGGCTAAATTTAATTAAAGGCTATTATAGCATTTTTGTAAATGTTATAATGGTTGAATTTAACTAAGTTTATTTGAAACTAATGTAACCCTATTACAGCATTTTAAATGCTGTCTTTTGTTAAATTGAACTGTTTTAAATGTGACTTTCCGTAGCATTTTTTAAATGCTGCGAAAGTTGAATTTTCATTATTTTAATTAATTTAAGTGAACGAATGAACTTTGAAAGATTAAAATTTTGGAAATTTAATAATTTAATTATTAAATATAATAACTTCATTTTTATGATTTAAAAATAAAGTAATTTGTTTCGAAATATAAACTATTTTGAAATATGATATTTTGATATTTTGAAATGGATATTTGAAGGATATTGAATTTTGAAATGATATTTGATTTCGAAGTATAAAATACCATTTTGAAATTTTAACCACGGGATGTATTTAATTTATAGTTTAACTGATCCTTAAAGGATGGGCGATCCCAAGCATCCTTTGAGTTATTATGCATTTCTACTACAGTTCACTTGAGTTGGTTTACATTATATAAGTATATATTGTCCTGACTCGAGTGTTTTGTATTTTACTTTACGCTCGGGTCAGCCTGAGTATTTACAGCTTAGCTTTGGATTTCTTTCTGGAGCTAGGAATCACTGGAGATTCTGCTTGTCTAGTTATATGTTCCTTTCAGTTCAGTTGTTCTATTTTAGTTCTGGTATTCATAAACTTCTATTTATTTGAGATTTCTATTGTATATGTTTTCAAACAAATATTATGTATTTTGTTTTGAGAGTTTGTTATAGTAGCTTCATGAACTACTATGGTATTTTTGATTTCCGCTGTGAGTTATTCTGATATGTTCTGTGTCTGTGATTCTGTGTATTAGATTTCATTTGCTCCAAATTTATTTACAATCTGTTATTTTGAATTATTCAAGTCAGACATGTGTGGATTATTGTCGATTTGAATGGTCTAAAATAGTGGGTCGTTACAGTTAATGTTTTGAAAGTGAATATGTATCATTTAGATACGCATGTTTTATGTATTGAAATGAATTTAAATTTTATATTACATATTAAGTCTTCAATTCGTCTAACTTATTATACTGGTTCTATTTATACATATCATATCTATATTTGTGGCGTGTGTATACATATATTAGCAGTTATATAGGTATATTTGTGTACAGTATATTATATATGTATATTGTATATATGAAACTGTATAATTTGTATTTATAAGTCAAGCATTGTGTTAAAACTATACGGGGTAAGTTCAATTATATTTATGTATATATAAACATTTGTCTATAATGTTACTGTACTCAGGTTGTTAGTATTATATAGCATGTTTAGATTTATGGAATTCTGCAATAAGTATATATGTATATTTAAGCTTTAATATAAGTTTATAAGTTAGTTCTAGATATTAGTTTTATAAAACTTTTAAAACATGTTAGTTATATAAGTACAATAACTATGGGCCTGCGAAGTTATCATTTATAAAAGTTTTGATCTATTGTTATGTATAAATATTATATAAATTATGTTATATTATTTATAAAAGGTTTTGTTGGGAAGTTCTTCATAGTTAGTATTTGTAAGGACGTATATATTAGTACTTTTACAAAGAACAAATCCTATCAAACTTCGTTTGTACATATATGTTATATATATAACTAGTTGTCTATTAAATGTTTTACTGTTCGTATATATATAATGTAAAAGCTATACTCTGATAGGTTATATTAATATATATACAATTATTTATATATATTTCGGTATATTACATTTAGGTATATTATAATATTAGTTTTGGTATGTTGAGTTAATGTGTAAAGTTATAATAGTTCACTATTATATGAGCTGCTCCAGTCTTCCTTCATATATAAGTAAGTTTAAATGTATATACATAGATTTTTTTTAAATTTTATATGTACGTGTTTTAAAATTTGTAATTGATTTTTATAAATAATATGGAACTTTATTGTATACTATATATAAGTTAAATTACTGATTTTTCTTTTCGATGATAATAATAGTAGTACACATTGTTCAGTTTATATCAAGCTGAATTTGTTTGTTCTCATCAATTCTAATTTATCAGCTTTGTTCGTTGTATTCATGTCCATCGTGCTTTGCTTCGAAATTCGTGTTTGGATCCGTAACTCATTCCATTGTCTATTCTCTCTTGCCTCGAAAGGTGAGCAATCACTCACGATTAACATTCTTTTATTTATTAAATTTGATTTCAATTGAAACGACAATTGAAATATGCTGCTGTTAGTTAATTACACTGTTATATATGCTATTACCTGTATCAGTTCACCTATGACATCTGACACTATTATCTGTTAATTATTTATGCAATGATAATACAGTTTGGCTGATAATTGATTGATTGTTGATGTTTATATTGGACGATAAATTGTTAATGTTAAAATGATAAATAGTATGAAATTGAACTTGATATAGGATAATTAAAATGTTAAATCTGATTACCTGACATTTGTATAATATGACCCCTTTAACTGTTGAATTTATTGACACGTAGGATTTGTTTAATTACATTTTGAACCACTGAATGTATGTTGTTAAATTGATGATGTATGAAATTGTAAATAGATGACAAGTGAAAACCGTAATGTAATAATCTTTAATCTACATGAAATGATAGTGTAGATTCTAGAAATAATAATATTAATTCGTACAAATAACAATGCGAATTAATACGGTTATTTCGGGATTATTTGAATTGATTATTGGATTGTTATTGTTGTTGTTATTGCTTGTTTATTTACTTTGACACCATCCCAGTTATCACACTGCAAGTTCCCTTTGTTATGCTTTGATTTTTAATTGAATTGGAATCGGGTTGAAATGATAAATACCCAAAATTAAACTTTGACCTAGGATAGGAAATTAAATAAAACCCGATTGGTCAATAATTTGATTTAGAATAAAACAAAGATTTTATTTGAATAAATAATATGGTTTTGAAATGAAGTTGAAATTTGAATTTTAATGAAAGGAAAGTGTTAATGTTAATAATCTGAGACAAAATATTTACAAATGTAATTGATGAAAGAACGTTGTTAAATTTGAGAAATGATTGAATTAAGTTTGAAATTATTAAACTTTGAAATGATTTAATAATCAAGTTTGAAATTATAATTAAGTTTGAAATTAAGATTTGAAATCATTTAATAATTAAATAAGATTGAATGATTTAATGATCAAATTGAATTGAATTCTTTAATAAGAGAAATTGAACTTTTGAATAAGTGAATTTTACTTCGTAAATAATTGAAATTGAGTATCTTTATTAATTAAGTTTTGGAAAATTATTTAAGAAAGTAAATAAGTGAAATTGAATTTCTTTAACAAGAAATAAAAGTGCGATTTATTGAAATTAATGTAAGACTTGAAATTTAAAGAATTCGATTTGATGAATTTAATTTAATTCAATTTGTAAGTTTTGATATAATGAAGTTGAATTTAAATAATGGATTTAATGAATTGGAAATTTAATAGAAATTGTTTTGAATGGCAAAATTACTTAATGGATATTGAATGAAATCGATAAATGAATTTGGAATTGATTTGAAGGTTAAATTAAATTAAATGTAAATTGATTTAAATGATTTCGAAATGAAACTTTTGTACGAACTTGAATCAATATTTGAATTGTTTTCAATATAAAGATTGAAATTGAATTATAAGATTTTGAAATGGTAATTTGGAAGTTTTGAAACGTAAAGTATGGAAACTGTTTTGATAGACAAATGAAATGTTGATTTGCGAATTGAAATTGAAATTGAAATTGATTTGGTTTTGAAATAAATAAACGACCAATCGGTGAAATAAATTTCGAAGGTTATTAAAGAGACCGGAATTCGGTTATGGATATACTCTCTATCTAAACCGAAAACCACTTTAATAACTATACGCGGAGTGATGATCCAGAATGAAGTGGTTGGAATGGTGATCGTGTTGACTGAAGAAAGAGAACGATAATGGATAGCCTTGACACTTGTGTCAAATTGGAAATGACTAAAACAGGAGCTGTGCCGGGCCAATGGAGGATTAGCTACCTCAAGTGGACACACTTCTTCGAACTACTTATACTTGTTGTCGATTGGTGCACCCTTGATTTTGGGAGTGTTGTTTCACGGTGTTGCGGGCGCTGCGGCGTTGCGTTCTCACCAGTCCGGATCAGGCAAATGGTAGTATCACTACCTCGGGTATTGCCTCATGTGCCTTGTCATACTTGTATCCCTTTATTCGCGACCACTACGATTTTGATTTGTACCTTTAGTATATGGATTGCCCTCTGGTGACTTCCGGTTTTGGGGAAACTACGGTCTTGTATATGCTTTTGGGAATAAAAATGTGTTAAGGGTGGAATGGGCCATGACTTAACGCTATTTTGATACCTTATATTACTGATAGACATTATCTACTTAGCGTACATTACTACCTAGTAGATAGTTTAACGGATCCTTAAAGGATGGTTATTCCAAACATCCTTTGAGTTACTTGTAGTTCAATTGCTATTTCACTTGAGTTGGATTTATTAATATAAGAATGTTAATCCTGACTCGAGTGTTTTGTGTTTTGCTTTACGCTCGGGTCAGATTGAGAGTACCAGTATTCGAGACTCACCTTTGAAGTTGGAGCTTTGCTTGAAGATCCAGCCATCTATTCTGCTTTCAGCATTCGATGATTCCAGTGATGTATTCTGATTTGTATCTGATGTATCGTATTACTCTTCCGTTGTATCTGGTTTAACTCTGATGTATCGTATTACTCTTCTGTTGTAAACTCTGATGTATTTTATATTCATATAGTAGCTTCATGAACTACTATCTCTTTTATTTCCGCTGCACTTATTACTCTGTGAGTGTGATCTATGATTATTTTATTTACTGTATATGTTCAGTTTTGCCAAATTTAAATTAACAACGCGGTATTTTGAGCAATTCAATTCCGGCATGAGTGTCTACCTATTCACTTATAATGGATGCGAATGGTCCAAAATTCTGGGTCGTTACACTCGTGTTCCTGATTCGGGAGAATCTTGGAAAAATCACCACCACCTTGTTAAACTTACCTATAACAATAGTTATCAGGTATAATTTCAATCTTCTTGTCATCTTGTCTTAATCTTATTTCACTCTATCTTTTTCTTGTGCTTTCCCGTACTTTATTCCTTTTCGGGGACGAAAAGTTTTGAGTGGGGGAGAGTATAACAACCCTAGATTTTGTATGTTATTTAAAATTGACTTTCTTTTATTTTTAAATTATTTTAAACTTGTTATATTTCAAACATTTCATTTTAAAAATATAAATGTTGATTATTAAGTGAATTATAATTTCAAAATGGTGTAAATTGAATATTTTACTGAAAAGTGAATTTCTGGTCAAACTGTTCAAAACTTTGACTTTTAAATTTCAAAATTTAAATTATTTAAAATCTTAAATTTTATCTTTTATTATGAAAATAGATTTAATAACTTGAATATTGCTTTTCGTTTCATTGGAAACGGAGTTAAATTGTAAACGTTATGTATATTTCAATATTGTGTATAAACTGATTTATTTAGCAATATTGTCTATTTTAAATCATATAAATTATATTTTTAATGTCATATTTTGTTTTAATATGTTATTTTATGTATATTTTTATCTTTTAATATTTTTAAAGTGATTAAATAATTTTTCCAAAGCTTGTTGAATTTATTTTCTAATTTTAAAGCCTAAATTCTATTTTTCTTTGCTATTTTCTTATTTTAATTATATATAATTAAAAATTTATTTATTTATTTTTTCATTCACTCTTATTTGCTGCGTTTTACTTTATTTTATTCATTTTATAGGTATTCAAATTAAAATAAATGTTTCCAAAGTGTATTGAGGTTATTTCTAAATTTTAAAGCCTTGTTTGCAAATTTTAGCCATTTTCTTAATTTAAATGCTATATAATTAAAATTTAATTATTTATTTTATATATTAATTTTCTTTACTGAGTTTTTATCTTTATTTATCAGTTTTATATGTATTTACAAATTCTAAATTAATAATGGAAATTTGAAGAGTTTGTGACTCTTGGTTTGCCTAAGGCTCTTTGTTTTCCCGTCTCTTCGTTTTCCAACCTTTTTCATTCAATTTCTTTGGCCGACCTTAACATTTTTTCAGCTGCTTATTTTTCTTTTCATTTCCGTATACAAACTCTTCTCAATCACAAAAATCATGGCCATCATCATTTGCAAAGATTTTTGGGTAAAAAAACCTTCTTCTTTTCTATGTTTTCCTTTGTTTTCACATGATTTTGCACTTGTCCTCCTCTTCTTTGGATCGGCCAACACCACATCCACCACCTTGGCCACCTCCACCACCATCCCCTCTGACCAACACCTCCTCCAGCCCCTTCCCATGTCGTAGCCTAGCCCTATGTGATGAAGAACCACCATAGTTTTGATGCAACATCACCTAGATCCCATAGCCAAGCACATCCTCCTTCCACCACCTCTCTCCACCACCTAGGCCGACCAACCACCACTACCAGCCTGTTTCAGACCTGAGACACCTCTGCACACCACCTACTGACCCCACCTGAGATAGCCATGTCCTCCATGACCTAGGCCGAGCCCTTTAGTTGCCTTGAATCCATACTTTTGCCTTGAAGTGTTAACCTCTTGCCTCACCAACTAGTGCACCATTTTCTCTATGCATGGCCGACCCCTATACGACCCAAACCAGACCTTAGTGCATGCCATGGCTGTGCTAAATCCATCCCTTGCTGATCCATGTGAAGTTAAGAATAAGTGCAAACCATTTGAAGTTGTTTTGGGCTTTGATTTCTTATGTTGTTTAGGCGTAATTTGTTTTGAAACTTATATTGTTTGTATTGTTTTGTCTTATGCATTCGAGGAAGTTAACATTGTCTCTCCCACACTCATCATCATCATGGCTGAGAAAATGAACCCCCTTGGTCGAGCTTTTGAATGGTTGTAGCAAGGTCAAGTTATCTTGTCTTTGTTGCTTTTCAATTTCAATTTATTTTTAAATATTGTGGTTGAATATTCATAAGTTATATTGTCTTGTTTTGGGGTTGTTTACAAGATGATATCTTGGCTATTTCTCTCCACTCAAATCAAAGGTCGTGCCTTCTGGATCCGTTGTGTCATTCTAATTGATATCTCCAGCATAAAAAAAAGTGAGTTATTCTCACCAGACAATATGTACCTATATAACTGATAAACCGACACCATTTGAATCTGTAATGTATATCATCATGTTATATATGCTTATATTATTATCATATGATGTTCACACCTGTTGTTACACCTGTTATATCATATGTTACTGTTATATCATGCTATTTTATTATTTTTATCAGTTTGTCACACTGCAAGTTCCTGTTAGTATAGAAATCACTATGGGTTGAAATGATACATACCCGAACGGACTTTAGAATAAGGGAATATCGTTATGGGATGAAATGATAGGCCTGAGCGGTTTTCAAATTCATAAATTTAACTTGGGATTGCGGGTTTGAAATGATAGAACCCGGTTTTTCTTTGTAAACTGCGGATTGAAATGATATATATCCGTATCACTTGACCTAGGTTAGAAAACTATATACAGGCCCGTGGTTATTTTATAAAGTGTTTTGGATATTTTTTAAGTATTTTAAAAATATAAATTTATGAAATTTGATTTAAATAGATTTTGAAATGTTTTAAAATAAAGAAATTATGATTTTTCTATGAGTTAAAATGTAACTAATGAATGGTTATATTGGATTTTTGAAATATAACTTAAGTTTGGAATTTGGAATTTTGGTTAAAATGATATTTAAGTTATATGAATAAAAATGGAAATTTAATTATATTTGGAAAAGGTTAAATATGATAATTTGATTTAAATTTTAATTTAAGTGATTTATTAAAGTATTATTGATTTTTCTATGAATTTATGTGGTTAAATAAATAAATGCTTAAATTGTAATTTTAAAATATAGCTTGACTGAGAAATGTAAATTTGGTTTTAATTAAAGGTTTAAATTAATTAAATAAAATTGGAAATTTAGTTAAATTTATGAAATGGTAATTTAAATTTGAAGTGTTAAGTTTATTTGTTGAAAGTGAAGAAAAGGAAATTATACGCTTGAACTAATAAGTGGAATTCTTGAAATTTGGATTTATTTATAAGAAATTGGTTTAATAAAAATCAAAATGTTTAATGATATGTTAATGAACATTTTTAATGTTAAATTATGATTTTAAAATGTTTAAAGAGTTTAAAATGAAGTTATTTAATTGCTGGAAATACACTAAAAAGCTGGAAATCAATTTTAATAGCATTCAGAAATGCTATGGTTCTGAATTACACTAAAAATTGAATAAAAGGGCTACTACAGCATTTCTGAAATGCTGCAGTTTCTATAGTTGAACTAATAGGCAAAAACTTAACTCAGGTCTATTATAGCATTCTTTGGAAATGCTGTAGTAGTCTGTAGTCTTTGTTAAAATCACATAAAACCTTTGTTTTAAAATCTGAGCTACCGCAGCATTTCTGGAAATGCTGTCCTTGCTATCTAAACTAATTTTTCAACGAGAAATGACAGTTTTTAAGTGATGTCTTTGCTGAATGAAAATGTTTTCAAATATAACTTATAACAGCTTTTTTCTAAATGCTGCGAAAGGTTGAAATTTTAATAATTAGGGGTTTTGACTTAGCAAATGAACTCAAAATGGTTTGAAACTTTGAAAGTTGAATACTTGACTTGAAAGAATAATAACTTCACTTTTAAATGGTTTAAATGAATTATTTTGATTGAAATATAAACTATTTAAAAAGGTGACTTGAAATGATATAAATGAATGATATCTTTAAATTAAAAAAAGTATTTAAAGTTGAATATTTAGATTTGAACTTAAATAATGATTTGAAATGAAGTTTTGAAAGGATATGATATTTTGATATATTAAAATGATTTGAAATGAAGTTTTGAAAGGATATGATATTTTGATATATTAAAATGATTTGAAATGAAGTTTTGAAAGGATATGATATTTTGATATATTAAAATGATTTGAAATGAAGTTTTGAAATTATATGATATTTTAAATATATATATTGAAATGGTTTGGAATTGATTTAATCTTTATTTTGAAAAAGATTTGGATTTGAAATGATATTCTATTTTAAAGTATAAACTGTTTTTAAATTATAACCATGGGTTATAATAACGATTGGTTGTTAAAGAGACCGGGATCGGATATGGACATACTCTCTGTCGATACCGAAAACCACTTTAACAACTGTATACGCGGTGGAGTTTCTAAAATGTAGTAGGATGGTGGCGACGATCCTAAGGTATATACGTGGACCCAACTCCCGTGAGTTGACATAAGGTGGCTAAAACAGGAGCGATTGACGGACCAATGAGGTAGCACCTCTGATCGGACACACTTCTTCGATACCATTCTATTACTTGTGATTGATTTGGTGCGCACCCTCGATTTGGGAGTGTTGTTCGAGGTGGGCAGTAGTGGCTGCTATGCGTCACCACCAGTCCGGATGCGTAATTGGTATATCTACCCTGGCATTGCATAGTTGTGCTGTGTCACCTACCATATCGAGCTTTACTATGATTTGTGATTTCTCCCGTAGCCTGTGGAGTATCGAGGGTAGCCCCATTTTGGGAGTATGCTAATACTGGATAGACTACTGGGACTATTACGTGTTAAGGGGAATATTGGGTCACTCCTTAATGCTATTTAAAAGTATGTTTATTTTATATTAGACATTATTATAATAGCGAATATTACTACATAGTAGATAGTTTAACGGATCCTTAAAGAATGGGCGATCCCAAGCATTCTTTAAGTTACTTGTACCTTTATTACAGTTCACTTGAGTTGGTTTACATTGTATAAGTATATATTGTCCTGACTCGAGTGTTTTGTGTTTTGCTTTACGCTCGGGTCAGCCTGAGTTATTCACAGATTTGGATTTCCGTTCTCTTGGAGATTTGAATCGCTGGAGATTATCTGCTTGTCTTGTCCTATCTATTTCAGTTCTGCTGTTCTGTTCAGCTTGTACTTGGTTATCATATTGAGAGTTCTGTTGTATTTTATTTCTTCCATTGTATCTTATTTAACTCTGATATATTTACATAGTAGCTTCATGAACTACTATTTCTTTTTGTTCCGCTGCATTATTTTACTCTGTGTCTGTGATCTATGATTATATTTATTTACTGTATATTCTGAGATTTGCCAAATTTTATTTACAACGCGGTATTTTGAGCAATTCAATTCCGGCATGAGTGTCTACCTATACACTTATAATGGATGCGAATGGTTGAAAATATCGGGTCGTTACAAGTAGTCTATCCAGTATTAGCATACCCCCAGATCGGGAGCTACCCTCAATACTCCAGAGGCTACGGCACAAAACCCAACTCGTAGTAAAGCTCGATATGGTAGGTGACACGGCACAACTAGGCAATGCCAGGGTAGATATACCAATTACGCATCCGGGATGGTGGAAACGCATAGCAGCCACTACCGCCCACCTCGGAACACACTCCCAAATCAAAATCGAGGGGTGGCCACCAAATCAATCACAAAGTAATAGAACGGTATCAAAGAAATGCGTTCGATCAGAGGTGCTACCTCATTGGCCCGTCAATCGCTCCTGTTTTAGCCACCTTATGCCTACTCACGGGAGTCGGGTCCACGTATATACCTCAATAGGAATCGTCGCCGCCATCCTACTTCATTCTGGAATCTCCACTGCGTATACAGTTGTTAAAGTGGTTTTCGGTATCGATAGAGAGTATGCCCATATCTGATCCTGGTCTCTTTAACAACCAAATGTTATTATAACACCGCGGTCATTTAAAATAGTTTATACTTCAAAACCAAATTATCATTTTCAATTCAATAACCAAATCAATACGATATCATTTTCATTTCAAAAATATTCACTTCCAAAATCATAGTACTTTCCAAAGTTATATCGCTTTCGAAATCATAAGTCTTTTTAAAATCCAAAACACTTTGGAAATCATAGCTTTGAAATTATAGCATTTTGGAAATCATAACACTTTGAAATTATAGCATTTTGGAAATCATAACACTTTCCTCTTAAACAGTTTAGATATTAAAATTAGTATATATAATAAAATAGTTCATAAATAAAATAGTTTATATAAATAGTTATAAGTTAAAATAGTTTATAAATAAAAATAGTTTATATAAATAGTTATAAGTTAAAATATTTTATAAATAAAAATAGTTTATATAAATAGTTATAAGTTAAAATAGTTTATAAATAAAAATAGTTTATATAAATAGTTATAAGTTGAAATAGTTTATAATAAAATAATTAATATTAAAAATGATTTATATTAAAATAGTTTATATTAAACTGATTTATAAAGTAAAATATCAATAGTTTTAAATATAATTTTAAAATACTTTATAAAATAAAATAGTTTCCTCGACTTTCACAAATCGATTCAAATTAATTCAAATTCCAAATTCAAATTTAATCAAATCTAAATCATCAATTTCAATTCCAATTCAATTAAACATTTTCGAGTTATATCGATTTCAAATACCGATTTGAACCACAAATAAACCATTTCAATTTCAATATATTTCAAAGCTTCAAATATCCCACATTTCAAAACTAAATTCGATAATTTGATATATATATATATATATCAATTCACTTTTCTATTATTTAGTTTTTTGAAATATTTACTTAATTATTTCAATATCATTTAAATACAACTTCAATTTACAATATATCCCATTTAAATTTATATAAGTTTGAAATATCCATTTAAGTCACCTTTAATCAAATTTCAAGTTGTAAAACACTTCTTTAAAATTTCAAATCCAATAAATTTCATATCAAACTTATTTAAGTATAATTCTTAAATAAGTATAATTTCAAATCAATTTCAAATTTATCTTTACAACCCGAATCATTACAAACTCTATATTCGAAAATATAAATTTTAAATAAATACTTAAACATATTATATATCAACTTTATTAAGTCAACTTTAATAGATCTTCAAAATCAATATTTATCAAAACCATATATTTCTTTTCAAAACCATAGAAATTATTTTCAAAATATTTATATATAGACCAACGGTGTCTGTATATAATTTTCTACCCTAGGGTCAAGTGATACTGATATTTATCATTTCAATCCGCAATTTAAATATATATACGGGTATATAACATTTCAAACCGCAATCCCAAATTCAATTTAATGAAAATCGCTTGGGTTTATCATTTCAACCCATAACGATTTTATACTATTCTACAAATCGTTCGGGTATGTATCATTTCAACCCATAGTGAATTCTATACTAACAGAGAACTTGCAGAGTGATAACAGATATGAAAATAATATAACATGCATATATCATCAATATAAATAACAGATAATGGTGTGAGATGTCACAGGTGAACAGGTACAGATAACAGTGTATATATCAATGTAAATAACTTGCAGTAGTATATTTCAATTGACATTTCAATTGAAATCAAATTTAATAAATATAAGAACATTACTCGTGAGTGATTGCTCACCTTTCGAGGTTAGAGAAGATAGACAATGGGAATGGAAGCGAATTGTGGATCCACGCACGAATTCCAAAGAGAAACAAAATGGGCACGAATTCGACGGATATAGCTGATAAAATAAAAATCGATGAGAACAGTCAAAATTGCTTGATATAACAGAAACTAATATCCATATTATATACATATATATATATATATATAAATTTTCAAAATCAATTTAAACATATATTTAAAACATATATATTTATTTTCAAATCAGTATTAAATCCCAATACGTACAATATATAATTAAAAACTAAACTCACATATATGTTAAAAATCAAAAATAAATATTTTTAACATACTTTTTAAAAACAATAATACTATAACATATATACACAACAGGTCTATATACTGCAAGCCTATAAGCTAATATCTATACACATCTAATGTATCTAAAACTGTAATGTAAACATTTATACATTATGACTAAATATACTAAAATATAAATGAAACTCTTATATATATATTAACAACAATGCAGACCAAAACATAAATGAGACCGAACATATACAAATGTATATAACCATATATAACTGGAGTAAACTATTATATATTTAATTTATAAATATATATATATATATATACAAACTTATCTACTATTACAAAGAAGCTGTTCTATAGTATATATATATATAAATTCTATAACAGATTTCTTATATAAACTACCAATTCAAAACCAACAAAATAAACTATATTTATATATAATGAAACAGGAAGACCTATGCATAAGTTACAACTTTCACCAAGTACAGAACGTATTTTATATAAATATATATATATAGACTGATCGATATTCAGTGGACGAGAGAATGATATTTGGGCTTGGAAACACACTGGAAATGATTTTAGTACGAAAACTGCATGGAATGAAGTCAGACTCACATATAACAAGGTCGATTGGAGCAAGATTATCTGGAATCATGAGAACTGCCCTAAGATGGCTTTCACAGCTTATAAAGCTATACTCACGAGACTTCCTACTAAGGATAGACTCTTAAAATGGGGTATAATAACAGAAAAAATGTGTGTTCTATGTAATCAAGCTGAGGAAACGCATGAACATCTATTTTTTTCCTGCAATTTCTCAGAAAAAGTGTGGAATTCATGTACAAAAGCGATCAATTCAACAATACAGACTCACTTGTTAACCGATGCGGTTAATTACCTGGTTCATAATAGGAGAGGCGAAAACATGGAAGCCAAATTGGGAGGAATTGCTATCACTGTCACGATTTGGAGTTTGTGGAAGGAGAGGAACTGCAGAGTTTTTCAAAACAAACAAAGGAAACAGGAAGAGGTCAGTAAACTCGCGATTATTGACATGCGAATGGTTCATAGAAGATGTAAAAGTTGGGGCCTTACCTCACAGGGAAGAGACGAAGAGCAAACTGGAGAAGGGGATTTGAGCTATTCATTGGCAAAAATCCCAAGTACGAGTTACCTTGTTCATGATCGGCCGCCATGATTTGAGGAGGAAGAAGTGTTTCGCCTTTTTTACTTTTTTCTGTTTCTTTTTGGAAAGTAAGTGAGTTATGTCGGTTTGTCGTCTAACTCTTGCTTTGTAGTTATTCTCTGGGCCTGCTTTTGGGTCTGGACTTGGGCTTTCATGCCTTAATAAATCTCTTACCCATTTTCAAAAAAAAAAATATATAGACTGAGACTTTTATAAACAAATATATATGTCATACTCTTAACATATACCATAGACCAATATAACCATATACTCACGTAATCATATAGACTACCATTTAAAACAAAAATAACTTTGTAGCAGGTTACCTTATAATATAAACAATAAGACACTACATAGCAAAAGGTACACAACAACTCGGCATACAAAATCTTATATATATATATATATTAATAATTTATCACCCAGTTCAAAACATTACAAAAATTTAGGTAAGTATACCGGTGATATATATATATATATATATAGCAGATTTATAACGTACTGTAAATAATTTGCAAAACATATATATACTTCTTTATAAAATAATATATACTATGAACATATATATAATATATGTACCTTACACAACAAAAGAAATGGAGTATGGTTGGGTGGTTGCTCACGGCATAGGCTGGGAATGGATCTCGAGCGGTGGGACGAAGCTGCTAGCCTGAGTTGCTCAGGACGGTGGAGCATAATGAGGCCGAGATTTATGGAGAACATGGAACCGTGGGCAGCGTGAGGCCATGGTGAGGGATGGAGGCGCGGGTATGATCAGGTTTTGGCTGAGGTGGCTCAAGAGTCAAGACATGGGAAATGTAAGGCGGCGCGACAGGAGCATGATGTGGAGAGGTTTTGGTGGGTTAGGAGGAAGAAAAATTTCACTTCCAGGTAAAGATGAAAGCTAAACATGAATGAATATTATATTGCTAGAAATTTTTTCAAATGAACAGAAGAATTCCAAGAGAGAAAGGGTGGATAGCCATAATTATCAACAGGTAGGATAGTGAAAGGCACACGTGAATCGAGTGAAAAATATTTATGATTGATGGCTATTGATAATTAAAATAAATGGTGGAATATTAAAACGTAGGAAAACAAAAGTTAGAATTTGGTACATGAACGATTAATCGTTTTATCGATTTCATCGAGTACCGAAGTTTGAAACACACAAACAAATATACCATGGAGATCAGCACGACGAGACGATCAAAATGATATATAGATATCAGTGGTACGATCATCCAATCAAAAGTCGATACGGACACTGATATATGTTGCTATTCCGTACGGAAAAATCCAAACGGAACCAGAAACGTCCGAAATTTACGAAACAAATTATGCAGTCTTATTCAGAGAGTTCTAAATAAATTTTCTCATGTTGACATATTTAGGTTTCGGAACACTTTTAAATTCAACTGTTATTAACTGATTTAAATTGAAATAAAATTACACTAGAAAATAAACTTCCAAATTATCTGATGAAAATTTACCAGTTGCTATGTTAGAACAGATGCATTTCAAATAAAAAATTTAAATTTCAAAATTTTATTGTTTAAAATTTCACCCAATTTCAATTAAATATATTAAATAAACGAATAAAAATTATTTAAAATTTACGGGTCGTTACAGGTCCTCTGCTTCAGTGTTGCCAAACTCATCACATTTTTGGGTCTCGAGATGTGAACTCTAAATTGCCTCATAAACCTTTGATCAATTCTGTCCACGTACCAATAGAGCCGCTTTCCAATTGTCTGAACCATAGTGCTACTATATCCGTTAAATACAAAGGGAACCATCATGCCATGACCTCCTCCGATGCCCCCGGTACTTCCATGTACCTCATGTACCTCGTCAGATGAACAGCGAGATCCGTTTTTCCATCATATGTCTCCAGCGTTGGTAGTTTGAATTCCAGTGGATTCCTAGTTTGCCTAATCGTAGGAGCGAAGGGGCTCATATTCACATCTTCCAAATCTTTATTTACCAATCCTCCTCTCATGGCCCCGTTTGATCATTTCCGCCAACCTATCGTTGTCATCAAGTGGCAGTCTTTGTCCGTTGTCTCCAATCTTCTTCCCGAGTCCACAAGGGAATCTTGAAATCTGTTCTTCTGGATGAGCACCCATCTCCCGGTCAACACCAAATGTACAGCACCACCTGGTATCTCGCCTGGAATCGAGCCAATATGATCCGTTGGCATGCCCCAAGTGTGGAACGATCGTCACCGATCATTCTATAACGATCGACATTACTTTGACCGATTATTCCTGGTTGGTCAAGGGCTGCTCCCGGTGGCTCCATTCTATCTCGTATCCTGGTCATTCCTATTCCTTGGTTCTGATTCTGGACTTCTCCTGCACCTGCTATTCCAACTTCGTGATCCACATTTCCAGTATTCCCGGCAACTCCATTCCCTTGGTTTTGCACTCCAGCTTGTCCAATCTGTCGGAATAGGTTCTGCATCATTTCCTCCTGCCTTTTTGGCGTCCTTTCCTTCATAGTATCCATCGTGGTTTCCATCTCGTCTTTGGTAATGAAGATTGAGATCTGATTAGCTCCAAAGGACTCCTCCTAACTTCCTTCATGATGGCTCCTCTTTGTTCTCCGTCTCCTTGTTGATTGCCTAGCCATTGCTTCCTAAATCCAAGTTCCCAAGCTTTCAAATCCAAGATCCTAACTTCCAAATCCCTGATTGCAAGCTTTCTTAGTGAAAGCACCAAAATGTTGGCGTCAAAATTGACCACCAACACCCAATTGTACGTGAAAGCACCAATATCCAGTCATAGATCACATATAGTATATGATGTAGAGAATATAATATGAATAATAATCAAATTTAAAATTAAAGCAAGCAAAAGAGACAAGATTTATAATGGTTCAGCTAACTCCGGCCTACGTCCACTCCAGAACAATCCTTTTTATTATACTGAAATTAGATTACAGTTACAATCCAAGATTCCACAATAAGAATGGCAGAGTAACCTCTAGGTAGAAGATGAAGAGAAACAAAATGAAGATCCCCTTTCTGAAGCCAAGTTTGCTGTATTTATAGGTGAAACTTCGGCTACAGGGCCTTTTCACCTACATGGGCCCACCATAACGATCGTCAAGCCCAACTCGACCAAAAATAACGATCGGCCTTGCACTACCGATCGTTATTCCTTCACTTAACTCAATGCCGACCCCTCTTCCTGAAATGTGCCGATCCATTGCCTTCCAACAAGTTAAACCGATCCAACCACCTCCAAACCAACACCGATCCCTCTTCATTCAAACCAATGCCAACCCCTCTTCATCCAAACAAATGTCGATCCCTCTTCCTCCAAGAAAATGTCGATCCATACTAACCCACTAAGACATGCCGAACGCTCTGCCTTCATCTATACCGAACCCTCTTGTATTTCCATCCCCTACCGATCCCTTTAGCATGCATACCGATCCTTTCATACCCTGAGTGCCATACCGATCCTTGCCCATCCTAAATGGTATGCCGACCCCTTGAGTGCCGACCCAACTTGCCTGGAACTATGCCGATCCAAACCATGTTACTTCATGCCATGCCGTCCCCTAGCCTTCCCGTCGACCCGAGCTATGTCGATCCCTTCTTTGTTTCTTTATGCCTTGTTGACCCCTTCCATGCCGACCCCAGCTAATCCAACCCATGCCGATCCGTATCACACGGAGCCCTCTTATGCCGATCCTTCTTTATTCAAGCCAATATCCACCTTCCAAGCACCGTGCATCGTTTTTCCATCGACTATGTTTAATCCTGGCTTCATATTATTATCTGCAGTTGATTATCCATCCATCCATTTGAGCCAATCCAAGATATTCCAGCCTCGATAACCGTGAAGTTTATTGGGTTAAATCCACCTACGCACTGCCTTGCCAAAAGGCGGGTTAAAATCTATAATTATAGAAACATATCTATTATTATTTATAGATTAGACTTGAGTTGGTCCAAAAAGATCTAAATGTAATAACTCAAGTGGTTGTAATGTAGAAATAATTTTCTTTGATTTAAAAGTAGATTTAGTTAATTTTCCTAACTGACAAGCATTACAAATATTATTTACTTTAAAATTCATTTTTGGTAAACCTTTTACTAAATTATTTTTAGATAATTTGCTTATTGCTTTAAAGTCTATATGACAAAAAAATTTATGCCATAACAAAGGATCATTTTCTTTTACTACTAGACACATATTTGTGTTATGATTAACTTTCATATTTAAAATGTATATATTACGTTCTCTAGTTCCTTCAAAGATATGATTCTTATTTTGATCAAATATGTTACATTTATTTTTTGAAAAAGATATATTAAAACCATTATTGCATAATTGACTTATACTAAACAAATTATGTTTAAAATTTTTAACTAGTAAACATTTGTAATAAGAGGTAAGTTAAATGTACCGTCATTGCTCACATCGCCTTTGCCGATGATATATCCTTTGGAATTATCTTCAAATGTGACAGATCCTCCATCTAAGTAGATAATGTTAGTCAGCATATCTTTGTTTCCTGTCATATGTTTTGAGCAACCACTATCAAGTATGCACTTTCCTCTTTTCTTAGTTGTTACTCCATCAGATGAAGTTATAAAGCACATATTGGCTTGTTCAGAGTCACTGTCAGTGTCACTGTCTGATGAGGAAGATGATTCTGAATCATCCCATGTAACTAAGAATGCTTACTTCTTCTTATATTTTTCCCTTTTAATTTTGTACCTTTCTTTCTTACGATCAGGACAGTCCTTTTTTATGTGATCCTTTTTGTGACATTTATAGCATTCGAGATTTGAAGCTGATGGTTTGTTATTGTTGTCCTCCTGTTGTTTTCAAATTCCTTTTTCTTTCAAAATTTTAAAATTTTCTTAAAGTTCTTAGCAATAAAAGCCATGCCATCTTCATCTTCTTCTGAATCTTCTTGTTCAGCTTGAAATGCTATGGTCTTTTTGTCTTGTGCTTGATCTCTTTTTGCCTGCGAATTTTACATCATATGACATTAGATTTCCTATCAACTCCTCTGGTTTTATGGTTGAAATGTCATTAACTTCTTTAATTGCTAAGACTTTTTGTTCCTATTCATCCATTAAAGAGTTGAGGATTTTTGAAACAATATCAAAATCTATGTATTTTTCTCCTAATGCCAAAAGTGAATGATATATATCTTAAAACCTAAAATACATTTCATTTATAGTTTTATCTTGCTTTATTCTAAAATTCTGGAACTGGTTCTTATGCATAGAAATATTGCTTTGCTTAACATTGTTAGTAACTTCGTGTGTAACCTTAAGAGTTCTCCAATTTTCATAAGCTGTTGTACACATACTAACTCTATTAAATTCACTTTTATCTAAAGCACAAAATAGCATATTCATGGCTTTTGCATTTGAGGTAGCATCTAATTTTTGTGTGTTTGACCATTGTGCATATAGTGTGGTTGGTATAATATATTCATCCTGAGTTATATTCCAAATGTCACATCCGTTTACCTGCATATAAATTCTCATGTGAGTTGACCAATAATTGTAATTCAAACCGTTCAATAGAGGTGGTCATACAATGGATTGACCTTCAATAATACTTGTGGTAGTGTTATTTTCCATATTAACCGAATATCAAATAACTGTGTTATCGTTATATGATGACCTTGCTCTGATACCAAGTGAAAGTTACTAAGGATCATGAAATATGGAATATTAAATAAACTATCTACTTATGCATAGTGTAAATGTAAAAGTAAGGTAATAAAGTAAATGACACCGGAGATTTTTATACTGGTTTGAACTTCCCATTCTACGTCCAGTCCTAGACTCCTTCTGGAATTTAACTATCAACCCTCACTTAACCCGGAGGAATAGGTATTATACCGCCTGAGCAAGCGAACAAGACTTCAACCGCCTAAGCAAAAGAATAGGACTTTAATCGCCTGAGCAACCGAACATGACTTCAATAATATAGAGAATTTTCTTGACTGAATGTGCTTTTATAATAGCATGGATAAGTCTTTAGAGTACACCCTTCCTATAATCTTCTTCTTTGTGGTACATCGTGTAATTCGTGAAGATAGGAAGTTTATTAAATCACTATTGAAGTATTCTTGAATGAACAAGTGATCAGAATGAAGTATTTAATGCTTAGAGTTCAAATAGCAAGATAGATTAGAAACAAGAGTGAGAACTAGTTATTAAAACAATGGAATTCATGGCTATTTATAGAGGTTCAAGAGTTGTATTTGTTCATGAAAGATAGCCATGAAAAGATATGGAAGCAACTCTGGAATCATGAGTTGTTTCTGTTTATTGAAATGAAGGGTCTTTTGGAAAAATAGCCGTTATGAAGATTCAGCCGTTTGAATGGAGCAACTCAGCCGGCTGAGTCAATTTAAAATCAAAACAGCAAGGAAATAGTGTAAAAAGACATAATTCAGCTGGCTGAAATAGCATGGTCAGCCATCTGAATATTCAAAATAATTTGTGCACATGCATAGTATTCAGCCGGCTGACTTATGCCATTTAGCCGGCTGTTTTTAGTGTTTTCTGTCTTATCTAAATGTTTTAAAAAACTTTATATTATGTGTGTGTGCTTATACCACTTCGGAGAGATATTAACATATATTTACTACTAAACTTAGACCTTCAACTTAATACTTTGCTAAAGCTTCAATCCGGAATCTGGTCTGCAAATTGTTAGACTATTTCTCGAGTAAAAACAATATCTTCTCCTGTAAGTTTGGTTATTCATATAATATTTACTTATATAGTTGTCACAATAAAAACATCAAAATTCTAGGTTCTAATAGACTAATCTCAAGTAAAATGATACTTGGGAATCAAAGCTATAAGGACACCCCCATTAGTTCGTTGTTCATCCCTGGAGTCATCTGGAGGTTAACTTTTACCTCATTGCAACATCTAACTCCAAGTCATCGAAGATCCTTTTGCAAATATCGTCCCGTCTTGCACCTCAATAGTCGATCCTCTTCTAAGGAATAGTATGCCTCTTAGACCCATAAAGTCTTTATGCAGTTGAGTAAAGTATAACATTTGCACTTGAGCACCGTAATCATTTGGAGCAATTTGGGCATTCCAGAATAATAATTCACACCTTCTCTGCATATATATTCTGTAATCGAGGTTAGTGGTCCCCAATTCTGTCCACTCTCAACTTCGGAGATGGAGTCAATAACAGCATTTCTCATATGCCAGATCAGTCTTAATAAATAATAAGAAAGATCAGTCTCTCATAGAGAAAACTGCATCAATAGTGCCCGTGTGTGCAATATAACTTATACCCTATATATACTAATATATAGTTTTAAAATCAAAATATATAACAAATACGCACTCTCTCGTGCATAAGTATACAATCGATCCAGTCTAAGATGACAACTCCAACCTTATCTGTACTAGATCATGGTATCAACTCAGGTTAATCACGTAACCTAAGCTCTGATACCAAATGTGATGACCGCCCTATACCACGATGCTCATACAACTGAATAATGCGATGCTGGAGCATCCGGCCGATGTAGGATGATTTTCAAGGGAAAGAAAAAGAAATAAAGATAAGGAATAGAAAACAAGAGAAGGGAATAGAAGAAAAGAGAAAGAAATAAAACATCACACGATCACATAACATGTCATATATCTCACAGCGCATCATATAAAATACAATAGTAAATATCTCAAATATAAACAGGCGAGACATTAATAACTATATAAACCACATAATCAGAGTATATATGCTCATACAGTTATATAAAACAATAATAGAGTTTATACAACTGATAGATAAACTCAACTAATAAACTATCTCTAATAATAGTAAGTCAACACTTTCAAGGCTCCACAGTGTCACATAGTGGAATAAACAATAATAAACTCAAAATACAGATATGAGAAAGCTTCACCATCTGTGTAACACCCCTAATTTTTAATAACATTATTCAAGTGATTTAATTAGATAAATTAAATAGAATATTGTAAGAATTAGAGTGATAAGGGGATTGAGATTTGAATAAATAGTTAGAGGCCGTGCTTAACAAGATAAATTGGCTTATAAATGGCTTTGTATGTTAATTAAGAGAGTAATTAACGCAAGGGTATTTAGGGTAAGTGTGAAACATAACCCTTATATATTTCATTCCCTTCATTATGCACGTTCATTTTTCATTTCATAAAAATGCAAATAAAAAACTTTAAGCCGGCCATTACTTAGGATAAAAGAAGAGAAAATCAATCAAAAGCTAAGGAATTAAAGCAAGGAGGATTAATCTTAATCAAATCTCAAAGTCCTTATCCTAATCAAGGTGAATAATAATCTAAATCATTTCTATTTTGTTTTTATGATCATTTGATTTTCAGGGTTAAGATTAAATCCATTATAATGATGATTTTGTTGATGATAAACTTGGACTTTATAACATGTTTGATTTAAACAAGATTGTTTGAATATAGTTTTATACGGTTTTAAGGGTAAAACGGATTATAATGAATTTCAAATGCCAAGAAAAAATTATATGTTATGTAAAAATGATTTGAAGATGAGTTTTAATTTTATAATTTTCCAAGCTATGGAGAATTTATTATGAATTTTCAAAGGAAAATATGTATAATTGGGTATATAAATTAATTTCAACTATTTTATGAAGCACCTTTCGACCCTATGCTTTCGCCTCCAACCAAGTCGAAACCTATCAGATCGAAACCAACTAAATCAAAACCAATACACAAGGTACCACAAGGATGGTATGTAGTGGATTGGAGAAAGGTGGAAGGCATGGTGTCGAAACATAGCTTTCGATAGGGTTAAAACCTTTGTTTTATTTTAAAAAGAAATGCGCTTGACTGTTTTACTAAATGCTTTCGAAGGAGTCGATACAGATGCTTCCGAAGGGGTCTTTCTAAATTGCTTTCGAAAGGGGTTGCCACCTCTTGTTTAAATTGTAGCTGCCCAAGGAGTTACTTAGTTTTAAAACCAATGCTTTCGAAAAGGGTGAGTTCGACCAAGTCGAAACCCTTCTGCCGTTCCTATGCCATTCGAAGGGATTGAAGTCATCAATGCTTTCGAAAGGTAGCTTTGTTTTATATTTGAATTAAGCCACTTCCTAAAAGCTTTCGAAAGGATTCAAGGGTTTCGAAGGCAATGGCTTCGAAAGGGGTTTTGAAGCTATCCTTCAAATGTTTTACTTAAATATTTTGAGATTTCGAAAGGATGGTGCTGAAGCCATTTATTTTTCCCCAAACTCTTTTTAATGGTTTCGAAAGGGTTAATTTCACTTGTATTCACTTAGACCCAATAAGATATGTTTAAATTAAACCTGATGGTTTCAAATGGGGTGTTTTCAAATGGTTTCGAAGCTATGCTTCTATAATAGAATGGTAATACTTTAATACATTTGAGAGGTTTTGAAAAAAGTTTTTAAAGTGCTTCGAAAGGTAAGTGCCTACTGTTTTGAAATGAAGATTTAAACGCTTTCGAAAGGAAGTTTTCCAATGGTTTCGAAAGTAAAGATTAAAGGTTTTGAAAGCCTTAGTTTTCAAAACAAATAACCCAATCTCATTTTTAAAAGGAAAAACCACGGCATAAATAAAGGAGTTTTAAAATGGCTTAAGTGTGAAGTTTTTAAAGAAACTTTCCTTGATGAAATAATAGGTTAAAGGGATTAACCATGTTTTATATAAAATTGATTTCAAGGATATTATACCAGATGTGTTGGTATTATTATGTTGGCTTCTTCCAATATACATATTCACTTTAATATGGAACCATAACTGTATTTGGGAAAAGGGGTAGAATAACCAGCTAGGTTGACCCGGTAGTGAATGTAAATTGAGTTAACTCCTGAATGAGTAGAATTGCATCCAGGAGGTCAGGAAGACCATAATATAGGATGCCCAAACACTGATTAAAGAAGTTGTCAAATAGACAGGTTCATAGTAAACCCATGAAAACTATGATTAGAAAGAGTTATTGGTAGGGGCCAGTAAGTTTGTTGTGAACCCATGAAAACTATATCCGGATTAAGTTATTGACGGATGTCAATAGGTTCCTAGTCAACCCATGAAAACTAGGATAAGAGGGAAGTTATTAGAGATACCAATAAGTTCAAGGAGGACCGATGAATGATGAAGTTATTGGCAGGGGCCAATAGGTACTTAGTGATCCCATGAAAACTATGAAACTGGACAGGGAGTCCATAAGTATTAAACAGGTTATTAGTCAGCCCATGGAAACTATTAGGTTAATAGTGACCCTGGATACTATAACTGAGATAGATAGTCAAAAATGAATGGGGATGGGTAATCCAAAATTGATTTACTTGTTTTCATATTGTTTGCGCCAAAATTGGTCACAAACCCCAAGTATTGTGAAAGCACCAGTGTATGAATACAAATCAGCAATATTCAAACACAAATATCAGATCTAAGAAGGCAACAAACAACAATCCAGAAATAATGAACAGTGACACACAATTTATAGTGGTTCGGCTATCTCCGGCCTACGTCCACTTCAAGGTTTTTATGATTTTATTGCTCGATGCTTGAAGATTACAATTTCGTGTGTTGTATTACAACTGATTTTCTGAGCTAAGTCTGAATCTAAGGCAACAATGGTGATCTGGAGTAAATCTGCCAGAGTCTGGGCGCTCTTTAGCTCTCAAAATTGTCCGACCTCCTTTCTGAATGACCAGGGGCTCTATTTATAGGTGTAGGAGGCTGATATTTCGCCTAAACTGAAGGGAGACCAGTTCTGGTACACGAGAGGGCCCACATGCCCGAATTCTGGGAATCCGGGCCCACTTTGGGATCGATTCGACCCTTGCTTCGAATCGATCAAGATTTTTTCCGATTGAGATGAAATTTGGCATGAACATTCCCTAGGTTGCCAGTAAGCTACTGTGAAAATTTCATGGCATTTGGACTTGCAGAACTCGAGTTATGATCGATTCGAGATCATGTTTCTGGTTGATAAGCTCCCTTCGAATCGATTAGGTCGAATCGATGGCGTCGCGTGCCCAAGTGATGACGTGTTGCGCGTTTCCCGGGTCAACCCGCTCTTTGCTCCGAATCGACTGGGTCGACTCCATGTTTTCCGCTGCTTCGACTTGGCGGATTCGAGGGAACGGATTCAAGGCAAGGTGCGTTCGCATCGCTCGTGGCCTATATCAGTTGATCGACTCGAAGTTGTCTAAACCGGATGGATTCGAAGCTAGGCATAGGATGGATTCAAAGTATACCTTGTCCTAATGGATACGAATGATGTCCATCTGTTGATGCAAAACTATCGGGTTGAGCCCAAGCCAATTGACGCGAACAGTATGGATTCGATGTAATGTGCTTTGTCTTGATGGATTCAAACCTATCCATTTTGGGTCCCTTGCCATCGAGTCGAAACCCACTCATCCTTCCTACCTGATCGATACGAATATGTCATCCCAGAGCAAACGACTGAATCCATCTTCATCGATACGAACCGTATCGATATGGAGCGCGGCGAACTTCGATCGATGCGAACCATCATCGATTCGAACCAATACCATCAATTCTAAATGCATCGATACGAACCGTGCCCTGTGCATTTCAATCCATCCATATCTTATGCATACGACCTCCGATTGACCTAAAAATCGAAATGTAGTTCCTCCTAACCTTGATCATCATTCCCAGCTGATTCCGTCTTGACCGAAGCTTGGCCAAATTTTGACGATATCCATCGTGGCCTTGTTTCCAATCGACTTCCAATCCGGATACCCATCCTTTCTTGTCAATTTGTTTGATATTCCGCTTTGACCAAAAAGCGAGATAACATTTGCCCCCCAAAACATGCCTTGTGATAAGAAGGCGTGTTTTGAATAGTTTCGTATCCGATATTCGGAGTCCATAGCCAATTCCATGCCCATCCGAACTCGATGACTGAGTTAATAGTCCATCCTTGTCCATCAACCGAATCGAGGACCTCTCTGGGTCGATATCCAAATCCATAACCTCTCTGGGCTCTTGCCAAGCGCAATCCACACCTGACGACTATGGTCCAGTGTCCCTGGACGTTGAGCTAACCTCTCCGGGTTCTTGCCAAGCGCAATCCACACCTGACGACCGTGGTCCAGTGTCCCTGGACGCGTAAGTAATGCCGTGGCTTAAGTCCTAAGCCGAATCCTGGTCTCTCCGGACCCTTGTTGAGCATAGTCCATACTCAACGACCTGAAACAATAATCGATAATAGGGGGCCTAAGTCCTTAGCCGAATTCTGGTCAATCCGGACCCTTGTCGAGCATAGTCCATACTTGACGACCTGAATGAGTCAATTTACCACGTTCGGGCAAAAAGACTCACCCCTTGCTAGGCATAATCCATACCCGACGACCGTTTATCAAAAACCAAAAAGAATCCAATCAAAATCCAATCCAAAATCCAAATAAAATCAGAAATCCAAACCAACATCCAAAACAGAAAACCCAAAACAAAAACCAGTCATCTGAATGAAAATCCAAAACAGAAAGCAAACAAAGCCAGGAGTTCAATCCAAACTCCAAAACCAAACCAGAAAACCAATTGTCCAATCCAAAAACAAAAGACAGATTTCGCAAACCATGGCTTTGCGGTTTATCATCATTCAGAGCATGCCTAGGGGCTATCTCTGTCCCCATACATGTGTAAATGACTTGGTCGCTCGCCAATGGTTCGTTACTTATTTCATATTATCCTGGTCAATGGATAATCAATCGACCATCATTCCTGGGTCTCATGCCATCATGGCTTGAGGTGGGCGGTGGTTGCTCCTGCTCCACCGCTGCATTTCGAGCCCCAACATACTGCCTCAATTGTCCATTCCTCACATGCTCCTCAATTATGTCCTTTAGGTGCCTGTAGCTGTTGGTATCATGCCCATCCAAATCGTGGAAGAGACAATGCTTTCCCGATGCCCTTTCTCGTTCAGAAGGTTCTCTCCTAGCTGGCCTTCGGTAAGGAAGGCGATTTCGGGTTTCCATGTATATCCGCTCCAGCGTCTCGTTTAATTCTATGTATGTGGAAAACTTTGGATCCTTCCATCGTTTCCTGGATTTTCCTGAATTGTCGTCCAGCTTCCTTTTTCCTTTATCTTTATCCGAGCTTCCGTTGGATGGTCCTCCACCCTCAGTCACATTCACCTCCTTTAACTTTAAGTCCATACATGCATCCTCTTGTCGAAGGAATCTTTCTGCTTCGTGAAAGAATTCCCCGAGGTCCAGTGGTGGGTCTCGTACTAAAGATACCTTAAAATCTGAATCCTCTCTGACTCCCGATACTACCGCCATCAAAACCATTGAAGGATCCGGCCGATCCACCGAAGCTACTGCCGCATTGAACCGAGTTAGGAAAGCCCTAAGCGATTCATCCGTCCTTTGCTTTACCGATGTTAACGTCATCACGTTCTCAGGTCTTTTGATATGAACCCGAAACTGTCCCAAAAACCTATCCACCAATTCCCTCCAAGTCCTGATAGATCCTTCTTCCAACTGCCTAAACCACATTGTAGCTAGATCTGTCAAATACAACGGGAAACATCTGGCCATCACTTCCTCCGATGCCCCCAGCACTTCCATGTGTCTAGTGTATCAGTTGGGTCAGCCTTGCCATTATATACTTCCACGCTAGGTAACTTGAACTTAGGTGGATTCTGAGCTATCCTGATTTCCCGAGCGAACGGACTTCTGTTCACTCCTTCCATGTCTCTATTAGTCGAACCTCCACGCATAGTCTTCCTAATGATTTCCATTAATCCAGCATTGTTTGTTAGGGGTTGCCTCCCGTGATCCTAAGGGAACTCCGGCACATATTCTTCATGTGGCTCACTAGCAGCAATGTTGGCCTAAATGATCAGTCGGGTCAGCCTTGCCATTATATACTTCCACGCTAGGTAATTTGAACTTAGGTGGATTCTGAGCTATCCTGATTTCCCGAGCGAACGGACTCCTGTTCACTCCTTCCAAGTCTCTATTGGTCGAACCTCCACGCATAGTCTTCCTAATAATTTCCATTAATCCAGCATTGTTTGTTAGGGGTTGCCTCCCGTGATCCTAAGGGAACTCCGGCACATATTCTTCATGTGGCTCACTAGCAGCAACGTTGGCCCTAACCTGTTGAACTCCCTCCAAAGGTCCTCCTGCATTGGATCCTACGGGCCTGCCCCCAAGCCCTTGTTGATTGCCCTCTGGCTCTGTATTCTGTTCTCTGTTGGGTTCCGCAACCCTTGTTCCACATTTGCAGTCGCTGTAGTTGGTCCAAGGTTCTGTATCCCTGCAGCTCTCATCTACTCGAAGAAAGTCTGCATCATATCCTGTTGACTCTTCAGCAACCTCTCTTGCAATGAATTTGTCATAGCTTCCATTTCGTCTCTAGTAATGTAAATCGAAGCTTGTCTTTCTCCAGCTCCGGAGGATGTCTCTTGGCTTCCTCCTTGTTGGCTTCTCTCAGCTCTTTGTCTTCTACTTGTTTGTCGAGTCATTGTCTTTCGAATCTAAACTCTTCACGCTTTCCAAATCTGAACTTCAATCCGATGTAGTGGGTGCTAGTCCTTCTCAGTGGAAGCACCAAAGTGTTTGCGCCAAAATTGGTCACAAACCCCAAGTATTGTGAAAGCACCAGTGTATGAATACAAATCAGCAATATTCAAACACAAATATCAGATCTAAGCAAGCAACAAACAACAATCTAGAAATAATGAACAGTGACACACAATTTACAGTGGTTCGGCTATCTCCGGCCTACATCCACTTCAAGGTTTTTATGATTTTATTGCTCGATGCTTGAAGATTACAATTTCGTGTGTTGTATTACAACTGATTTTCTGAGCTAAGTCTGAATCTAAGGCAGCAATGGTGATCTAGAGTAAATCTGGCAGAGTCTGGGCGCTCTTTAGCTCTTAAAATTGTCCGACCCCCTTTCTAAATGACCAGGGGCTCTATTTATAAGTGTAGGAGGCTGATATTTCGCCTAAACTGAAGGGAGACCAGTTCTGGTACGCGAGGGGGCCCACATGCCCGAATTCTGGGAATCCGGGCCCACTTTGGGATCGATTAGACCCTTGCTTCGAATCGATCAAGATTTGTTCCGATTGAGATGAAATTTGGCATGAACATTCCTTAGGTTGCCAGTAAGCTACCGTGAAAATTTCATGGCATTTGGACTTGCAGAACTCGAGTTATGATCGATTCGAGATCATGTTTCTGGTTGATAAGCTCCCTTCGAATCGATCTTCCTTCGAATCGATTAGGTCGAATCGATGGTGTCGCGTGCCTAAGTGATGACGTGGTGCGCATTTCCCGGGTCAACCCGCTCTTTGCTCCGAATCGAATGGGTCGACTCCACGTTTTCCGCTGCTTCGACTTGGCGGATTCGAGGGAACGGATTCGAGGCAAGGTGCATTCGCATCGCTCGTAGCTTATATCAGTTGATCGACTCGAAGTTGTCTAAACCGGATGGATTCGAAGCCATGCATAGGATGGATTCGAAGTATACCTTGTCCTAATGGATACGAATGATGTCCATCTGTTGATGCAAAACTATCGGGTTGAGCCCAAGCCAATTGACGCGAACAGTATGGATTCGATGTAATGTGCTTTGTCTTGATGGATTCGAACCTATCCATTTTGGGTCCCTTGCCATCGAGTCAAAACCCACTCATCCTTCCTACCTGATCGATACGAATATGTCATCCCAAAGCAAACGACTGAATCCATCTTCATCGATACGAACCGTATCGATATGGAGCGTGGCGAACTTTGATCGATGCGAACCATCATCGATTCGTACCAATACCATCAATTCTAAATGCATCGATACGAATCGTGCCCTGTGCATTTCAATCCATCCATATCTTATGCATACGACCTCCGATTGACCTAAAAATCGAAACGTAGATCCTCCTAACCTTGATCATCATTCCCAGCTGATTCCGTCTTGACCGGAGCTTGGCCAAATTTTGACGATATCCATCGCAGCCTTGTTTCCAATCGACTTCCAATCCGGATACCCATCCTTTCTTGTCAATTTGTTTGATATTCCGCTTTGACCAAAAAGCGGGATACCACATATCATCATAATATTTTGAATTGCTATGTTTTAACCATTATGGATGCAGCAACACATTATATGGTTTTTTGTAAAGTTTTGGATAAGGTACTAGTGAAGGGAAAACACATTCCGCTAAGCGGCATGGTCTCACTAGATATCTAAAATGTTTGAGATGGTAGATTATTATTCATACTAGGCTTTATGTCTGACTCGAAGTTTATGTTTACCCCTAAAACTCTCGGGTGCTCAATTGATTTTGAGTAGTTTGAGAGTTGAGGTTTTCAGGTACCTCTTTAGGTGAATAAGCTTCCAAATATATGTAGGAGGCATGATAGCTATTTAGAGTTGTTTCTATTTTGATTCCGCTGTGTTTTGTTGTAAGGCATAGTTGTTTAATTGCCTAGTTATATACTTTGGTCATCCAAGGGGGCATCTTCATATGTCGCTCTTGGTGTATGTTATAATATTATATTTTCTTTGAACGTGGTTCTCGTATTGAGATTATGTAATAAATTTGAAATGCTTTGAAATGGAATGAGAAAGTTGTTTTCTGGTTTTAAATTTTTTCCATATCCATGTATTTCTGTTATATCAATGTATCTAACATTACCGTATTTAGTCGCCGGGGATTAATAACTATGGATGACTGCAGCATCTGTAGCCATTAGTTTTGGGCTTCCAAGTGGGGGATGTTACAAGTTGGTACCAGAGCATGGGTTTATGAAAACTTAAAATAAATTTAAACCTAAAAGATTTTCAAACAAAATCCAATGAATCAGTAAATAAGATCGTGTTTGGGTTAATGCTATAGTAACGTACTTGTATTTGATATATATATATATAAGTATGTATTTCCCTCTCTCTTAGACCGTTCTTTTGTATCTTACTAAGGCTCGTATGCAGATTTACGAGAAAGAAGATATGGAGACAGGAAAAAGAAGAGGAAATCTCGGTGGAGGAAGCACCACAACCAACAGAAATGTTCGACCCACCAGGAGGAACCCGGGTCGATAGGCTAATGCTAACCAAAATGCAGATGCCAATGTAGGTTTTGGAAATCCACCAGTGGATATGGGGGCGATGTATTAATTTATCTTCAATCCGATGCAAGTAGGAGCTGCTGCTGGTGTTGCTGGAAATGTTAGAGGAGCTAATCTTGTGACTCCAGTTGGGAATAATTATGATAAGCTGAGCAGAGATTGCACCAGTCTTGGTGGGAAACCGATTATGGGAACAGAGGATGCCTTAAAAGTTGAGAATTGGCTGTTGCACATTGAGAGAATCTTCACCGATTTGGGTTTGGATGATGAGCAGAAGAGAAGGTTGGCCTATAGGTAGTTGCAAGGGGAAGCACTTCATTGGGGGAATAGTGTTACTGCCGGAGTTCCGGAAGAAGAGTTGACTTGGGCAGAATTCCGAAGGAGATTTGAACATAGGTTTTTATCTGAAGTTATTAAGTCAAGTTTATGGATTTGGAACAGGGAGAGATGTCGGTAATCGAGTATGCTACTAAGTTTGATGAGTTGTCCCGATATGGGTATGCTATTATAGACACGGACATCAGGAGGAATGAGAGGTTCATTCGGGGATTGAGGCCTTAGATTTCCAGGGCGACCCTGAAACATATCCGTGATCCTTGTAATGTAGTTGTGGAGATGGCAATCCGACTTGAGGAGATGCTTACTATTTGTGCGAGAGAAATGCCGGTTGAAACCCAGTGTTCTCAGGGAAAGAAGAGAAAGTTATTTAAGAAGAAGGGAGCCCAGAAAGGGGAGGCTTCCAAGAAGGGAAATGTTGATTTAGTTTATTTCAAGTGTGACAAGAAAGGTCATTATGCTCACGAGTGCCGGTCAGGCAAGGGGAAGAAGGCTGCAGAAAAGAAGAATGTGAAGTGCTTTAACTATGACCAGGTTGGGCATTATAAGAATCAGTGTCCAGAACCAGTCAGAGCAGACAAGGGAAAGGTTTTGCTATTAGACAATCATCTGGTAGGCTAAAACAGCTAAAAAAGGAAGACTGTAATGGAAGGAACGCTTTTGATTCAGAGTATACCAACTAAGGTACTATTTGATACCAGTGCATCACATTCATTTATATCTCAGACCCACATACCTTGTTACTTCCTCAAGGGTTGTGAATCCAATATGAAGGTATGCAACTCTAGGGATGAGATGTGACCAATTAGAACTAGACTTGTTAGGTCATAAGTTTGCATGCAGTCTATATGTATTCGATTTCGTTGATTTCAGAATCATTTTGGGTATGGATTTGTTGGATAATCATGAGGCTAGGATCTTTTGCCAGGATAGGGAGATATCACTAAGACATCTTGATAGTCAAAACCGAATTATATTCTCAATGGGGAATTCTGACCGAAGTAGTTGTGCTTTGTTAAGTGCTATGGAAGTAGGAGAAGAGTTAAGTCAGGTTTGAGTAGGAAGAGAGTTTGCAGATGTCTTTGAGCCGGTTACAAGACTACCATCGAAATGAGCTGTTGAGTTTTGGATAGATCTTGTGCCAGGAGCTGAACTTGTGAGTAGACCACCTAACAGAATGACACCGACATAGATGAAGCAATTAAAGGTGCAACTAGTGGATCTAGAAGGAAGGAGTTTTAATAGACCAAGCAGTTCGCCTTAGGGAGCGGCCACGGTGTTCGTGAAGTAACCAGATGGGTCGCTGAGGATGTGTATCGACTATCGTAAGTTGAACGAGAGGACGATTAAGAATAAGTATCCTTTGCCAAGAATAGATGATCTATTTGATCAGTTATGTGGAGCCATAGTGTTTTCCCAGTTGGATTTGGCGATAAGTTTCCATCAGTTAAGAGTGGCAGAGGCAGTATTCTTTTGATAGCATTTCGGACTAGGTATGGTTCGTACGAGTGGTTAGTAATGCCATTCGGTTTAACAAATGCACCTGCTTTCTTCGTGGATTTGATGAATAAAGTTTTCCAAGAGTATTGGATAGGTTCTTGTTGGTGTTTATAGATGACATTTTAGTACACTCTAAGGATGAAAGGGAGCATGAAGATCATCTTAGAGTGGTGCTTGAGATGCTGAGGCAGCATCAGCTGAAGGCGAAGTTTTCCAAGTGTCATTTTTGGAAGAAAGAGTTTCAGTTTCTTGGTCACGTGGTTTCAGAGAAGGGATTGTCAGTCGATCTAAATAAGATCGAAGCTTTTAATAATTGGAAGAGACCAGAGACGCTGACTGAAATTAGAAGTTTTCTTGGACTGGCTGGCTACTACCAAAGATTCATCAAGGATTTCTCATGGATAGCACCACCTTTGACTAAGTTAACCAGGAAGGAGGTGAATTTTTTCTGGTCCAACAAATGTGAGGAAGTATTCCTTAAGTTAAAGCATTTGTTGACCAACGCACCTGTGTTAGTAGTTCCAGACGGAAACCAAGGCTTGGTGGCGTATACGGATGCATGTGGGACCGGATTAGGAGATGTATTGATGTAGAAGGGTAAAGTGATTTCCTACGCTTCTCGATAGCATAGACCACACGAAGTGAGATATCCTGCTGATGATTTGGAGTTGGCAGCGGTGATCTTCACATTGAAGATTTAGAGACATTATCTCTTAGGAGAGAGATTTGAGCTATACACAGATCATAAGTCATTAAGATATTTATTCTCTCAAAAGGAGCTGAATATGAGACAGCAGAGGTGGCTGGAGTTTTTGGCTACTTATGATTTTGAGATAGAGTATACACTTAGAAAAGGAAATAAGGTAGTGGATGCTCTTAGTAGAAGACATCAGAATGTGGTGTTAGCTATGTTGGCAGAATGGAAAGATTTAGAAGCTTTGACTACTTGTAGTGTGCAGTTAAGATTGACTGCTAATTTCTAGTCAAGGCACAATCATGTTGTCATCTTTAGAAGTTCGACCAGTATTGATTGAAATGATTACTTCTAAGCAGAAAGAGGGTCCAGTATTAGCCGAAAGGATTAGAAGGCTTGAGGTTGGAACTAAGATCGATGATCTAAGGAATTTTAGTCTTGACCGGAGAGGATGGTTGAGAAAGAAGGGACGATTGTGTGTTTCGAATGTTGAGAACTTAAGGAAAGAAGTTCTTGGAGAATGTCATCGATCCAAGTTTACGATTCATCCTAGAGGGACCAAGATGTATCAAGATATGAAGAGGAGCTTCTATTGGGAAGGTATGAAGAGGGATGTTGGCTTGTGGGATAGGCAGTGTGCAAACTGTCAACAAGTGAAAGTCGAACATCAGAAGTCGAGTGGGTTGCTTCAACATTTAGAGATTCCAGTTTGCAAATGGGATTCGATATCCATGGATTTTATAGATGGGTTGCTGTTTGCGCCAAAATTGGTCACAAACACCCAATTGTCGATGAAAGCACTCGTTTACAATCACAGATCACAGATAGCTAGTACGTAGAGAATATAAATGTGAAGAGCACTTAAAACTTAAAGGAAAAGCAGTAGAAACACACAAATTTATAGTGGTTCGGTGTTCTAGCCTACGTCCACTTTGAAGAATTTGACTTTATTGATTTTTGCTTGCTGATTACAACGTGTTACAATAGTAGAATTCAAATACAATTGATATTTTGACAGAGTCTGGATGTAGAAGAGCCAAAAGTCCCCTTTTCTGAAGGTCCTGGGCCGCTATTTATAGGCGTAGGCTGCAAATATCCCGCCCAGATCTCGGAAGACTCCTTCTCTAACGTGGGTGTGCCCACGTGATCGATCCCGAGTGATTTTGACTCGATCCATGATCGATACGATCGAGATTCGTATCGACCAAAATCTTGCCCAATCGAGTCGATATCGATCATGAATATTCATGTGGTTGTGCGTAAGCTCCTGTGAAAATTTGGTAGCATTTGGAGTTGTAGATTTTGAGTTATGACCGATGCAAGTTTCGATTTATGGAATGCTGCTGAGTTCACATCGATCCTTCTTCGCATCGCTCTGTTCGTATCGCTCTGAGCACGTGCCTGCTAATTGACGTGGCGCTAAATTTCTAGATCGGTCCACTTTTCGGGCCGAGTTGACTGCTTCCTCCTTCGTATCCATTGAAAGTTATGTCCTTCGTATCGATGCCGGTGTGTATCCTTCGTATCGATGCATGGCTATCGGCTTCGTATCGATCATGTGTTGTTGCTATCGTATCGATCGAATGTAAACTTATTCGTGTCCATGTGTTGTATGTTATTTCGTATCCGTTTGGGATGATGCGTTCTGCAGCGTTGGTGGCACATTTCGTATTGATCGTTTAAACGATCGATACGAATTGTGCGGACGACGACTGATATGAATTGGGAAAATCGATACGATATGTTCTTAGGTGATGGATACGAAATGGGGTAGACGAGATGGTTTCCCCATGGACACGGACCAATGTTCACTTGACCGATACGAAGTGGTGCTCAGCCAATGGATACGAAGTAAGAAGTATTCGATGGATACGAATGAGACTCCCTTTCATGGATTCGATCCACCACTTACCTGATGGATACGAACTAAAGCGATGCGAATGCGTTGATTTCCTTGGTTTGCATCGATCATATCTTGAGCATATGAACTCCGATTGACTTAAAATTTGAAACATAGCATTTCCTAGCTTTGTTCATCATTCCCAATCAATCCCGTCTTGATTGGAGCTCGGTCAAGTTCTGACGGTATCGATCGTAGATTGTTTCCAATCGATCTCTAACACTGATCTCCATCCTCTTTAGCCTATTTGTTGATATCCCAGCCTTGACCAAAAGGCGGGATAACATTTGCCCCCCAAAACATGTCTTGTGGTAAGAAGGCGTGTTTTGAATAGCTCTGAATCCAACATCCAAGGTACATATTCCATTCATTGCCACACCATTTGATCCATAATCCAATCTATTACCATGCCATCCTATCCAGGTGCCATAGCCATATCCAAGTCTGTAACTGCTCCGAGTCGATGTCCGATTCAAAGTACAATAACCGAATCCTTATCCAATTCCATAGCTATCTGAACTCATCAACCGAGTCGTAATCTGTCAGTATCCAATGACCAATAACCAAATCGATAATCTTTCTGGGTTGATATCCAAATCTGGGACCGCACCGGGCCCTTTGCCAAATTCAGGACCGCTCTGGGTCCATTTATCCGAAGCCGAAATCCGAATCCATGACCTCTCCGGGTTTAACTTTAAATCCATAGACCTCGCTGGGCCGCGTTACCCTGTTCTGACCCGACTCTTCGGTCAAGGGCTTTTATGTTCTCCGGCCTTGGCTCTCCGGCCAAGGACATTTTATATTCTCCGGCCTCGGCTCTCCGGCCAAGGACTTTTTATATTCTCCGGCCTCGGCTCTTCGGCCAAGGACATTTTACATTCTCCGACCTCGGCTCTCCGACCGAGGGCTTTTATATTCTCCGGCCGAGGACTTTTATATTGTGTTCAAGTCTAGTCCATCGCTCTCCGGCGAAGGGATTCATAACTCACGATTACTTCCCGTCTCTCCGGTCGGGACCGTAATAGCATGACCTGTATTATCTATTACATTAATCCGAATCCAATCATCAAAATAAAAGTTTTTACATCCCAGGAAAATAAAATAAATGCATGTACATCCAAGGGAGAAACCAAAGTTTTCAGGAAAACGAAAAGAAAAACAGGATTTCATAGACTCGCGCAACACGGTTTTTTGTCGTCTCAGAGCATGCCTAGGGACCGTCCTCAATCCCGTACATGTGTAAGTGACTTACCCGTATTATTTCGAGCTCTATTACTTATTCAAATCCATAAATCTATTTAGTTGATAACAAGCTGATGACGTCTCCTAGACCCAGTGCCATCTTCGCTTGAGATGGGCGGTGGCTGCTCCTGCTCCGTTGCCATAGCTCGATTCCTTACATATTGTTGTAGATGACCATTCCTTACATGCTCCTCAATAATATCCTTCAAATGCCTGCAGTCATTCGTGTTGTGCCTATCCAGCTCATGGAATAGACAATGCTTTCCCGATGCCTGCTCGTATTCAGAAAGTTCCCTTCTTGCCGGCCTTCGATACTAGAGGCGCCCTCGAGTATCCAAATAAATTCTCTCCAGAGTTTCAGTCATATCCGTGTAGGAAGTAAACTTTGAATTCCTCCGTGGCCTTTTTGAACCGTTACCGTTGTCATCCATTTTCCTTTTCCCTTTATCATCTCTATTTGGATCCTCCCTGGGTGGACCTCCACCCCTCACTGCATAAGCTTCAGCCTCTCTCCCTTCTCTCTCAACCTGCACATCTTCCTGCCTCAGGAACCTTTCTGCCTCATGGTAGAACTCCCCGAGATCCCTCGATGGGTCCCGTTCCAACGATATCTTGAAATCTGAATTATCTGCAATTCTTGAAACTGTCGCCATCAAAACCATCGATGGATTGGGTCGATCCACCGAAGCCACCGCCGCATTGAATCTGGTTAAGAAATCCCTGAGCGACTCTCCTTTCCATTGTTTCATCGATGTCAAAGTCATCACATTTTTGGGTCGGACTATGTGGACCCGAAACTGCCTCATAAACCTTTCAATTAGCTCTGTCCATGTGCCAATAGAGCCACTCTCCAACTGTCTGAACCATAATGTCGCTATATCCATCAAATACAAAGGGAAGCACCGTGCCATGACCTCCTCCGATGCCCCCAGCACTTCCATATGCCTCATGTACCTCGTCAAGTGAGCAATGGGATTTGTTCTCCCGTCATACATCTCCAGTGTTGGTAGTTTGAAATCTGGCGGGTTTCTAGCTTGCCTGATCGCATAGGCAAAGGGACTCCTATTCACATCCTCCAAGTCTCTATTCACCAATCTGCATCTCATCGCTCGTCTGATCATGTCTGCTAACATGTCATTGTTGCCAAGCTGTTGTCCTTGTCCGTTGCCTCCAATTTACCCCCTGAGTTCACGAGGGATTCCTAGATTCTGCTCTCTTGGATAGGGATCCTTTGCTCTATCAGCGCCATACTACATAGTCTCGGCTGGCATCCTGCCTGAGATTGGATCAACATGTTCCTGGGGATTGCCCCCCAGCTCTGGTGCTGCTCCTGATGGTCCTACTCTATTCTGAATTCTGTTTGCTTCGTGCGCCCGATCCCTATCTCCAGCATCTCCTGCAGTTGCATTCCCTTGATTCTGCACACCAACTTGTCCAACTTGTCGAAGTAGGCTCTACAACATCTCCTCTTGTCTCTTTAGCGTTATTTCCATCTCGTCTCTGGTGATGAAGATCGAGGCCTGATTCGCTCCCGAGGAAGCCTCCTGACTCCCTTCGTGCTAACTCCTTTCAGTCCTTTGTCTTCTTGTCGATTGCCTTGTCATAAAATTCCAAATCCAAAATCCAAGCTTTAGAATCCCTAAGTTCAACTCCCAGTGAAAGAACCAAAGTATTTGCGCCAAAATTGGTCACAAACACCCAATTGTCGATGAAAGCACCCGTTTACAATCATAGTTCACAGATAACGAGTACGTAAAGAATATAAATGTGAAGAGCACTCAAAATTTAAAGGAAAAGCAGTAGAAACACACAAATTTATAGTGGTTCGGCGTCTAGCCTACGTCCACTTTGAAGAATTTGACTTTATTGATTTTTGCTTGCTAATTACAACGTGTTACAACAGTAGAATTCGAGTACAATGGTGATTTTGACAAAGTCTGGACGTAGAAGAGCCAAAAGTTCCCTTTCCTTGAAGGTCCTGGGCTGCTATTTATAGATGTAGGTGGCAAATATCCCGCCCAGATCTCAGAAGACTCCTTCTCTCACGTGGGTGGGCCCACATGATCGATCCCGAGTGATTTCGACTCGATCCATGATCGATACGATCGAGATTCATATCGATCAAAATCTTGCCCAATCGAGTCAATATCGATCATGAATATTCCTGTGGTTGTGTGTAAGCTCCTGTGAAAATTTTGGTAGCATTTGGAGTTGTAGATTTTGAGTTATGACCGATGCAAGTTTCGATTTATGGAATGCTGCTGAGTTTTCATCGATCCTTCTTCGCATCGCTCTGTTCGTATTGCTCCGAGCACGTGCCTGCTAATTGGCGTGGCGCTAAATTTCTGGATCGACCAACTTTTCGAGCCGAGTTGACTACTTCCTCCTTCGTATCCATTGAGTGCTATGTCCTTCGTATCGATGCTGGCGTGTATCCTTCGTATCGATGCATGGCTTTCGGCTTCGTATCGATCATGTGTTGTTGCTATCGTATCACTCGAATGTAAACTTATTCGTGTCCATGTGTTGTATGCTATTTCGTATCCATCTGGGACGATGCATTCTGCAGCTTTGGTGGCACATTTCGTATCGATCATTTAAACGATCGATACGAATTGTGCGGACGATGACCGATATGAATTGGGCAAAGCAATATGATATGTTCTTAGGTGATGGATACGAAATAGGGTAGACGAGATGGTTTCCCCATGGACACGGACCAGTGTTCACTTGACCGATAAAAAGTGGTGCTCAGCCGATGGATACGAAGTAAGAAGTATTCGATGGATACGAACGAGACTTCCTTTCATGGATTAGATCCACCACTTACTTGATTGATACGAACTAAAGCGATGCGAATGCGTTGATTCCCTTGGTTTGCATCGATCATATCTTGAGCATATGAACTCCGATTGACTTAAAATTTGAAACGTAGCCTTTCCTAGCTTTGTTCATCATTCCCAATTGATCCCGTCTTGATTGGAGCTCGGTCAAGTTTTGACGGTATCGATCGTAGCCTTGTTTCCAATCGATCTCTAACACCGATCTCCATCCTCTTTAGCCTATTTGTTGATATCCCAGCCTTGACCAAAAGGAGGGATAACAGTTGCCAAGGTCAAATAGGAGAAATGAAAGTATATGGGTCATAGTGATAGATTAACCAAGAGTGCCCATTTCATTTCATTTAAGTCAACCAGGACGACACCTGTTTTAGCTAAGTTGTTCATGAAGAACATAGTTATACTGCATGGGATTCCTAGTAGTATAGTCAGTAACAGAGATACTTTGTTTACTAGAAGAGTCTACAGGATGTAATAGGTACCAAGCTTAAGATGAGTATTGCATATCACCCTCAGATGGATGGGAAGACAAATAGAGTCAATAAGGTACTCGAGGATTTGTTAAGAGCTTGCGTATTGGACTTTGGTGGATCTTGGGAAGATTGCCTACACTTGGTGGAGTTTTCCTATAATAATAGTTATCATACTAGTATAGGAATGGTGCCTTTTGAAGCTTTGTATGGAAGGCCATGCAAATCACTAGCATGTTGGTTGGAGACTGGAGACAGATTGGTCTTAGGTCCAAATCTGGTTAGAGAGGAGATAGAGAAGGTTGAGTTAATCCGAGAAAGGATGAAGGAAGCTCAGTCCAGACAGAAGAGTTACGCAGATAAGAGGCCGGCGTAAAGACCTAGAATTATTAGTTGGAGATAAGGTTTTCATTAAGGTATCACCGATGAAGGGTGTGGTATGATTTGGAAAGTCAAAAAAGCTGGCACCGAGATATGTTGGTCCATTCCAGATTATAGAGAGGATTGGAAAGCTTGCATACCGAATAGAGTTGCCGAGCAGTATGGTTGGTGTCCATAATGTATTTCATGTGTCTCATCTTCACAAGTATGTAGGCCTGTCAATGGTACGGGCTTCGGCCCGAACCCGCCCTATTTATGCGGTTACGGGTTTTGCCTTTTACTACCCAAACCCGACTCAGGCCCGATCCGGGTCGGGTATGGTTTTATCAAAACCCGGCCCGGTTAGTGCCCGACCTGACTATTAGTTTTCCGTCGTATCAAAACATGAGTGCGTATGTTATTTATTTACCATTTTGTTTGTTTACATGTAGATTTTTTTGCATACTTTTGTTATGAGCTTGACTACATCACCGTCCAATTTATATGTTAACATTGTTTGTATACAAATTTTACCAAAGTTGTAGTTTTAAAATATGGGTTTAACATAAATATTTTGAGTTAGGTATATATTTATTACCCAGCAGGCTTAAAAGGCTCGACGGGCCGGGCTCAGATATTGGGTTGAAATACCCTGCGGGTTCGGGCCGGGCTTGGGTTTAAATTATTGTAATTGGACTCGGGTCCGTGTTTTATAATACCCGGACAGAACCCTACCCATTGACAGGCCTACAAGTATGTGCATGATCCAGAGACTACTATTCCTCCGAGAGGGTTGGAAGATTTGATAGTGGAGCCAAATTTGACTTTTGTTAGACAACCAGTCCGGGTTGTAGCAAGAGATGAGAAAAGATTGAGGAACAAGACAATCAAGTTGGTGAAAGTTCAGTGCAGCGAAAACGAGAAGGACTGTACTTGGGAGTCAGAAGACAGGGTTAGGATACTTATCCTGATCTGCTTTGAGGGTATGTCTATATTAGTTTTATATAGATAGTTGCTAGTCAGGTAGGCTTGTATGGTTGTTAGGAGTTGTTATAGATGATTACTATGTTTAGTATTTAGCCCATATTGAATTTTGAGGACTAAATTCTTTAAGGAGGGGAGCATGTAACATCCCTAATTTTTAATAACATTATTCAAGAGATTTAATTAGGTAAATTAAATAGAATAATGTAAAAATTAAAGTGATAAGGGGACTGAGGTTTGAATAAATAATTAGAGGCTGTGCTTAACAAGATAAATGGGCTTATAAATGGCTTTGTATGTTAATTAGGAGGGTAATTAACGCAAGGGTATTTAGGGTAATTGCGCAACATAACCCTTATATATTTCGTTCCCTTCATTATGCACGTTTATTTTTCATTTCATAGAAACAAAAATCAAAAAGTTTAAGCTGGCCATTACTTAGGAGAAAAGAAGGGAAAATCAATCAAAAGCTAAGGAATTAAAGCAAGGACGATTAATCTCAATAAAGTCTCCTTATCCTAATCAAGGTGAATAATAATCTAAATCATGTCTATTTTGTTTTATGATCATTTGATTTTCGGGATTAAGTTTAAATCCATTATAATATTGATTTTCAGGATGATGTGCTTGGATTTTATAACATGTTTTGATTTAAACAAGATTGTTCGAATATAGTTTTATACGGTTTTAAGGGTGAAACCGATTATAAAGAATTTCGAATGCCATGAGGAAATTATATGTTATGCAAAACATGATTTTGGAGATGATTTTTAATTTTATAATTTTCCAAGCTAAGGAGAATTTATTATGAATTTTCAAAAGAAAATATGTATAATTGGGTATAGAAATTAATTTCAATTATTTTATGAAGAGTTTGGGTCTAGAATTTTTGTATGTTAGATAACATATTGAAAGTGAATCTCTGTAATTTTTGGGGATTTTTCCTAAGTAATTTACTATGGAAATTAAATTATTTTAGAAGAAGGATTTAAATGTTTTAATTGTTTTGCTTAATGGAAGGGCTTAATTGAAAAAATTAATCTTTATTTAGATCTGACATTATGCGGCAGTTATTTTTAGTAAAGGATTTGAAAAGTTTATGGCAACCAATTAAATGTTTACAAATATGCAGGTTAGTTACAAAGTAATTACTTTAAATAGCATTAATTCAGCCTTTACCCAGAAAATTAGGTTCCACCTCTTTTAGAAGCTCCTTTCGACCCTATGCTTCCGCCTCCAACCAAGTTGAAACCTATCAGATCGAAACCAACTAAACCAAAACCAATACACAAGGTACCACAAGGATGGTATGTAGTGGATTGGAGAAAGGTGGAAGGCACGGTGTCGAAACATAGCTTTCGGTAGGGTTGAAACCTTTGTTTTATTTTAAAAAGAAATGTGCTTTCCTGCTTTACTAAATGCTTTCGAAGGAGTCAAAATAGATTCTTCCGAAGAGGTCTTTCTAAATTGCTTTCGAAAGGGGTTGCCACCTCTTGTTTAAATTGTAGCTTCCGAAGGAGTTACTTAGTTTTAAAACCAATGCTTTCGAAAAGGGTGGGTTCGACCATGTCAAAACCCTTCTGTCGTTCCTATGCCATTCGAAGGGATTGAAGTCTTAATGCTTTCGACCTCCTTGGAGGACTCATGGTTGCCACCTCTTGTTTAAATTGTAGCTTCCGAAGGAGTTACTTTGTTTTGAAACCAATGCTTTCGAAAAGGGTGGGTTCGACCATGTCGAAACCCTTCTGTCGTTCCTATGCCATTCGAAGGGATTGAAGTCATCAATGCTTTCGAAAGGTAGCTTTTATTTATATTTGAATTAAGCAACTTCCTAAAAGCTTTCGAAAGGATTCAAGGGTTTCGAAGGCAATGGCTTCAAAAGGGGTTTCGAAGCTATCCTTCAAATGTTTTACTTAAATATTTTGAGCTTTCAAAAGGATGGTCCCGAAGCCATCTGTTTTTCCCCAAACTCTTTTTAATCATTTCAAAAAGGTTACTTTCGCTTGTTTTCACTTAGACCCAATAAGATATGTTTTAAATTAAACCCAATGATTTCGAAAGGGGTGCTTTCAAATGGTTTCGAAGCTATGCTTCTATAATAGAATGGTAATACTTCAATACATTTGAAAGGTTTCGAAAGAAAGGTTTTAATGTGTTTCGAAAGGCAGGTGCCTAGTGTTTTGAAAAGAAGATTTGAACGCTTTTGAAAGGAAGTTTTCCAATGGTTTTGAAAGTAAAGATTAAAGGTTTCGAAAGCCTTATTTTTCAAAACAAATAACCGGCCAATCTCGTTTTTAAAAGGAAAAACCATGACATAAATAAAGGAGTTTTAAATGGCTTAAGTATGAAGTTTTTAAAGAAGCTTTTTTGATGAAATAATAGGTTAAAGGGATTAACCATGCTTTGTATAAAATATATTTCATGGATATTAAAACATCGGTGTTGGTATTATTATGTTATTATGTTTGCTTCTTCTAATATACATATTCACTTTAATATGGACCCATAACTGTATTTGGGAAAAGGGGCAGAATAACCAGCTAGGTTGGCCCAGTAGTGAATATAAATTGAGTTAACTCCTGAATGGAATTGCATCCAGGAGGTCAGGCAGACCAGAATATAGGATGTCCAAACACTGATTAAAGAAGTTGTCAGATAGACATGTTCATAGTAAACCCATGAAAACTATTTTTAGAAAGAGTTATTGGTCAGGGCCAATAGGTTTGTAGTGAACCCATGAAAACTATATCTGGATTAAATTATTGATATATGTTAATAGTTTCCTAGTCAACCCATGAAAACTAGGATAAGAGGAATGTTATTGGAGATACCAATAGGTTCAAGGAGGACCCATGAATGATGAAGTTATTGGCAGGGGTCAATAGGTTCTTAGTAATCCTATGAAAACTATGAAACTGGATAGGGGTCCATAAATATTAAACAAGTTATTAGTCAGCCCATGAAAAGTATTAGGTTCATAGTGACCCTTAAACTATAACTGAGACAGATAGTCAAAAATGAATGGGGGTGGGTAATCCAGAATTGATTTACTTGTTTGCATATCATCATAATATTTTGAACTGCTATGTTTTAACCATTGTGGATGCAGGAGCATAGTATATGGTTTTTTGTAAAGTTTTGGATAAGATACTAGTGAGGGGAAAACACGTTCCACTAAGCAGCGTGGTCTCACTGGATATCTAAATGGGTTGAGATGGTATATTATTATTCATACTATGCTTTATGTCTGATCGAAGTTTATGTTTTCCCTTTAAACTCTCGGGTGCTCAATTAATTTTGAGTAGTTTGAGAGTTGAGGTTTTCAAGTACCTCTTTAGACGAAAAAGCTTCCAGAGACCTGCAGGAGGCATGATAGCTATTTAGAATCCTTTCTATTTTGATTTCGCTGTGTTTTGTTATAAAAGCAAAGTTGTTTAATTGCCTAGTTATATACTTTGATCATCCAAGAGGGGCATCTCCATATGTCGCTCTTGGCGTATGTTATAATAATTATATTTTCTCTGAACATGGTTCTTGTATTGGGATTATGTAATGAATTTGAAATGCTTTGAAAGGGAGTGAGAAAGTTGTTTGCTGATTTTAAAATTTTTCCATATCCATGTGTTTCTGTTATATCAATGTATCTAACATTATCGTATTTAGTCACCGAGGATTAATAACTATGGATGACTGCATCATCTATAACAGTTAATTTCGGGCCTCAAAGTGAGGGATGTTACAATCTGCTAGTCCATCTGCACGGCTCCAAGTGCTATTTACATCTGCTATCTAGTCTACTCATTTAAGAGTATCCAAGATATAATAAGAAGCAAAGTATAAAACCTCGAGTCAGACAATAGTCTGGTGTGAGTGATAAATAATCTCAAGACACTATAATAGTCAGAATAGTATATGGAACAGAAGGTATGGAGAATCATACTTGATATGTCCTTGCATCCACAGAGTTAGCACATATAAAGATATATGCTACTCTATGATAGTCATCATGGGTGTACTACACATCAAAGTACTAAGGATGTCTAGATATTGGCATCGGTAATATCAACATCGTGTGACATCCCAAAGGTGATAGAAATAGTCAAACAAACATGACACCCGTCATCCATCCTCACATTCGCTCATTCGATGCATTGGATATATGATACTCATATGACCCCATCAATAGGTCAAGGAATACTCAACATCCTGGTTTTTCAATACTTGAATCCATACCACTTATCGAAGTAGGTCAGGAACTAGACTACCATGAACATAGTCCAAGGTATGGATCAAAACATTGTGCGATCCGAGGCCATCAACACCTAAATGAGCGTCCTCAGCTATCCATGCTTTACAAGTATAAATCAAAACATACAAATATCAACGATCCCTTTGCACACATCATCCATAGAAGAGCTCACACTGGAACTATCCTTACAACTCCCATTTGAAGTTGTTGCAGTTGGAAACTACTCTAGACAACCATCATAAGTCATAGAGTGTCATCATGCATCCCGTAATCTTCCTCCGATAGTCCCCTCAATACGACTCATGGTCAACTACTCTGCATCTCGAAGTACACCTATCTATTGTCAAAGCCGTCACTTCCCATTATGGAATCACATTGTCGAACCATGGAGTCACTGTGTTGAAGCGTCGCATCTTTGCTTCACTGCTAGAACCACTCGTCGAAGAGCCATATCATCAAAGTCGAACGTCGAACGAACGGATCATCATATCCTGCTTCTCGAATCCACTCCATCATCCACGTCAAAATTAGCCAAATTGACCACTCCAAAGTAGTCAATAACGACCACTTTGGTCGTGTGCATAACCAAAAATGGTTAAATACAAACCAAATGAAAACGTCTGGCAACTTCCCTGAAGTCCAAAGCATATCTCCAAACTACACCTTGCTTCATCTTTAGATCAGTCGATGTGCATGATACTTTATGCACAAAATCATATCCTATGGGATATATTCTAATCCTATATCACCTTCGAAGGGCATTTTCAACCAACTACCAAACAAACTATCATACATGCAACTAGTAAGCATACTAACGTCTATATTAGCCTACCATAGCCTAAATCGATCAATATCATCGAAATAGTCCGCAAATGGGGAAAATGTAATATTTAATTTAAAACCATTTTAAAACGCTTTTAATTCTTTTTATAAAATAAGATATAGGTTTAAATTTTTTAGAAAATCCTATTTTAAAGTTAGAAAACATTTCAAAGCATCATTCTAATACTATAATAACAATCATAGTATGGTGAGAGAAAATATCACTCACCTTAACCAAATCTAACCAAACTATCGCCAAGTCATAGAGCTCTCGATTACAAGCGCAACGCAAGAAATGACGTCCAAAATGGACCTCGTATGCAAAAGATATAGCATATATAAGTTTCACGGTTATTTAAATAATAAATTAACTTAACTAAATAATTAATTATACTAATTACCTTACTAACTATCTTCCTCCTCTCTCAATTTTCCCTTGTATGCACACAACCAATAAGAACTCATCACCGTCATGTGCACATTCATAGTGATACGGAGCTCTGTCACATGAAATCGAATATTGTCTTCGTTGTTAAACTCCTCGTTCGATGCTCGACCTGCCAGCACCAAAATCCTCTGGCCTGACATCTCTAATCGAAATACGACATTTTCTTCAGGCTTCGGCCTATGTATGGTCATGCTTTGCTGTAACATCCCCCTACTTGAAGGCCCAAAACTAAAGGCTATGGATGCTGCAGTCATCCATAGTTATTAATTCTTGGTGACCAAATATGGAGATATTAGATACATTGATACACAGAAACACAAGAATATGGAAGAAATTTAAACAGCAAATAAAATCCACATTCCATTTCAAAACAGTTCAATTTGATTACATAATCCCATTTGCAGACCACGTTCAGGTAACATATAATAACAAAATACGCCAAGAGCGACATGTGAGGATGCCCCCTTGGTTGATCAGAGTACATACTAAGGCATAAAAACAGTTTGCCTACAACCAAACACACAGCAGAAATAAAATAACTTTAGATACTATCAGCCTCCTGCATGCCTCCAGAAGCTTTATTCGTCTAAAGAAAAAACCTGAAAACCTTTAACTCTCAACCTACTCAAAATTAATTGAGTAGCCAAGAGTTTAAGGGGAAAACAAAAACTTCGAGTTAGAGAAAAAAGCCTGGTATGAATAATAATCTACCATCTCAAACCATTTTGATATCTAGTGTGACCACGCCACTTAGCGGAACGGGTTTTCCCCTTAATAGTATCCCCAATACATTTACAAAACCATATACTGTGCTTCCTGCATCCATAATGGTTATAAACATAGTATTTCAAAGTATTATGATGATATGCAAAACAAGTAATTCAAATCTGGATTACTCATCCTCCATTCATTCTGACTATCTGTCTCAAATATAGTTTCTAGGGTTACTATTAACCTGTTAAATGTTTATGGACTATCTTCCCAATTACTTAATTTTCATGGGATCACTAAGAACCTATTGGTAACTCCATATCATATTTATTATCCTAGTTTTCATGGGCTAACTAGGAACCTATTAGCTGACTGCCAATATTATAATCTGGTATAGTTTTCATGGGCTAACTACAAACCTACTGGCCCCTGCCAGTATCAAATCTTAGTTTTCATGGGCTGACTATGAACCTATTGACCCCTGCCAATATCATACAGTTTTCATGGGCTTACTGTAAACCTATTGGCCCCTGCCAATATCATTAGATTTAGAATTTAACATCTATTAAGTTATATTCACTATTGGGTCAACCTAACCGGTTATCCTGCCCTTTCCCCAAGATACAGTTATGGGTTACTAACAATGTGAACAGTATTTCCAAAATCTTTATTTATGCCATGGTTATTACTTTTAAAATTGAGATTGGGTTGTGTTTTGAAATCATAAAAACATCTCTTTCGAAACCCTGGATAGCCTCCTTCGAAAGCAAAGACTTCTTTTCAAAACATAGTATGCATACCTTTCGAAACACTTGGAATATTCTCTTTCGAAACCATTGCTACCTATCAAAAGTATTAAGTCATCTTTTAAAACATAATGCTTCAAAACATACGAAAGTACCCCTTCCGAAAGCATTGGGTTTACTTCTTTAAAATCAACATTTGGGCCAAATTGGTAATATATGAAAGTATCTCTTTCGAAACTAATAAAAACTAGAATTGGGAAAAATTGATGGTGTCAGAGCCATCTAGTTCGAAAGCAAAAGACTTTAAAATTAAAACTTCGAAGGTCCGAGTCGAAACCCCCTTTCGACTCTATCTCCTTCAAAACCCTAACTCCTTTCGAAAACAATTAGGAAAAAGGTCTGGTTTAAGGTAAAAACTAGTGCAACCATTCGAAAGCATTACTAGTCAACATGGCCAAAAGGTAGAGTAGTGGCAAGGCTTCGACTAGGTCGAAACCAACCCCTTTCAAAAGCTTTTACTTAAAGAAAAAGAAACTCCTTCGAATGCTGCTTGTAAAATTCCTTTCGAAAGCCTAGCTTTCGACTATGTTGAAAACTTTAAGTAAATCAAAGCAGGAAATTAGCTTTAGAAAACAAGCTAAGGTTTTGGCTTTATAGGGTACCGACTTGGTCGAAGGCCCTTCAAAAACTAGGCAGGCATTGATCTTTTTAAAGTTGAATCCTTGGTTTCGACTATGATGAAAGCATAGCTTTCGACACCCTACCTTACGCTTACTTACCAACAGACTTCTTATCAATTTCCATTGATACCATGTGCCTTGGTTCTGGCTTTATGGGTTTCGACATTGATGGTTTCGACAAGGATGGCGGAGTTAAAGGAGTCGAAAGGTATTCCTCTCAAAATAGGCGGAATCTCCTTTTTTCTGAAAAGATGTTTTATATCCAAAAATGGTAATTACTTTATAACTAATCCTACCACATGTAACTCCTTCATTTGCTACTCTAAACTTTTCAAATACTTTTCCAATAAAACTGCTGCATTTAGTCAGATATAATCAAAGAATTTTAACGTTAAAGTCTTTCCAAATAACAAAATCGACATTTGCAGAAAAGCCCTTCCTTTAAAATAATTTATTTCTCCAAATAAATCAACTGGGAAAAATCCTCAAAAATCATAGAAATACAAATTAATCATGTAATCAACCATATTAAAATTTTAGACCAATTTCTTCCTTAAATTCATAAAATAAATATTTAACCCAATTTTGTCTTATTTTCCATCAAAAATTCATAGTAAAGTTTCCATAACTTGGAAAATTCCAAAAATCAAAACTCATCTCCAAAATCATGTTTTACTTAACATAAAAATATCCATGGCATTTTAAAATCAGTAAATCACAATTTTGATCCTAAAACCGTACGGATTTCATATAATTTAATGGTTTAAATCAAACAATCCATAAATTCGAGCATATCATCATCCAATATATCATGGAAACAAAATAAATATTCAAATCTGAAATCACATGATTATAAAACCAAAAAGAGATGGTAAGAATTATTATTCACCTTAGATTTGATAAGGAACTTGAGATTTTGTGTTGATTAATCCTTCCGAGCTTGATTCTTAGCTTTAGATTAAAATTTCTCTTTTCCTCCTTGATAATGGCCGGCTATCTTAGGGTTATTTGCATTTTTGATCGTGAGAAAAATGAAAAGTGAATGGACAAAATGAGAAGTAATAGCCGTGTAAAATAATAAGGAGGCTATTTTACTAATATGCCGATGTGTAAATAAATTAGCCCTTAAACCCAATTAAAGCCTATTTATCTTGTTAATAAGCATGACCCTATTATATATCTTGTTAATAAACACATCCCTTTACGGGTTGGTTGGGAAGTCGAGAGGCTTGTCATAAAATCAGAAATGAGGTTACCATTTATAGTCACCTCCAAGGAGGAAGAACATTATAGAAATGTTAACGTTGACCTCTTGCTCAGGGTTACCCCTAAGATAGACAGTACAACTCCATAAAATTTTGCTCCACAACCGCCTTTAAAATATAGAACTCATATATCAGTTTTGAAGTGGTTTTCGATAAGTAATGCCTAGGTATATTTATCTGATCCAGGTCATTTTTAAAAACTAAAATGGTGAATTTAAGGTTAACTTAATTTCGGTTATTTTTGAAGCAAACGGACGATATATAGGAGTCCTCCTCAGGAGATCTGGAATACACGTTCTTAAAGTCAAGATACGTTTCATACTAATGAGTCCTCCTTGAGGGATCTCAAAACGTATGACGTTGTGAAGCTTTTATATACTTCCTAAGTTAAAATTTGGTCAAGTTTGATAGTTGACAAGTCAACTATTTAGTATAAGATGAAAACGATCGCATATGGAAATTATATTTCGTACAACTACCACCTCTTTCGATTACTCGACTTTTAGTGCTAAATATAGGACTAAATACTTTTCATAAATTAATAAACACACAAACACGATTAAGTCACATAAGAAACTTTTAATCCCCTTGTATCAAATACTATTTATTTGCCAATACTTGTATATATATATATATATATATATATATTTAAATACCTTTATAAAAGATATATACATGTATTATACTACTTCACCATTCATTTCTACTCTTTACGTTCTTCAAAATACATTCATAATCTTACCTCAAAGGTATAAAAATATTCCCAAATTATTTAACAAGATTTCTAATTTGAAAATATACTCAACGGGGTTAAACACAAATCTTACTTAAACATCATTTACCATAAACCAAAACCTTGCATACTTATCACTTTCTTTAAAACATTATTTTTAGTGTTATAACCAAAACTCTTTTATCCTTCTATAAAATACTTAACTCACTTTTCCAAACTTATATAAATCTTTTAAAATACTTTTAAATATGTTATAAATATCTATATAAAATATTATGCAAAATTAATTAATTTAGAAATTTCTGGAAAACAATTTTAAATAAATGTTACAAAGGAAACCCTTTACTTTAAAATTCATAATTATTTATTAAAAAATATTTAAACTTGAAACCGCTTTTAAAATACTCTTAAACATGTTATTAATCATTTCTAAAAAGATCTCATGAAAATAATAATTTAACTACATTTTAGACACATTTAAATCACTTCAAATGGTTAAAAATCACATAACACACTGTGCTATAAAAAGTCAGAAATGCTATCGTATGTCCAGAAACTGTTGTTGTAAAGTGCTGTAAAAGGTACCTGGACAGAGAACCATTGAAAAAGTATGAAAGTTTGTCCAATTTTATCAACCCAAAAAAGTGTTTTAAACTCTGATGTTTTGACAGTAAATACCATACTTTGAGTACTTAAAAACCATGCAAATAAACCCTCAAGTATGTGTTTCAAAATCATATTAAAAATTCCTAAAAACAAGCCATTTCAAAGTGCTCATATAGCGACCTTTCTCGCTGCTAAATTTTGCAACTTTGTTTTACAAGTTCTATAATTTTCTAAACAATTTCCTTGCTGTCACAAACACTACTATAAGTTCATAGCACAATCAAATATATATTTTATCACAATATATTTAAATATCACCCTTTAAAGATGTTAAACACAAGGGATTTCGAAGTGCACTTATAGCGACTCTTTCACTTCAAACAAGTTCACACATACGTCCATATCACATGCAACCACACCAACCATGTAAACACAAATTCTAGGCTATGTTACATGTTTTCAAGGGTAATAGAAGTGAATATATTACACATAAAGTTATCATTTGCTTCCCAAAGCACGAGGGTCCAAAGTTATAACTTTCATTAGTTAACTTTACTTTATACTTATGCACAACATATACACACACAATATATACTTTTCAATAGTGAGTTAACTCACCGAAATCCTTGTTAACATCGGGAAAAGTTATTAGAATACAAGAACACTTCCTACCATCACCCAAAAGCAAGCAAAATCTTCCTTAAGCTCCAAAATGCTCTCGGCCATCCTTCCCTCCCTCACTTTTTCTCACGACAAGATTGTATTGGGGGTGGTACGCTCCTTTCCTTCAAGATTTGAGTTTTAATTCCATGCTCTTATGTCGTGCTAGATCCTTAGCCAATTTTTAGTGGAGTTTGGAGTTCACTTGGTTTGATTGTGAAAACTTAAAGTGAAGAGATAAAGAGGATCAAGACATAGTTTTTGTTCATTACTTGGGCAAATAAATTATAAGCTTTTGTGTGCATTTTTAAGTGTTAACAAGAGGTCACCATAACCTTCTAAAACCCTTATGGCCATCCACAAAAAGCATGCTTCCCATGTGCTTACTTTCACCTTACTCCTCTCTTACTTAGCCCTTAAGGCTTCCTCCACAAAATATCTTTCATGACATCACCCATGACATCATCCTAAGCATTTAGTTAATCATACCCACTAAAATATTTTTAGTTGCCAATTAATGGCACATTAATATAATTGGCATACCCAAAGAGTTAGAACAACAATTATCAAGTTAAAAGCCGTTTATCGATAAAACATTTCCGGCTACATTATTGAAATTCCAACATGACCAATTAACACAAGAAACAAGCACATATCAATACACAACAGTATTCAAAATTACTAGAAAACAGAGCTCAAGGTTTTCTCAGGTTCAAAAACCCTCTCATCGCACAAGGATGAAAAATAATTTACTAAGCGTACCTAACACTCATCATCCTCAGGTTATTACTTAGAAGATTAGTCATGCTATCTAGGAACAAATCGAAAATTCATCCCCTGAACTCTCCTAAGCCAACATAAACTTAATATACATATATATATATATATATTTAAGTCTGTATGTACAATGCACATGGACTATCCGTATGAGATATTTGATCCAATCACTTGCTTGATCGCATAAATTTCACTTCCAAACTAGTGTAGATCAACTGACCTCTCTAGTACATACTTCGATCAAGTTCCTTGATTAGAACATCTATTTTCCTTGCATAGTTATATACTATGATAAAAAAACCTTAGGATCATATAAATAATCCATTTCAAGTATTTGCTGTCAAGAATCGAGTGAAAAATCCTTGTTCGGACAGATGTAAATCACCTAGAAATCCCTGAATCCGAATCTTAGATATTCGTGCGAATAAAATGATCTACATACAACTTACAGATTTTTTCCCATTTGTTTCTTCTTCATCTATACTAATTATTATTTTTATATCTCATTCATTTGCACAAATAGTATCTCATTTAATACTAAAATCATTTATGAAGCATTTCATAAAGTGGAAATTAGCCACAAGGGCCTCTTTAGCTAGTGCAATTAGTTTATAGGACGCAAAAGTGAAATAATTACTTTTAAGGACAAAATTCAAAATAATTAGTTTATAAGGCCTAACAACCTATGAAATTATGTCCTTGAAAGTAATTGGAATGCTGACTTTGTCCTTAAAAGTAATTATTCTGCTGACTTTGGCCTTGAAATTAATTTCTATGGATGTGTGTCCTAGAAACTAATTGGACTGCAAAGTTTGTCCTTTTAGTGAAATGCCCCTTTCATAAAACATCACTTTTATTTTCGAAACATTTCATGAAAACACATCTTCACTTATAATACATTTTATAAAGTCATTACTTTATTTATAAAATATTTCAAAAAGGCATAACTTCAAGTTTATACTCGTATAATACTCTACTACATCTTAAGAGTAAGTACAAAACAACGTATTTATTCTACTTTCTAAAATTTCGATGAAGGCCCTAAAATAAATCTGGGTTTTATAAATGAGTCAACCTTTTTGACTTCTTTACACTTCGGGTCAAGCACGTAGCTAAGAAGAGCAGGACACTGGTATCTGAACTTAGGCCTAGAGTCTACTTTCCTTAGACACCCATAAGGTAAAAACATTTGTTAGTTGGCCCACTAACATTGAATGGTTTTCTTAACAAGGATGTTCAACAAAACTAAAACTAGTTTTAACTTACTACCTTCTCAATGCAAGAGATATGTAAACTCATCTTTATATTTTTAAAAATACTTAGCTTCAAGTTCTATAATGATCCGAAAGTTCCAAAATGTCAAAAGTCCTCGAAAAATCATTCGTTTTAACAAATAACTATCAACTAATCACATCAAAATATGATGAACATACCACTGTCCTATTGTATAAGATACATGCATCAATAAAATAACTTATCAGAGTTTCACTGATTTATTAGATGTCCTTTTACACTAAAGGGAAAACAATAAAATGTTTCATAATTATCTAAACTATGCCACTACCACTCGGGCTCCCTACATAGCATACTACAAATCTTTTCTATGCAGACAGTTCATACCAAAATTTGTATTACTAAAACTACTCCATATTAAACTACTATGTATTTAATATCAACTTTCTTTAAAAACACTCGGGTTTTATTCCAAATCATTTGAAATACTAATATATACATATACCTTTTGTATATCAAATCATATTTTCAGGATTAAATCAAAAATCATTTTCAAAACTTTATCAAATACATCGTAATATAGTATGTTTCACGACCTCAACCTGTAAATTAACTTCCCAAATGTGTACTTCAAAATATATAGAAATTATGCAAATAGATGGAGTAATAATAAAATGATACCAAGGAAAGGGATCCTACTTAGTCATATAATACATCTCCTTACTATGAAGGGTGATACTCATGAGAAGTGCTTACCAACCAAAAACTTCCCTCACCCATTTTTAGTTATTTTCAACAAAATGTTGGAAACCATTTTCAAAGACACCTGGATTTAAGTTCTCAATAATTCTGTTTAAATCCTCTTCGTTTGTAAAAAATATTTATAAATTATACTTATATCAAATCACTTTTAGAAAATTTTATGCTAAACTTCTTTTATTAAAGCAAACTTCTAACATAAAATTATCACTAAACGCCTCATAGTTAAACTGTGAAATTCAATTCACAAGGTGTTGGTTTCAATGCACCCACAATTAATGTCTACCGAATCCTTGTAGTAAAATGGTAAAGTCTCATAAACTGGTTGAAAATAAATCAAGAATCGATAAAAAATAATAAATGCTCATAAACTAGTCGAGCATGACTAATAGATCTATAAATGATAATAGTGCCCACAAACTGGCCAAGCATAACTACACTAATCAATGAGTGATAATAAATGAATATCATTATTCCATACATTAATTAAATTACACTTACAAATCATACTTATATAAATTACCTATTTATAAGATCTTCTAATCTAATTTTCATAATAGGAATACCGTTAAGGAATACTTTTATAACAAACACAAATACGCTCTCAAGTAGATCCAATACACTCGGCTCTTTCTAGGGCATCACTTACCCTATCTCTAATGAGTGATACCCAACCAAAGCCAAGGTTCTTACTTAACATTCAGCTCTAATCCCAAATGTAACAACCCGCCCTTCCGACACTCAAACTTCGACGCTTATACATCAATGGTATTCACATGCCGGACACCTAAGTGCTAGAAAAACGGGCAAAAGGAAAAGAAAATAAAAGAAAGAACAAAAAAATCCGAATCTCACAATGGAAGGATAATATATAATACCTAAAAAGACAGTAAAATGGGCAACTCTAAGGTAATAGCATTCAGAGTTACTATACTAAGTACTATCATCAGTCTGGATAATTATAAATACATGTCCTTACAAATGCTCATAAATACATACTAGCGGTGCAACAGAAATAAAATACTACCATAGATGAAAGCATCCAGATCGTCTCCTTAAGCTCCAAAGAACATCCAACGAAAACCTATCTTTCTCAAACTACTCGAAATATCACCCGAGGATTTTAGGAAAAGGTAAAACCATGAGTCGGACATACTCTGGTATGAGAAACTTAAGAAATACAAGTCGATATAACAATATCTTTTGAGACCAACCGAATCACCGGAATAGTTTTGCCCTCAAAAGAACCAAAACCATCTAACAAGCACATTGAACGATATTAATAGATAGTGTTTAGAGTGTAGAATATAAATCAATAAATAGTTGTGGTTCTTGCCTCTCACATCATAACCATATTAGGTATACAGTCAAAACCGCTAAGGGTTGCATTCGCATATGGATTTCCATTGAAGGCGCCTTTAGTGCATTGCGGCAGACCTCCTGACAAGAGTTAGAAACTACATTTCGAAGCAATGTATATCTCTAGATAAAATATACCATAAAGAAAAACGTAATTGGACCACGCCCAAACACGTGATGTCGAATATCATCAACTCCTGCTAGTAACATCTAAAAGCATCTGTAGATATGGAGTTGATATACCCTTGAGTTAGCTAAACCCACTGGCTATGCCCCTACTTTATTTTCTATCAATTCCAATGGTGAAGTCACCTTAAGCATCTTAACACACGAGTCTTCATCACTCAAACAGATATCGAATCTCTCCATGGATTCCAGCATCTCAACACATGAGCCATCATCACTTGAATAGTTCTCAAATCTCTTCGTTGATTCTAGCATAAGTCATTTGATGAATGCTAACATTGCCCTCTCTCTTGGAATCATCCTCAAGATAGCCATCTATAGAATTGTCTGGAATGTTAATGTTGACCTCTCCATCGGAGTTACCCTTAGGATAGACAGTGCAACTATATAACATTTCACTCCGCATCCGCTACCAAAACATAGAACTCATATATTAGTTTTGAAGTGGTTTTTGGTAAGTAACACCTAAGTAACTTATCCAATCTTGGTCCCTTCAAAACTAAATCGGGGAATTTTCAGTTAACTCAATTCCGGTACATTTAGAAGTAAGCGGACATATATAGGAGTCCTCCCCGGGGGATCTTGAATACAAGTTCTTAAAGCAAGAGACATTTCATACTAGGCCCTCCCTGAAGGATCTCAAACTGTATGAAGCCATGAAGCTTTTATATACCTCCTAAGTTAAATTTGTAAATTAGATAGTTGACAAGTCAACTATCTAGTACGAAATGAAAACAATCGCATATGGAAACAATATCTCTTACACTTATCACCTCTTCTGATTACTTGACTTTTAATGGTAGGTATAGGACTAAATACTTTCCATAAACGAGTAATCAAACAAACATGATTAAGTCACACAAGCGACTTCTAATCCCCTTATATCAATTACTATTTACAATACTTATATATATATATATATAATTAAACACCTTTACAAAAGATATATAAATGTATTCTAATACTTCACTCTTCATTCCTACTTTTTACATTTCTCAAAATTTACTCATATTCTTACCTCAAAGGTAGAAGAATATTCACAAATCATTTAACAAGATTTCCCATTTTAAAATATAATTAAAAAGGTTAAAAACAATGTTACTTAAACACCGTTTACTATAAACCCAAAGCCTTTTATATTATCACTATCGTTAAAACATTCTTTTTAAAATTCAAAGTATTTCTACACTTATTTAACAAGCTTATATACTTTTAAATAATTTCTCAAAACCATTCATTATGACTTAATGTTATAATCAAAACCCACTTATCCTTTTATAATATACTTAACTCGCTTTTCCAAACTTATATATATAAATACTTTTAAAATACTTAAAAATATGTTATAAACATCTATATAAAGTATTATGTAAAATTAATTAATTTAGGAATTTCTAGAAAAACAGTTTTAAATAAATGTTACAAAGAAAACCCTTTACTTTAAAAATTCATAATTATTATTAAAAATATATTTAAACTTGAAACCACTTTTAAAATACTCTTAAACATGTTATTGATAGTTTCTAAAAGATCTCATAAAAATAATAAATTTAACTATCATTTTAAACACATTTAAATCACTTAAAATGGTCAAAACCCATACAACAACACAAGTGCTATAAAAAGCCAGAAGTGATGTAAAAGATACCTTTACATAGAACCTTGAAAAAGCATGAAAGTTTAACATGTTTTCTTAACCTAAAAAAATATTTTGTACTTAGATTTTCTTACAGTAAGTACTATGTTTAGATTACTTAACAAACATGCAAAGAAACCCATGAGAATGTCTTCCAAAATCATATTAAAAAATGCCAAAACAAGTCATTTCAAAGTGCTTATATAGGGACCTTCCTTGAGACTAGCTTATGCAACTTTTTTATACAAGTTCTATACTTTTCCAAACCATTTCCTTACTATCATATTCACTACTATAAGTATACATCACAATCAAAATATATTCTACCACAATATATTTACATATCACCATTTTTAAAGATGTAAAAACAAGAATTTCGAAGTGCAGTTACAGTGACTCTTTCGTTTCAAACAAGTTCAGACATACTTCCACATCACATAAAATAACACCAACTATGTAAAAACAAAGTCAATGAAATGTTACATGTTTTAAAGTGTAATAGAAGTGAATATATTGCATATAAAGTTATCAATTGCTTTCTAAAGCAAGGAGGTCCAAAGTTATAACTTTCATTAGTTACTCTACTTTATATTTACACACAACATATATATACACAATATATACTTTTCAATGGTGAGTTAACTCACTAAATCCTTTTTAACATCAATCACAAGCCACTAGAACACAAGAGCACTTCCTACCATCACCAAAAAGCAAGCAAACTCCTTTTTAAGCTCAAAAATGCTCTTGGCTATGCTTCCCTCCCTCACTTTTGCTCACGGCCAGGTTGGGTTTGGGGTATTGGGACCCTTCCCTTGAAGCTTTGAGTTTTATTCCATGCTCTTATATTATGGCAGGGCTTTGGCCAAAGTTTGGTGGAGTTCAGAATTCATTTGGTTTGATTTTGGAAAGTTAAAGTGAAGAGATGAAGAGGATGAAGACATAGTTTTTGTTTATTACTTAGGGAAATAACTTGTGAGCTTTTGTGTGTTTTCTTAACTGTTAACAAGAGGTCACAACTATCTTCTGAACTCCGGCAACCACAAAAAAGCATGCTCCCCATGTGCTTAACTTTCCACCTCAATCCTCTCTTACTTAACCTCTTAAGGCTTCCTCCATAAATAGCTTTCATGACATCACCTATGACATCATCCCAAGCAATTAGTTAGCCAAAATCACTAAAATATTTTTAGTGGCTAATTAATGACACATTAATATATTATACATGACCAAACAGTTCGAACAACATTTGTTGAGTAAAAAGTCGTTTATCGATAAAACGATTTTTGGCCACATTATCGATATTTTTAAATTATTTATTTTTATAAACATATTTCAAAAACAAGTTTACCATCATATTTTTATTAATTAAAAGGGGTTTAACATGATTATAAAATTGCTTTTAACACATTTAACCAAGATTTAGATATTTAAATACGAAGTGTTTGAAATTACGGGTCACTACGAGTTGGAATATGGTAAGCTACGCTGATGGAATAACATCATACATTTCAATTATTGAAATTAAGGTAATAGATTCATCGTTCAACGTACTTAACTTAAATTTGATTTTACTCATGAAATTGTCGGTGATATGATTTTAAGATTTTGTAAATGAAATAGAAATTCTAAATCATGATTTAAAATATGTATTTATGCTAAATAACTAATGAAGTTAGTGGGAGTGATTATGATATTTTGGGTTACTGGATGTAATCTAAGAAATGATATGGAAGTATTATTCAGTTAGCATCAATGTTAACTAATTATTTTAACATAGAAATCAAATAGTTTAATTTTATGTTAGAATGCATTGGAAGTGCGCGTCTGAAATAAAGAATATTAAAGGTGCTAAAATATTTCTGAAGCTATAAGTAAACAACAAGCTTATGATTGTTAATGATGTAAGTAGTTTAAATCATGTTAGTTTGGTTGTTTAACACTTGATGTTGATTTTGAAAATGACATCTTTTATAGTTAGTATAAAAGGAAGTTGGGATTGTATCGAATGATATACACATATAAGATATTAAAATTGTTTAATATAGAGAATGTAAGATGGGTTCCTCATGCATTGGCAACAGGAATTATCATACATGCTGTATTGTTTAAAGTATCTCACTTTGCTTATGTACTTGATATATAGAGAGGTATGAAATTCAAATTAAGATTTCTACATGAAAATTGAGAGCGTTCTCAAGTGTTTGCGAAATACTAGAAAATAGTTTATAGAAATAAAAAACTCCTTATGAAAGGGTGTGCGGACTTGAACTTCATAAGTCATATCGAGTGTAATGTATCAACCCTAAATTTATGTTCAATCTTAAGTTAAGAAATTTTAAGTTGGAAATGTTCGAAACAATGAGTAGTCACTGATTCAACCAAGGCCTAAGTACATTGCCCTGAATAGCATTATAATAAAAGAAGTATAAATAAGTGCACAAATTTATAACTGAGCTATGGTGATTCCGAGTGTTGATAATCCCATGACATTTTTATACAATAACAATGTTGTGATATGGTTTGTAAAAGAATCTAGAGCTCACTGGAAGTTGAGAGACATACTCTAAATTGTTTCACATGATAAAGGCAGATTATCAACATCCGAGAGAGTTGGTTAACTGAGTAGATAATTAAAAAAATAACATACCGATCGCTAAGGGACTGACCCTATTACTTTTTAGAAGATTGATTGAAGAAGTTGGAAAAATATTCTATAATTGACCCCAAGTGTAAGTGGGAGATTGATAAAGTTAAGTGTATGCCCTAGGGGCAATTATGTAATTGTTACATATATCTAACTTGATAACCATTCCTATTCAATATAAAATGTGTTTTCCTTCTATTATATACTTATTATATTATGATACAATTAATTAAGTAGTTAATTTAAAGTATATTAAATAGAAAATCCTTAAATGATATGTTATGTAATAGTAATTACAATGTGTAGTAATCATGAGAAATTTATCACATTAAACATAAAATATCATTTTAAATATTCATACTCAAGATGTTTCGAGATGGGATATTGATACATCCGTTGAGTCTAAAGTGTTTAACGCTCTTCAATTAATGGATAGTGTACTACTTATGGCTGTTGGGGGCACTAAGGGGTTATATATTGATAGTTACTGGATAACTAAGGAATAACTCAATTGAGAGTTTTCTGTATGTTAATACAATTAAAGTCAAATAGAGAATCTCAAAATGACGATGTTAAACATTTCTCTCGACTTAAGAATACTAATGAACTTCAGTGTGGACACTCCACTTTGATTATATTTAAATCGTGGTATGGCGTCCATCAAACGACTATAGTTGTATCTGAGTTGAAGCGTTCGAAGTGAAACAAATAATTCATCTTATCGATTATATGGGTGGTATAAAGATCAAATGTAGTCGACTTAAAGTTAAAGTCTCTAATCGAAGCAATACAAACAATTAATAATGATTGTTATTATTGAATCGTGGATTTTTGTGTTTGGACTTACAAAGTTGAATATGGATAATGTTGGAATTTAGACCAAAATCAAATTCCATAGTCCTAGTATGATATAGTTTCTAGGAAGAGAATTGGTGTAAATAATTATTACTACTAGGTACCACTTATAATAAATAAAATTTGATTTTACCGATGCAACGACTCGGAATTTCGAACACTTCATATTTAAATATTTGAATCTTGAATTAAATATGATTGAAGTAATTTAAAATTCTTGTTAACCCCTTTTAAATAATAAATAATGATGGTAAACCCTTTTTTAGAAAAATGTTTAAAAAAGTAAATACTTCGAAGAAAAATCAATAATGTGACCGAAAATCGTTTTATCGATAAACAGCTTTTTACTCGATAGAAGTTGTTCAAACTTTTTTTACACACACTTGAACACTTAGAAAATCATTAATATGAAATAAAAACATTTTTCCCTTTATGGAAAGTAAAATATTGATGATGTCATGTATGAGGTATTGGATAGATTTTGTATGTGAGGGTAAAAGGGTAATTTGCTAAGGAAAATGAGGTCAAAAGTCAAAAGCATGAAAGGCACATGGGGGATCTCTTAGCTGGCCTATGAAGGGGCTTAGGGTCCTTAAACATTTTTAATTTTCAAAAGCTTCAAAAGAAATGAAAACTAAAAAATGATGGAAGTGGATTGGCACTTATCCACTTTGTTCTTCACTAATCTTTCTCCAATTAGTTCAAATCCTTTCCAAACTCCTCCAAACTATCACCAACACCTTATAACACCTAAAGAAGGATGGATCTAATGTAAAAAAGTAGGAAAAGTGAAGAGGATGGGGGGTTTCATTTTTAGGCCATGAGCATTGATGTTGTGAGGGAGTGTGCCTTGGTTTGTAAGTGTTAAAGGTGGTGTCTTTATGCTTTTGGATAATGGTAGGAAGTGGTTCTTTATTCTTATGTGTTTGACCTTGATGTAGGCTTTGATTTGAGTGAGCTATCTCACTATCTTGTATGTATATATTGTGTGTGTGTGTGTGCAAATATAAAGTTAAAGTGGCATTAACTAATTAAAGTTGTAAACTTTAGACCCTCTTACTTTTGATAGCAAATAACAACTTTACATTGTATAACATCACTCTGATTATCTTCTGTAACATACGGTGTTCCCTTAACTTGATGTTTAAATGGTTTTGGATTGTATGTTCAATTTGGAGTGAATATAGAATGGTCCATTTAATGATAGTCGTTATAAGTTCACTTTAACATCCCTTAACTTTAACTTGTGTAAATGGAAGATTTGTTACCTTAACTTGGTATAACTTGTTGTGGTTGTTCTCTACACCTTATTTGGTGTATGGGGTAGCAAGGAATTGATTTGGAATTTTATAGAAATGTGAACCAAAATTTTGAAAGTTAGAAGCGAAAAGGTCGCTATGGATGCACTTTGAAAGTTCCTTGTGTTTGGTGATTTTCAAATTCAACCTTATGAGAGATCCTAGGTGCTTTTTTGCATTTTAAATAAGTACAAGTCTACTTATTACTTGTGAACAAAGTTGCAAAAAGTTATAGCGAGAAGAAGGTCGCTATATGAGTACTTTGAAATACCTTATTTTAGGAATTTTGTAAATAATTTGAAAGACATCCTTAGAGGTTTCTTTGAATTTTCAATAATGATTATATGTGTACTTATTACTAGAAATAAATCAAAGTTTAAAAGATTTTAGAATTGATCAGACAAAGTGGCTAAAGTTAGAGTAAAAAGGTCGCTAAACGATCACTTTAGTAAATAACTCGTTTTTATGAATTTTTATAAATAAATTGGGAGATATCCTTAGAGGTTTCTTTCCAAGGTTTTTAAGCATCCTAAGGGTAGTACTTACTGTAAAAAGTTCAATCTAAAATCATTTGTTCACGTGGTGAAAGCTGACCACAAAGATCAAGCATTTTCATGCTAATTCTCTACCCAGAACTTTAGATAGCATTTATAAATGTCGTGCTCGACCTACTACAACATTTCTGGGCAGTTGCATTATTTTGTTTTAAATGCGATGTTTTGACTAGTTTTTCATGATTTAAATGATTTATATATTATTTTCTTTGTGGAACCTTTTTAAGGAAGTTCTAATAATATGTATTCGAATGTGAAAAAAGATTAGAAGTTTAAATAAAGTTGTAATAAATATTTATAAATTTTGAAGGTAAAGTACTGTAAAATATAAGACATGCTTTTTATTTATTTTTATCAAATTATAATTTAGTTATTTTCAAGTAATATTTTACATAGATATTTAAAACCTATTTATAAGTATTTTTAAGTGGAAATTAACCATAAAGGCCTCTTTAGCAAGCACAATTAGTTTCTAGGACACACAACTGAAATAATTACTTTTAAGGACAAAATGCAAAGTAATTAGTTTCTAAGGCCTAAAGACCTATGAAATTATGTCCTTAAAAGTAATTGGACTGCTGACTTTGTCCTTAAAAGTAATTATTCTGCTGACTTTGGCCTTGAAATTAATTTCTGTGAATGTGTGTCCTAGAAACTAATTGGACTGCAAAGTTTGTCCTTCTCGTGAAATGCCCCTATTTTTAAAGTGTGTATATATATAAGTTTGGAAAAAGTAAGTTAAGTATTTTATAAAAGAATAAAGGAAGTTTTAGAGTATAACACTTACGATATAATAAATAGTTTTGGGTTAAAAGTATATTAAATTGTATAATAAGTGTAGATATACTTAGATCTTTTAAAAAAATGTTTTAAAGATAATGTTGAGTATAAATGGTTTTGGGTTTGTTGTGACAATGTGTTAATAACATTTGTCTTTAACCCTTTTTTTAACATACTTATGAGCTAAATAGATCTTTAAAAAGAATGTTATGAAGATAAGCATAAGTGAAATGGTTTTGGGTGTAGTGGTAATGTTTAAGTAACATTTGTCTTAATCCTTTAGAAATAGATTTGTAAATGTAATTAGACCTTTTAAATGGATATTTCAAAGGTAATAACTAGTATTGTACGACCCGCAAATTTATCACTTTGATAAATTATATTTATTTTTTAAATTGATTCAAATAAAAGTGGATAATACAAATAATATTGTTTTGAGTAATAATAAGTAATGGTGATCTTATTTTGAATAAATATTTACAAAATATTTTCCTTGAAATTTAAATCGATAAAATGGCCAAAAAGCATTTTATTTGTAAACAGCTCTAAAATCATTAAACATTGTATACAGAGCTAGATCCATACACTTGTTTTAATAATTGAACAGGAATATATAATAAAGTAATTTATTGTATTTTTTGGAAATTAAATGCATTTATGGCATTTTTCACGCCCTTAAATATAATAATTGATTTAGTTTAGTTTAATTGAGATTTTATGATTTAATAATTATTTTAATGTTTCAAATAATTATTTTAAATAATGATAATTCATTTTGAATAGGTATACAATTATAATAAATCATTTATAATAGTTTTATAAAGATATATATTTGATTGAAAATATAAGAAAATAATCGATATCGCTTTATCGGTATAATAGTAATTATTGTAAATAATTTTTAATATAAATTTGTGGTTTTATAATTCAAATATGATCATTTTAATTAATTTAAAATGATAAGAAATTTTAAAAAATAATTTACAAATATTTGTACGTTAATTAATAAGTGAAAATGTGACCGATAATCAGTTTCCCGGTTTTCAACGATTTAACAAACAAAAGTTGTTCGAAGTCGTTTGAAGTGTTATGCACATACATGTACATGCATATATATGTCACATGCACATGATAACATATACATGTGTGCATGAACACTTAAATATATATATATGTATGTATGTATATATATATATATATTACAAAATAATTAAATAATTTCTAAGACTTAATACTTAAGTAACCAAAAAGCAAACATTAACTCACCGTACCACACCATCACCTCACATCACCATCACAAGTCCTAGGGGGAGCCATGCGCTAGGGGGAGGTAAGAGGGGTGTGGGCTAAGGACATTTTGGTAATCACACCATTAGATATTTATTCCAAGTTTTCTCCTATAAATACCCACCCACTTTCGCATATTTTTCACCATATTCAGATCATCTTCTTCTCCACTTCAAGCTTCTTTTCATGGATTCTATACCTAACAGAATTATGGCAAAATATTTGGCAGAAGGAATTTAAAATCGTATAATATTTATAAGTTATCAATTCTACTTCAAACGAAAACGAAACTCCTCCTCTACCTCTTCTATACCCATGGCCACCACTTTCCAAAGCAAGGCTGAGCCCTTCCACCTTCCCTAGAAAGGCCATCAGTTCCTCTTTGCATCCTTAGCCTAGGCCGAGCCATTTAAAATCGATAGTGCTAGTGATCGTGAGCGTAGATTTCAAGATAGCGGAGCTATAGCCAATTTTATATTAGCTCAAAGGGAAAATGAAGGTGAGAACTCCTAAACTATAGTATGATATGCTATTAGATGTTATATATGTTTGATTTTGATTGTTGATGATGGTTGTTAAATATGAATGTTGAATATATATGTACGTCGATAAGCATAAAGGAAATCACTTTCCTCTGTTTTAATGAATTGGTGTATATGGAATGTTAAACCTCTTTAAAATTGTTTAAAAATGAGTTTTAAATGTTTTATGAACATACGAATGTGTTTTGGTGAAGTTTGAATGATAATTGAAAATTTAGTCAAAAATAGGCATGTCGTGTAACGGTAGTTCGCGATTTCGTGCCATAAAAGTCAAACAAGTATATAAAATGGAATATAGCTCGGAATTCTTTGAGATAAGAATTTTCCAAACTACTATATCCATAGTTTTCAAACAAAGAAAGAAAATCGAGATTTCGATATGTAGATTTTGAAATATGAGTAAAACAAGTTTTTGGAAAAATCACGGTTTTGCGGTTCAGAATCCATAAAAGGATTTCTTTAAAAATAATATTTTAAAATTGTTTAAAAATATGAAATAAATTATAAAAATCTTTTAAAATGTTTTAAAATTAATTTGAGTTATAAAAATGAATTTCCAAATGATAAAAAGTCGTTTTGATCAATATAGCTTTAAAAGCACTTTTTACAGCGCTTTCCGCAGCGCTTTTCTATAAACTTTGTAGTATAGCCTTAAACTGAACAATTCTTTTATAAATATTTTATAAATGATTTCAAATGGATAATTGAGTGTTTTAATAATGATTTGGTGTGTTTATAGCTTATTTACAAGAGTTTAAATAAATGATTTAAAGAAAAGCTATTACAAATATAGTGGTTTAATCTTGGCTCTAAAAGCCGACGAGTAGACTGGATTTTTCTATTCATGAGATCTGGATGTGAGGTGCTTAAACTTAGGAGATGTTTAGGAGCAACCAGTGCCCTGGCTCACCTGGCCTCTTCCCTGGGCGAGGGAAAGATAAGGTTGAAATGTCGGAAACGAGTTAAGTATAAAAAGATTTAAATTTTCCAAATTTAAATTAAATACAACTTTGATTTTATAAAGATGATCTTCTTATACTTAGTGTTAAAGCCCGAAGAGCGAACTCATAATATTCGTGGAATTTAAAAGGTGATTTTACCGTTATTCTGCCCATAGTATTTGTTGAATACGGGAATTGATATTGAGTAGGATTAGATGATTTTTATAGATTTTGCTCATTTAGTATTTACTGATTCTGGATTAACATCCTAGACAACATGGTTTTAATTAAATCAAAATTGTGAGTTTTGAATTAAGAAATTTTTGTTAAGATTTAAATGAAATGATTTGGAAATATTTTCCTGAGTGAAAAATTATATGATTTTGAATTTTTCCAAGTTTAAAAAGGGTTTTAAATAATTAAATTTTTTGATAATAGAGGTTTAATGATTTCGTATATACCGAAAAGAATGTTTTAGAAATATATTACTCTGGAAGAGATTATGATAAAAAGAACTTAATCAATTAAAGAATGATTCCCTTATCATAGAACATTTTTTATCGATGATTGGTTCAAATGAACCGAGGTCAGGTTTGAGTAATTCCTATCCAAAAACCACTTCGAACCAATGTACACGTTCGAAAAAAAATAAAGACCTAATAAGGAAAATGAAGACCGAAGATCTTCGGGGTGGAAGGACTGCTTGTTGATAATTCCGGTTAGCTCCCAAATAATAAAGTAGCAATGGTACCTTCATTTCTGAAACTCTTCGGGTTGCAAAGACTTCTCGCTACTAATCCTAACGGTAACTTTCGATAGGATGTGGTAGAAAAGTGCCTTCGGTTTGTCTAGTTCCTGGACAACTTGTATAGCCGAATGTCTGACATTGCATTTTTAGTTACATAAATTGATCTCTATGCACGTGTTATTTGTTTGGTGGCGGAGAAGGCAACTTCTCTTAGCTTAACACCCTTTCCTGAGATGTACGAGTTCAGGAGTTATACGTTTGTAGAAATCAGTTGTGTGACTATGGGATGGTAATGGGGCATTTAAAGTGAAATGCGCAAAGTGAAAGGTAATCGTTACCTCGAGCCTCACACCCGGAAATGACCAAAACAGGGTAGATGCGGCAAGGCTATGTGGTTCTATAACGACCCTGGATTTTCGACCTTCAAAACTCAACATCAATACGTTCACTATATAGCATGCCGAACAATCGAGCACCGGAAATACCAGATCATTAGGGGTAAAGAAGAAGAGAGATAGAAGAAAATAGAACAATAACCCATAGAATTTCACAATCGCAACAGAACAATATATAATGGATAATAACATACCATTATACAAAAGAAACTGTAACTGTTAATGTAACGACCCGTAAATTTTAATGGTTTAAATAATAGATTTAATTGAAATTTTGTGAAATTTTAAACAATAAAATTTTGAAATATAAACTTGATATTTGGGATACGTTTAATTAAACATAGCAACTGGTAAATTTTCATCAAATAATATTGAAGTTTATTTTATTGGGTAATTCTATTTTAATTCCAATCAGTTAAAAATCGATGGTAATAAAATATTTTCCAAAACTAAATATTTTTACATAGAAAATTTGTAAATCATCTTCTGAGTGAGACGTCATATTTCGTTTCTCCAAATTTGGACTTTTATTGCTCCGTTTATCTTATTTTCGACGAAATAGCAGCATTTTTGTACCGATATCGACTTTTGATAGAATGATCCTATCACTGATATCTGTATACCTTTTTGATTGTTTCATCGTGCTGATCTCCATAGTATATTCATCTCTGTATTTCGGTGTTCGTTACACGACGAAGACCGTAAAATGGATAGCCACATCGGTCATGAAATTTCAACCTTTTGCTTCTGTGTCCATTCAAAATCTTTCCAGCGGTTGAAAAACAAACGGTTGGACTTTTACTATCCCATCAATTCAATTTATAATCTCGGTTATTCCATTTTCTTTGCGCCTATTTGAATCCACCATTACTTCTATTTCTCTGTCCTTTCTTCTTCTTTTAAATGTTCTGACCTCCAAAAAAATATACTACAAAATGAATCACTGCCTGAAGCTTAAAAGCCTGTTCCTCCACTTTTCCTTTCCATTTTTTCTCTCCTTCACGCAAGTTCCATTCCCACACCTAGAGAGCACCGCCAACCACCGGTCCTTCCTTCTCCGTTGAACTCCGCCACGCCGAAATTTCACCTGCCAGATCTGCAACCCGTCCCACGCGAGCACCGTACGACCTTCCACCCTCCCTATGCGTGCTGCCACTACCACCTCATCCCATCAACTCAGTTTCCTTGTCGAGCAGCCTCTGCCAGCGTTTATATATGAAGGTATTATATCATATTCTCGGATTTAGAGGTATATATATAATACATATATGTTATGGTTACTGTTTGGATATAAATACATATATTATATACTATAGATTTGTTTAGGTTTATATCAATACCTTAAATAGATTTTCGTAACCAATAGTATGTATATATTATTTAATAGGTATATTCTAAACTTGAAATATATGGGTTTTAAAATATATGATGTTTATGTGTAAGAAACTTTATTAGTTATGGTATATAAATTTACACATATGATATTCTGTTCGAATATATATATATATAGTTTTCTAAGTTATATATATATACATATATTGTTGCAGTTACATAATAAGTTTATAATAGTACATATATCATTTTGTTGCTATTATATTTTAGTTGCCGATTACATGTATTCTGTATATGTTATACAGTTATAAAAATATATAAATGTTTTATATATGTATTTTTTTAAGTATAGGTAAGTTGGGTTCAAATTTTATATCGTGTTGTTTGTATATGAGCAATACAGGAAATTTGTTGAATATACATTTCATATATATATAAAAAAATTATACGTATATATAATATTATGTTTGTTATATATTAACTACATATATTAGGTTATACCGATATATCAATAGTTATACAATCTGTTGGGTATATATATGGGTCTGACTGCATTTGGTTGGGTGCTAAATTTATATATATTAGTATGGATATTTTATAGTTTATATGTACGTAGTATATCATATGTGTGCAGTGTTGTGTATATTTATAGGTTCTGTAAGGAAAGTTATATTGATTTTTTTTATAACAACTGGTTTTAAAATAAACGTGTATATATTCATAAACTAGGTTTATATTGGAACTATTTAATATCTACTGGTATGAGTTCGGATTTATATTACATCTATAACCTGTCGCATATATATACGTTTATAATAACAGATGAAATATAAATTTTAACCAGTTTAAGTGTTGTACTATATGAGTCTTATACATATGTATATTGGTATATTTTGTTGGGTTTAAGCTATAATAATCTATTATACGTATACGTTGAATTATGATTCTATGTAAGTTAGGTAAATTATTTTAATATATGTAAGTGGTTGTTAAATTATGAATTTATTACAGTGATATATATATATATATATATATATATTAGATTGTATAATTTTGGAAATGGTTGTTTTTATATTTTTGTAAGGTTATAGGATATATTTAAAAATATTTACGTAAAGTTTATGGGGTTTTGTAATTGATTAAATATATTGTATTTTGATTTGAGTATTAAATATATATATTGTTATGAGTATTGTTTGAAAATATAGTATATATATTGTTCCATTTATATCAAGCTGATGGATTGTTCTCATCGATTTCTATCAGCCTTGTTCGTCAAATTCACGTTCAAAATCTTGCTTTGTTTGAGATTCGTACCAATCCTGATTGGCTTTGAGATTCGTGCCTGGATTCGTAACTCATTTCTTTTTCAAATCTATCTATCCTCGAAAAGTGAGCAATCACTCACGATTAACGTTCTTATATTTATTAAATTTGATTTCAATTGAAACGACAATTGAAATATGCTGCTATTAGTTATTTACATTGCTATATATATGCCATTTCTGTATCTGTTCACCTATGACATCTGACACCATTATCTATTTATCACTGATGATATATGCCTGTTACTGATTGTTATATTATTATCATATATGTTAACACTCTGCAAGTTCCCTATTAGTATAGAATTCACTATGGGTTGAAATGATACATACCCGAACGATCTGTAGAATAGGAGAAAATCGTTATGGGTTGAAATGATAAACCCAAGCGATTTTCAATTGAATTGAATTTGGGATCGCGGGTTGAAATGATATATACCCGTATATATTTAAATTACGGATTGAAATGATAAATATCTGTATCATTTGACCATAGGGTAGAAAATTATATACAAACACCGTTGGTCTATATATATAAATAATTTGAAATTGATTTTTTATGGTTTTTGAAAGGAAATATATGGTTTTAATAAACACTGATTTTAAAGGTTTATAAAGTTGATTTAATAAAGTTGATATACAATATGTTTAAGTATTTACTTAATATCTATATTTTTAATTATAGAGTTTATAATGATTCAGGTTGGAAAGATAAATTTGCAATTGATTCGAATTTATATTTATTTAAGAATTATACTTGAATAAGTTTGATTTGAAATTTATTAAATTTGAAATTTTAAAATATGTTTTATAACTTGAATTTGATTAAAAGTGACTTCCATGAATATTTCAAACTTATATGAATTTAAATGGGATATTTTGTTTATTTGAATTTGTAAAGTGAAGTTGTATTTAGATGTTATTGAAATGATTAAGTAAATATTTCAAAAATAAATAACAGTAAAGTGAATTTGATATATATATATGAAATTATCGAATTTAGTTTTGAAACGTTGAATATTTAAAGCTTTGAAATATATATTGAAATTTGAATGGATTATTTTATGGTTCAAATCTTTATTTGAAATCGATATAATTTGAAATAATTTATTTAGAACTGAATTGAATTGAAATCGATGAATTGAGATTGAATAAAATGTGAATTTTGGAATTCGAGTTGATCTGAATTGATTTATGAAACATGTGGAAACTATTTAATTATATAAAGTATTTTAAATTATATTTAAACTATTTTATATTATTTCATAAACTATTTTTAATATAAACTATTTTAAATATACTAATTATTTTAATATAAATTATTTCAACTTATAACTATTTTATATAAACTATTTTTATTTTATAAACTATTTTATTATATTTACTAATTCTATATCTAAACTGTTAAAGGGGAAAGTGTTATGGATTCCAAAATGCTATGATTTCAAAGTGTTATAATTTCAAAGTGTTATAATTTCAAAGTGTTATAATTTCAAAGTGTTACGATTTCCAAAGTGTTATTACTTTTTAAATGTTTTGGGTTCGAAAGTGTTATAACTTTGAAGGTACTATGGTTTTGGAAGTGAATATTATTTTAAGTAAGAAATGATATCGTATTGATTTGGTTTTTAAAATGGATATGATATTTTTGATTTTGAAGTATAAACTATTTTGAAATGACCGCGGTGTTATAATAACGATTGGTTGTTAAAGAGACTGGGATCGGATATGGGCATACTCTCTATCGATACCGAAAACCACTTTAACAACCATGTATGTGGTGGAGATTCCAGAATAAAGTAGGATGGTGGCGACGATCCTATTGAGGTAAGAACATGGACCCGACTCCCGTGAGTTGGCTTACGGTGGCTAAAACAGGAGCGATCATCAGGCCAATGAGGTAGCACCTCTGATCGGACACATTTCTTCAATACTATTCTATTACTTTGTGATTGATTTGGTGGCCACCCTTCGATTTTGTTTTGGGAGTGTGTTTCGAGGTGGGCGGTAGTGGTGCTATGCGTTTCCACCAGCCCGTGTGCATAATTGGTATATCTACCCTGGCATTGCCTAGTTGTGCCGTGTCACCTACCATACCGAGCTTTACTATGAGTTTCTATTTGTGTCTCACCTATGGAGTATCTTCTCGTAGCCTCTCGAGGTATGTAGGTACTGTATAGACTATTGGCACTATTATGTGTTAAGGTGGAAAATGGCCTTAACGCTATTTAAAAGTAAGTTTATTTTACTATTAGACACTATTATAATAGCGAATATTACTACATAGTAGATAGTTTAACGGATCCTTAGAGGATGGTTATCCCAAACATCCTTTTAAGTTACTATATTTCAGTTGATATTTCACTTGAGTTGGATTTATTGATATAAGAATGTTAGTCCTTACTCGAGTGTTTTGTGCTTTGCTTTATGCTCGGGTCAGACTGAGTGATACAGTATTCGAGACTCACTTTTGGAGTTGGAGCTTCGCTTGGGGATCCAACTATCTATCCAGCTTTCAGTTATTCAGTTGATTCCAGTGATGTATTCAGATTTTGTATTTGACTCTTGTATTGAGACATCTATGTATTCGAGACTTCTGATGTATCTTGCTTAACTCTGTTATATATATATGGTAGCTTCATGAATCACTATTCTTTTGTTTCCGCTGCATTACTTTATATTACTCTATGTCTGTGATTCTGTGATTATTTACTATATATGCTGAGTTTTGCCAAATTTAAATTAACAATTTGATATTTTGAGCAATTCAAATCCGACATGTATGGATGCGAATGGTTGAAAATTTCAGGCTGTTACAGTTGGTATTAGTGCCATGTTTTAGGAAAAACTTAGCGTATATGGTAAATTTAATTACGGAATCACTTTCGTTCGAGCTTGAATTCCTTTTATTCGATCCGGTTTCCTTTGAATTTTGGAATATTCCCTCGGTTCCAAAATCCATTCTTGTCTCTCCTTATTCGTAATCTTCTTAATTCTGGAGTATCCCATAACTCCGCTTCAATGATCTCTATAATAAATCGGCAGTCTCGCCAATCTTTGAATAATCTGTAAAGGGGTGAAACTCCTTTACAATGGGTATTGATTCACCGGAGATTTCTGTACCCTCGGTTTATGATGCTGCTATCTTTTGCTATCCCTGAATTCTATCTCTGGCGATCGAATGTCGATTTACTCCAGAATTCTACCTCGATCTTATTTTAAGTCACGGTTGATCCGATTTAGGTTTCCCGTGATTTGTATTAGTCTATCTACCTTTTCTCTTTTGCTATTTAATAATCTTATCTTCGTTCGAGTCTAGCTTCTAGTAGGAATTCTTTTGATTTGGGTATCCCTAATTTGAATCTATATCCTTGTTTTGAAATCCATTTTCTGAAATCATCGAGTGAGGGAGTGTATTTGTAATTAATGTATAAATGTTTTACATATTGTGTTGTTTGAATTGTTGATGTTGATTTGGGTTTTCGATTGATTCGTCTGATCAACGCTATCGATAGGATTTCCAAAACACTTGAACAGAGCAAACTGACACAATTGTTTTCAAAATTTAATAATTTTGTATGATTATATTTTATATATAAGTAAAAGTTTCTGGAATTTAATAAGTTAATTAAATTGATTGTTTGAAATGATAATATTTGATTTTCATTTATTGTTCTAAATGAATATATAAATATGGGTTATAAATTGATTTGGAATTGAAATGGATTTAAATCAGGAATTTGAGAATTTAAATTCCGGTGGCGTCAACCTTGGCTTTGAAGTTTTAAGGTGTATATTATTATAAGTATTTTTAAACAGAAATCATTTCCAAAGAATTTTAAAAGTTTAAATCAGTACTCTCCTCTTTTGTCGCTGGAAAATAATTTTGGTGATGACTGCAGCATCATCGACATTCATTTTCGAGTTTCGAAGTGGAGAGACCATTTTGTAGCTTTGCTACATTTTTGTTTTGGAAATTAATTTGATTTGAATTTCCGAAGTATGACTTGATTTATAATATATATTGGTATATGATCATAGATTTAATTTGATATATATATAGTATATATATTTATCTCTAAATGGGTTAAATTGAAACCGGAAATTTTATTCTTTAATTTTGATAAGGTGATTTCAAGTATAAAATAAAGTCAAGATTTTGAATAAATATTTAAACTTGAAATAAGTTGAATGAGAAAATTTTACTTGTATAATACTCAATTACATTTTAATATAACTTACCTAAATTATTCAAAAGTTAAAATTGTAATTGAATAATATACAATATAAAATGACTTTATAAGTAAAGATTTAAGTGTTATAATAAATGTAATACACTTAAATTTTATTATAAAGATGTTAATAAAGATAAATAGAATAATAAGTTAATTGAATAATAGATGAGATAAATAAATTTGTTTTGAAGGAATTAATAAATTGAAATTAGATCAATTTATGGAAATACCTTGAATTTAAAATCAATTATTAAATATAAATTAATTTAAATCGAAATTTGTATGGTTTAAATTTATTTATATGGTTTAAGATATATGTAATAAGATATATTAAGTGGAAGAAACTTAATAATAATTTGGAATAAAAGAATTAAATTTGTTGAATAAAATATGAGTATAATAAATGATTATACAAATTGATGATCTAGAAATTGTTAATTGAGGATGACTAGATAATAAGATAATGAATTTAGATATAGATAGATTGATTTAACTTAAGTGAACTCAAATGGATTAAACCAAAATGTTGAATATTAATTAGTTTAATTTAAAATTTATATGGTTTTAATTTAATTATTTTATTTGTATTTCAATCTAATTTCTTTCTGGTGGTTTCTATTCTCCTACCTCCTTCCTTTTCGGGGACGAAAAGTTTTGAGTAGGGGAGAGTGTAATGACCCGTAAATTTTAATGGTTTTAATAATATATTTAATTGAAATTTTGTGAAATTTTAAACAATACAATTTTGAAATATAAACTTGATATTTGGGATACATCTAATTAAACATAGGAACTGGTAAATTTTCATCAAATAATATTTAAGTTTATTTTATTAGGTAATTCTATTTTAATTCCAATTAGTTAAAAATCGATGGTAATAAAATATTTTCCAAAACTAAATATTTTTACGTAGAAAATTTGTAAATCATCTTCTGAGTGAGACGTCATATTTCGTTTCTCAAAATTTGGACTTCTATTGCTCTATTTATCTTATTTTCGATGAAATAGCAGCATCTTTGTACCGATATTGACTTTTGATAGAATGATCCTATCACTGATATCTGTATACCGTTTTGATCGTTTCATCGTGCTGTTCTCCGTAGTATATTCATCTCTGTATTTCGGTGTTCCTTACATGACGAAGACCGTAAAACGGATAGCTATATCGGTCATGAAATTTCAACCTTTTGCTTCTATATCCATTCAAAATCTTCCCAACGGTTGAAAAACAAACGGTTAGACTTTTACTATCCCATCAATTCAATTTATAATCTCGATTATTCCATTTTCTTTGCGCCTGTTTGAATCCACCATTACTTCTATTTCTCTGTCCTTTCGTTTTCTTTTATATGTTCTGACCTCCAGAAAAATATACTGCAAAATGAATCACTGCATGAAGCTTAAAAGCTTGTTCCTCCACTTTTCCTTTCCATTTTTTCTCTACTTCACGCAAGTTCCATTCCCACACCCAGAGAGCACCGCCAACCACCGCTCCTTCCTTCTCCATTGAACTCCGCCACGCCGAAATTTCACCGACCAGATCTGCAACCCGTCCCACGCGAGCACCGTACGACCTTCCACCCTCCCTGCGCGTGCTGCCACCACCACCTCATCCCACCAACTCAGTTTCCTTGCCGAGCAGCCTCTGCCAGCGTTTATATATGAAGGTATTATATCATATTCTCGGATTTAGAGGTATATATATAATACATATATGTTATGGTTACTGTTTGGATATAAATACATATTTTATATACTATATATTTGTTTAGGTTTATATCAATACCTTAAATAGATTTTCGTAACCAATAGTATGTATATTATTTAATAGGTATATTCTGAACTTGAAATATATGGGTTTTAAAATACATGATGTTTATGTGTAAGAAACTTTATTAGTTATGGTATATAAATTTACACATATAATATTCTGTTCGAATATATATACAGTTTCCTAAGTTTTATATATATATATATATTGTTGCAGTTACATAATAAGTTTATAATAGTACATATATCATTTGGTTGCTGTTATATTTTAGATGTCGATTACATGTATTCTGTATATGTTATACAGTTATAAAAATATATAAATGTTTTATATATGTATTTGTTTAAGTATAGGTAAGTTGGGTTCAAATTTTATATCGTGTTGTTTGTATATGAGCAATACAGGAAATTTGTTGAATATACATATCATATATATATAAATTATACGTATATATAATATTATGTCTGTTATATTAACTACATATATTAGGTTATACTGATATATCATTAGTTATACAATCTGTTGGGTATATATATGGGTCTGACTGCATTTGGTTGGGTGCTAAACTTATATATATTAGTATGGATATTTTATAGTTTATATGTACGTAGTATATCATATGTGTGCAGTGTTGTGTATATTTATAGGTTCTGTAAGGAAAGTTATATTGATTTTTTTATAACAACTGGTTTTAAAATAAACGTGTATATATTCATAAACTAGGTTTATATTGGAACTATTTAATATCTGCTGGTATGAGTTCAGATTTGTATTATATCTATAACCTGCCGCATATATGTACGTTTATAATAACATATGAAATATAAATTTTAACCTGTTTAAGTGTTGTACCATATGAGCCTTATACGTATGTATATTGGTATATTTTGTTGGGTTTAAGCTATAACAATCTGTTATACGTATACGTTGAGTTATGATTCTATGTAAGATAGGTAAATTATTTTAATATATGTAAGTGGTTGTTAAAGTATGAATTTATTACAGTGATATATATATTAGATTGTAAAATTTTGGAAATGGTTGTTTCTATATTTTTGTAAAGGTATAGGATATATTTAAAAATATTTACGTAAAGTTTATGGGGTTTTGTAATTGATTTAATATATTGTATTTTGATTTGAGTATATAAATATATATATTGTCATGAGTATTATTTGAAAATATAGTATATATATTGTTCCATTTATATCAAGCTGATGGATTGTTCTCTTCGATTTCTATCAGCCTTGTTCGTCAAATTCGCGTTCAAAATCTTGCTTTGTTTAAGATTCGTACCAATCCTAATTTGCTTTGAGATTCGTTCCTGGATTCGTAGCTCATTTCTTTTTCAAATCTACCTGGCCTCGAAAGGTGAGCAACCACTCACGATTAACGTTCTTATAGTTATTAAATTTGATTTCAATTGAAACGACAATTGAAATATGCTACTGTTAGTTATTTACATTGCTATATATATGCCATTTCTGTATCTGTTCACCTATGACATCTGACACCATTATCTATTTATCACTGATGATATATGCCTGTTACTGATTGTTATATTATTATCATATATGTTAACACTCTGCAAGTTCCCTATTAGTATAGAATTCACTATGGGTTGAAATGATACATACCCGAACGATCTGTAGAATAGGAGAAAATCGTTATGGGTTGAAATGATAAACCCAAGCGATTTTCAATTGAATTGAATTTGGGATCGCGGGTTGAAATGATATATACCCGTATATATTTAAATTACGGATTGAAATGATAAATATCTGTATCATTTGACCATAGGGTAGAAAATTATATACAAACACCGTTGGTCTATATATATAAATAATTTGAAATTGATTTTTTATGGTTTTTGAAAGGAAATATATGGTTTTAATAAACACTGATTTTAAAGGTTTATAAAGTTGATTTAATAAAGTTGATATACAATATGTTTAAGTATTTACTTAATATCTATATTTTTAATTATAGAGTTTATAATGATTCAGGTTGGAAAGATAAATTTGCAATTGATTCGAATTTATATTTATTTAAGAATTATACTTGAATAAGTTTGATTTGAAATTTATTAAATTTGAAATTTTAAAATATGTTTTATAACTTGAATTTGATTAAAAGTGACTTCCATGAATATTTCGAACTTATATGAATTTAAATGGGATATTTTGTTTATTTGAATTTGTAAAGTGAAGTTGTATTTAGATGTTATTGAAATGATTAAGCAAATATTTCAAAACTAAATAATAGTAAAGTGAATTTGATATATACATGAAATTATCGAATTTAGTTTTGAAACATTGAATATTTAAAGCTTTGAAATATATATTGAAATTTGAATGGATTATTTATGGTTCAAATCTGTATTTTAAATCGATATAATTTGAAATAGTTTATTTAGAACTGAATTGAATTGAAATCAATGAATTGAGATTGAATTAAATGTGAATTTTGGAATTCGAGTTGATCTGAATTGATTTATGAAATATGTGGAAACTACTTAATTATATAAAGTATTTTAAATTATATTTAAACTATTTTTATATTATTTCATAAACTATTTTTAATATAAACTATTTTAAATATACTAATTATTTTAATATAAATTATTTCAACTTATAACTATTTTATATAAACTATTTTTATTTTATAAACTATTTTATTATATTTACTAATTCTATATCTAAACTATTTAAGAGGAAAGTGTTATGGATTCCAAAATGCTATGATTTCAAAGTGTTTTAATTTCAAAGGGTTATAATTTCAAAGTGTTACGATTTCCAAAGTGTTATTACTTTTTAAATGTTTTGGGTTCAAAAGTGTTATAACTTTGAAGGTACTATGGTTTTGGAAGTGAATATTATTTTAAGTAAGAAATGATATAATATTGATTTGGTTTTTGAAATGGATATGATATTTTTGGTTTTGAAGTATAAACTATTTTGAAATGACCACGTTGTTATAATAACGATTGGTTGTTAAAGAGACCGGGATCGGATATGGGCATACTCTCTGTCGATACCGAAAACCACTTTGACAACCGTGTACGCGATGGAGATTCCAGAATGAAGTAGAATGGTGGCCACGATCCTATTGAGGTAAGAACGTGGACCCGACTCCCGTGAGTTGGCTTAAGGTGGCTAAAACAGAAGCGATCATCGGGCCAATGAGGTAGCACCTCTGATCGGACACATTTCTTCGATACTATTCTATTACTTTGTGATTGATTTGGTGGCCACCCTTCGATTTTGATTTGGGAGTGTGTTCCGAGGTGGGCGGTAGTGGCTGCTATGCGTTTCCACCAGCCCGTGTGCGTAATTGGTATATCCACCCTGGCATTGCCTAGTTGTGCCGTGTCACCTACCATACCAAGCTTTACTATGAGTTTCTATTTGTGTCGTACCTATGGAGTATCTTCTCGTAGCCTCTCGAGGTATGCAGGTACTGTATAGACTATTGGCACTAATATGTGTTAAGGTGGAAAATGTAAAGCCTTAACGCTATTTAAAAGTAAGTTTATTTTACTATTAGACACTATTATAATAGCGAATATTACTACATAGTAGATAGTTTAACGGATCCTTAGAGGATGGTTATCCCAAACATCCTTTAAGTTACTGTATTTCAGTTGATATTTCACTTGAGTTTGATTTATTGATATAAGAATGTTAATCCTGACTCGAGTGTTTTGTGTTTTGCTTTACGCTCGGGTCAGACTGAGTGATACAGTATTCGAGACTCATCTTTAGAGTTGGAGCTTCGCTTGGAGATTCAGCTATCTATCCAGCTTTCAGTTATTCAGTTGATTCTAGTGATGTATTCAGATTTTGTATTCGACTCTTGTATTGAGACATCTATGTATTCGAGACTTCTGCTGTATCTTGCTTAACTCTGTTATATATATATGGTAGCTTCATGAACTACTATTCTTTTGTTTCCGCTGCATTACTTTATAGTACTCTATGTCTGTGATTCTGTGATTATTTATTTATTTACTATATATGCTGAGTTTTGCCAAATTTAAATTAACAATATGATATTTTGAGCAATTCAAATCCGACATGTATGGATGCGAATGGTTGAAAATTTCAGGCTATTACAGTTAATATACATATAACCATCAGAGTACAATAGTCAAGAAATTAATCTGGACAGTTATAATAACTTGTCCTCACAAATACTGAATATACATCATGACACTCACATTGGAAAATAACCAAGTATGTGAAATACGTCTGAGAATCCTCCAGTTCGTCTTCTGAGCTCCGTAGCTTCCTAATCTGTATCTGCAATACTCGGTCTGACCCGAGGATTATAATAAAATAACACCCGAGTCAGTTAGGAAAACCAGTGTTAGAAAACACACTCAATTTGAATTTTAAATATTCTCAAAAACCTTTTTAAAACAAAGGTATCTCGTAAGACCACGTCACACATAAACACGATGGGTTTTTACCTTATGATAGCCAAAACAATTCGTATCAAAATCATTTGATATTATTATAGTATCTATAGAAAATAAACTATAAAATAGCTGAAATGCTTGCATCTCACGTTTCAGCATAGTTGCGCACATCTAAAACCGTACAGGCTCGTAGTGGATTTTGGATTCCATACAATGACAGGACTACTGGGGTACCTCCCACCACAGTACATCTCTAGAAAAATGTACCGAGATCGAACCTATCGATCCCTGCCAACACAAAACCGACCTTCCCTTTACAGGATAGTACCGAATATGATCACCACTAATGCGCCCCGAAACACGACAACCAATAAAAAGTGATGATGATAAATGTCCACTCTAGATGAGTGATGATCATACCTTAATGGGAACGACCCACATAGCCTTGCTGCATCTCCCCTGTTTTAGTCATTTCCAGTTGATAAGGCTTGAGGCTACGTATTACCTTAAGAATAGCATTCATACTTGGAATGCTAACACTGCCTTCCAGGCAACAATGCACTGATAGCATTCATCCATACAAGTTGTTCTGGGTTTGAACAAACCGCATCTCCAAGGACTCCATCATCATTTTCTTCACCATATCACAATTAGTAACGCTCAAATCAGATCGAAGTGGTTTTAGGATAATTAAATCTGATCCCGGTCTCTTCGAAACGATTAACGAATTTGGCTAGATTTGATAGTCGGTTATTTGACTATCAAATTACACACATAAGAAGTCACTAGGCCCATATTATAAATCTTTCAAAACAATCATTTCAAAATATCTTTACAAAGATATATAATATTTGAAAACACTTTCGAATACTTATATCCATAACAGGATATTCTACAATCATATCAACACTTGGAACTATTTTCAAATCCAACTTATAATTCATTACTTAGAAAAATATTTCTATAATAATCATTTCATCGCTAAAATATCTCCAAACCTTTAATTCCAATACTTAGGAAAATATTATAAATCCATTTCCAAAAAATCATTTGTAATACCCATACTTAGGAAATATTCCGTACTTATCTCATAAATCTCCAAAACTTTTATTAATTCCCTTAACAATTTCCAAAAATTATCGATTATCTTATTTATAATCCAACTAACAATTTATAACTCTTTAATGAATTCAGATTCATTTTCGAAGTTCCCATATCTAACAATTTGGAATTTCCTCTTCTCAAATTTTCTTAAGTACCCAATTTGATAATAAGAATTTCTCTTATAAAACCACATCCATTAAATAAAACCCGGTTCACAAATCTCGAGAGCATTTTAAATAAATTGCTATTACTTACTTTAAAACTATATACATATATAATAAATTTCAAAACAAAGTTAAATAATTATTTCAAATATCCAAACACTTTTTAAAATAAACATCAATAATTAATTCCAATTCATTTATAAAATTTCCAATCGATTTACAAAACTTGTTTATAAAACTTAGAATTCATTTCAACAAATTTAAATATTTAGATAACTAATTTTCTGAAATATTTTAATCCAATTAATAGTTTCTATAACTACAGAGTTAAATAAACAAAAATCCTTTTCTAAAAGCAAACCTTAACTTCTTATGGAAAACCATTTTAAAATTCAACATACCCATTTTATGCTTATAAATCTCTCTTGATTTATCACAAATCGACTTACGTTTCCAATTTCAAAACATTCCCAAATTGCAACATAGAATTTACTATTTCTTCCTAAACCGATTCCCATATCTCATTTTAAATTCACTCTGTGAATTTCAAAATCCAATCTATCGAATGTTAATCATTCCACTTATTTATAAACATCGTTTATAAATTTCATAAACTCATTCCCAACTTATACAGGTTTATATTACAAAAATCTATTTATAAATCGATTTCTAATTAAAATTTCATTTATAAATCTATTTCTTAATTAACCGAAACTATATTCCAAAACTATTTAAATCTCGATTTCTACTTCCATTTCGTATTTTAAGAATCTTATTTAAAATCCATTTGTTTAAAAATCCTTAATTTAAAATTCTCTACTTGAAACCATTTTAAGAAATAGCTAAATAAACGTCCAAAATCAATTTATTTATTTTATCCAATTCAATTTCCTTTTAAATAATCCCAGAATTCAATGAAAATAATTGCATTTCCAAAATTGCCTTTGAATTTCCTTTTTAAATTTAAAAACAAATTATTATTTATGGTATTTAAAATACCAAAAGTAAGGCCAGTGCTAATAGCAACCAATAAATCAAATCATATCATAATCTATCACAAATTTTTCAAACACATCATCTATCACTATATATGAAATAAAAATCAACATGTTTGTGGAATCCAGTTGGATCCCTCCAACTTGTCTCCATGCAACCACAGATGTTATATAACATAAAATATCAATCCCGCTTAGCGGTGGGATATCGCGGTAATATAGAGTCATCCGCTATTATGCGGGGCGCATAATGTCTCATCCACTCCAATATGAGAAAAATATATCCAACTACTAAAATGTACTAATATATATTATATAACATTCATCTGATAATAATAATTTATCAATCCATCCAATCAACCAATAAATAATTTTAATAATTTAAATTAAAACTAGTAATCCAAATGAGTAAGATTTACTCAACTTGATTTTTAAATTGCAATTCGTTCCAATTTGAAATTAAATCGACAATATTCGATCTAAATCTAAAATTCCAGCTGACTCCGAAAAATCCCAAACCAATTTTGTTGAGTAGCACTCGTCGATGCGATCATAACGCGACTCGTCTCGTTCAATTTGGACCTCATACGAGTTAAATACGAATATATGAACATTTGAAATAATTAATTGATAATTAACCTAAAATAAATAAATGTTTAAACATTTAATTTACCCTCCCTCTTCCTAAATCGTTCCAGGCACGAACGATACAAAACAACCCAACATCACGTATCCCTTCATCGATTCCGACAGCACAGCCATCATTGCCACTCACCATCGCTTATGCCGCCACCTGCTGATCTCTACCGCCATGCGCGCTGCGCGAACCCCAAATTCGAGCACGAGCACCTCGCGAACGCGGCCCCATCCATGGCCATCCACGACCCAATACCCTGCCGCCGTTGTTGCATGCGCCTCACCACCTCCACGCCTCGCCGACCACTGCTCTACCTCGCATGCTGCGCGTGCATCGCCTACGCAAACCCATTCTATTCGAAGCGTAGGACGATACAAAATCCAATTTGTATACTTTTTTCATATTACTCGCGATTTCAATTTCCAAAAGGGGAAGGAGAAGGAGAATTCAACGCGATTTTCAAAAAATGGAAGGCGACTCATACAGGCGATAGGGTGGCGCTGGTTTAATCATAGGGTGTAGCGATTTCTATTAGGGTGGCTGGACGTTGACTTTGAAATTTTTAGATATTATTAAATTTCAAAATATCTCGTTTATCATAACTTAAAATCCTGAACTCCTATTGAGGCGTGCTGTCTGGCGTTTCTAATGTTATACCCCTATTTCGAACGCAATGGAACAAGTCTCGAGTCCCAATTCGATCGTATGGAGAAGATAGCTTTTTGAACCCAATCAAAATATTAAATTTCCGATATTAATTTCAACGCGTTTCTATCCCGTACGACCAAATCTTAAATCTGATCGCTACGAAATTTGAAAACCAATGATAATACACTATTACGGATCCAATGGAACATGTTTCGTCGAATTCCGTGACTATGCCCCGGATCACTATTTTAATGCGTCGATTAAATCGACGATTTCAAATATTTGCGAAATCACATGAAATTCCAGTTTTCAAAACTTACTAACTCAACTCTAATTCAAATATAATTTATATCAACATTAGAAATCGTTTCGATTCATACATAACTCCAATTTCAATTATTCACCATTTCCGTATTATGATAAATCGCTATATTTGAAATTTTATTTCATTTTATAATTTCAACCAAAATCTTCATATTCAAAAATCAATTTATATTCCAAATTAATATTTAAAACCATTTAAATGTTCAAAATCAAACGACGGAAAATCCAAGTCGTTACATTCCTCCCCTCTTAAAAGAATTTTGTCCCCGAAATTGCTAAGTACGAAAAATGCAACAAACCCATTAACTTATCAAAACCCACTTGTTATAACTCTACATTTCATTTTCTAAACCTTCTAGTTCCATTCAAAACAATTGGTTTCCATTTCCCAAATCAAAACCCTTTATTTCAATTACAATTCGAAATCAATTTTTAGTTAACAAAATTTTTAAAACACCCTTGTGACGACCGCCCATGACTCCTGCACTAAACATAGAGATAGTGCGCTGAAAAGTGTGCCAGGCAGTCATGGATGATCGTCAAGGGGTAAGTTAAAAGAGCAGAATCTATCGTATTACTCACAGCGCATGGATAAAATACAATAGAGAAAAATATACATAGTGAAGCTACACAGAACAGAATCGCATTAAATAAGCCTCATAGTAGTTTGATACAAAAATCTGAATAGTCAATACATCCAGCCTCACTACATATCACTCGGAGAATATACAAGCAGCGGAACATCCGGTACATATAATAAGAAAATAATATGCAAGCCTCCAGCTCGTCTTCGTCATCAGCATCGTTGGAAACTAAGAACAGCACCTGTCACCTGCTACCTAGTCTTCCCATCCCAAAATGGATGAACATCCCAAGGTCATAAGAGTTGAACATAAAATCTTGAGCCAGACAACAGTCTTAGTGAGCGGTAAATTAACTAACAACATACCAAAAGAGCATAAAGGTAAAAGGAATAGGAACTCAACCCTCCTACTCCACCTCTTTCTACAGTGATAGCCCCCAGACACACTAAGCAGAAGTAAACATAGCAAAGCAAACATTTAAAGTAAAGCAATTATCACTCGAGTCAGGGTCAATGTTTTCCAAGTACAAACCCCCAAGGCCTAAACCAAGATCAGATAAGCACCCAGAAAATATTGCTCTTGAGACCGAATGAAGATACAACCAAACATCCATGACTCTGGCTATCACTATTATCATTGCTTCGATACCACCGTTAATTGAATGACTGGCACATTCTTTCAGTCGTCCGTCAAGGGTTAATGGTAACCCCGGTTCTAGACAGAACTCCGCACGTCGTCGCAGCCCGTGCCTAGGACTATCGAATCTGCCCAGAGTACTCGACTACCAACTGTAGTCTTTTGGGACTATCGAATCTGCCCAGCGTACTCTTGCTTTGAGTCTGCTAGAACCTTCAACAACGATGAAATCTCAGCCTTCTAGTCATCCTCCTCGATGACTATTCTCATACTAGCTCAAACCCTTCTCAAGCCAATCCATTATCAACGAACTCGAACCATCCCTCGAGTTATCAACATGCTTGGAATAATCCCGTCTGGATTATACCAAGGCTACATCACATCATAGCAAAGCCTCATCTCATCATCATCACCAAATCTATCCATATGAGCTTCATCATCCGCCATATATGCCACGAGCAGCTTTTCCCATTCAAGAGCCTTTCCCTTAGCTTTTGAATCATCCTCGACCATCTTGTCTAAATCCAACAACTAATCAACTAATTTATAACAACCAATCAAATCAATCATTAATCCAAGTAATCAATCATGCAAACAAGATCTAAAAGCAATTATAACTAAAATGGCAATTTTGTAAATAAAGAGTCCAAATCTAACAAGCATGAAACATGAGCAATATCTCTACAACTTGATGAATGAACTTGCATAGATTAACATGTAGTAAAATGGATGTCAAATCATCATGAACAATGGATCTATACTTAAGTTTACGAAAATGCATGAAATCACTATTTTTAACACACAATCAAGCCAACAATCCAATATACTCCTTTGGGTCCGTGTGAGAGATAACCACCACTCACCAAATTACCTAAACACTTCAAAAGCAACACACTTCAGATCTGGACAGCGAAGGATCTAACTTGATCTGTCAAAGTTCCACTCTAAACGACGAAATCCCTCTTCGATGGATGGAGACCTTCAATCTAATCTCTTGGATCTTCGATTTGGATGGAAGGAATCACAAGATTAAAGTGAAGAAAAGAAGTGAAGAAGTGCAGCACTCGAACTCTCAAAATGGCAGGGCTTCGCCGCTTCAAAAATCCCGCTCCCAAAAAGTGAGGCAAGGACGTGTATTTATAGGCTGGAATCCTTAGGTCGTTCGCCCTTAGGTCGTCCACGACCTAAAAATTGCTGACCTAACAGTTTCCGACCTAAAAAACCCGACCTACGACCTAACACTCACGCGGCTTAGTGACTTAGCAGAAGTCACGACCTAACACACACGCGACCTAACGACAACCCAAGTGCGCGACCTAACTGAGATACCGACCTAACGACTTAACAGGAGTACCGACCTAACACTTACACCTTCACGCGACCTAACTAGCATACGACTTAACGACCTAACACAGCCGCGTTCTTACTTAAGTCGTCTGGACGTCTTAACGACTTAACGACCTTAGGTCGTCTTACGACCTAACTTCATTACAGGGCAACGTAGGTCGCTTACGACCTAAACTACAACAACTGAAATCCTTAAGTCGCTCGAACGACCTACCTCCCTTAGGTCGCTAACCTGCTTATGCCGCTAACTCCTATGTCGCTTATCTTGTTAAGTCGCTATCCCCCTTAAGTCGCTCACTAATGATACCAACTTCCTTAGGTCGCTCGACCGACCTAAACTATAACACGTCCTAACTATCACACGACCTAACTCCTTAGGTCATTCTAATCCTTAGGTCGCTCCTCTTCACTAAGTCGCTCAACCGACCCAGACTTCTACACGACCTAACTCTGGACGACTTAAGCTTTGGTCGACTTAAACTCTGGACGACTTAAGCTTTGGTCGACTTAAACTCTGGACGACTTATCAATACTAACGACCTAAAATAACAGTTTTACGATCTTTCGATCCGTAAAAATACGGGTCATTACATTCTCTCCCCCTTAAGAATTTCGCCCCCGAAATTCCAAACAAACAAGAGCGATCAAAAACTATTATGCATGCCTACCATCCATAGCAATCAACAAACCATGCGTCCAATTACTAGCCTAACATGCAGAATTCCAAAACTAGAACAAGTTACAATGTCGTGAGATGACACGACACCTTATGGCCATACCTCGAAGAGTTCAGGATGAGCTACCTTCATCCTCTCTTCCACCTCCCATGTACAGTTGTTAACATCATCACTCCATTGTATCTTGAGCAACCTAACTACCTTCCTCCTAAGCTGTTTCGTGTCAGTTTCCACAACACGAAGCGGCTTACGGGGTCTCTTATCAACTAGGTCAACTTCAAAATCTTCACAGCTATCAGCAGAAACCACAGTATTCGAGTCGTGCACATACTTCCGTAGATATGATATGTGAAAAACATTGTGCACACCCACCATCTTTTCTGGTAACTCCAATTTATAGGCGAGCTTTCCAATTCGCTCGATGATCGGGAATGGTCCAACAAATCTCGGAGTCAATTTTCCTTTCTTCCCGAATCGAATAACATTCTTCAGTGGAGAAATCTTCACAAAAACCATATCACCTACGTCGAATTCCAAATCCTTACGACGCTTATCGGCATAACTTTTCTGGGTCCAATCCAGATTCCAAATCACGGATAATCTTGACAAGCTTATCGTCTCGATTTTGGCTATTGCCAATTCTTTCCACAAGAGTCGGTTTTATCGATAAGTTTGCCAATATCTCAGGTTCCAATTCACATCTGGGCCTGAAGTCAAATCTAGCTAAATACTCGAGACTCTCCCATTTTGAAAACATGGCTCCCAATCCTGCATGTCTTCGACTTAACGCATCTGCCACTACGTTACCCTTTCCCGGAGTATAGGCTATACCAAAATCATATGATGCCAAAAACTCAAGCCATCGTTGCTGCCTAAGATTCAAATCCTTTTGGGAGAAAAGATACTTCAACGACTTATGATCTGTAAACAACTCGAATCGAACTCCCAATAGGTAATGTCTCCACATCTTCAGAGCAAATCAATCGCCGCTAACTCCAAATCATGAGTCGGATAATTCCTTTCATGCGGCTTCAGTTGTTGACTGGCATACGCAACAACTTTACCCTTCTGCATCAGCACTTCTCCAAGTCCAGTACCACATGCGTCGGTGTAAACCATCATCTCATCATTTCCACTTGGAACAGTCAAAACAGGAGCACTTGTCAATCACTCTTTCAGGATTCTGAAAGCTTGCTCACACTTAGCATCACATCTGAATACTTGGTTCTTTTTCATCAATCCTGTTAATGGTACAGCTATCTTGGAAAAGTCTTTGATAAATCGGCGATAATATCCTGCTAATCCAAGAAAACTTCTCACATCAGACGTATTCTTAGGTCTAACCTAATCTTGGATTGCTGCCACCTTAGCGGGATCAACCGTTATTCCATTTCCAGAGATAATATGGCCTAAGAACCTCACTTCACTCTTCCAGAAGTGACACTTCGAAAACTTAGCCTTCAGCTGATGTTTCCGTAAGATTTCCAAAACAATACACAAGTGCGTCTTGTGCTCTTCTTTAGTTCTAGAATAAATCAAAATATCATCCACGAACACTAGTACGAACTTGTTCAACTGATCTCCGAACACTCTATTCATAAGATCCACAAAATATGCTGGCGCATTGGTCAATCCAAACGGCATTACCAGCCACTCAAAGAAACCGGATGGTGTCCTGAAAGCAGTCTTCGGCACACTATCCTTAGCCACTCTTAACTGGTGAAATCCCGTTGCCAAATCCATCTGAGAAAACACCTTAGCTTCGTGAAGTTGATCGAACAAGTCATCTATTCTTGGCAATGGGTACTTGTTCTTCTTAGTCACTTTATTCAGCTCACGATAATCCACACACAACCTCAATGATCCATCTGCTTTGGTTGTAAACACAACTGGTGCACCCCATTCGGACACACTACGCCGAATGAATCCTTTCTTTAAAAGATCATCAACCTGCACCTTCAACTCCTGCTGTTCCCTAGGCGTCATCCGCCTAAGAGGTATCACAACAGGTCTGGCTCCTTCAACTAGATCGATACGAAACTCGATCTCTCTATGCGGCGGTAATCCTTTGACCTCATCAAAGACATCCTCAAATCCATTAGCGATTGGCACCGATGACAGTCCATCCCGTGGAACAACCAGCGAATACATGAAGCTCATGAAGACGCCTTCCTCATGCATACATCGTATCACAACCTTTCGCCCTTCCACATTCTCGACTGTCACCTCCAACCTTTCACAATCAACCTTTGCTGCATACTTCCTAAGCCAGTCCATACCCAAAATAATTCTGAACCCCGCAAAGTTTAGAACAAAACAATCACAAACAAAAGAGCAATCATGACTCGATACAACCAAACCACGACATAGCATACACAGACAGGACGAACCCCCAACTGGATTAGTCACAACCAATGGTCTATCAATGATATCTGGTTCTAAACCTAACCGGCCTACAAGTTCATTACAAACAAAAGAATGCGACGCCCCAGTATCGAATAACACTCTAACTGGAACACCACATATGGAAAGAGTACCTTGAACCACCACACTCTTTCCTTTCTCTTCAGCGGTATGAGCTTTTGAAGATGATGGAACAGCCCCCAAAGCATAAGCTTGCACAATCTGCTTGTCCTTCCGCGGTTCTGGACAATTCTTCTTAATATGCCACGGCTTGTCACAGTTGTGGCACTTCACCGGCACCTTTGGATACTTGCAATCTCTGGAGAAATGGCCCTTCTGCTGACAATTGTAGCAGGTCACTTCGCCTTTCGGCTTCTTCTGGCCATCCTTACTCTTTTGCTGCTGCTGCTTCCTCTTCTTGTTTCCACCCTGCTGTGGTTTAGACTCTTCCTTGGTCACTGCAACAACAGATCCTTCTTTAGGAAACAGATTTTCATGCCTGAGAGCTTTCTCCACAAGCTTCTCAAATGGATCGTCCAGATGATCCACCAACTGCCTCCCAAGATAAATGTCCAAGCCTATCACAAACTTCTCGTTCTTCTGATAAGGAGATTCAATATACGACCGGGCATACTTGGACAAAGCTTCAAACTCAGAGACATACTCAAGAACTGGTCTTCCACCTTGCTTGAGCTCCACAAACTTCTTAAACAGAACAGATTTCTGAGTTGTAGAAATGAACTTAGCTTCAAATCTGGCTTGGAATTGCTCCCAAGTAATTTCTTCCTCCGGAGTATCAATGGTGATAGAGTTCCACCATTCAGAAGCTCTCCCTTGAAGCTGTCTTGATGCGAGCTTCCTTCTAGTTGCATCCTCGATTCCCAAATCACCAAAGATTCTTCTACAAGCATCTATCCATCTCTGGACTTCAATGGTTGACTCTGTTCCCAAGAAAATCTTCCCTCCAAGAGCAGTATAGTCTTTACACAGCTTAGAAAAATCCACCGGTCTTGGAGCTTGAACTTGAATTCCAACATCAACTGCTGGCCTCGGAGCTGGCATTCTTCTTATGATCTAAGTCATCATAGCCTCGAACATAGCAGCATAATTAGCAGCCCCCTCAGCAGCACGGCCTTCCCTAGCAGCTGGTCTCCCACTTCGACTCATTCTTAATATCTATAAAAGAAATGATCAGCACACCTTGAGAAGCAACTGCATAAAGGACTCAAATCCTTCTAAGCTACTATATTATATATAGTAATCATCCATCAAAATACAATTACGTCTCTCATACGTAGTCACGTCAGCGAGCGTTGGGTAAAATCGATTAACCAATGCTCTGATACCAAATGTGACGACCGCCCATGACTCCTGCACTAAACATAGAGATAGTGCGCTGAAAAGTGTGCCAGGCAGCCATGGATGATCGTCAAGGGGTAAGTTAAAACAGCAGAATCTATCGTATTACTCATAGCGCATGGATAAAATACAATAGAGAAAAATATACATAGTGAAGCTACACAGAACAGAATCGCATCAAATAAGCCTAATAGTAGTTTGATACAAAAATCTGAATAGTCAATACATCCAGCCTCACTACATATCACTCAGAGAATATACAAGCAGCGGAACATCCAGTACATATAATAAGAAAATAATATGCAAGCCTCCAGCTCATCTTCGTCATCAGCATCGTTGGAAACTAAGAACAGCACCTGTCACCTGCTACCTAGTCTGCCCATCCCAAAATGGATGAACAGCCCAAGGTCATAAGAGTTGAACATAAAACCTTGAGCCAAACAACAGTCTTAGTGAGCGGTAAATTAACTAACAACATACCAAAAGAGCATAAAGGTAAAAGGAATAGGAACTCAACCCTCCTACTCCACCTCTTTCTACAGTGATAGCCCCCAGACACACTAAGCAGAAGTAAACATAGCAAAGCAAACATTTAAAGTAAAGCAATTATCACTCGAGTCAGGGTCAATGTTTTCCAAGTACAAACCCCCAAGGCCTAAACCAAGATCAGATAAGCACCCAGAAAATATTGCTCTTGAGACCGAATGACGATACAACCAAACATCCATGACTCTGGCTATCACTGTTATCATTGCTTCGATACCACCGTTAATTGAATGACCGGCACATTCTTTCAGTCGTCCGTCAAGGGTTAATGGTAACCCCGGTTCTAGACAGAACTCCGCACGTCGTCGCAGCCCGTGCCTAGGACTATCGAATCTGCCCAGAGTACTCGACTACCAACTGTAGTCTTTTGGGACTATCGAATCTACCCAGCGTACTCTTTCTTTGAGTCTGCTAGAACCTTCAACAACGATGAAATCTCAGCCTTCTAGTCATCCTTCTCGACGACTATTCTCATACTAGCTCAAACCCTTCTCGAGCCAATCCATCATCAACGAACTCGAACCATCCCTCGAGTTATCAACATGCTTGGAATGATCCCGTTTGGATTATACCAAGGCTACATCACATCATAGCAAAGCCTCATCTCATCATCATCACCAAATCTATCCATATGAGCTTCATCATCCGCCACATATGCCACGAGCAGCTTTTCCCATTCAAGAGCCTTTCCCTTAGCTTTTGAATCATCCTCGACCATCTTGTCTAAATCCAACAACTAATCAACTAATTTATAACAACCAATCAAATCTATCATTAATCCAAGTAATCAATCATGCAAACAAGATCTAAAAGCAATTATAACTAAAATGGCAATTTTGTAAATAAAGAGTCCAAATCTAACAAGCATGAAACATGAGCAATATCTCTACAACTTGATGAATGAACTTGCATAGATTAACATGTAGTAAAATGGATGTCAAATCATCATGAACAATGGATCTATACTTAAGTTTACGAAAATGCATGAAATCACTATTTTTAACACACAATCAAGCTAACAATCCAATATACTCCTTTGGGTCCGTGTGAGAGATAACCACCACTCACCAAATCACCTAAACACTTCAAAAGCAACAAACTTCAGATCTGGACAGCGAAGGATCTAACTTGATCTGTCAAAGTTCCACTCTAAACGACGAAATCCCTCTTCGATGGATGGAGACCTTCAATCTAATCTCTTGGATCTTCGATTTGGATGGAAGGAATCACAAGATTAAAGTGAAGAAAAGAAGTGAAGAAGTGCAGCACTCGAACTCTCAAAATGACAGGGCTTCGCCGCTTCAAAAATCCCGCTCCCAAAAAGTGAGGCAAGGACGTGTATTTATAGGCTGGAATCCTTAGGTCGTTCGCCCTTAGGTCGTCCACGACCTAAAAATTGCCGACCTAACAGTTGCCGACCTAAAAACCCCGACCTACGACCTAACACTCACGCGGCTTAGTGACTTAGCAGAAGTCACGACCTAACACACACGCGACCTAACGACAACGCAAGTGCGCGACCTAACTGAGATACCGACCTAACGACTTAACATGAGTACCGACCTAACACTTACACCTTCACGCAACCTAACTAGCATACGACTTAATGACCTAACACAGCCGTGTTCTTACTTAAGTCATTTGGACGTCTTAACGACTTAACGACCTTAGGTCGTCTTACGACCTAACTTCATTACAGGGTAACATAGGTCGCTTACGACCTAAACTACAACAACTGAAATCCTTAAGTCGCTCGAACGACCTACCTCCCTTAGGTCGCTAACCTGCTTATGCCGCTAACTCCTATGCCGCTTATCTTGTTAAGTCGCTATCCCCCTTAAGTCGCTCACTAATGCTACCAACTTCCTTAGGTCGCTCGACCGACCTAAACTATAACACGTCCTAACTATCACACGACCTAACTCCTTAGGTCGTTCTAATCCTTAGGTCGCTCCTCTTCACTAAGTCGCTTAACCGACCCAGACTTCTACACGACCTAAGCTACTACACGACCTAAGCTACTACACGACCTAACTCTGGACGACTTAAGCTTTGGTCGACTTAAACTCTGGACGACTTAAGCTTTGGTCGACTTAAACTCTGGACGACTTATCAATACTAACGACTTAAAATAACAGTTTTACGATCTTTCGATCCGTCAAAATACGGGTCGTTACAACCCTACATTTTCGAATTTTTTTGGCAGAGTCTCCCTTGTACAAAAAGCCTTTTGCAGTTTCACAAATATGATAAAAAGATATGCATCGGCTCTCATGGCCGGAAAATGCAATATATAACAATATATTTAATTTTTGCGCGCTAAATTCGTAAGCGTACCTTATTTTAGCATTATTAAGCGAGCTTGCTCAATTTATATGCAATTTCGCAACCCAAAATCTAGCCAATAGCCCCATGTACCTGTACTTACTCAATTAAAGTACATTAGTTTCATATATATGAAATTCAATAGCATTTCACACATTTAACTATTTTAAACACATAATTTCATAATGCAAACTGGCATATCATCCATTTTAGAAGGTATATGCAAATACAAGGTTTCAATCATTATATTATTTACTTCCAATCGATTTATATACCATTTAATACAATTCCAATTGTTTCACAACAATTTATTAACATTCAATTCATATTTGTTTTGAATTGATTTTAAACCAATTATAGCAGAGCTTTAGGTTTGACTAACATTCCAAATCAATTCCGGAATATATATTTATATATTAACATGTGTATATACTTAAAATTTAATCTGATAGTATGTTTTACCGTCTATTACCCAAGTTTTATCTCATACAGCAATGGCATACAAAGATGAAGGGAATGCAAAGTGTAAAACCATTAGGGAATGCAAAATGCAAAGTTGTATTTCCACTTGATAGTAAAAATTCACTTTTAGGCATTATCACATAACCAGGGAGAAAGGTAAGCACACAAACACAAGTCATCACAAAACAATGGATTTGATAATTGATTTCTAGAATTAGTTTCCAATTTTATATGATTAAATCATAAATTCGATATTTAGCAAGTGGAATTTTAACAAACAACAATCCAATTCAAGGAAATAACAACAAAATTCAACATAGTAGTAAGCAATGGATATAGAGATAGATTACATGAATTTTATATTTGAGTTCATAAACCATTCAATAATTCATAATTTAGAGTTATATAGTCACTTTACAATTCAACTTCATATTCTATTTGATTTGGTGTTATTCCAATTCAATTTAATTTAAATTTCAATTCTTTTAACCAACATTTCAAAACCATATTCGAATTATTCACACTTAAATTAAATTTCACTCCAAAGAAAATTTATTTTTAATTCATTCAATTTCATTTCACCATTTATTTTATTACAATCTACAACATTACAAACCACATTTAATTCTCTTTTTTTTCTTAAGTCGAATTCTATTTTTAACTCGAGTCCATATTTAAATATTAAATTCTATTTGATATTCCTTCCAATCCATTCTAATTTTATTTAACTTAGCTTGAGTTAAATTTCAATTCATTCAATCCATTTAAACTTACTTAAGTTAAATTTTAATTCCAAAATTCAATTTCACACTTCTTTCCTTATTAATATCCTTCTCAACTTATAAGTTCAAAACTTATTCTTTGATATTTTTATAAAACTTTTAAATAAGGATTCCAGAATTAAAACACCTGATATATATTTCAAATCATTTTGAATCATATATATAGCTCTTTTTGGTTTTAACAAACCATTCCTTTGGAATTTTCAAAACCCAACTTGGTTTTATCCAACACCAATTCCCTTCGGGATTTCCAAAACAACACTTGTTTTTTTTTCAAACAAAAATCTCCATATCAAATTACTACGGAAGCAATCCGTCACTTAGAAACTCGAAAAAGAACACTGATGATGTCGTAGTCATCATTAGAATTATTTTCCAGCGACTGAAGTGAGTTCAGTGCTTAATCACTTACAAAATCCATTTAAAACCAATTTTATCCAAAAATATTTCCCAACAAACTATTTTCCTTTGCAAACAATTTGGAATAATGTTTCCATAATCTCCGGGGTTTAAATTTCCACATCCTGGTTTGAATCCATTTTTAGTTTAACTTGTTTGTATAAATCAAATTTTTACAATTTCTATTTGGTTATATAAACCATTTCAAATTCTATAATCTTGTTATGATAATAATAGTATCATCCAAACGCTCCAAATATACTATAACAATTTCAAAAAATTATTTCTTTAATATAAAAATATAGTTTGGGAAAAATTATTCCATTTACCCGCTTCAAAACAATATTGTGTCGGTTTACCTTGTTCAAGTGTTTAGAAACTCCTATCGATATCGTGGTGTCCCACTACTCGACCAGAATCCATAAACCACTCAATTGATAAATCAACACAATATAAACATTTTATATTCACTAACAAATACGCGCTCATATCTATAATACACTCAAACTCATTCTAGGGTACTACTGACCCTATCTTTAATGAGTAATCCCCACCAAAGCCTAGGTTTTCGCTCAACCTAATCTCCGATACCACTATAACGACCCTGGATTTTCGACCTTTGAAAATCGACATTAATACATTCACTGTATAGCATGCCGAACAATCGAGCGTCGAAAATACCATATCATTAAGGGTGAAGAAGAAGAAGAAGAGAGATAGAAGAAAACAGAATAATAACCCACAAAATCTCACAATCGCAGTGGAACAATATATAATAGATAATAACAGATCTTTATACAAAAGAAACTGTAACTGTTAATATACATATAACCATCAGAGTACAACAGTCAACAAATCAATCTGAACAGTTATAATAACTTGTCCTCATAAATACTGAATACAGCATGACACTCACAGCGGAAAATAACCAAGTATGTGAAATACGTTTGAGAATCCTATAGTTCGTCTTCTGAGCTCCATAGCTTCCTAATCTGTATCTGTAATACACGGTCTGACTCGAGCATTATAATAAAATAACACCCGAGTCAGTCTGGAAAACCAACGTGAGAAAACACACTTAATTTGAATTTTAAATATTCTCAAATACCATTTTAAAACAAAGGTATCTCGTAAGACTATGTCACATATAAACACGATGGGTTTTTACATTACGATAGCCAAAATAATTTATATCAAAATCATTTGATATTATAATAGTGTCTATAGAAAATAAACTATAAAATAGCTGAAATGCTTGCATCTCAGGTTTTAGCATAGTTGGGCACATCTAAAACTGTTCAGGCTCGTAGTGGATATTGGATTCCATACAATGACAGGGCTACTTAGGTACCGCCCGCCACTGTACGTCTCTATAAAAATGTACCGAGATCGAACCTATCGATCCCTGCCAACACAAGACCGACCTATCCATTACTGGATAGTATCGAATATGAACACCACTAATGGGCCCCGAAACACGACCTCCACGTTCCATCCCTTTTGGGTACCAATAAGGCTGGTACAGCACAAGGACTTAAACTCTCCTGCACACGCCCCTGTTCAAGCAATTCTTCCACTTGCCTTCGCAACTCTTCATGTTCCTTCGGACTCATTCGATAATGTGGTCTGTGTGGCAACACAGCACCTGGAACAAGATCTATCTGATGTTGTATATCCCTCAACGGTGGCAATTCCGTTGGCAACTCCTCTGGAAATACATCGTCAAATTCTTTCAAAACTGGTTTTACTTCTTCTGGGATTTCAACCTCTTCCTGACTCTCTCGCCCAATCAACAAGAACACTTCAGGCTCCTCCTCTACTTCCTTCACAAACTCCTTTAAAGATAACAAAGTTTTGAGCTCTTCAATCTCCTCCAACTTGTTTTCCTCCTGTTGTCGCTTCTTTGGAACTAGAGTAATCTTTGTGCCTTCAAACATGAGACTGTATCTATTGGTACGCCCATCATGTTGTACTGCTCTATCATACTGCCACGGTCTTCCCAGCAACAAATGACAAACGTCCATATCTACCACATCGCACCAGATTTCATCCTTGTATTTCTTTCCAATTGAAAACTTCACACAAGCCCTTCGTCCAACCTTCACCTCCCCGCCTTTCCTCAACCAAGCTAGCTTGTACGGTTTCGGATGTTTCTCAGTCTTCAACGCCAACTTCCTCACAGCTTCGGAAGAAATTATATTATCACAGCTTCCAGCATCAATAACAAATTTGCAAACCTTCCCCAGAATGGTACATGTTGACTGAAAAATATTGCTCCTTAACCAACTACAATACTCCTCTTGCTTTGGTGTTAAACAGGACCTCTTCATCATTAGATTATAACCTTCGTCTCCCGACACTTCTTCTTCCTCCTCATCAGGTGGTGAATTGGAACATTCAGCTTCTTCATCCTCATCCTCAACCTCCGCTATCATAGCTCTCTTCTTCGGCTTTGGACATTCATTACTTTTGTGGCCCATTTCTTGGCAATTATAACACTTGAAACCATTATTGACTTTCGTCTTCCCAACCTCATTGACAACTGGTTTTGCAACAGCTTTTGAAACATTCGAACTCCCACTAATTCCCTTCATTGGATTGTTGGAATTTGCAAACATACCACCTCCTCCTCTTCCCTGTTTCTCCCAAGCCAACGCTTTCTGGTGTGCTTCCGCTACAGATCTGGGATCAAACATTTTAACCATATCCTGAATCTGCATTCGCAACCCTCCAACAAATCTAGCTGTCAACTGTTCTTCTGTCTCCATAATATCATTCCTTGCAATCAGTTGATAAAATTCGTCAGCATAGTCATTCACAGATTTCGTTCCTTGTCTCAAGTTTTGCAACCTCTGATACATAAGCGACTGGTAGTTATAAGGTAAGAACGTCGCTTTCATCAATTTCTTCATCTTCTCCCAAGATTCAACCTTTGACTTCCCCATTCGTTCACGTGTAAGTTTGGTTTGCTGCCACCACGCCAAAGCTCTACCCCTCAACCTTGTAGCAACCAACTTCACCCTACGATGTTCTGGAACTTCCTTGAAGTCAAAAATCTCCTCTACATTAGCCATCCAATCTAGAAACTCCTCCGCTTGCATACCACCTTTGAATTCAGGAATTTCAGTCTTCATCCCCGTCTCCCACTTGTGATCATACTCAGAGTAATTTCTTCCTTGTCCTCGAACACTACCACCATCATACTCCTCTTCAAAATCAGATGTATATCGTTGTCTATCTCGTCCACCCACATCTCTACTACCATTACGTCTTCCACCATCATCCCTTCTATCTACATTCCTCTGTTCACGATCATTCACGTTCCTTCCACGCCCTTGATCATTTTCAACACTTCTGTCTCGATTGGAATGTGGCGAGACTCTACTACCCCCATGGTTAGATTCAGGTGAAACCCTTCTCCGATTTTGATTCATCTCCGTCATAAGCTTATCTAACCGGCCAATTCCTTCGTTAAGCTTTTCACTAAAGTTTTCATTGATTCTTTGTTCCATCTCATCAGCTTCTTCTCTTCGATACAAAGCTTCAACGTTTTGATGTCGATTGGCTCTCCTTGGCGGCATGATTGAAATCTTCACAAATTCTTCAATACAAAGTCGAACAACTTCACTTGCTCACGGCTCAACACTTCAAGCTTCAAAATGATTAGGCTCCAAGTCTCGATCTAGCTATGATTGGCTAGAACAAGCTCTGATACCAAAACTGACGCAGCGGATTAAACAAAACAATCTTCAATCGGTGAAAGTAGCAATAGATGGATTGATGAATACTGAAAGGCCCGAATTCGTTGATCCGAAGATACCGAATTCTAGCTATCCCGAACTCGTTGATCGCGCACGATACCGGGTTCAAAGATCTTCAATTCTTCAAGCGTTGATCAAGCGCACTTGATTCCGCGAATCAGCTTCTGCAATCGTTGAATCGAGCGCACTCGATTAACTGAAAGAGGAGATAGGAGATTACACTCAACTACCAATTGGAATGAAAGCACAAAGCTAACAAAAGAGAATTTTATTCAAAAATCAACAACCTTACAAAATGTCACCACTCGCCTATTTATAGGCTACAACTCACGCATTACAAAATATTCCCAACTCCTAAGTCGGCTTCGACTTATAACCCTTTCCGACTTACGACTTAAGATTCCTTCCGACCTATGACTCAGAAACACACGACTTACAAGCGGCAGACGACTTAAAACAAAGGCGACTCCACATACATGTATATTACAAATGACTCACGACTTATAAAAGTTGCGACCTAACAACAAAACAGTTACAACACATTAACTTGATACGACTTACGACTCAACAAATAACGGCAGGGATTAACTCGGTAGAAGAATCAACGGCAACAGCATCAGCGACTTAAGAAATGCGGCATCCCAGACTAGCAATGGAGATTAACTCGGCAGAAGAATTAACGGTCTTCAGGCTTCGCCGACATAAGATGGTACGACTTATCATCTGCCTTAAGTCGTATCTGACTTAACACTTGTGCATTCTTCATTCGAGCTGTTCCTCCTGTATCCTTCTTCTTGAGTCGTTGAAGACTTATCTCCTCGCCTTCGTTAAGTCGTAGATGACTCATGCGACTCATGTCTGTTTCCTTAAGTCGGTCACGACTTAGGCCTTCTCCCCAGTTGAGTCGGTCCCGACTCATGCCTGTTTCTATAAGTCGGTTACGACTTATATTTCCCTCGTTAGCTTTAACTCGTGGACGACTCACAACATTGCCCTTAAGTCGTAGACGACTTATATCTTCCGTGTTAGCTTTAGCTCGTGGACGACTTAGGACTTCATCTCTGGGCTTAGCTGCATCAAATCCGCAGTTTACAAAGAAAACCGGGTTCTATCATTTCAAACCCGCAATCCTAAGTTAAATAAAATAAATAAAAAGTCGCTCAGGCTTATCATTTCAGCCCATAACGATCTTTCCCTATTCTAAAGTCCGTTCGGGTATGTATCATTTCAACCCATAGTGGACCTAATCTACAGGGAACTTGTAGTGTGATAAACTGATAAAATGAACATAATAACATCATATAACAGTAATAGATGATATAACATATGTAATAACAGGGTAAACATTATATGATCATAATATAACAGTTATAACAGGATGATATAATTTTACAGATTCAAATGGTGTCAGTTTACTAGTTATATAAGTACACATCGTCTGGTGAGAATTACTCACTTGTTTAAGCTGGAGATGACGACCACGAACACACAACAAGGATTTCCAGAGGCACGAAAGCACGACAATGATTTGAGAGTGGAGAGCCAAAGCAATTTGACTTGTTCAAATATTTACACAAAATAATATAATAATACATAAGATTTCAACCCAAAATTCACTAAACAAAGCTAGAAACAATTGTATAAAACAAATCCAAAATCATTGCACTTGCTTTCAACTTTCTATATTATAGTTATAGGTCTGAAATGTACTGGAAAAGGTTGAATTTTGATCTGGTCTTGGGTCTATATGGTTGGCCTAACATAGTTTAAAAGGTGGTGTAAAAGTGGGTGCATGGATCTACAATTTCAAGGCAACTATCATCAACTTCAAGCCACAATGGGTTCGGCTAAGGGGTCCTATGGGTTCGGCCTGGTGCTCAGGTGGTGGTGGGTGGTGTGGCAGTGGGTGGTGGTCAGGTTAGAGGTGGTGATGGTGGAGGAAGTGGCGGCAAAAGGAAGGTGGAGGTGTTGGAACAAAACTAGGCTAGCTTGAGAACAAAGGTGATGGTTTGTGACATTTGGTGGTGGATCTCTTGCCATAGGGTGCTCGACCTGGGGTGGTGGTGATCTAGAGGCAGTGGTGGTCGGAGGGTATGGTGGTGGAGGCAGCCTAGGGGGAGGAGTGGTGCTGGCCAGTCCAAAGAAAATGAAGGAGGCAAGTGCAAATCATGTAAAACAAAGAAGAAACAAAGAAACATGAAAAAGAAAAGGAGTTTTTTTACCAAATTTTTGAACCAGGGAGAGGCCGACATTTTTTTTCAGGTTGGAGGTGATAATTCACGTGAAAAATGAAGTGAGGAAGTCAGCTAAAGAAAAGATAAGGAACGGCCAAAGAAATGAATGCAAGAGTTAGGAAATGAGAAGGTGAAAGTAGGTGAAAAGACTTTAAGCAACTAAAGAGTCACAAACCTTTCAAATTTCCTTAATTTATCTATATAAGTTTATATTACTGAAAATAATAATAATTTCAGTCACAAATTCGAAAATATAAGAAAATATAAAATATATATAAATATTTATTAATTATATAAGGTTAAAAATAAGAAAATAGCACAAAATTGCAACCGAGTCTACAAAAATGGAAAATAAACAGAATGAACTTTGGAAATTTCATATGGACTTGTAATATATTTTTAAACATAAATAATAACATAAAATAAAAGTACATTCACAAAATAAATATATAAAATTTAATTTAAATATAATTTTAATGAAGAAAATAGCAGAAAATAAGAAAACAGCCTTTTAAAAATAGGGAATAATTACAGTAAATTTTGGAAAAATTCTATTATCATTTTAAAAATATTTGAAAGTCAAAATATACATAATATAACATAAATATACAAATTATAATAAGATAACTCAAGTAAAAATATCATTTATATAAATTAAAACAAAGTATATTGTTAAATAACCCTATATACACACAATATTGAAAAATCTATAACTTTCACAATTTAAATCCGTTTTCAACGAAACGAAAAGTAGTATTCATTTTATTACATCTATTTTAATAATAAAAGATAAAATTTAAGATTTAATATAATTTAAATTTGAAGTTTAAAAGTCAATGTTTGACCAGTTTGAATAGAAATTCACTTTTCAGTAAAATAACCAATTTATACTAGTTTGAAACTATGATTCACTTAATAATCATCATTTATATATTAAAATGAAATGTTTGAAATAAAATAAATTTAAAATAATTTAAAAATAAAATAAATTCAAAATTAAAATATATGCAAAAATCTAGGGTTGTTACACTCTCCCCCACTCAAAACTTTTCGTCCCCGAAAAGGAATGAGGTATGGGAAAGCACAGAATGATAGAAATGAAATAAGATTAAGACAAGGTGACAAGAGGATTGAAATTATACCTGATAACTGTTGTTATAGGTAGATTTAACAAGGTGGTGGTGATCTTTCCAAGATTCTCCAGAATCAGGAACACACGCATGAAAAGAACCTCTAAAATCTGATTCACTCTTTCCACTTGACCGACGGTCTGTGGATGAAAGCTGTGCTCAGATTCAAAATGAGTAGCAAAGATTATTAAAGATTATAGAAAGATTTCTAAACAGAAAGATTATAGGAAGAGGCCTATACCAGTCTGTTTCAAGATAAGGAAAAATAAGAACAACCAAAAGATAGTTTGAAAAACAAAATTAGGTAATAAGTTTGAAAAACAAAATAAGATAATAGGTTTGAAATTTATATGGTTTCAGCTTAAACTGATAATTAATTTACACAATTTAGATAAATCTTAACTACCTCTAATTACATTATCTTATCATCTAATTTTCTTAAACTAACAATTTCAGAAATCATGGATTGGAAAAATCATTATTATACTCATAATGTACTTACTAAATTTAATTCCTCTTTATTCCTAATTAAAGTTAAATTTATTCCTCTCAATATATTTTATCATCTATGTTAAATATACTTACTCTTATTATAACTGTTTTAATTTATTCCTACTTCCCTTAACATCATTTATATTGTAAATCATTCAATTAACCTTTTAGTCTATTTACCTATGTTAATCTTTTTATAACTAAAATTTAAGTGTATAATATTTATTATAACCACTCAAATTTTTTTTATAAAAATCTTTTTATATTGTATATTATCCAATTACATTGTTAACTTCTGAAAATTAAGGTAAGTTATATTGGAATGCAATTGAGAATTTATACAAATAAAATTTTCTAAAATTAATATACAATATAAACATTCTAATTCAATCATTTCAAGCTTGAATATTTATTCAAAATTTTGATTTTTTTATTATACTTGAAGTTATTATTTAAGATAGAATTTAAGAATAAAATTTCTGATTCTTTTCAAACCATTTAGAGATAAATAAATGTATGCACAAAATTTGTCAAATCAAATTTTAAATCATATATCTATATGTATTTTAAATCAAATCATCTTTTAGAAATTCAAATCAATCAAGTTTCCCAAAACTCGAAAATGAAAGTCGATGATGCTGCAGTCATCACCGAAATTATTTTCCAGCGACAAAGAGAAGAGCACAAAATTTTAAACTTTAAAATTCTTTGGAAACAAATTTCTATTCGAAAATACTTTAAATAATATATCCTTTTAAAACTTTAAACACAAGGTTTGAAACCATCGAAAATTAAATTCTCAAATTCTTGATTTAAATTCATTTCAGTTCCCAAATCAATTTTTAAACAACTATTTATAAATTCATTTATAGAATGATAAATCAAGTATTATCATTTCAAATAATCAATTTAAATCAATTTATTAAGTTCCATAATATTTACTTATATCAAAATTTATTTCATTAACCAAATTTTAAAATAATATTGTGTCAGTTTGTTCTGTCAAAGTGTTTTAGAAATCCTATCGATAGCGTTGATCAGACGAATCGATCGGAAACCAAAATCAACATCAACAACTCAAACAACACAATATACAAAACAAAACATAGATTTACAAGTACAATTTTAAAAATGTTTGGAGATATTTTTGGAAACAAGGACAAGATGATTAATTAACAAAATATGAAGATGGATAAGCTTAGATAAATCGCGGGCAACCTTAACCGGGTCAACCATGACTTAATGAATAAGATCAAATGTGGATTTTTTTTCCAGGGGTAAATCTACACCCGATCTCAGGAGATATAGTTTGGAATAACAAAAGATATTAGCATCTAAACCAAGGATAGATATAAATCTCTGGTGAATCGATGCAAATTTGTAAAGGAGTTTCCCCCTTTACCAGAAAATTAGAATATTGGCGAGACCGCCAATTCACTATAAAGCTCATTCGAAGCGGAGTTATGGGATACTCCAGAATCACAAGAAGATGAATAGTGAGGGACAAGAATGAATTTTGGAACCGCAGGGAACGTTCCAAAAATTCAAAGGAAATACGAATCAAGAGGAAAAGATTCAAACTCAAACGAAAGTGATTCTGTAAATAAATCTACTCCATATGCTGAGTTTTGCCTCAAAGCCAAAGCTCTGATACCAACTATAACGACCCGATATTTTCAACCATTTGCATCCGCACATGTCGGACTTGAATTGCTCAAAATACCGCGTTGTAAATAAAATTTGGCAAATCTCAGAATATACAGTAAATAAATAATCACAGATCACAGACACAGAGTAAAATAATGCAGCGGAAGTAAAAGAAATAGTAGTTAATGAAGCTACTATGTAAATATATCAGAGTTAAATAAGATACAATAGAAGAAATAAAGTACAACAGAAGTCTCAATACAATAACCAAGTACAAGCTGAGTAGAACAACGGAACAGAAATAGATAGGACCAGACAAGCAGACAATCTCTAGCAATTCAAATCTCCGAGAGAGTGGAAATCCAAATCTGTGAATAACTCAGGCTGACCCGAGCGTAAAGCAAAACACAAAACATTTGAGTCAGGACAATATATACTTATATAATGTAAACCAACTCAAGTGAACTGTAATAAAGGTACAAGTAACTTAAAGAATGCTTGGGATCTCCCATTCTTTAAGGATCCGTTAAACTATTTACTATGTAGTAATATACGCTATATACAGTAGTGTCTAATTAGTAAAGTATAATCATATAGAAAATAGCGTTAAGGGGATGGTGAACCTTAACGCGGTCGGATCTTTAAACCAAAATCGTAGTGGGCTCGATATGGTATGTGACACGGCACACAAGGCAATGCCATGGTAGATATACCAATTACGCACACGGACTGATGGAAACGCATAGCAGCCACTACCACTCCACCTCGAACAACACTCCCAAATCAAGGGTGCGCACCAAATCAATCACAAGTAATAGAATGGTATCAAAGAAGTGTGTCCGATAAGAGGTGCTACCTCACTGGTCCGAGATCGCTCCTGTTTTAGCCACCTTATGCCAACTCACGGGAGTTGGGTCCCCGTATATACCTTAGGATCGTCGTCACCATCCTACTTCATTTTGGAAACTCCACTGCGTACACAGTTGTTAAAGTGGTTTTTGATATCGACAGAGAGTATGTCCATATCTGATCCCGGTCTCTTTAACAACCAATCGTTATTATAACCCGTGGTTATAATTTAAAACAGTTTATACTTCAAAATAGAATATCATTTCAAATCCAAATCTTTATCAAAATAAAGATTAAATCAATTCCAAACCATTTCAATATATTTAAAATATCATATCATTTCAAAACTTCATTTCAAATCATTTCAATATATCAAAATATCATATCTTTCCAAAACTTCATTTCAAATCATTTTAATATATCAAAATATCAAATCTTTCCAAAACTTCATTTCAAATCATTTTTATATACTAAAATATCATTTGAGTTCAAATCTAAATATTCAACTTTAAATACTTTTTAAATTCAAAGATATCATTCATTTATTATCATTTCAAGTCACCTTTTAAATAGTTTATATTTCAATCAAAATAATTCATCTAAACCATTTAAAAGTGTAAATATTATACTTTCAAATCATGGATTAAAATTTTCAAAGTTTCAATTCAATTCAATCATTTATTTCAATTAAATTTCCATAGACCATTTCAAAACTTATAAATTTCAAATATAGATTAAATCCACAAAATATCTATTCAAATTATAAAATAAATTCCAAAGCTTTAATATCCTATATTTCATAAGTCCAACATCTTTTAAATAGATTCAAATTACAAGTAAACCAAATATTTTTCATACTAATATAAACTTCAATTATTCATTCCAAGATTTAATATCATTTCAAATTCATTCCAAAATATCATTTATTTAATTTAAATTTAAATACCATTTAATCACATTTCAAAATAGTTGTATTTCCCAAATCAACTATTCCATTTAAATCATTTAAAGTCAATTCATTATATTTAATAATTAAATATTTAGTTTCCAAAATTTAATCTTTTTCAAAGATCATTTATTAATTTTAATTTATTAAACAAAGAAAATTCAACTTTCGCAGCACTTAGAAAATGCTACGAAATGTTATGTTTAAAAATAGTTCATTAACAAAAGACAACACTTAAGTGCTGTAATAGGTTTCTTTTAATTTCAAGTAAACTTTAGTTAAATTAAACAACTATAGCACTTACAAAGTGCTATAATAACCTTTAGTTCAAATTAGCCTTTTAGTTCATTTAAAACTACTATAGCATTTTAAAAATGTTGTAATATCTTTTACATTACATTTCAAGAATGCTGTCAAATCAAATTCAGAGTTTTATTTACTATTTCACACATAATTAACTTTTAATATAAATCATTTTAAATTATAAAATCATATATTTCACATTTTAAAAACAATCATTTAAATACGTTTATTTCTATGATTTTATAAAGTCAAATTTCCATACAAAGATCAAATTAAATAACAATTAAATTTTCATTTCTTTAATTAAATTCTTAACTTAAAAACTAAGTTTAAATTTCCAAAATATAACTTATTTCCATTTATTTTACTTAATTAATATTTCACTTTTAAACAAATTCCACAAAATTCAATTTAAGTTATATTTCCAAATTCAGCTTAAATATTCATTTATTTCATATTTTAAGTTATACAAAATCATTAACACTTTATAAAATCATTATTTCTTAATAAAATCATTAAATTCATTTTTAAATCATATTTGTCATATATTCTTACTTTACATTGTTGATTCATGAGTTTTGATTCATGACACAAGCTTCAGAGATCATACGACGAGAATACTATATGAAAGCGACAAAAAGAGAATAAGTGCATACCGTGCACTACAAAGGAGATAATTTTACAATCCAGAGATTAGTATGGATATTTTATTTTATTGAGTCTTAGAATAATGTTAAAATCATTCCTCAAATAGTCACACACGCACACAAAACATTTTATATCAAAACTGTGTTCACTGTGCATATAACACCAGGTCGGCCGACCGACCAGGATCCTCGGTCGACCGACCCTGTATCATATGCACAGTGACTTTCTGTTTTGTATACGTTTTTAAACTCAGCTGACCGGCCAGGTTTTCCGGTCGACCGACCAGAGAAAAACGGCTAGTTTTCTGAAGAGACGCGATCATTTCATGAAGAGGAATGTCCTCTATTTCAAGAGGTATGGACACAACTGTTAAACTAAAACTCTTCATAAAAGATTACAACTCTTCTACAACTATATAAACATATTCAATTCACTTCTACAATCACCGATTCTTGTTTATATTTCTGAAATCTAATCTCTATTCATTTCTGCAAATAAAAGCATTCATTCTTATTTAATATCACTAGAATCCTTGATTTAGTTTATATACTTCGATTCTATGTGATTATCTTCCTTCTAAATCTTCTCACACATATATACTCTTGAGGATTTGATTATAGGAAAGTTGTACTATCAAAAGACTATCAGTGTTATTTAGAACACATTCGTCAACAAACAATTTGTATTAGGTTGAAGTCCTCTTCGGTTGTTGAGGCGGAAAAATTCCTGTTCGGCTGCTCAGGTGTCGTATACCTATTCCTCCGAGTTAAGTGAGGGGTTAGTTTAAATCCAGAGGGTATTCTGGGACTGGACGTAGAACGGGAAGTTCGAACCAGTATAAAAATTCCTGGTGTGCTTACTTTAATTTTTATTTTACTATTATTACCAGTTTCCGCATTTATATACCATATTACACGATCCTTAGTACTACACGTATACTTTCATTTGGTATCAGAGCAAGGTCGTCCTATAACCATCACAAAGTTATTTGATATTTATTTCTAGTAATATGGCAACCACACAAATTAGCGATGTTAACACTCACACTAATTCTAGTTTCACAGAAGGTCAATCGACTTCACGACCTCCACTTTTCAATGGTATAAATTACAATTATTGGTCAACTAGAATGAGAATCTATATGCAATCAAGTGGATTTGATATCTGGAATATTATACAAAGTGAGTACACAACTCCTACTGGAGAATACTCAACTTGGAGTAACACACAAAAACTAGATGCTACATCAAATGCTATGGCTATGAATATTTTATTTTGTGCATTAGATAGAAATGAATTCAATAGAGTTAGCATGTGCACTTCCGGTTATGAAATTTGGAGAACTCTTAAAGTTTCACATGAAGGAACGAACAAAGTTAAATTGAGCAAAATTTCTATGTTGAAACATCAATTTTAAAATTTTAAAATGAGGCCAAATGAATCTATAAATGACATGTACTCTAGATTTCAGGATATTTATCATGCTTTATTATCACTAGAACAAAATTTTACTAATTTTGATGTTGTTACAAAAATCTTAAATTCTTTAACGGACGAATGGGAACGAAAAGTCCTAGCTATTGAAGAAGCGACTGATTTGTCAACATTAAAACCAGAAGAATTGATAGGTAATTTAATGTCCTACGAAGTAAATTTGCAGGCAAAATGAAATGGTGCACAAGAAAAGAAAAATGTGGCATTCCAAGCAGAAAAAGATGATTCCGACTCAGATAATGAAGATATGGCAATGATCGCTAAAAATTTCAAAAAGTTTTTGAAATTCAAGGGAAACAAAAATAATTCCAACAACAATTCCAATAGCAGCAAACCATCATCTTCAACAATGGAATGTTATGAATGTCACAAGAAAGGACACATGAAGAAGGATTGTCCAGATCGTAAAAAGAATAACTCCAAGAAGGATAAAACCAAACGAAAGGCTTTTTCAGTCACTTGGGACGACACTGATTCATCATCCTCATCAGAGAGTGAAAGTGATAATGAACAAGCAAATGTATGCTTCATGGCTTCGTCAGACGATGTAAGTGATTTTACTTTTGAAGATTTAATTGAAATAAATTCTGAATTAGTAAATTTAACAAAACAACTTAAAAAGAAAAATAAGGAGTTGCAAAGAAAGTTAGATAGAACAGTTTTAGAAGTAGATATGTTAAAAGATGAGAAGGTAATATTAGAAGAAGAACTTGAAATTTCTCAACAATCGAATTCTAACTTATCTTCTCAAATTATGTCAATATCTGAGGAACTAGAAATTCAGAAAAATAAAAATGATGTTTTACTTTTCGAAAATAATAGTTTAATATCTAAGGTTAAGGATTTAGAGTTAGAAAAATCTAGTCTTAAAATAAAATTTGATGATATTTCTAAAAATGTTTCAAATTTCAATAAAGGAAGAGAAAATCTTTCTAGTATACTAGAAAACTCTCAAACTTCTAACAATAAATCTGGACTAGGATTTAAGAAACAAAATAATTTTGCTAAAAGTAAAATTAATAATAAAATTAAGAAAGATATTAAGAAAACAGTTTATTCAAATACTAAAACTATTAAGATATGGATTCCAAAAACAAATAATATATTGATAAGGAATAAACATATCAAAAGTTTTATGGAAACTGTTCATAATAACAAAAATTATGTCTATAAAGGGAATTCTGAACCCGTATGGGTTTGGCTTTCTAAGATCTAACTCTTAGGACCCTAAAAAGATTGGGTACCAACTTTTTATAAACTTTTTGCAGGTACCACATAAGAAGAGAGGAAAATGGATTTTAGATAGCGGTTGCTCAAAACACATGACTGGAAACAAAGAAATGCTGTCAAACATTATATACTCAACTGGAGGAGCAGTCACCTTTGGAGATAACTCAAAAGGATATATCATCGGCAAAGGCAATGTCAATAGCAACGGTACATCTAATTTACCTCTCATTACTGATGTTTTATTAGTTAAAAATTTAAAACATAATTTATTAAGTATTAGTCAACTTTGCGATAAAGGTTTTAATATAACTTTCTCAGAAAATAAATGTAACATTTTTGATAAAAATCATAACATTATTTTCGAAGGAAAAAGAGATAAAAATATTTACATTTTAAATATGAACGTTAATAATAATTCAAATTTGTGTCTAGTGGCTAAAGAAAACGATTCTTGTCTTTGGCACAAAAGATTTTGTCACATTAATTTTAATACCATCAACAAACTATCTAAAAATAAATTAGTTAAAGGGTTACCCAATATAAAATTCGAAACTAACATATTTTGTGATGCATGTAAATTAGGAAAATTAACAAAATCTTCTTTTAAATCAAAGAAAGTAATATCTACAAAACAACCACTTGAACTTTTACACATGGATCTTTTTGGTCCAACTCAAGTGCAATCTATTAATCATAATAGATATGTTTTTTTTATTGTAGATGATTTCTCTAGATATACTTGGATTTTCTTTTTGAAAAATAAAAGTGATACTTTTGATAATTTTAAAGTTTTTGTTAAAAGAATTCAAAATATTAAAACATTGAAAATTAAAAATATAAGAAGTGATCATGGAGGCGAATTTGAAAATGAAGTTTTTGAACAATTTTGTAACAAGAAAGGTATTAACCATAATTTTTCGTTTCCTAGAACACCACAACAAAATGGAGTTGTAGAAAGGAAAAATAGAACGTTACAAGAATGTGCAAGAACTTTACTAAATGGAACAACTTTATCGAAACATTTTTGGGCAGAAGCTGTAGCTACTGCTTGTTATGTACTGAATCGCGTTTCTATTCGACCATTAACTAAAAATACCCCATATGAACTTCTAAATGGAAGAAAACCAAATATTTCATATCTAAAAGTTTTTGGTTCCAAATGTTTTATTTTAAATACTAAAGATCAACTAGGCAAATTCGATCCAAAATCCGATGAAGGTATATTCGTTGGATATTCGGAACGAAGCAAGGCTTATCGAATTTATAATAAACGAACTCAAATTATTGAAGAAAGTTTACATGTTTCTTTCAACAAAAATTTCAAAAATATAAATCCAAGTGTTACTATTGATTCTGATGATGAATCTACTCAGAATGAAAATAATAATACAAATGAAAATCTTGATATTCATGAAACCAATACAAACGTGACTTCTAATATAATAAAATCTCCACCTAGAATTTTAAGAGATCATCCTGTGCAAAATATAATTGGAGAAGTTAATACGAATGTTAAAACCAGACATCAATTAAATCAAGTTGGTCATGTAGCTTTTCTCTCTAACATAGAACCTAAGAATATAAAAGAAGCTTCAACTGATGACTACTGGATACTTGCCATGCAAGAAGAATTAAATCAATTCGAACGAAACGAAGTTTGGGAACTCGTTCCTAGACCCAGTGATCAATCAGTCATCGGTACTAAATGGGTTTTCAAAAATAAAGCAAATGAACTAGGAAATATAACAAGGAATAAAGCTAGATTAGTTGCACAAGGATATAATCAAGAAGAAGGAATTGATTACGAAGAGACGTTTGCTCCAGTCGCCCGACTTGAAGCAATACGAATATTATTAGCTTATGCGTGTTTTCATAATTTTAAACTATATCAAATGGATGTTAAAAGTGCATTTTTAAATGGATTCATAAAAGAAAATGTTTTTGTTGAACAACCACCTTTGTTCAATCATGAAAAATTTCCGGATCATGTATATAAACTTAAAAAGGCGTTATACGGTTTAAAACAAGCACCACGTGCTTAGTATGATCGTCTTAAAGGTTATTTATTAGAATCTGGTTTTGAAATCGGTAAAGTAGATCAAACACTCTTTATTAAGAAAACTAATAAAGATATTTTAATAATTCAAATATATGTTGACGATATTATTTTCGGCTCGACAAATGAAAAATTATGTCAAGAATTTTCAACTATAATGACAAATGAATTTGAAATGTCTCATATAGGAGAATTGTCATATTTTCTTGGATTACAAATTAAACAAATTGAAAATGGAATTTTTATTAATCAAGAAAAATATTGTTATAATTTAATCAAACGTTTTGGTCTGGAAAACACTGCTGCCAAATCAACTCCTATGAGTACAACGATTCATCTCGATAGAGATGAAGATGGCAAAAGTGTTGATCAAAAGTTATATCGTAGTATGATAGGTTCTTTACTTTATTTAACAGCGAGTCGACCCGATATTATGATGAGTGTTTATTTGTGTGCTCGATTTCAAGCAAATCCCAAAGAATCACATATGAGAGCAGTTAAACGCATTATTCGTTATCTAACTAAAACCAAAGATTTCGGACTATTTTATCCGAAAGAATGTCCTTTCGAATTAGTTTCCTATAGTGATGCTGATTTTGGAGGAAGTCGGACGGATCGAAAAAGTACGAGCGGAACGTGTCACTTCATTGGACGTTCCTTAGTTTCTTGGTTTAGTAAGAAACAAAACTGTGTTTCTTTATCTACGTGTGAAGCAGAATATATATCTACTGCTTTGGCATGTGCACAAGTCGTATATATGCAACAGACACTACAAGATTTTAATTGTCATCTTGAAAAATCAATAATTTATTGTGATAATACTAGTGCAATAAATCTTTCTAAAAATCCGGTCAATCACTCACGAACAAAACATATTGATATTCGTCATCACTTTCTTCGTGATTGTTTGGAAAAAGGATTAATAAATCTAGAATTTATCAACACTGAAAATCAAATAGCTGACATTTTTACTAAACCACTAAATGAAAATACTTTTATAAAACTAAGACGAGATTTAGGTATAATGTCGTTTAAAGACTTATGAATAAAAATATGCAAAAATATGGAAAAACAAAAATTATTTTATTTCTGACCAAAGCGGCACTCGAACTCATGACTTCTGACTTATATGTTAGATGTTGTAGTATAGCCACTTGAGCTATGGGTGTTTCTTGTTCCAGCTCTTTTTATAATCTGTACCATTAAAACTTAATTTCAGAATAAACTAATTTTGACTCTAAAGCATTGTATATCATTCAATTACAAACAGTTTTTGTTTAAAAAGTTCTGTGATTAAAACTAAAATTTGTTTTTAAACCACTATTTTTTTAGAAAATAAATGGTTATATATACATACATATGTTTATTGAATAGAACATAAAATACAAAAATCTTCTTACAAAACAAAACTTGAAACAAAAATGTCTTCTAACGATGACGTCTACAATTCTGAAAATTCTCATCTTTCATACACATCCCCGGACGACGACTGTTCTGATCGCATCCCCGAAAATGGTCCCTATCCTACTTTTCCAATGCCTAACCGTGTTTTAGAATTCTCCTCTCCAGATAATGACCCCCGACACAGGTGGAAACCATGGGAAGACTCCCATATAGGCTATACACCTGATAAAAAGAAAGGGAAAAAGGAAATGGTAGTATCTCCATCAACCAAACAAAAGATTGATGAAATTCATCACTACCAACAACAACAAATGAATATGCAACGGGAACTTTATTACGAACAAAAAGTCACGGCAAGACGTTTAAGTTTCCTTGAAAAGATTGCCATGAAATTTTGTTCATCTAAGAAGGATGATGTTGTTGAACCTTCTTACAGAACTCCATCTCCTTCTGACCATGTTCAATCTCCAATAGCTCCAATATGGTCACCGGTAGAAAATGTTCCATCTCCAAATTCATGGGAACGTAGATGCTGATGCACCATGGCTATAACTTAATATATATATATATATATATGTTATTATTTTGAATAAGATGTATAGATATATATGATGTAATAATATAATTATATTTCTATAATTCTTGTTTGAAAAACAGCATAAACTTGTCTGTTCACATGCCTCGGTCGACCAAAAAGACTGAATCGGTCAACCGAAGCTATCCCGAGAAGTTTTAAAAAAACAGATTTCTGTCAACTCGGTCGACCGAACCACCTGAGTCGGTCAGCCGAACTTGTTTCCCGAATGATATTAGAACATTTTTTTAAGTCGGTAAACCGAGCACCCTGCACCAGTCGACCGAAGCTCTTCCCGAAAGTTTCAGCACTATTTTATACCACAAGTCGGTCGACCGACCCAGGTATTTCAGTCGACCGAACGTGCTATTCTGCTGAAATTGCCTTCATACTTTAATCCATCCATTCACCTTTTTATCTCACCTCTTCACTTTTACTCTCCCAAAACAGATTTTAACCCTAGCCCCCATTACAACCTTCCCAAACTTCTTCAAATTCTTCAAAGAAAAAATGGCCCCCAAGAAGAAATCTAAGACTACTGCTGGCCAATCTTCATCAACTCCTGTAGACTCTCAAATTGCTTCTTGGCTAGTAAGTGAAAAAGCTTTAGAAAGATGGATAAGGCTTCAAGATGCCAAAATCTTTGAGGAGTCTTTTGTAAGTTATCCTGATTTTACCTCCTACGGTGTTGAAAATGCCGCTCTTGAAAGTGGTCTTGATGCATTTCTTGACCATAGGAAAAACAACTTGAAAATGAATCATATAATGGTCAAGTTATTCCTAGCAAATCTCAACCTTGTAAATCCACCGAGAAACACTGAAAATTGTGTTTGGACATCGGTTTGTGGCACTTTGATTTTTCTCTCCATTGATCGAATGAATCATATTTTAAATGCTCGACCGGGTGGAATCTCGTTACATGATGTAGACTGTAATACATCAACTCGTGACCGCCTAAGTCATCTATTCCTTGAAGATGACGCTACCGATTTAAGGCAAACTTCATCTCTTCGACCTAAAGCACGACTTTTTCATCGATTCATGATGAAGTCTATTGTTCCAAGAGGAGGGTCATACCACTTAGTATATCCCGAAAACTTCAAGGCGTTATATGCTATGTGTGGAAATATTCGGGTAAATTGGACACAACTTCTTATGGATGAATTACGTTCAACCAAGGAAAAATGCTCCATATTTATTATGGAGAATACATAATGCGGTTGATTAATAACTTTGTCACCCATGCTCCGGAATCCGAAACATCCAAAGTTCGTACCTTTGACTCACGAACGATAAAACTAATGAAGTTACCCGATGCACCGTCCCAAATTACAACTTTTCAGCAATGGCGTACTATTCCACGAGAACAACTACGTCGCAGCTATTCTACACCTCAACCATCCACTCATTCTACAGAACGTATAACTCGTCAAACCTCAATTCAAAGACCACCTCCCGGTACTAGCACAGCGGCTGCCATTGATATTTTGGCCCAAAATCAACTAGCTTTGGATTCTCGCCTTCGAAAAATTGATGGGCGTTTCAAGAAGATCAAAGGCTTCTTCATAAATTTATGGGATGCCTTATCATGTACTTCTGAAGCCCGTGCTTCATTTGTTGCTCCTGGAAAAAGACCAGCACCAAATTTCTCTTGGTCTACATCCGATAACACAAGTTCCAGCACATCGGCAACTCCCGCACCTACTACTCAAAGACGGGGTAAGGAACCGGCTCCTCTCGATGAAAATCTTCATCCAGAAGAGTGGGATACCGACGATGATGAGGAGTAATTGTAGTATTTTTACAATTTTTACTTTCAAGAAATTTCTTGTACTTTATTTGTTTCTTAATTATTGTTATGTTATGTTCTAAGCAAACATCTTTAAATTATTTCTATTTAGGCTCAAATATGTACCATGTAAATTTAAATGTTTCGCATTACTATAATCTGTTATAAGTATTCCTTTTTGTCGATGACAAAGGGGGAGAAATGTATGCAAACTAACGAATTTTTGCAAAAAAGTCGCCATATATTCAGGGGGAGAACTATAATATATGTCAATATTACTTCGTCACATAAGTATTGTCATCAATCAAAAAGGGGGAGAATGTTGATTCATGAGTTTTGATTCATGACACAAGCTTCAGAGATCATACGACGAGAATACTATATGAAAGCGACAAAAAGAGAATAAGTGCATACCGTGCACTACAAAGGAGATAATTTTACAATCCAGAGATTAGTATGGATATTTTATTTTATTGAGTCTTAGAATAATGTTAAAATCATTCCTCAAATAGTCACACACGCACACAAAACATTTTATATCAAAACCGTGTTCACTGTGCATATAACACCAGGTCGGCCGACCGACCAGGATCCTCGGTCGATCGACCCTGTATCATATGCACAGTGACTTTCTGTTTTGTATACGTTTTTAAACTCAGCTGACCGGCCAGGTTTTCCGGTCGACCGACCAGAGAAAAATGGCTAGTTTTCTGAAGAGACGCGATCATTTCATGAAGAGGAATGTCCTCTATTTCAAGAGGTATGGACACAACTGTTAAACTAAAACTCTTCATAAAAGATTACAACTCTTCTACAACTATATAAACATATTCAATTCACTTCTACAATCTGTTTGCGCCAAAATTGGTCACAAACCCCGAATGTTGTGAAAGCACCAGTGTATGAATATAAATCAACAATATTCACACACAAATCTCAAATCTAAGCAAACAGAGTATCACAATTCAGAAATAATGAACAGAAACACGAGATTTATAGTGGTTCGGCGATCTTGCCTACGTCCACTCTGAAGTTGATGATTTTATTGATGTTCATTCGATGATTACAATCTCTTCTAATGTAGTACAACTGAAATTATATGCTAAGTCTCAATCTAAGGTAGCGGTGGTGTTCTGGAGTGAATCTGGCAGAATCCGGACGCTCTTTAGTACTTAGAATTATCCGACCCCCTTTCTGAATGACCAGGGGCTCTATTTATAGGTGTAGGAGGCTGATATTTCGCCTAAATTGAGGGGAGACCAGTTCTGGTACGTCAGGGGGCCCATATGGCTGAAATCTGGAGATCCGGGCCCACTTTGGGATCGATTCGACCCTTGGTTCGAATCGATCAAGAAATCATCCAATCGAGCTGAAATTTGGCGTGGACATTCTTCATCATGTTCTTAAGCTTCTGTGAAAATTTCATAGCATTTGGACTTGTAGAACTCGAGTTATGATCGATTCAAGTAGGTGTTTTTCGTTTCCTGGAGTCGTTCGAATCGATACGTTCGAATCGATTCGTTCGAATCGATCCTCCTTTACGCGAAGACTACGGCGTGGCGAGCATGCTTCGCATCGATCCGCTTCTCACTCCGGATTGACTGGGTCGACTCCATGTTCTTCGCCGCTTTGACTGGGTGGATTCGTGGTTGTGGATTCGAAGACATCCCTCTCCGAATCGAATGAACGAAGGTCTGTTCGAATCGATCTAGGTGTAAAGTCGATCGATTCGAAGTTGCTTCAAGCAGTGTGGATTCGAAGTATCTGCTGCTCCGTGGATTCGAAGTAACCAGGGGAAACTTCCATCGAGTCGATCATGCTGCCTTGGATGGTGGATACGAAGCTTAGCCGTCTGAATGGATTCGAAGCACCTTCAATTTGATGGATACGGACCTGATGGAGGCGAGGCTATTTACCTTTCGATCGATTCGAATGCCGTGGTTTCGTACAGGGGTAACTTGATGGATTCGAACTAGCGATGTCTTGGATGGATTCGAACATGAACCCTGCCAATGGATACGAAGAAGACGATATCGATGGATTCGAAGTAAGGCAGGGATGATGGATTCGAATGATGGCTACACTGATGGATTCGAACATAGATTCTTCTATCTTGCGTTGATCATAACTTGAACATACGGACTCGGATTGACTTGAGATTTGAAACGTTGACTCTCATGGCTTAGCTTTTCATGTCCTATCAATTTTGGCTCGATCCGGACTCGGACAAAATTCATTGATATCCATAGTAAAACAGTGTATAATGAGCTTTTACGACGAACATTCACCACTTTTTCAGTCAACTTTTTGGTGTCACGGCCTTGCCAAAAGGCGGGATAACATTTGCCCCCCCAAAACATGCCTTGCGATTGGAAGGTGTGTTTTGTAATGCCATTAGCTGGATGTTCATATCCTGTTGATGACCTGCAAAGACATTGATAGTTTTATCTGACCTTAAATGATGACCGTTCGCGATCTAGCCATTTTGAGGTGGAATGCGACCGTTCGCGATCTAGCATTTCTTTACGGCCCTAAATGATGACCGTTCGTGATCAAGCCATTTGAGGTGAGGGGTGCCGTTCGAGGCGAGTTGTGACCGTTCGCGATCGGGTTTCGTGGAAAGAAGAATGTGATCGTTCGTGATCGTGTGCCGTACGAGGCAAAAATGTGATCGTTCGTGATCGAATGTTATTCTAGACAGATTACGAATGTTCGAAGTCGGATATCGTTCTAGACGGATTGTGACTGTTCGAAGTCGGATGTCGTTCTAGACGAATTATGATGGATTATGACCGTTCGTGGTCGAGTGCCGTACGAGGCAGAGTGTGATCGTTCGTGATCGAATGTTATACTAGATGAAGTGTGACCGTTCGCGGTCGGGTGCCGTTCGAGGCTAATGGTGACCGTTCGAGGTCGAGTGCCGTTCGTGGCGAAGTGTGATCGTTCGCGATTGAATTGTGACCGTTCGCGGTCGGATGCCGTTCGAGGCGAATTGAGTGTGCCCGGGGAGGGACTTAGTATCATCAACACCAGGTTTCACGTTCGGGTGAATTCTCGGATTGTTTGTTGCAACGGTTTATCGCCATCTCAGAGCATGCCTAGGGACCGTTTGCGATCCCGTACATGTGTAAGTGGCTTAGCCGCTATGAAATTACAAGTAGCATTTTCTCATTGAAAATAAGTCTTTAGCAGAAATGTTAAACAGAATTAAGTTCAAATGTTCAAATCAAGACGAAACAAAAGCAAAGCAAGGATGTCAAAGTGTAAATTCCCACAACAATAGGGTTAGTAGTCATTCACAACATGCCTATGGACCGTTCGTGATCTCGCACATGTGTAAATGACTTACCCGTGTTGGTGAGAGGTTTACAACTTGTCCATCGTTATTTCAACTAATTGATAATCATACGATGTCCTGGCTCGGGGGCACCCCTGGCTGATGTAGACGGTGGTCGCTCTGGCTCCACCGCTGGAGCTCGCCTCCTCACATACTGAAGTAGCATACCGTTCCTGATGTGCCCTTCCACCTCATCCTTCAAATGTCTACAGTCGTTAGTGTTATGACCATTCAGTTCGTGGAATAAGCAGTATCTGTCTGATTTCCTCTCGTCAACAGTGGGATCCCTTCGTATTGGCCTACGGTAGGGAACTTGCTCTCGTGTATCTTGGTAGATTCGCTCCAAACTCTCATTCAGCTCTGAATAAGTGGTGAATCGTGGCTCTCTCCGCAGTCGCTTTGACCTGTCACCATTGTCCTCAGCCTTTCGTTTTCCTTTATCCTTGCCTGAATCATTTTCGAGAGGCTTTTTGTCTTTAAGTGCATAAACTTATATTCCCTCTCCTTCTTCTCTTTCAGCATTAGCGTCTTCCAATCGTAAAAACTTTTCTGCCTCATGATAGAATTCTCCTAGATCCATTGGCGGATCCTTAGTTAATGAATTTTTGAATTCCGTGCCATCAGCTACTCCGGACACAACTGCCATCATAACCATGGATGGATCTGGCCGATACACCGATGCTGCTGCTGCATTGAACCGCGTCAAGAAATTCCTCAAAGACTCCCCAGCTTTCTGCTTTAGCGTTGCCAAACTCATCACATTCTTGGGTCTCGAAATATGAACTCTGAATTGCCTCATAAATTTCTCAATCAAATCGGTCCATGTCCCAATGGAGCCGCTCTCTAGCTGTCTGAACCATAAAGCTGCTATGTCTGTCAAATACAATGGGAAGCACCGGGCCATGACTTCCTGTGATGCCCCCAGCACTTCCATGTGCCTTATATACCTCGTTAGATGGACCGTAGGGTCCGTCCTCCCATCATACCCTTCTACTGTTGGCAGTTTGAATTCTGGTGGGTTCCTAGCCAACCTAATCGCAGGAGAAAAGGGACTCCTGTTCACATCTTCAAGATCTTTGTTTACCAATCCTCCTCTCATGGCTCGCCTGACCATCTCTGCCAATCTATCATTGTCTCCAAGCTGTAGTCCTCGTTCACTACCTTCGATCTGCCCCCCGAGTCCGTGTGAGCTTTCAGGTGTTTGCCCCCCTGATTGAGCGTTCATCCCTCTATCGCTGTCAGGTTGCTCGGATGTCCTTGTCTCTCTTCCCGTGTTCGGATCAACATGTCCTAAGTGTGTGCCCCCCAGCTCCGGCGCTGCGTTGGATGGTCCTGCTTCGTTCTGGGCCCTGGTTGTTCTTTGATTTTGTGCTCCAAGTTGCCCAATCTGTTGAAGCAAATTCTGGATCATTTCCTCCTGTCTCTTCATCATTGTCTCCATCTCTTCCCTAGTGATGAAAACTGAAGCTTGGTTTGCTCCTGAGGAAGCCTCTTGACTCCCTTCATGCTGACTTCGCTCTGGCCTCTGCCTTTTACTTGTTTGTCTTGTCATGATTCTTCGGATCTGAATCTCTTAGCCTTCTGAATCAACTTTCAAAGGATAGAACTCCTGAGTTCAGTTCTCGGTGAAAGCACCAAAGTGTTTGCGCCAAAATTGGTCACAAACCCCGAATGTTGTGAAAGCACCAGTGTATGAATATAAATCAACAATATTCACACACAAATCTCAAATCTAAGCAAACAGAGTATCACAATTCAGAAATAATGAACAAAAACACGAGATTTATAGTGGTTCGGCGATCTTTCCTACGTCCACTCTGAAGTTGATGATTTTATTGATGTTCATTCGATGATTACAATCTCTTCTAATGTAGTACAACTGAAATTATATGCTAAGTCTCAATCTAAGGTAGCGGTGGTGTTCTGGAGTGAATCTGGCAGAATCTGGACGCTCTTTAGTACTTAGAATTATCCGACCCCCTTTCTGAATGACCAGGGGCTCTATTTATAGGTGTAGGAGGCTGATATTTCGCCTAAATTGAGGGGAGACCAGTTCTGGTACGTCAGGGGGCCCATATGGCCGAAATCTGGAGATCCGGGCCCACTTTGGGATCGATTCGACCATTGGTTCGAATCGATCAAGAAATCATCCAATCGAGCTGAAATTTGGCGTGGACATTCTTCATCATGTTCTTAAGCTTCTGTGAAAATTTCATAGCATTTGGACTTGTAGAACTCGAGTTATGATCGATTCAAGTAGGTGTTTTTCGTTTCCTGGAGTCGTTCGAATCGATACGTTCGAATCGATTCGTTCGAATCGATCCTCCTTTACGCGAAGACTACGGCGTGGCGCGCATGCTTCGCATCGATCCGCTTCTCACTCCGGATTGACTGGGTCGTCTCCATGTTCTTCGCCGCTTTGACTGGGTGGATTCGTGGTAGTGGATTCGAAGACATCCCTCTCCGAATCGAATGAACGAAGGTCTGTTCGAATCGATCTAGGTGTAAAGTCGATCGATTCGAAGTTGCTTCAAGCAGTGTGGATTCGAAGTATCTGCTGCTCCGTGGATTCGAAGTAACCAGGGGAAACTTCCATCGAGTCGATCATGCTGCCTTGGATGGTGGATACGAAGCTTAGCCGTCTGAATGGATTCGAAGCACCTTCAATTTGATGGATACGGACCTGATGGAGGCGAGGCTATTTACCTTTCGATCGATTCGAATGTCGTGGTTTCGTACAGTGGTAACTTGATGGATTCGAACTAGCGATGTCTTGGATGGATTCGAACATGAACCCTGCCAATGGATACGAAGAAGACGATATCGATGGATTCGAAGTAAGGCAGGGATGATGGATTCGAATGATGGCTACACTGATGGATTCGAACATAGATTCTTCTATCTTGCGTTGATCATAACTTGAACATACGGACTCGGATTGACTTGAGATTTGAAACGTTGACTCTCATGGCTTAGCTTTTCATGTCCTATCAATTTTGGCTCGATCCGGACTCGAACAAAATTCATTGATATCCATAGTAAAACAGTGTATAATGAGCTTTTACGACGAACATTCACCACTTTTTCAGTCAACTTTTTGGTGTCACGGCCTTGCCAAAAGGCGGGATAACACAATCACCGATTCTTGGTTATATTTCTGAAATCTAATCTCTATTCATTTCTGCAAATAAAAGCATTCATTCTTATTTAATATCACTAGAATCCTTGATTTAGTTTATATACTTCGATTCTACGTGATTATCTTCCTTCTAAATCTTCTCACACATATATACTCTTGAGGATTTGATTATAGGAAAGTTGTACTATCAAAAGACTATTAGTGTTATTTAGAACACATTCGTCAACAAACAATTTGTATTAGGTTGAAGTCCTCTTCGGTTGTTGAGGCGGAAAAACTCCTGTTCGGCTGCTCAGGTGTCGTATACCTATTCCTCCGGGTTAAGTGAGGGGTTAGTTTAAATCCAGAGGGTATTCTGGGACTGGACGTAGAACGGGAAGTTCGAACCAGAATAAAAATTCCTGGTGTGCTTACTTTAATTTTTATTTTACTGTTATTACCAGTTTCCGCATTTATATACCATATTACACGATCCTTAGTACTACACGTATACTTTCATACATAAATTCCATTTATAAACAAAATCATAAATTCCAAAATTAACTTATATTTCAAATTCTACTTCACCATTTACTTAATTCACTTATTTAATTTGTAGAAAATCACAAATATTTTATAGAAATCATTTTAATAAAGTTTAAATCAAAATATCATAATATTTACATTTTTAAAATATTTTACAAAATTTAGAAAAATACATAAACCACGGGTCTGTATATAATTTTCTAGCCTAGGTCAAGTAATACGGATATGTATCATTTCAATCCGCAGTTTACAAAGAAAACCGGGTTCTATCATTTCAAACCCGCAATCCCAAGTTAAATAAAATAAATAAAAAGTCGCTCAGGCCTATCATTTCAGCCCATAACGATCTTTCCCTATTCTAAAGTCCGTTCGGGTATGTATCATTTCAACCCATAGTGAACCTAATCTACAGGGAACTTGTAGTGTGATAAACTGATAAAATGAACAGAATAACATCATATAACAGTAATAGATGATATAACATATGTAATAACAGGGTAAACATTATATGATCATAATATAACAGTTATAACAGGATGATATAATTTTACAGATTCAAATGGTGTCAGTTTACTAGTTATATAAGTACACATCGTCTGGTGAGAATTACTCAGTTGTTTAAGCTGGAGATGACGACCACGAACACACAACAAGGATTTCCAGAGGCACGAAAGCACGACAATGATTTGAGAGTGGAGAGCCAAAGCAATTTGACTTGTTCAAACATTTACACAAAACAATACAATAATACATAAGATTTCAACCCAAAATTCACTAAACAAAGCTAGAAACGATTGTACAAAACAAATCCAAAATCATTGCACTTGCTTTCAACTTTCTATATTATAGTTATAGGTCTGAAATGTACTGGAAAAGGTTGAATTTTGATCTGGTCTTGGGTCTATATGGTTGGCCTAACATAGTTTAAAAGGTGGTGTAAAAGTGGGTGCATGGATCTACAATTTCAAGGCAACTATCATCAACTTCAAGCCACAATGGGTTCGGCCAAGGGGTCCTATGGGTTCGGCCTGGTGCTCAGGTGGTGGTGGGTGGTGTGGCAGTGGGTGGTGGTCAGGTTAGAGGTGGTGGTGGTGGAGGAAGTGGCGGCAAAAGGAAGGTGGAGGTGTTGGAACAAAACTAGGCTAGATTGAGCACAAAGGTGATGGTTTGTGACATTTGGTGGTGGATCTCTTGCCATAGGGTGCTCGGCCTGGGGTGGTGGTGATCTGGAGGCAGTGGTTGTAACGACCCCAAATTTTCTATATATTTAAATTAATAATTAATTGTAATTTTGAATAAAAATTGTAAAATTAATTGTGAGTTGAAGCGGGTTTTCCCAAATTCAAATAAATTATGTGTTTGGAAAGTTGATTGAGAATAGAAATTGAATTGGGATTTATAAATAATATAAAGATATTTGAATTCAATCTTAATTAATGGATTTTTGAAGTTGTGTAAATATAACAAAATTCTAGAAATAAATATTTAAGTAGGAATCTTATATATATATATATATATATCTGTGTGTGTGTGCATATATTGGATTTGAATTTTAAACTTTAAGTTAAAAATAGAAATCAATATAAGAAGTAAAATATAATACAAACAAATGTACTAACAACATGAATAAGAAATGTATATGTATTGACATACAAGACAATTTGTATGTAAGATAAACTAAATATTTTTAAAGTAAAGAAAAATACAAAGTAATAAGATAGTAATATATTTTCCTGTACATGCAACAAAGAAAAATATAAATATACATTTAAGTATATACAGATAAGTGTAAGTATGTAGACATAAGAAAAAGAAAAAAAAATGAAGCTTGCAAAACAAGACTAAAGAAAAGAACACAACAATAAAAAGATAAACATGAACAACAAATACAATACATTCAAGTATTCAAACCTACATATAGAATCTCTGAACTTGCAAAAGAAAACAGCAAACATATATATGAGTGTACAAAACGAATTAGATAAGTGTGTATTTGTACCATGGCAATAAATGCCAATATCATTAGCCACCACAACATCTGCTCAGCCACCGAAATGAAGAAAAAAAAATTCAATTGTACATGGCAATTTAATGCTTGGCCACAACATATTTCCTATCAGCCTCCAAAGAAAAAGATCTCTGATCTTATATTGTACAAACAAAGAAAAATATGGTCTGGTGTTGTACAAAACAACATGATCACCTGTACAAAATATATTCACCCAGTAAACTCAATTTCTTATTTCAAACTCTTCTTCATTTCATTTTTCGTTCCATTTTAAACTGTGAAAAGAAAAAACTAAAGTATATCATCTCCTCTAAAACAAAACTTCAATTTAAATAATCTACTCAAACCAGATATCAAGGGATGAGGATTTCAGCTAGCAGTTCTTAAGTCTGTTACCACATAGAAGCTCTGTTCTGTTCATTTCTCTGGAAACAAGGTGAGCAACTTTGTTTCTTTCTTTTTTTTCCCAGACTTCTTTGTTTTCACCAGTGAGTAAACCTATGTTTATTCAAATCTTTTGTGCTTGAATTCTTGTAAGAATGTGACGGCTTTGAATTGAATGAATGATAGGCTTGTGTTTTGATTTTTTGGAAACATTGCCAGACCAAAGATGAACTTCCAGGCACACAGACCATTACATTTGTTCAAAAAAATCCTTCTTCATCTCTCTGAACCATATCAGACAATATCCTCTAAACAAAAGATATTTGTTTTAACAATATTCAACCCTTAAAAATAATTTAAAGTTAAACCATAACAAAGTTTTCAAGAAAACTTGGAAACAGGAAAGAGGCTCGAACATGATAAATTCCAATATTAAATTTTATTGGTTCAGGATGATAATTCGAATCCATTTTAAAAACTATGATTTTTAAAACTGGAATCAAAATTTTTAATGTGGCATTGAGTTAGGAATTTGAAAAAGATTGAAAAATCGTTTTTTGGGAATTCCATTCGACCTAGGTGATCTGGGAGTTCTGGGTTTCATCTGGAGATGGGTGGGTGGTCGGAGAGGCAGGGAAAATTTGTCGAAGAAGTGCCTGACCATCGAGGCGTCGGTGGCGATGCGATATGTGTTCCTAAACCTAGTTTTAGCCTGGGTTGTAGAATGGTTCGTTGACAATTCTAGGATGGATCGAGTGGCACGAGCTTGTGGGGTTTGGTAGAGGAGGGGTGGACGAGGCTACGGCCAGAGGCGCTGGCAATCTGGTGGTCGGGGTCGTGAGTTCGAGGCGATGACAGGCTTTCGATGATGGGTTCTGTGTAGTTCCAGGTTTTGAATTATACTCGAATTCGAGTTCGAGTCGAATCGGAGGAGTTTGGATGGTCATTGTTAGATCGGGGGATGGTAGTCGACTTGCTGATGACGTCGGCGATGCCGGAGGATGGCCGATGGCGAAGTGAACGTGCATTCGTGCACGATGTATCTGGGTATTGATGTGCTTCAGGGAAGAGGAGGGTCGACTCGAAGTGGTTCTCGCGTTTTCCTGAAGTCGACTCGAAGTATTTACGTTTTGGTCTCGGGTTGTTGTAATACCAGGTTTTAAATTTTTAAACTAACAAAATTTTAGAAAAAAGAGGGACGTGGGTTTCTCGGGTCAGGATTCGAGTGCTATTCGGGTTGGACCCGAAGCAAATATTTTAGTAGTTTAAGATTGAAATGAGAGCAAGTTTTAGAATTTTAAATGAATCTAGTTTGAACTATTTCTTAAACCTATTCCTTTACATAATAAATGTTTTAAATAATTGATTTAAGAAAGTTATATGATTCGTTTAACTTAAATTTATTAAGTTAAAATTCCTAAGTTATTTTAAACTTGATTTTAAATGTAATTAAGTAGATAACTCAAGTAAAAATGGTTTATCTTAAGGTTAATTAAGGGTAATTAATTTATTATTAAAAGTTAATTAATAATGGATTAAAGGATGATAAATTAATGATAAAAGGTTAATTTATTAATTAAAGGATAAATAATTCAAATGGTTTGTAATTAATGATTAATTAACCAAGATTTGTAGTTTATTCATAAGTAATTAATCTGGTATAAATTAATCATAATCAGATATTAATTGATCTTACTTATGGATGTTTGGATTCTAGTGAATGTTGAATTGTTTGATATCCCTGATATATGATGCTTTGTGATACATCCTGATTTGTGTTGTGATCTGTAATTTATTTATCTGAGATATATATATATCTGTGATTTCTGTTTCTGTGATATATTACTATGTGAATATGAAACCCTTGGCACGTAAAACGGCATTTGAATTTCGATGCGACGGGGAGTCGGATTCCAGTTGGTTATCCGAAACCCACATCGAATTGTAATAGTGAATATTTGTGATTGATAAATTTATTTTATCTATGAATCTGTGAATGAAGATAAGCGTTATGGGTTATACCGCTTATTGATATATCTGTGATGATTGATGTTGTGCACTATTGTGTGAAATCCCTGGACTACACCTTTACACACACAAATATGGATTTCACGAGGAAATCGGTTAAGTCACAGATGATTTAAAATTGATGTTTTTGAAATTGGAAATTTGGGTTTAAAATGAAAAGCTTTTGAAATGGAATTTCAAAGATAAAACTTATTTTCGAATAACTTAATCGAGTTTTGAAAATTTAAATAATTTGATTTAAATTTGAATTCAAGTTTGAAACTGAATTCTATGATTTGAAACTAGGGGTTAAAGATGTGTACAAGTTATATATGGTTAAACCATCTTAAAGGTATTGATTTGGGAATTTGAATTTAATTCAAGGGTTTTAACTCGTGTAAATATAACTGGATTTTTATGAAACGAAACTATTTGTTTTCAAATAGTAAAAGCTTTCACATAAGTAATGAACTTCCAATTTGTGTTGAACGGTTTCAAGTTTGAAATATAATTGAAATGTTTTGAAAACTATGAAATGAGTCTTTGATTCAAAGATCAAACGAGTTAATCCAATTTGAAAATGAAATAGAATTGTTTTGAAAGACTATGAATGAATCTTTGAAAACGAGTTTTGAAAGCTAAAAGTTAAATCTTGATTTAAAGATTTAACGATTTAATTCGATTGAAATTGAAATTGTTTTGAAATCCATGAATGGATCTTTGAGAACGGGGTGAACTTTGTGAATTGGATCTTTTTTGTTTAAAAGATTAAAAGTGTGGAAATTGTTTAAACCATTGAGGGTTTTTGAAATGAATCTTTTTATTTAAAAGATTGGAAATGGTAATTTGTTTTAACCATTCGAATGAAAAGTTTTGGGCTTTAAACTGTGATTTAACTGAGACCCCAGTATCCATATGATTTTTAATTGCGCTCGTTATTCGGGTTAGCCGAGAAAAGACCTTTGTGTCATATAACCTATTCCGAATAGTGATACGACGATATGGATAGCATTTGAAGACCGGTGGTGAAGACAGGGTATTTGCGAGAGCGATAGGATGACCTATCGATTGTCTCTGCACTGAGTAGCTACGGTATAGAGATTCCCTAAGTGATGGGAAGTCCGATCAGGATTTTGAATACCCGGATTGCAAGGGCTTCTTCGGAAGTGCCTTCGGTTCTGTTCGAACCCGGAACAAACTTGTATGGATGTGTGTCTGATGTTACACTTTGAGATGAAAAGCTGGTTTCTATCAAATACATTTCTGTTGGTGGCGGAGAATTTATTCTCTTAGCTTAACACCCTTCTCTGAGACGTACGAGCTCAGAGGTTATGTAGTTGAAGGTCACTAGTGATACATTCCCAATTTGGTAATGTGGCATACGAAGTGCTGATGATCATTTGTTGGTCAAAGCGTGCTTTGTGAAAAAAGCGTTGTTTTGTGAAAAAGCGTGGCTTTGTGAAAAAGCATAGCTTTGTGGACGAGACTTCGTTGAGCCTCACAACCCGGTAATGGTCGAAACAGGAATGTTGCGACAAAGGTTTGTAGGGGTAGCACCCCTAGGGTATGTCATTTCATTCTGGATAAAAGGTGATATCATGGTATGGAGCCCAGATATTTTACCTATGTTGATGCTGCACAGTTATTATACTTTGTGGTTGTTGCTTTATGATCGAGGTACCTCGGATAAAGGTCGGTGACGACCGGGGGATGACATGACTCGTGTGTTAGTTACCTAGTTACAGCTTGGTTAAAGCGTGAGATAGCGTCGGCCTTGTATTTGCAGAGATCCGGTTAGGTTCTCGGGGCGTCTTTCCAGAGGCGTTTCCATTTCGGTAAGGAAGTTCCTTTGCCTGATCATTTGTTGGAAATCCAAAGAAACAATACGAACCTTGTACGATTTTAGTTGTATTACCTGCTATGGAATGTGGCGGTAACCTGCTATTGAACATCGTAGCTATAGTAGGCATACAATAATGGTTGTATGCTGGCTAAGATTAATATTGTATTTTCGAAATGTTTTCACACTATGCACTAGTAATAATATCAAAAGAGTTTTCTTTTGCGTAGTAAGCATGTTTGACTATCATAAGAAGAAATCTCCTCCAATTCTGCGTTTGCATTGTGTGTGTGGCGGGAGGTCTTATGGTAGTTTCATTTTCCAAAAGCATTGCAGATTTCAATGTTTAAAAGCCTTTTGTGTTTGTTTAAAGATAAACTGTTTTTGTTGCTCACACCAGTCCCATGACTGATCCGGAGTTTATTGTTCCCTTCCTAAACTCTGGGTGCCCATCATTTTCCACACGGGCAGTCTAGAGTTGGGTTTCTCAGATATTCAGGTTGAGAAGATTATCTGGAGCTGGTTCAGTTCTTAGAGTTCAGGACTGCACTTGCTTCTCTTTGTGGTTCGAGCTTGACATTGGAGTGGTTGGAGTCAGTCTCTCTGACTGATCATTTGGAGTTATCATTTCTGCTTTCCGCTGTATCATTATTTATCTCTGATATTGTTGTATCATATTGATATCATTGTTGTATATCATTCTGGATATTGTATTCGTTCGAGTTGTATATGATATCATTTATTTCTTTCTTCCGCTGTGTTGTTATACTTACTGTGTTATAAGCTCCGGCGACTCGGATTTGAACGCTCGAATCTACGGCATTCGAGTACGATGTAAAGTATGGATGTCGATTTTCGAACGCAAAAAATCCGTATCATTACATTTGGTATCAGAGCTAAGGTTGAACTTTAGCTCAGGAGTATAACACATTAAGTAGCTCATTAGAGATAGGGTGAAGTATACCCTAGAATGAGTAATTCTCAGATATCCGTCCGTATGCCTCAGTAAATTCTCTTGCTATCTACTGATAGTAAGTATGAGTGTAAGAAGAGGATGAGATAGGGGACAGGGGAATACGACTATAAATGGCCAATACCCTGAAACAACGAGGAAACAATCTTTTCTCTATCAATCTCTTTTGTTCGTCATCTTTTCTCAATTCTTCGATAGTTCCTGATAGATCCAGGAAGGAGATTTGATATATTAATATGGGACGTAAAGTCCAAAAAGGCCAGAATTGTTTGTTTGGATGAATTGGTTGCTTTGTTTGCTATGGTTGATAAGTATACTTTTGTTTCTAAACTAAAAGTTTTGAAATTGTATCCATATATCTATCTATCCTTTGGGTCCCAATATATTCTACGAATGGTTAGTTATCCCTTCGAACTAACCGATGTCACTGTATATTTCGTAGATCTGGATAACCCGAGTATTTTGTGGAGTGTTAAACAGATTCGTTCTTGTATCTATTATTGATATTCTGATTTGGTAAGCCAAATGGAGAATAGCTGTTCAGTTTGATTTTATGAAATATTCTTCATCTATCTTTGTGTCTCCTTGGCAAATTTCGAGGACGAAATTCTTTTAAGGGGGGAAGTCTGTAACGACCCCAAATTTTCTATATATTTAAATTAATAATTAATTACAATTTTTATTTTCCAAAAGCATTGCAGATTTCAATGTTTAAAAGCCTTTTGTGTTTGTTTAAAGATAAACTGTTTTTGTTGCTCACACCAGTCCCATGACTGATCCGGAGTTTATTGTTCCCTTCCTAAACTCTGGGTGCCCATCATTTTCCACACGGGCAGTCTAGAGTTGGGTTTCTCAGATATTCAGGTTGAGAAGATTATCTGGAGCTGGTTCAGTTCTTGGAGTTCAGGAATGCACTTGCTTCTCTTTGTGGTTCGAGCTTGACATTGGAGTGGTTGGAGTCAGTCTCTCTGACTGATCATTTGGAGTTATCATTTCTGCTTTTCGCTATATCATTATTTATCTCTGATATTGTTGTATCATATTGATATCATTGTTGTATATCATTCTGGATATTGTATTCGTTGGAGTTGTATTTGATATCATTTATTTCTTTCTTCCGCTGTGTTGTTATACTTACTGTGTTATAAGCTCCGGCGACTCGGATTTGAACGCTCGAATCTACGACATTCGAGTACGATCTAAAGTATGGATGTCAATTTTCGAACGCAAAAAATCCGTATTGTTACATTTGGTATCAGAGCTAAGGTTGAACTTTAGCTCAGGAGTATAGCACATTAAGTAACTCATTAGAGATAGGGTGAAGTATACCCTAGAATAAGTAATTCTCTTATATTCGTCTGTATGCCTCAGTAAATTCTCTTGCTATCTACTGATAGTAAGTATGAGTGTAAGAAGAGGATGAGATAGGGGACAGGGGAATACGACTATAAATGGCCAATACCCTGAAACAACGAGGAAACAATCTTTTCTCTATCAATCTCTTTTGTTCGTCATCTTTTCTCAATTCTTCGATAGTTCCTGATAGATCCAGGAAGGAGATTTGATATATTAATATGGGACGTAAACTCCAAAAAGGCCAGAATTGTTTGTTTGGATGAATTGGTTGCTTTGTTTGCTATGGTTGATAAGTATACTTTTGTTTCTAAACTAAAAGTTTTGAAATTGTATCCATATATCTATCTATCCTTTGGGTCCCAATATATTCTACGAATGGTTAGTTATCCCTTCGAACTAACCGATGTCACTGTATATTTCATAGATCTGGATAACCCGAGTATTTTATGGAGTGTTAAACAGATTCGTTCTTGTATCTATTATTGATATTCTGATTTGGTAAGCCAAATGCAGAATAGCTGTTTAGTTTGATTTGATGAAATATTCTTCATCTATCTTTGTGTCTCCTTGGCAAATTTCGAGGACGAAATTCTTTTAATGGGGGAAGTCTGTAACGACCCCAAATTTTCTATATATTTAAATTAATAATTAATTACAATTTTCATTTTCCAAAAGCATTGCAGATTTCAATGTTTAAAAGCCTTTTGTGTTTGTTTAAAGATAAACTGTTTTTGTTGCTCACACCAGTCCCATGACTGATCCGGAGTTTATTGTTCCCTTCCTAAACTCTGGGTGCCCATCATTTTCCACACTGGCAGTCTAGAGTTGGGTTTCTCAGATATTCAAGTTGAGAAGATTATCTGGACCTAGTTCAGTTCTTGGAGTTCAGGACTGCACTTGCTTCTCTTTGTGGTTCGAGCTTGACATTGGAGTGGTTGGAGTCAGTCTCTCTGACTGATCATTTGGAGTTATCATTTCTACTTTCCATTGTATCATTATTTATCTCTGATATTGTTGTATCATATTGATATCATTGTTGTATATCATTCTGGATATTATATTCGTTGGAGTTGTATATGATATCATTTATTTCTTTCTTCTGCTGTGTTGTTATACTTACTGTGTTATAAGCTCCGGCGACTCGGATTTGAACGCTCTAATCTACGGCATTCGAGTACGCTGCAAAGTATGGATGTCGATTTTCGAACGCGAAAAATCTGTATCGTTACATTTGGTATCAGAGCTAAGGTTGAACTTTAGCTCAGGAGTATAACACATTAAGTAGCTCATTAGAGATAGGGTGAAGTATACCCTAGAATGAGTAATTCTCAGATATCCGTCTATATGCCTCAGTAAATTCTCTTGCTATCTACTGATAGTAAGTATGAGTGTAAGAAGAGGATGAGATAGGGGACAGGGGAATACGACTATAAATGGTCAATACCCTGAAACAACGAGGAAACAATCTTTTCTCTATCAATCTCTTTTGTTCGTCATCTTTTCTCAATTCTTCGATAGTTCCTGATAGATCCAGGAAGGAGATTTGATATATTAATATGGGACGTAAACTCCAAAAAGGCTAGAATTGTTTGTTTGGATGAATTGGTTGCTTTGTTTGTTATGGTTGATAAGTATACTTTTGTTTCTAAACTAAAAGTTTTGAAATTGTATCCATATATCTATCTATCCTTTGGGTCCCAATATATTCTACGAATGGTTAGTTATCCCTTCGAACTAACCGATATCAATGTATATTTCGTAGATCTGGATAACCCATGTATTTTGTGGAGTGTTAAACAGATTCGTTCTTGTATCTATTACTGATATTCTGATTTGGTAAGCCAAATGCAGAATAGCTGTTCAGTTTGATTTGATGAAATATTCTTCATCTATCTTTGTGTCTCCTTGGCAAATTTCGAGGACGAAATTCTTTTAAGGGGGGAAGTCTATAACGACCCCAAATTTTCTATATATTTAAATTAATAATTAATTACAATTTTCATTTTCAAAAAGCATTGCAGATTTCAATGTTTAAAAGCCTTTTGTGTTTGTTTAAAGATAAACTGTTTTTGTTGCTCACACCAGTCCCATGACTGATCCGAAGTTTATTGTTCCTTTCCTAAACTCTGGGTGCCCATCATTTTCCACACGGACAGTCTAGAGTTGGGTTTCTCAGATATTCAGGTTGAGAAGATTATCTGGAGCTGGTTCAGTTCTTGGAGTTCAGGACTGCACTTGCTTCTCTTTGTGGTTCGAGTTTGACATTGGAGTGGTTGGAGTCAGTCTCTCTGACTGATCATTTGGAGTTATCATTTCTGCTTTCCGCTATATCATTATTTATCTCAGATATTGTTGTATCATATTGATATTATTGTTGTATATCATTCTGGATATTGTATTCGTTGGAGTTGTATATGATATCATTTCTTTCTTTCTTCCACTGTGTTGTTATACTTACTGTGTTATAAGCTCCGGCGACTCGGATTTGAACGCTCGAATCTACCGCATTCGAGTACGATGTAAAGTATGGATGTCGATTTTCGAACGCGAAAAATCCGTATTGTTACATTTGGTATCAGAGCTAAGGTTGAACTTTAGCTCAGGAGTATAACACATTAAGTAGCTCATTAGAGATAGGGTGAAGTATACCCTAGAATGAGTAATTCTCTTATATTCGTCTGTATGCCTTAGTAAATTCTCTTGCTATCTACTGATAGTAAGTATGAGTGTAAGAAGAGGATGAGATAAGGGACAGGGGAATACGACTATAAATGGCCAATACCCTGAAACAACGAGGAAACAATCTTTTCTCTATCAATCTCTTTTGTTCGTCATCTTTGCTCAATTCTTCGATGGTTCCTGATAGATCCAAGAAGGAGATTTGATATATTAATATGGGACGTAAACTCCAAAAAGACTAGAATTGTTTGTTTGGATGAATTGGTTGCTTTGTTTGCTATGGTTGATAAGTATACTTTTATTTATAAACTAAAAGTTTTGAAATTGTATCCATATATCTATCTATCCTTTGGGTCCCAATATATTCTACGAATGGTTAGTTATCCCTTCGAACTAACCGATGTCACTATATATTTCGTAGATCTGGATAACCCGAGTATTTTGTGGAGTGTTAAACAGATTCGTTCTTGATTCTATTATTGATATTTTGATTTGGTAAGCCAAATGCAGAATAGCTGTTCAGTTTGATTTGATGAAATATTCTTCATCTATCTTTGTGTCTCCTTGGCAAATTTCGAGGACGAAATTCTTTTAAGGGGGGAAGTCTGTAACGACCCCAAATTTTCTATATATTTAAATTAATAATTAATTACAATTTTCATTTTCCAAAAGCATTGCAGATTTCAATGTTTAAAAGCCTTTTGTGTTTGTTTAAAGATAAACTGTTTTTGTTGCTCACACCAGTCCCATGACTGATCCGGAGTTTATTGTTCCCTTCCTAAACTCTGGGTGCCCATCATTTTCCACATGGGCAGTCCAGAGTTGGGTTTCTCAGAAATTCAGGTTGAGAAGATTATCTGGAGCTGGTTCAGTTCTTGGAGTTCAGGACTGCACTTGCTTCTCTTTGTGGTTCGAGCTTGACATTGGAGTGGTTGGAGTCAGTCTCTCTGACTGATCATTTGGAGTTATCATTTCTGCTTTCCGTTGTATCATTATTTATCTCTGATATTGTTGTATCATATTGATATCATTGTTGTATATCATTCTGGATATTGTATTCGTTGGAGTTGTATATGATATCATTTATTTCTTTCTTCCGCTGTGTTGTTATACTTACTGTGTTATAAGCTCCAGCGACTCGGATTTGAAAGCTCGAAACTACGGCATTCGAGTACGATGTAAAGTATGGATGTCGATTTTTGAACGCGAAAAATCCGTATTGTTACATTTGGTATCAGAGCTAAGGTTGAACTTTAGCTCAGGAGTATAACACATTAAGTAGCTCATTAGAGGTAGGGTGAAGTATACCCTAGAATGAGTAATTCTCTTATATTCGTTTGTATGCCTCAGTAAATTCTCTTGCTATCTACTGATAGTAAGTATGAGTGTAAGAAGAGGATGAGATAGGGGACAGGGGAATACGACTATAAATGGCCAATACCCTGAAACAACGAGGAAACAATCTTTTCTCTATCAATCTCTTTTGTTCGTCATCTTTTCTCAATTCTTCGATAGTTCCTGATAGATCCAGGAAGGAGATTTGATATATTAATATGGGACGTAAAGTCCAAAAAGGCCAGAATTGTTTGTTTGGATGAATTGGTTGCTTTGTTTGCTATGGTTGATAAGTATACTTTTGTTTCTAAACTAAAAGTTTTGAAATTGTATCCATATATCTATCTATCCTTTGGGTCCCAATATATTCTACGAATGGTTAGTTATCCCTTCGAACTAACCGATGTCACTGTATATTTCGTAGATCTGGATAACCCGAGTATTTTGTGGAGTGTTAAACAGATTCGTTCTTGTATCTATTATTGATATTCTGATTTGGTAAGCCAAATGGAGAATAGCTGTTCAGTTTGATTTTATGAAATATTCTTCATCTATCTTTGTGTCTCCTTGGCAAATTTCGAGGACGAAATTCTTTTAAGGGGGGAAGTCTGTAACGACCCCAAATTTTCTATATATTTAAATTAATAATTAATTACAATTTTCATTTTCCAAAAGCATTGCAGATTTCAATGTTTAAAAGCCTTTTGTGTTTGTTTAAAGATAAACTATTTTTGTTGCTTACACCAGTCCCATGACTGATCCGGAGTTTATTGTTCCCTTCCTAAACTCTGGGTGCCCATCATTTTCCACACGGGCAGTCTAGAGTTGGGTTTCTCAGATATTCAGGTTGAGAAGATTATCTGGAGCTGGTTCAGTTCTTGGAGTTCAGGACTGCACTTGCTTCTCTTTGTGGTTCGAGCTTGACATTGGAGTGGTTGGAGTCAGTCTCTCTGACTGATCATTTGGAGTTATCATTTCTGCTTTCCGCTATATCATTATTTATCTCTGATATTGTTGTATCATATTGATATCATTGTTGTATATCATTCTGGATATTGTATTCGTTGGAGTTGTATATGATATCATTTATTTCTTTCTTCCGCTGTGTTGTTATACTTACTGTGTTATAAGCTCCAGCGACTCGGATTTGAACGCTCGAATCTACGGCATTCGAGTACGATGTAAAGTACGGATGTCGATTTTCGAACGCGAAAAATCCGTATCGTTACATTTGGTATCAGAGCTAAGGTTGAACTTTAGCTCAAGAGTATAACACATTAAGTAGCTCATTAGAGATAGGGTGAAGTATACCCTAGAATGAGTAATTCTCTTATATTCGTCCGTATGCCTCAGTAAATTCTCTTGCTATCTACTGATAGTAAGTACGAGTGTAAGAAGAGGATGAGATAGGGGACAGGGGAATACGACTATAAATGGCCAATACCCTGAAACAACGAGGAAACAATCTTTTCTCTATCAATCTCTTTTGTTCGTCATCTTTTCTCAATTCTTCAATAGTTCCTGATAGATCCACGAAGGAGATTTGATATATTAATATGGGACGTAAACTCCAAAAAGGCCAGAATTGTTTGTTTGGATGAATTGGTTGCTTTGTTTGCTATGGTTGATAAGTATACTTTTGTTTATAAACTAAAAGTTTTGAAATTGTATCCATATATCTATCTATCCTTTGGGTCCCAATATATTCTACGAATGGTTAGTTATCCCTTCGAACTAACCGATGTCACTGTATATTTCGTAGATCTGGATAACCCGAGTATTTTGTGGAGTGTTAAACAGATTCGTTCTTGTATCTATTATTGATATTCTGATTTGGTAAGCCAAATGCAGAATAGCTGTTCAGTTTGATTTTATGAAATATTCTTCATCTATCTTTGTGTCTCCTTGGCAAATTTCGAGGACGAAATTCTTTTAAGGGGGGAAGTCTGTAATGACCCTAAATTTTCTGTATATTTAAATTAATAATTAATTACAATTTTCATTTTCCAAAAGCATTGCAGATTTCAATATTTAAAAGCCTTTTGTGTTTGTTTAAAGATAAACTGTTTTTGTTGCTCACACCAGTCTTATGATTGATCCAGAGTTTATTGTCCCCTTCCTAAACTCTGGGTGCCCATCATTTTCCACACGGGCAGTCTAGAGTTGGGTTTCTCAGATATTCAGGTTGAGAAGATTATCTGGAGCTGGTTCAGTTCTTGGAGTTCAGGACTGCACTTGCTTCTCTTTGTGGTTCGAGCTTGACATTGGAGTGGTTGGAGACAGTCTCTTTGACTGATCATTTGGAGTTATCATTTCTGCTTTCCGCTGTATCATTATTTATCTCTGATATTGTTGTATCATATTGATATCATTGTTGTATATCATTCTGGATATTGTATTCGTTGGAGTTGTATATGATATCATTTATTTCTTTCTTCCGCTGTGTTGTTATACTTACTGTGTTATAAGCTCCGGCGACTCGGATTTGAACGCTCGAATCTACAGCATTCGAGTACGATGTAAAGTATGGATGTCGATTTTCGAACGCGAAAAATCCTTATCGTTACATTTGGTATCAGAGCTAAGGTTGAACTTTAGCTCAGGAGTATAACACATTAAGTAGCTCATTAGAGATAGGGTGAAGTATACCCTAGAATAAGTAATTCTCAGATATCCGTCCGTATGCCTCAGTAAATTCTCTTGCTATCTACTGATAGTAAGTATGAGTGTAAGAAGAGGATGAGATAGGGGACAGGGGAATACGACTATAAATGGTCAATACCCTGAAACAACGAGGAAACAATCTTTTCTCTATCAATCTCTTTTGTTCGTCATCTTTTCTCAATTCTTCGATAGTTCCTGATAGATCTAGGAAGGAGATTTAATATATTAATATGGGACGTAAACTCCAAAAAGGCCAGAATTGTTTGTTTGGATGAATTGGTTGCTTTGTTTGCTATGGTTGATAAGTATACTTTTGTTTCTAAACTAAAAGTTTTGAAATTGTATCCATATATCTATCTATCCTTTGGGTCCCAATATATTCTACGAATGGTTAGTTATCCCTTCGAACTAACCGATGTCACTGTATATTTCGTAGATCTGGATAACCCGAGTATTTTGTGGAGTGTTAAACAGTTTCGTTCTTGTATCTATTATTGATATTCTGATTTGGTAAGCCAAATGCAGAATAGCTATTCAGTTTGATTTGATGAAATATTCTTCGTCTATCTTTGTGTCTCCTTGGCAAATTTCGAGGACGAAATTCTTTTAAGGGGGGAAGTCTGTAACGACCCCAAATTTTCTATATATTTAAATTAATAATTAATTACAATTTTCATTTTCCAAAAGCATTGCAGATTTCAATGTTTAAAAGCCTTTTGTGTTTGTTTAAAGATAAACTGTTTTTGTTGCTCACACCAGTCCCATGACTGATCCAGAGTTTATTGTCCCCTTCCTAAACTCTGGTTGCCCATCATTTTCCACACGGGCAGTCTAGAGTTGGGTTTCTCAGATATTCAGGTTGAGAAGATTATCTGGAGCTGGTTCAGTTCTTGGAGTTCAGGATTGCACTTGCTTCTCTTTGTGGTTCGAGCTTGACATTGGAGTGGTTGGAGTCAGTCTCTCTGACTGATCATTTGGAGTTATCATTTCTGCTTTCCGCTGTATCATTATTTATCTCTGATATTGTTGTATCATATTGATATCATTGTTGTATATCATTCTGGATATTGTATTCGTTGGAGTTGTATATGATATCATTTATTTCTTTCTTCCACTGTGTTGTTATACTTACTGTGTTATAAGCTCCGGCGACTCGGATTTGAACACTCGAATCTACGGCATTCGAGTACGATGTAAAGTATGGATGTCGATTTTCGAACGCGAAAAATCCGTATCGTTACATTTGGTATCAGAGCTAAGGTTGAACTTTAGCTCAGGAGTATAACACATTAAGTAGCTCATTAGAGATAGGGTGAAGTATACCCTAGAATAAGTAATTATCAGATATCCGTCCGTATGCCTCAGTAAATTCTCTTGCTATCTACTAATAGTAAGTATGAGTGTAAGAAGAGGATGAGATAGGGGACAGGGGAATACGACTATAAATGGTCAATACCCTGAAACAACGAGGAAACAATCTTTTCTCTATCAATCTCTTTTGTTCGTCATCTTTTCTCAATTCTTCGATAGTTCCTGATAGATCTAGGAAGGAGATTAAATATATTAATATGGGACGTAAACTCCAAAAAGGCCAGAATTGTTTGTTTGGATGAATTGGTTGCTTTGTTTGCTATGGTTGATAAGTATACTTTTGTTTCTAAACTAAAAGTTTTGAAATTGTATCCATATATCTATCTATTCTTTGGGTCCCAATATATTCTACGAATGGTTAGTTATCCCTTCGAACTAACCGATGTCACTGTATATTTCGTAGATCTGGATAACCCGAGTATTTTGTGGAGTGTTAAACAGATTCGTTCTTGTATCTATTATTGATATTCTGATTTGGTAAGCCAAATGCAGAATAGCTGTTCAGTTTGATTTGATGAAATATTCTTCATCTATCTTTGTGTCTCCTTGGCAAATTTCGTGGACGAAATTCTTTTAAGGGGGGAAGTCTATAACGACCCCAAATTTTCTATATATTTAAATTAATAATTAATTACAATTTTCATTTTGCAAAAGCATTGCAGATTTCAATGTTTAAATGCCTTTTTTTAAAGATAAACTGTTTTTGTTGCTCACACCAGTCCCATGACTGATCCGGAGTTTATTGTTCCCTTCCTAAACTCTAAGTGCCCATCATTTTCCACACGGGCAGTCTAGAGTTAGGTTTCTCAGAAATTCAGGTTGAGAAGATTATCTGGAGCTAGTTCAGTTCTTGGAGTTCAGGACTGCACTTGCTTCTCTTTGTGGTTCGAGCTTGACATTGGAGTGGTTGGTGTCAGTCTCTTTGACTGATCATTTGGAGTTATCATTTCTGCTTTCCGCTGTTTTATTATTTATCTCTGATATTGTTGTATCATATTGATATCATTGTTGTATATCATTCTGGATATTGTATTCGTTGGAGTTGTATATGATATCATTTATTTCTTTCTTCCGCTGTGTTGTTATACTTACTATGTTATAAGCTCCGGCGACTCGGATTTGAATGCTCGAATCTACGGCATTCGAGTATGATGTAAAGTATGGATGTCGATTTTCGAACGCAAAAAATCCGTATCGTTACATTTGGTATCAGAGCTAAGGTTGAACTTTAGCTCAGGAGTATAACACATTAAGTAGCTCATAAGAGATAGGGTGAAGTATACCCTAGAATGAGTAATTCTCAGATATCCGTCTGTATGCCTCAGTAAATTCTCTTGCTATCTACTGATAGTAAGTATGAGTGTAAGAAGAGGATGAGATAGGGGACAGGGGAATACGACTATAAATGGTCAATACCCTGAAACAACGAGGAAACAATCTTTTCTCTATCAATCTCTTTTGTTCGTCATCTTTTCTCAATTCTTCGATAGTTCCTGATAGATCCAGGAAGGAGATTTGATATATTAATATGGGACGTAAACTCCAAAAAGGCCAGAATTGTTTGTTTGGATGAATTGGTTGCTTTGTTTGCTATGGTTGATAAGTATACTTTTGTTTCTAAACTAAAAGTTTTGAAATTGTATCCATATATCTATCTATCCTTTGGGTCCCAATATATTCTACGAATGGTTAGTTATCCCTTCGAACTAACCGATGTCACTGTATATTTCGTAGATCTGGATAACCCGAGTATTTTGTGGAGTGTTAAACAGATTCGTTCTTGTATCTATTATTGATATTCTGATTTGGTAAGCCAAATGCAGAATAGCTATTCAGTTTGATTTGATGAAATATTCTTCATCTATCTTTGTGTCTCCTTGGCAAATTTCGAGGACGAAATTCTTTTAAGGGGGGAAGTCTGTAACGACCCCAAATTTTCTACATATTTAAATTAATAATTAATTACAATTTTCATTTTCCAAAAGCATTGCAGATTTCAATGTTTAAAAGCCTTTTGTGTTTGTTTAAAGATAAACTGTTTTTGTTGCTCACACCAGTCCCATGACTGATCCGGAGTTTATTGTTCCCTTCCTAAACTCTGGGTGCCCATCATTTTCCACACGGGCAGTCTAGAGTTGGGTTTCTCAGAAATTCAGGTTGAGAAGATTATCTGGAGCTGGTTCAGTTCTTGGAGTTCAGGACTGCACTTGCTTCTCTTTGTGGTTCGAGCTTGACATTGGAGTGGTTGGAGTCAGTCTCTCTGATTGATCATTTGGAGTTATCATTTCTGCTTTCCGCTGTATCATTATTTATCTTTGATATTGTTGTATCATATTGATATCATTGTTGTATATCATTCTGGATATTATATTCGTTGGAGTTGTATATGATATCATTTATTTCTTTCTTCCGCTGTGTTGTTATACTTATTGTGTTATAAGCTCCGGCGACTCGGATTTGAACGCTCGAATCTACTGCATTCGAGTACGCTGTAAAGTATGGATGTCGATTTTCGAACGTGAAAAATATGTATCGTTACATTTGGTATCAGAGCTAAGGTTGAACTTTAGCTCAGGAGTATAACACATTAAGTAGCTCATTAGAGATAGGGTGAAGTATACCCTAGAATGAGTAATTCTCAGATATCCGTCCGTATGCCTCAGTAAATTCTCTTGCTATCTACTGATAGTAAGTATGAGTGTAAGAAGAGGATGAGATAGGGGACAGGGGAATACGACTATAAATGGTCAATACCCTGAAACAACGAGGAAACAATCTTTTCTCTATCAATCTCTTTTGTTCGTCATCTTTTCTCAATTCTTCGATAGTTCCTGATAGATCCAGGAAGGAGATTTGATATATTAATATGGGACGTAAACTCCAAAAAGGCCAGAATTGTTTGTTTGGATGAATTGGTTGCTTTGTTTGCTATGGTTGATAAGTATACTTTTGTTTCTAAACTAAAAGTTTTGAAATTGTATCCATATATCTATCTATCCTTTGGGTCCCAATATATTCTACGAATGGTTAGTTATCCCTTCGAACTAACCGATGTCACTGTATATTTCGTAGATCTGGATAACCCGAGTATTTTGTGGAGTGTTAAACAGATTCGTTCTTGTATCTACTATTGATATTCTGATTTGGTAAGCCAAATGCAGAATAGCTGTTCAGTTTGATTTGATGAAATATTCTTCATCTATCTTTGTGTCTCCTTGGCAAATTTCGAGGACGAAATTCTTTTAAGGGGGGAAGTCTGTAATGACCCCAAATTTTCTATATATTTAAATTAATAATTAATTACAATTTTCATTTTGCAAAAGCATTGCAGATTTCAATGTTTAAATGCCTTTTTTTAAAGATAAACTGTTTTTGTTGCTCACACCAGTCCCATGACTGATCCGGAGTTTATTGTTCCCTTCCTAAACTCTAAGTGCCCATCATTTTCCACACGGGCAGTCTAGAGTTAGGTTTCTCAGAAATTCAGGTTGAGAAGATTATCTGGAGCTAGTTCAGTTCTTGGAGTTCAGGACTGCACTTGCTTCTCTTTGTGGTTCGAGCTTGACATTGGAGTGGTTGGTGTCAGTCTCTTTGACTGATCATTTGGAGTTATCATTTCTGCTTTCCGCTGTTTTATTATTTATCTCTGATATTGTTGTATCATATTGATATCATTGTTGTATATCATTCTGGATATTGTATTCGTTGGAGTTGTATATGATATCATTTATTTCTTTCTTCCGCTGTGTTGTTATACTTACTATGTTATAAGCTCCGGCGACTCGGATTTGAATGCTCGAATCTACGGCATTCGAGTATGATGTAAAGTATGGATGTCGATTTTCGAACGCAAAAAATCCGTATCGTTACATTTGGTATCAGAGCTAAGGTTGAACTTTAGCTCAGGAGTATAACACATTAAGTAGCTCATTAGAGATAGGGTGAAGTATACCCTAGAATGAGTAATTCTCAGATATCCGTCTGTATGCCTCAGTAAATTCTCTTGCTATCTACTGATAGTAAGTATGAGTGTAAGAAGAGGATGAGATAGGGGACAGGGGAATACGACTATAAATGGTCAATACCCTGAAACAACGAGGAAACAATCTTTTCTCTATCAATCTCTTTTGTTCGTCATCTTTTCTCAATTCTTCGATAGTTCCTGATAGATCCAGGAAGGAGATTTGATATATTAATATGGGACGTAAACTCCAAAAAGGCCAGAATTGTTTGTTTGGATGAATTGGTTGCTTTGTTTGCTATGGTTGATAAGTATACTTTTGTTTCTAAACTAAAAGTTTTGAAATTGTATCCATATATCTATCTATCCTTTGGGTCCCAATATATTCTACGAATGGTTAGTTATCCCTTCGAACTAACCGATGTCACTGTATATTTCGTAGATCTGGATAACCCGAGTATTTTGTGGAGTGTTAAACAGATTCGTTCTTGTATCTATTATTGATATTCTGATTTGGTAAGCCAAATGCAGAATAGCTATTCAGTTTGATTTGATGAAATATTCTTCATCTATCTTTGTGTCTCCTTGGCAAATTTCGAGGACGAAATTCTTTTAAGGGGGGAAGTCTGTAACGACCCCAAATTTTCTACATATTTAAATTAATAATTAATTACAATTTTCATTTTCCAAAAGCATTGCAGATTTCAATGTTTAAAAGCCTTTTGTGTTTGTTTAAAGATAAACTGTTTTTGTTGCTCACACCAGTCCCATGACTGATCCGGAGTTTATTGTTCCCTTCCTAAACTCTGGGTGCCCATCATTTTCCACACGGGCAGTCTAGAGTTGGGTTTCTCAGAAATTCAGGTTGAGAAGATTATCTGGAGCTGGTTCAGTTCTTGGAGTTCAGGACTGCACTTGCTTCTCTTTGTGGTTCGAGCTTGACATTGGAGTGGTTGGAGTCAGTCTCTCTGATTGATCATTTGGAGTTATCATTTCTGCTTTCCGCTGTATCATTATTTATCTTTGATATTGTTGTATCATATTGATATCATTGTTGTATATCATTCTGGATATTATATTCGTTGGAGTTGTATATGATATCATTTATTTCTTTCTTCCGCTGTGTTGTTATACTTACTGTGTTATAAGCTCCGGCGACTCGGATTTGAACGCTCGAATCTACTGCATTCGAGTACGCTGTAAAGTATGGATGTCGATTTTCGAACGCGAAAAATATGTATCGTTACATTTGGTATCAGAGCTAAGGTTGAACTTTAGCTCAGGAGTATAACACATTAAGTAGCTCATTAGAGATAGGGTGAAGTATACCCTAGAATGAGTAATTCTCAGATATCCGTCCGTATGCCTCAGTAAATTCTCTTGCTATCTACTGATAGTAAGTATGAGTGTAAGAAGAGGATGAGATAGGGGACAGGGGAATACGACTATAAATGGTCAATACCCTGAAACAACGAGGAAACAATCTTTTCTCTATCAATCTCTTTTGTTCGTCATCTTTTCTCAATTCTTCGATAGTTCCTGATAGATCCAGGAAGGAGATTTGATATATTAATATGGGACGTAAACTCCAAAAAGGCCAGAATTGTTTGTTTGGATGAATTGGTTGCTTTGTTTGCTATGGTTGATAAGTATACTTTTGTTTCTAAACTAAAAGTTTTGAAATTGTATCCATATATCTATCTATCCTTTGGGTCCCAATATATTCTACGAATGGTTAGTTATCCCTTCGAACTAACCGATGTCACTGTATATTTCGTAGATCTGGATAACCCGAGTATTTTGTGGAGTGTTAAACAGATTCGTTCTTGTATCTACTATTGATATTCTGATTTGGTAAGCCAAATGCAGAATAGCTGTTCAGTTTGATTTGATGAAATATTCTTCATCTATCTTTGTGTCTCCTTGGCAAATTTCGAGGACGAAATTCTTTTAAGGGGGGAAGTCTGTAATGACCCCAAATTTTCTATATATTTAAATTAATAATTAATTACAATTTTCATTTTGCAAAACCATTGCAGATTTCAATGTTTAAATGCCTTTTTTTAAAGATAAACTGTTTTTGTTGCTCACACCAGTCCCATGACTGATCCGGAGTTTATTGTTCCCTTCCTAAACTCTAAGTGCCCATCATTTTCCACACGGGCAGTCTAGAGTTAGGTTTCTCAGAAATTCAGGTTGAGAAGATTATCTGGAGCTAGTTCAGTTCTTGGAGTTCAGGACTGCACTTGCTTCTCTTTGTGGTTCGAGCTTGACATTGGAGTGGTTGGTGTCAGTCTCTTTGACTGATCATTTGGAGTTATCATTTCTGCTTTCCGCTGTTTTATTATTTATCTCTGATATTGTTGTATCATATTGATATCATTGTTGTATATCATTCTGGATATTGTATTCGTTGGAGTTGTATATGATATCATTTATTTCTTTCTTCCGCTGTGTTGTTATACTTACTATGCTATAAGCTCCGGCGACTCGGATTTGAATGCTCGAATCTACGGCATTCGAGTACGATGTAAAGTATGGATGTCGATTTTCGAACGCAAAAAATCCGTATCGTTACATTTGGTATCAGAGCTAAGGTTGAACTTTAGCTCAGGAGTATAACACATTAAGTAGCTCATTAGAGATAGGGTGAAGTATACCCTAGAATGAGTAATTCTCAGATATCCGTCTGTATGCCTCAGTAAATTCTCTTGCTATCTACTGATAGTAAGTATGAGTGTAAGAAGAGGATGAGATAGGGGACAGGGGAATACGACTATAAATGGTCAATACCCTGAAACAACGAGGAAACAATCTTTTCTCTACCAATCTCTTTTGTTCGTCATCTTTTCTCAATTCTTCGATAGTTCCTGATAGATCCAGGAAGGAGATTTGATATATTAATATGGGACGTAAACTCCAAAAAGGCCAGAATTGTTTGTTTGGATGAATTGGTTGCTTTGTTTGCTATGGTTGATAAGTATACTTTTGTTTCTAAACTAAAAGTTTTGAAATTGTATCCATATATCTATCTATCCTTTGGGTCCCAATATATTCTACGAATGGTTAGTTATCCCTTCGAACTAACCGATGTCACTGTATATTTCGTAGATCTGGATAACCCGAGTATTTTGTGGAGTGTTAAACAGATTCGTTCTTGTATCTATTATTGATATTCTGATTTGGTAAGCCAAATGGAGAATAGCTGTTCAGTTTGATTTTATGAAATATTCTTCATCTATCTTTGTGTCTCCTTGGCAAATTTCGAGGACGAAATTCTTTTAAGGGGGGAAGTCTGTAACGACCCCAAATTTTCTATATATTTAAATTAATAATTAATTACAATTTTCATTTTCCAAAAGCATTGCAGAATTCAATGTTTAAAAGCCTTTTGTGTTTGTTTAAAGATAAACTGTTTTTGTTGCTCACACCAGTCCCATGACTGATCCGGAGTTTATTGTTCCCTTCCTAAACTCTGGGTGCCCATCATTTTCCACACGGGCAGTCTAGAGTTGGGTTTCTCAGAAATTCAGGTTGAGAAGATTATCTGGAGCTGGTTCAGTTCTTGGAGTTCAGGACTGCACTTGCTTCTCTTTGTGGTTCGAGCTTGACATTGGAGTGGTTGGAGTCAGTCTCTCTGATTGATCATTTGGAGTTATCATTTCTGCTTTCCGCTGTATCATTATTTATCTTTGATATTGTTGTATCATATTGATATCATTGTTGTATATCATTCTGGATATTATATTCGTTGGAGTTGTATATGATATCATTTATTTCTTTCTTCCGCTGTGTTGTTATACTTACTGTGTTATAAGCTCCGGCGACTCGGATTTGAACGCTCGAATCTACTACATTCGAGTACGCTGTAAAGTATGGATGTCGATTTTCGAACGCGAAAAATATGTATCGTTACATTTGGTATCAGAGCTAAGGTTGAACTTTAGCTCAGGAGTATAACACATTAAGTAGCTCATTAGAGATAGGGTGAAGTATACCCTAGAATGAGTAATTCTCAGATATCCGTCCGTATGCCTCAGTAAATTCTCTTGCTATCTACTGATAGTAAGTATGAGTGTAAGAAGAGGATGAGATAGGGGACAGGGGAATACGACTATAAATGGTCAATACCCTGAAACAACGAGGAAACAATCTTTTCTCTATCAATCTCTTTTGTTCGTCATCTTTTCTCAATTCTTCGATAGTTCCTGATAGATCCAGGAAGGAGATTTGATATATTAATATGGGACGTAAACTCCAAAAAGGCCAGAATTGTTTGTTTGGATGAATTGGTTGCTTTGTTTGCTATGGTTGATAAGTATACTTTTGTTTCTAAACTAAAAGTTTTGAAATTGTATCCATATATCTATCTATCCTTTGGGTCCCAATATATTCTACGAATGGTTAGTTATCCCTTCGAACTAACCGATGTCACTGTATATTTCGTAGATCTGGATAACCCGAGTATTTTGTGGAGTGTTAAACAGATTCGTTCTTGTATCTACTATTGATATTCTGATTTGGTAAGCCAAATGCAGAATAGCTGTTCAGTTTGATTTGATGAAATATTCTTCATCTATCTTTGTGTCTCCTTGGCAAATTTCGAGGACGAAATTGTTTTAAGGGGGGAAGTCTGTAACGACCTCAAATTTTCTATATATTTAAATTAATAATTAATTACAATTTTCATTTTCCAAAAGCATTGCAGATTTCAGTGTTTAAAAGCCTTTTGTGTTTGTTTAAAGATAAACTGTTTTTGTTGCTCACACCAGTCCCATGACTGATCCGGAGTTTATTGTTCCCTTCCTAAACTCTGGGTGCCCATCATTTTCCACACGGGCAGTCTAGAGTTGGGTTTCTCAGAAATTCAGGTTGAGAAGATTATCTGGAGCTGGTTCAGTTCTTGGAGTTCAGGACTGCACTTGCTTCTCTTTGTGGTTCGAGCTTGACATTGGAGTGGTTGGAGTCAGTCTCTCTGACTGATCATTTGGAGTTATCATTTCTGCTTTCCGCTGTATCATTATTTATCTCTGATATTGTTGTATCATATTGATATCATTGTTGTATATCATTCTGGCTATTATATTCGTTGGAGTTGTATATGATATCATTTCTTTCTTTCTTCCGCTGTGTTGTTATACTTACTGTGTTATAAGCTCCGGCGACTCGGATTTGAACGCTCGAATCTACCGCATTCGAGTACGCTGTAAAGTATGGATGTCGATTTTCGAATGCAAAAAATATGTATCGTTACATTTTGTATCAGAGCTAAGGTTGAACTTTAGCTCAAGAGTATAACACATTAAGTAGCTCATTAGAGATAGGGTGAAGTATACCCTAGAATGAGTAATTCTCAGATATCCGTCCGTATGCCTCAGTAAATTCTCTTGCTATCTACTGATAGTAAGTATGAGTGTAAGAAGAGGATGAGATAGGGGACAGGGGAATACGACTATAAATGGTCAATACCCTGAAACAACGAGGAAACAATCTTTTCTCTATCAATCTCTTTTGTTCGTCATCTTTTCTCAATTCTTCGATAGTTCCTGATAGATCCAGGAAGGAGATTTGATATATTAATATGGGACGTAAACTCCAAAAAGGCCAGAATTGTTTGTTTGGATGAATTGGTTGCTTTCTTTGCTATGGTTGATAAGTATACTTTTGTTTCTAAACTAAAAGTTTTGAAATTGTATCCATATATCTATCTATCCTTTGGGTCCCAATATATTCTACAACTGGTTAGTTATCCCTTCGAACTAACCGATGTCACTGTATATTTCGGAGATCTGGATAACCCGAGTATTTTGTGGAGTGTTAAACAAATTCGTTCTTGTATCTATTATTGATATTCTGATTTGGTAAGCCAAATGCAGAATAGTTGTTCAGTTTGATTTGATGAAATATTCTTCATCTATCTTTATGTCTCCTTGGCAAATTTCGAGGACGAAATTCTTTTAAGGGGGGAAGTCTATAACGACCCCAAATTTTCTATATATTTAAATTAATAATTAATTACAATTTTCATTTTCCAAAAGCATTGCAGATTTCAATGTTTAAAAGCCTTTTGTGTTTGTTTAAAGATAAACTGTTTTTGTTGCTCACACCAGTCCCATGACTGATCCGGAGTTTATTGTTCCCTTCCTAAACTCTGGGTGCCCATCATTTTCCACACGGTCAGTCTAGAGTTGGGTTTCTCAGATATTCAGTTTGAGAAGATTATCTGGAGCTGGTTCAATTCTTGGAGTTCAGGACTGCACTTGCTTCTCTTTGTGGTTCGAGCTTGACATTGGAGTGGTTGGAGTCAGTCTCTCTGACTGATCATTTGGAGTTATCATTTCTGCTTTCCGCTGTATCATTATTTATCTCTGATATTGTTGTATCATATTGATATCATTGTTGTATATCATTCTGGATATTGTATTCGCTGGAGTTGTATATGATATCATTTATTTCTTTCTTCCACTGTGTTGTTATACTTACTGTGTTATAAGCTCCGGCGACTCGGATTTGAACGCTCGAATCTACGGTATTCGAGTACGATGTAAAGTATGGATGTCGATTTTTGAACGCGAAAAATCCGTATCGTTACATTTGGTATCAGAGCTAAGGTTGAAATTTAGCTCAAGAGTATAACACATTAAGTAGCTCATTAGAGATAGGGTGAAGTATACCCTAGAATGAGTAATTCTCTTATATTCGTCCGTATGCCTCAGTAAATTCTCTTGTTATCTACTGATAGTAAGTACGAGTGTAAGAAGAGGATGAGATAGGGGATAGGGGAATACGACTATAAATGGCCATTACCCTGAAACAACGAGGAAACAATCTTTTCTCTATCAATCTCTTTTGTTCGTCATCTTTTCTCAATTCTTCGATAGTTCCTGATAGATCCACGAAGGAGATTTGATATATTAATATGGGACGTAAACTCCAAAAAGGCCAGAATTGTTTATTTGGATGAATTGGTTGCTTTGTTTACTATGGTTGATAAGTATACTTTTGTTTATAAACTAAAAGTTTTGAAATTGTATCCATAAATCTATCTATCCTTTGGGTCCTAATATATTCTACGAATGGTTAGTTATCCCTTCGAACTAACCGATGTCACTGTATATTTCGTAGATCTGGATAACCCGAGTATTTTGTGGAGTGTTAAACAGATTCGTTCTTGTATCTATTATTGATATTCTGATTTGGTAAGCCAAATGCAGAATAGCTGTTCAGTTTGATTTGATGAAATATTCTTCATCTATCTTTGTGTCTCCATGGCAAATTTCGAGGGCGAAATTCTTTTAAGGGGGGAAGTCTGTAACGACCCCAAATTTTATATATATTTAAATTAATAATTAATTACAATTTTCATTTTCCAAAAGCATTGCAGATTTCAATGTTTAAAAGCCTTTTGTGTTTGTTTAAAGATAAACTGTTTTTGTTGCTCACACTAGTCCCATGATTGATCCAGAGTTTATTGTCCCCTTCCTAAACTCTGGGTGCCCATCATTTTCCACACGGGCAGTCTAGAGTTGGGTTTCTCAGATATTCAGGTTGAGAAGATTATCTGGAGCTGGTTCAGTTCTTGGAGTTCAGGACTGCACTTGCTTCTCTTTGTGGTTCGAGCTTGACATTGGAGTGGTTGGAGTCAGTCTCTCTGACTGATCATTTGGAGTTATCATTTCTGCTTTCCGTTGTATCATTATTTATCTCTGGTATTGTTGTATCATATTGATATCATTGTTGTATATCATTCTGGATATTGTATTCGTTGGAGTTCTATATGATATCATTTATTTCTTTCTTCCGCTGTGTTGTTATACTAACTGTGTTATAAGCTCCGGCGACTCGGATTTGAACGCTCGAATCTATGGCATTCGAGTACGATGTAAAGTATGGATGTCGATTTTCGAACGCGAAAAATCCGTATCGTTACATTTGGTATCAGAGCTAAGGTTGAACTTTAGCTCAGGAGTATAACACATTAAGTAGCTCATTAGAGATAGGGTGAAGTATACCCTAGAATGAGTAATTCTCAGATATCCGTCCGTATGCCTCAGTAAATTCTCTTGCTATCTACTGATAGTAAGTATGAGTGTAAGAAGAGGATGAGATAGGGGACAGGGGAATACGACTATAAATGGTCAATACCCTGAAACAACGAGGAAACAATCTTTTCTCTATCAATCTCTTTTGTTCGTCATCTTTTCTCAATTCTTCGATAGTTCCTGATAGATCCATGAAGGAGATTTGATATATTAATATGGGACGTAAACTCCAAAAAGGCCAGAATTGTTTGTTTGGATGAATTGGTTGCTTTGTTTGCTATGGTTGATAAGTATACTTTTGTTTCTAAACTAAAAGTTTTGAAATTGTATCCATATATCTATCTATCCTTTGGGTCCCAATATATTCTACGAATGGTTAGTTATCCCTTCGAACTAACCGATGTCACTGTATATTTTGTAGATCTGGATAACCCGAGTATTTTGTGGAGTGTTAAACAGATTCGTTCTTGTATCTATTATTGATATTCTGATTTGGTAAGCCAAATGCAGAATAGCTATTCAGTTTGATTTGATGAAATATTCTTCATCTATCTTTGTGTCTCCTTGGCAAATTTCGAGGACGTAATTCTTTTAAGGGGGGAAGTCTATAACGACCCCAAATTTTCTATATATTTAAATTAATAATTAATTACAATTTTCATTTTGCAAAACCATTGCAGATTTCAATGTTTAAAAGCCTTTTTTTTAAAGATAAACTGTTTTTGTTACTCACACCAGTCCCATGACTGATCCGGAGTTTATTGTTCCCTTCCTAAACTCTAAGTGCCCATAATTTTCCACACGGGCAGTCTAGAGTTGGGTTTCTCAGATATTCAGGTTGAGAATATTTTCTGGAGCTGGTTCAGTTCTTGGAGTTCAGGACTGCACTTGCTTCTCTTTGTGGTTCGAGCTTGACATTGGAGTGGTTGGAGTCAGTCTCTCTGACTGATCATTTGGAGTTATCATTTCTGCTTTCCGCTGTATCATTATTTATCTCTGATATTGTTGTATCATATTGATATCATTGTTGTATATCATTCTGGATATTGTATTCGTTGGAGTTGTATATGATATCATTTATTTCTTTCTTCCACTGTGTTGTTATACTTACTGTGTTATAAGCTCCGGCGACTCGGATTTGAACGCTCGAATCTACGGCATTCGAGTACGATGTAAAGTATGGATGTCGATTTTCAAACGCGAAAAATCCATATCGTTACATTTGGTATCAGAGCTAAGGTTGAACTTTAGCTCAGGAGTATAACACATTAAGTAGCTCATTAGAGATAGGGTGAAGTATACCCTAGAATGAGTAATTCTTAGATATTCGTCCGTATGCCTCAATAAATTCTCTTGCTATCTACTGATAGTAAGTATGAGTGTAAGAAGAGGATGAGATAGGGGACAGGTGAATACGACTATAAATGGCCAATACCCTAAAACAACGAGGAAATAATCTTTTCTCTATCAATCTCTTTTGTTCGTCATCTTTTCTCAATTCTTCGATAGTTCCTGATAGATCCAGGAAGGAGATTTGATATATTAATATAGGACGTAAACTCCAAAAAGGCCAGAATTGTTTGTTTGGATGAATTGGTTGCTTTGTTTGCTATGGTTGATAAGTATACTTTTGTTTCTAAACTAAAAGTTTTGAAATTGTATCCATATATCTATCTATCCTTTGGGTCCCAATATATTCTACGAATGGTTAGTTATCCCTTCGAACTAACCGATGTCACTGTATATTTCGTAGATCTGGATAACCCGAGTATTTTGTAGAGTGTTAAACAGATTCGTTCTTGTATCTATTATTGATATTATGATTTGGTAAGCCAAATGCAGAATAGCTATTCAGTTTGATTTGATGAAATATTCTTCATCTATCTTTGTGTCTCCTTGGCAAATTTCGAGGACGAAATTCTTTTAAGGGGGAAGTCTATAACGACCCCAAATTTTCTATATATTTAAATTAATAATTAATTACAATTTTCATTTTCCAAAAGCATTGCAGATTTCAATGTTTAAAAGCCTTTTGTGTTTGTTTAAAGATAAACTGTTTTTATTGCTCACACCAGTCCCATGACTGATCCAGAGTTTATTGTCCCCTTCCTAAACTCTGGGTGCCCATCATTTTCCACACGGGCAGTCTAGAGTTGGGTTTCTCAGATATTCAGGTTGAGAAGATTATCTGGAGCTGGTTCAGTTCTTGGAGTTCAGGACTGCACTTGCTTCTCTTTGTGGTTCGAGCTTGACATTGGAGTGGTTGGAGTCAGTCTCTCTGACTGATCATTTGGAGTTATCATTTCTGCTTTCCGCTGTATCATTATTTATCTCTGATATTGTTGTATCATATTGATATCATTGTTGTATATCATTCTGGATATTGTATTTGTTGAAGTTGTATATGATATCATTTATTTCTTTCTTCCGCTGTGTTGTTATACTTACTGTGTTATAAGCTCCGGCGACTTGGATTTGAACGCTCGAATCTACGGCATTCGAGTACGATGTAAAGTATGGATGTCGATTTTCGAACGCGAAAAATCCATATCGTTACATTTGGTATCAGAGCTAAGGTTTAACTTTAGCTCAGGAGTATAACACATTAAGTAGCTCATTAGAGATAGGGTGAAGTATACCCTAGAATGAGTAATTCTCAGATATTCGTCCGTATGCCTCAATAAATTCTCTTGCTATCTACTGATAGTAAGTATGAGTGTAAGAAGAGGATGAGATAGGGGACAGGGGAATACGACTATAAATGGCCAATACCCTGAAACAACGAGGAAACATTCTTTTCTCTATCAATCTCTTTTGTTCGTAATATTTTCTCAATTCTTCGATAGTTCCTGATAGATCCAGGAAGGAGATTTGATATATTAATATGGGACGTAAACTCCAAAAAGGCCAGAATTGTTTGTTTGGATGAATTGGTTGCTTTGTTTGCTATGGTTTATAAGTATACTTTTGTTTCTAAACTAAAAGTTTTGAAATTGTATCCATATATTTATCTATCCTTTGGGTCCCAATATATTCTACGAATGGTTAGTTATCCCTTCGAACTAACCGATGTCACTGTATATTTCGTAGATCTGGATAACCCGAGTATTTTGTGTAGTGTTAAACACATTCGTTCTTGTATCTATTATTGATATTATGATTTGGTAAGCCAAATGCAGAATAGCTATTCAGTTTGATTTGATGAAATATTCTTCATCTATCTTTGTGTCTCCTTGGCAAATTTTAAGGACGAAATTCTTTTAAGGGGGGAAGTCTGTAACGACCCCAAATTTTCTATATATTTAAATTAATAATTAATTACAATTTTCCTTTTCCAAAAGCATTGCAGATTTCAATGTTTAAAACCCTTTTGTGTTTGTTTAAAGATAAACTGTTTTTGTTGCTCACACCAGTCTCATGACTGATCCGGAGTTTATTGTTCCCTTCCTAAACTCTGGGTGCCCATCATTTTCCACACGGGCAGTCTAGAGTTGGGTGTCTCAGATATTCAAGTTGAGAAGATTATCTGGAGCTGGTTCAGTTCTTGGAGTTCAGGACTGCACTTGCTTCTCTTTGTGGTTCGAGCTTGACATTGGAGTGTTTGGAGTCAGTCTCTCTGACTGATCATTTGGAGTTATCATTTCTGCTTTCCGCTGTATCATTATTTATCTCTGATATTGTTGTATCATATTGATATCATTGTTGTATATCATTCTGGATATTGTATCCGTTGGAGTTGTATATGATATCATTTATTTCTTTCTTTCGCTGTCTTATTATACTTACTGTGTTATAAGCTCCGGCGACTCGGATTTGAACGCTCGAATCTACGGCATTCGAGTACGATGTAAAGTATGGATATCGATTTTCGAACGCGAAAAATCCGTATTGTTACATTTGGTATCAGAGCTAAGGTTGAACTTTAGCTCAGGAGTATAACACATTAAGTAGCTCATTAGAGATAGGGTGAAGTATACCCTAGAATGAGTAATTCTCAGATATCCGTCTGTATGCCTCAGTAAATTCTCTTGCTATCTACTGATAGTAAGTATGAGTGTAACGATCCGTAAATTTTAATAATTTTTATAACGTATCTAATTGAATTTTTTTTTGAGAAAGTTAAATAATAATATTTTGAAATAAAAATTTAATATCTGGAATACGTCTATTTTAATATAGCAACTGGTAGATTTTCATCTGATAATATTAAAGTTTATTTTATTATGAAATTTTATTTCAATTTAAATCGGATAATAACAGTTGAATTTAAAAGTATTCTGAAACCTAAAGGTGTCAACATGAGAAAATTTATTTAGAACACTCTGAATCAGACCGCGAAGTTCGTTTCGTGAAATTCTAACGTTTCTTGTTCCGTTTGGATTTTTCCGTATGGAATAGCAGCATTTTTGGTACCGTAAATCGTGACCATTAGCTTGTCTTTGCCTTTTCAAATTGAAACGTGCTGTCCAATCAATTTTGAACGTACAGCCCAAGAAATAAATTTCTTTAGTAACGTTTGCTGAATAAAGGGCAGCTGTACGTTTCTATCTTAGTGGTACGTTTTGTTCTATTTATTAGCTTTCGTTGCATTCATTTATTTGTGATCTGTCCTTTCCCTTTCTCTTTTAAAATAGCCGCTCCTCTCTGTGCCTAATTCATATGCATCTCCTCTCCTCCTCCATTTTATTTCAAATGAAATCTGCTCACCATTTTTTTTTTCTTCTTTCGAAGCCTTCCTTGATTCTTCCAATTCTCCCTTCCAAGAAAAGCCTCGGCCCACTCCAATTCACCACGCGACCCAACCTGACCATCTCCATCCATTCCACGTCAGCCTGCTTCGCCTCCTCCCCTAGCAGCGCCTTCAACCAACTGCGACCCCGATCTCCCTCTCCACCTTCGACCCGAGCAGGCCTTTTAGCTAGCGAAGCAACCGCATCCCCTCTGCCTTAAGCTCACGCCGAAGCCGAGCATCACCACCTGGTCTTCGCCCCGCCTTCACGTGGCTACCTCTAGCTTGACTCGTACGTACCTTCATTGATACTTGATTTTGTTTTGCTGTTGCAGTATATAGGTTCGATTATATATATATATATATATATATCTAGTTATATATTTTATATTATAATACATATTTTTATATATTTGTAACCGTGAAGAAGGCTGCTTACTGTTACATTATATATAGTTAAGTAGCTATATAGATATATATAAGCTTTATATTTTCCCTTTTTATCGTTTTGTATTCGAATCCTGTTATATGATATGTATTTTATTGTATTAGTTGTGGTTAAGGTCTGTGCTAAATATATACGTATTACTTAATGTTGATATTTGAAATATACATGTATACAAGTATATATTAATATATATGTTAAAGTATATGGTTACTGTTATAATATTTAAGTATAGGTAAGTTAGTTTTTTAAATCTTATATTGTGTTAGTCTGCGAATTTTTGTTGTTGTTTATTTCGTGTATAGGTATATCTTAGTTTACATATACAATCTATCTGGATATTTAGGTACAGTCTGCATATATGTCTTGCATTTGCGTATTTGTACACAGTTGATTTGCATATATTTCATATAGATTTCCAAGTCTGCATATATAATGTTTGTTCGTATATATACTTATACCCCATATCGGTTGTATATATATAGTTTATGCAACTTTAAAACTATCTGTTATGAATTACATTATGTATAGGTTAAGTATTTATAAGTAAGTTTTATAATATGTCTTAAAACTTTTCAGTACTGTTAGTCAAATATATTGTATAGTATATTGTTTTAAGTTGTGAGTTATATAAGTATATAATTATATGCGCTGTTTTAAAGATGATTAGTACATATGAATTCATACATGCATGCCTTGCCTTTACGTTTTGAAAGAAATATATATGATATTGAATGAATATTGTTTTTAAATATTATATATATAAAAGGTTACTTTTAAAAAGGTTTAAATTTTGATTTTTGTTTGAATAGTGGTCTAAGATATGGTTTAATATAATATATAAGTGGTATATTAATTCTGTAGTATAGGTATAAGCATATGTCTGTCCTAGTTTACAGCTATATGTATTATATATGTATTGTTTTATAAGTGGCAGCCTATATATATTAATATATACAATCTGTACAATATGTTAGTTAGTTAACTCATGAAATATGCCTATGTATTGTTCTAGGGAAGTATGGTTTTAAATAAATGTATACTATAAAGTTTATATAGTTTTAAAAGTAACAGTTGCATCTGAATAATGTCAGTATTGGTTTAAATATGTACAAGTGCACATATGTTATTGTATGGGTTTATGGTATTAGCTGTATATGTTTAAGATATTAGCTGTATATATATAGGACACACTAGCGTGTCTTTGCCAATTATATGTATATTATAATAATGATATAATTTGACTGATATATTAGTTACATATATAGAAGTATTGTATTCATACTAAGTTTATAAAGTAAATGTTGTTGTTTAATATATAATATAAGTTGTGTGTCAGTACATATCAAGTTTGTAGTATAAGTTAACCTGTTGTTATACAGTGTGTATATATATTGATTTGAGTTATAAATTTTATAAGTTGTATAAAGGTATACTTTATTTTATAAGAATGAGTAAATATAAATTTGAAAATAAATATATGTTTTAATTTGATTTCAAAATATTAATATATGTATTCAGTTCAATTTATATCAACTGATTCAGTCATTCTCATCTATTTCCATCAGCTTTGTCCGTCGTGTCTGTTTCCTTCATCGAATCATGTCCATCTAGCGTTGCTTTGCATTTCGTAACTCAAGTTCATTGTCAATTTTCTCTAGCCTCGAAAGGTGAGAAATCACTCACGATTAACGTTCTTATATTTATTAAATTTGATTTCAATTGAAACGACAATTGAAATATGCTGTTGTTAGTTGTTTAAATTGTTATATATGCTATTATTTGTAATTGTTCACCTGTGGGATATGACACCATATCATGTTGTTTATATTATATTGTTACTGATGATATATGTCTGTTGTTATATTTTATATTATCTGTTATCACTCTGCAAGTTCCCTGTTAGTATAGAATTCACTATGGGTTGAAATGATACATACCCGAACGGACTTTAGAATAGGAGAAAATCGTTATGGGTTGAAATGATAGACCCAAGCGATTTTCAATTGATTTGAATTTGGGATTACGGGTCGAAATGATATCTACCCGTATGTATTTAAATTTACGGATTGAAATGATAAATATCCGTATCACTTGACCATAAATAGGAAATTATATACAGACACCGTTGGTCCATATATAAATATTTTGAAAATAAATTCTATGGTTTGGAAAGAAATATATGGTTTTAATAAAAGTTGATTCTTAAATTATTATATATAAATGGTAATGATATATGTAGATTTAATAATGATATTTAATTTAATTAAGATAGATTTAATACATATAATATGGTTAAGTATTTAAATATATATATTTCAAAATAGATTTTGGTAATAATTTGAATAAGTTAAGGTTGGGAAGATAATTTGAATATGTTAAGGTTGGGAAGATATTTGAATTTAGTAGAAATTGTATTCAATAAAGAATTTTATTTAATTAAACCGATTTGGAACTTATTGAAAATGAGATGTAAGATATGTGATTTATAACTTGGGTTTGTAAGTAATTTAATGAATATTTCTTGTTTAAATAAATTTAAGGAAATATTTAGAAAAATGTAATTTAAGGCTAGTTAAATGATATTGAATTTATTAAGTGAATATTCCCTGATTAAATAATAATAAATTTAAATCAAGAGCTATACGAAACTGTTAAATTTAACTTTGAAAATGTTGAATATTAAGCTTTAAATATATTTAAAATTTAAATGATCTATTTAGAACTGAATTGAATTGATGAATTGAGCTTTGAATAAATTTGAATTTGGAATTGAGTTAACTTGAAGAAATTTGTGAGACTTAAGGAAATTATAAATACTTTACTTTATAAATTATTTAACCTATATATACTATTTTGGAAATAGATATATTTGAAATGAAATGATATTTGGTTTTGAAGTATAAATTAAATTGAAATGACTACGGTGTTATAGTGTATATTTCTACATTATAGATAGTTCCACGGATCCTTAGAGGATGGTTATCCCAAACATCCTTTAAGTTACTTGTATTTCAGTTGATATTTCACTTGAGTTGGATTTATTGATATAAGAATGTTAATCCTGACTCGAGTGTTTTGTGTTTTGCTTTACGCTCGGGTCAGACCGAGTAATACAGCCTATTGAGACTCACCTTTGGAGTTTGGAGCTTCGTTGGAGATCCAACTATCGATTCAGCTTTCAGCTTTTCCAGCCGATTGGTTTAGAGAAGTCATCTGCTTGTACTGAAGACTTCACTGTATTTGAGATATTCTTATGTATTTTATTTTCTAACTCTGATGTATATAGTAGCTTCATGAACTACTATCCTTTTATCTATTCCGCTGCATTATTCTACTCTATGTCTGTGATCTGTGATTGATTTATTTACTGTATATTCTGAGTTTTGCCAAATTTAAATTAACAATCTGATATTTTGAATTATTCAAGTCAGACATGTGTGGATTTATTATCGATTTGAATGGTCCAAAATAGCGGGTCGTTACAGTTGGTATCAGAGCTTTGGCTCTAGGAGAAACTTAGCATATATTGTAAATTTATTTACAGAATCACTTTCGTTTGAGTTTATTCTCTTCCTTTTGACTCGATTTCCTTTGAACTTTGGAACATTCCCTATGGTTCCAAAATTCATTCTTGTCTCTCCCTATTTGTATTCTTTTAATTATGGAGTATCCCATAACTCCACTTCGAATGATCTCTATAAGAATAGGATCCCACCAATCTTCGAAGGATTTGTGAAGGGGTGAAACTCCTTCACAATTGGCATTGATTCATCGGGGATTTCTATATCTTTGGTTTAGATGCCGCTATCTCTTGCGATCGAATGTTGATTTTTCTTAAAATTCTACATCGATCTTGTTCCTGAAGTCACGGTTGACCCGTTTAAGGTCGCCCGTGGTTTATATAAGTATATCCATCTTCTATTTTAAAGCTAATCTTCTATCGAGCCTATCTTCGAATCAGAATTCTATTTGATTAAAGTTCCTCTAATTTGAATCTCTTTATTTGTTTTAAAATCCATTCTTGAACCATCCTTTGAAAAATCAGGCTTGTTTATATTTTAGAAATTGTTTTATATATCGAAATTATTATATTCTACATATATAAAAGTGAAATGTTTTCGATAAAGGTTATAAACCCTTTTAAAATAAGAATTTGAGGTTTCGGAAGGATTTGTAATTTTGAAAAAAACCATATAAGAAATTTGATTTATCTAAAATCATTTATAACTGAAGGATTTTAAATTTGAAATTCGAGAATTGAACCCTGGTGTTTTGAAATTGGTTTTAAGATTTTGAAATATATTATAATAATATGATTTAAAAGTATTTTTTTTCTCGAATAATAAATATTTCAAATGATTTTAATGAGTTTCGAATGATTTCGAAGAAATTTCAAAAGAAGTTTGAGAAAATAGAAGTCCAGAACTCACTTATGTCGCTGGAAAATAATTTCGGTGATGAGTGCACGCATCATCGACATTGATTTTCGAGTCTCAGAGTGGGGGAGAGGCCACTTTAATAGCTTTGCTATGCGAGTGATTTTTGTGAAACCATTTTGATTTCAAAATTCCGAAGTAAGATTTGATATTCGAAAGATATATGTGTATATATATTTGAAATGATTTGAAGTAAGCCGGTGTTCAATCCTCGAGTTTCGGATTTGATATAACCCTATCTATTAAAAGTGATTTACTGATTTGTTGCTGATTTCCAACTCTTGAATTTGAAAATGATTTCTTCAACTATTGTGAAGGTTCGAGCACTTCCAAATCAAGGTTAACTTTTCAAAGCTAAGAAATTTTGAAAAGTATTTTGATAAAGTATATAAGTTTGTTTTGAATGTTTAAGTATGAAGTAATATGGTTTAAATAAGTTGAAACTGTTTTGTTAAGTAAATGAATAAGGCAATTTTAGAATTTTCTAATATGAAATTTAGATTTGAAATGTTTTGAAAAGAATTTGGTCTTCAAAATATTTTGAATAAAATTTAGTTTAAACATTTTAACTTAGTAACCTCTTATGAAACTATATATTTAACAAGTTGGAATAAATATATAAGTTGTACGTATGTTGTTTTATTCGCATAATTAATTTGATCTAGGTTTGAGTACACAAGTTCGAGGTGAATTACACCATTTCGTGTTAGGATTTTTCATTTGATTCTTGATGGCGTATATTTGATATGGATTTTGGGCTAAATTCTAGAATTCTCTATCATAGTATATGGCTATGCAAGGAGAATGATGGCTTCTAGTCGAGAAACCATATCGAAGTCCGCATTAGGGAAGTCGAATGGACAATACTAGTTCGAAAGCGAACTTGTGTGATCGAGCGAGCGATCAAATGTGATTCTGCGAAATGATAACGTATGTACATCTTATATTCTAATATCATTGATATATTTTGACGCTGAAATTGAAAGCTGTCATGTTAAAATATCTTTGCTTACTAAAAGAAAATTTCCAATTTAAATTACAAAGATATATAACCCATAAAAGCAAAGATATTCAATCCCATATGGCTCTTCATACAGCGAAATTTATTTTGGAAAATTTGATCCTTATATAAGATGGACCTTACGTAAGTATAAGATGATTTTGAAAACATTTGATTTTGGAAATGAATTGGTTGACTTAAATTATATTGATTTGGAAAATTGGATTTATTTTCTAAATATATTATTTTGGAAACTTTGAAACTAAAGATATTTAATTTGAGAAGAAATAATTTGGTGAAATTGTATATGATTTTGAAATTGAACTGATATTGAAACAAATTGAAATTTGAGAACCTTGTGTTACTAAATACTTGATTTGGGAGTTTTCGAACTTATAAAATTGATTTGTATGAGTATGAAATTGATTCGAAAACTATGGTTTGAAAAGGGTACTCAATTTGAAAAGTGAAATCTTATATAATTAAAGTCTATATAAGTGTGATTTGATATACTTTTGATTTTGGAAAAGTATTTGATTTGAAAACTTAATCTTATATATATAATGGATTTTATATAAGTATGATATTTGAAAGTGATTTGAAAAGGTACTATATGATACATATTTTCGAAGTAAAGATATGGAAAGTGCCTTCTGCTTGATATCCGATTTGTGGCCACATCTTGGATTCATTCTATCGATATTATTCTCTCTGATTTTTGGTTTTCCGGATATGATACTCAAGTGTCCTTCGAATTCCATGGCGTTACCCATGGTCTTACGAGCGCGGATGCACAGCGCAACTGCCTGGCTAAGTCTTGCCTAGGGGTACGGATTGTTTCCTGGGGGATCCAGGCGTAACCATTGTGTATCCTGCAATCTGTGTAGGTCGCGAATAGTAGCGCAAATGCTTGGCTGAGTCTTGCCTGGGGGTACGGATTGTTTCCTGGGGGATCTAGGCGTAACCATTGTGTATCCTGCATTCTACTAGTCATCATGGCGTAACTCGCAGGGCTGAGAAAGCTTACGGATATGGATTGTTTCCTGGGGGATCCAGGCGTAACCATTGTGTATCTACGAACCATGGTTAGACAAAGGTTTTGTTTGTTTTTGTTTGGATTGTACTTTCCATATCTGTTTTTAAAAGTTTTTCTAGTATTTTCACTGGGTGTTGAAACAAGTCTACTAAGTACTTGGAGAATTCTAGTTTTGCGCCTGATCAACGCACTACCAGAGTCTGCAGGAACAAGGATAAACTTGTTGAAACATCGAGTTATAAAAGTATTTTCGAAAGAAAATTTGTTTCGTTATAAAGGTATTTTATTATAAAAGTATTTCCAGCAAAGAAATTTTGTATTAATATTTGAAATTAAAATTCTATTGGTTTGAATTAATTATTCATGCCTGATGCTATTCTTTGAATCTAAAATTTCTTGCTTCCTTTATAAATACCATTTATATGTTTAAATAACACCTTTATAAATATATGTAAACTATTTGAAAACAATTATTTACAAAGAAGCTATTGAAAACATTAAATCCATAATTCATAAATTTATAAATTTTATCTCCGGATACTTTACAAATATTATCAATAATCATTTATTTTAAATATGTTTTATTTAATTAAAACTCCTAAAATATTTGTAACACTAAAACTTTCTATTAAACAATGTAGTATACAAATAAACAATATTTAAAAGGGATATAGTCAATTAAGGTAAAGAAGGAAGATTCGGAAGAACATAATATAGGTGAATAAATAAACTGAGCAGATAAGGTAGATTCAAATGAATTTATTTTAAATGAATATTTCAAGTAAATTTATATGGTTTTAAATTAATTGTTTATCTTGTCTTTCAATCTATTTTTTCTTTCTGGTTGTTTTATTCTCCTGCCTCCTTCCTTTTCGAGGACGAAAAGTTTTGAGTGGGGGAGAGTGTAACGATCCGTAAATTTTAATAATTTTTATAACGTATTTAATTGAATTTTTTTTTTGAGAAAGTTAAATAATAATATTTTGAAATAAAAATTTAATATCTGGAATACGTCTATTTTAATATAGCAACTGGTAGATTTTCATCTGATAATATTAAAGTTTATTTTATTGTGAAATTTTATTTCAATTTAAATCGGTTAATAACAGTTGAATTTAAAAGTATTCTGAAACCTAAAGGTGTCAACATGAGAAAATTTATTTAGAACACTCTGAATCAGACCGCGAAGTTCATTTCGTGAAATTCTAACGTTTCTTGTTCCGTTTGGATTTTTCCGTACGGAATAGCAGCATTTTTGGTACCGTAAATCGTGACCATTAGCTTGTCTTTGCCTTTTCAAATTGAAACGTGTTGTCCAATCAATTTTGAACGTACAGCCCAAGAAATAAATTTCTTTAGTAACATTTGCTGAATAAAGGGCAGCTGTACGTTTCTATCTTAGTGGTACGTTTTGTTCTATTTATTAGCTTTCGTTGCATTCATTTATTTGTGATCTGTCCTTTCCCTTTCTCTTTTAAAATAGCCGCTCCTCTCTGTGCCTAATTCATATGCATCTCCTCTCCTCCTCCATTTTATTTCAAACGAAATCTGCTCACCATTTTTTTTTCTTCTTTCGAAGCCTTCCTTCATTCTTCCAATTCTACCTTCCAAGAAAAGCCTCGGCCCACTCCAATTCACCACGCGACCCAACCTGACCATCTCCATCCATTCCACGTCAGCCTGCTTCGCCTCCTCCCCTAGCAGCGCCTTCAACCAACTGCGACCCCGATCTCCCTCTCCACCTTCGACCCGAGCAGGCCTTTCAGCTAGCGAAGCAACCGCATCCCCACCGCCTTAAGCTCGCGCCGAAGCCGAGCATCACCACCTGGTCTTCGCCCCGCCTTCACGTGGCTACCTTTAGCTTGACTCATACGTACCTTCATTGATACTTGATTTCAATTTGCTGTTGCAGTATATAGGTTCGATTATATATATATATCTATCTAGTGTATATATTTTATATTATAATAGATATTTTTATATATTTGTAACCGTGAAGAAGGCTGCTTACTGTTACATTGTATATAGTTAAGTAGCTATATAGATATATATAAGCTTTATATTTTCCCTTTTTATCGTTTTGTATTCGAATCCTGTTATATATGTATTTTATTGTATTAGTTGTGGTTAAGGTCTGTGCTAAATATATACGTATTACTTAATGTTGATATTTGAAATATACATGTATACAAGTATATATTAATATATATGTTAAAGTATATGGTTACTGTTATAATATTTAAGTATATGTAAGTTAGTTTTTTAAATCTTATATTGTGTTAGTCTGCGAATTTTTGTTGTTGTTTATTTCGTGTATAGGTATATCTTAGTTTACATATACAATCTATCTGGATATTTAGGTACAGTCTGCATATATGTCTTGCATTTGCGTATTTGTACACAGTTGATTTGCATATATTTCATATAGATTTCCAAGTCTGCATATATAATGTTTGTTCGTATATATACTTATACCCCATATCGGTTGTATATATATAGTTTATGCAACTTTAAAACTATCTGTTATGAATTACATTATGTATAGGTTAAGTATTTATAAGTAAGTTTTATAATATGTCTTAAAACTTTTCAGTACTGTTAGTCAAATATATTGTATAGTATATTGTTTTAAGTTGTGAGTTATATAAGTATATAATTATATGCGCTGTTTTAAAGATGATTAGTACATATGAATTCATACATGCATGCCTTGCCTTTACGTTTTGAAAGAAATATATATGATATTGAATGAATATTGTTTTTAAATATTATATATATAAAAGGTTACTTTTAAAAAGGTTTAAATTTTGATTTTTGTTTGAATAGTGGTCTAAGATATGGTTTAATATAATATATAAGTGGTATATTAATTCTGTAGTATAGGTATAAGCATATGTCTGTCCTAGTTTACAGCTATATGTATTATATATGTATTGTTTTATAAGTGGCAGCCTATATATATTAATATATACAATCTGTACAATATGTTAGTTAGTTAACCCATGAAATATGCCTATGTATTGTTCTAGGGAAGTATGGTTTTAAATAAATGTATACTATAAAGTTTATATAGTTTTAAAAGTAACAGTTGCATCTGAATAATGTCAGTATTGGTTTAAATATGTACAAGTGCACATATGTTATTGTATGGGTTTATGGTATTAGCTGTATATGTTTAAGATATTAGCTGTATATATATAGGACACACTAGCGTGTCTTTGCCAATTATATGTATATTATAATAATGATATAATTTGACTGATATATTAGTTACATATATAGAAGTATTGTATTCATTAGAGATAGGGTGAAGTATACCCTAGAATGAGTAATTCTCAAATATCCGTCCGTATGCCTCAGTAAATTCTCTTGCTATCTACTGATAGTAAGTATGAGTGTAACGATCCGTAAATTTTAATAATTTTTATAACGTATCTAATTGAATTTTTTTTTGAGAAAGTTAAATAATAATATTTTGAAATAAAAATTTAATATCTGGAATACGTCTATTTTAATATAGCAACTGGTAGATTTTCATCTGATAATATTAAAGTTTATTTTATTATGAAATTTTATTTCAATTTAAATCGGTTAATAACAGTTGAATTTAAAAGTATTCTGAAACCTAAAGGTGTCAACATGAGAAAATTTATTTAGAACACTCTGAATCAGACCGCGAAGTTCGTTTCGTGAAATTCTAACGTTTCTTGTTCCGTTTGGATTTTTCCGTATGGAATAGCAGCATTTTTGGTACCGTAAATCGTGACCATTAGCTTGTCTTTGCCTTTTCAAATTGAAACGTGCTGTCCAATCAATTTTGAACGTACAGCCCAAGAAATAAATTTCTTTAGTAACGTTTGCTGAATAAAGGGCAGCTGTACGTTTCTATCTTAGTGGTACGTTTTGTTCTATTTATTAGCTTTCGTTGCATTCATTTATTTGTGATCTGTCCTTTCCCTTTCTCTTTTAAAATAGCCGCTCCTCTCTGTGCCTAATTCATATGCATCTCCTCTCCTCCTCCATTTTATTTCAAACGAAATCTGCTCACCATTTTTTTTTTCTTCTTTCGAAGCCTTCTTTCATTCTTCCAATTCTCCCTTCCAAGAAAAGCCTCGGCCCACTCCAATTCACCACGCGACCCAACCTGACCATCTCCATCCATTCCACGTCAGCCTGCTTCGCCTCCTCCCCTAGCAGCGCCTTCAACCAACTGCGACCCCGATCTCCCTCTCCACCTTCGACCCGAGCAGGCCTTTCAGCTAGCGAAGCAACCGCATCCCCACCGCCTTAAGCTCGCGCCGAAGCCGAGCATCACCACCTGGTCTTCGCCCCGCCTTCACGTGGCTACCTTTAGCTTGACTCATACGTACCTTCATTGATACTTGATTTCAATTTGCTGTTGCAGTATATAGGTTCGATTATATATATATATCTATCTAGTGTATATATTTTATATTATAATAGATATTTTTATATATTTGTAACCGTGAAGAAGGCTGCTTACTGTTACATTGTATATAGTTAAGTAGCTATATAGATATATATAAGCTTTATATTTTCCCTTTTTATCGTTTTGTATTCGAATCCTGTTATATATGTATTTTATTGTATTAGTTGTGGTTAAGGTCTGTGCTAAATATATACGTATTACTTAATGTTGATATTTGAAATATACATGTATACAAGTATATATTAATATATATGTTAAAGTATATGGTTACTGTTATAATATTTAAGTATAGGTAAGTTAGTTTTTTAAATCTTATATTGTGTTAGTCTGCGAATTTTTGTTGTTGTTTATTTCGTGTATAGGTATATCTTAGTTTACATATACAATCTATCTGGATATTTAGGTACAGTCTGCATATATGTCTTGCATTTGCGTATTTGTACATAGTTGATTTGCATATATTTCATATAGATTTCCAAGTCTGCATATATAATGTTTGTTCGTATATATACTTATACCCCATATCGGTTGTATATATATAGTTTATGCAACTTTAAAACTATCTGTTATGAATTACATTATGTATAGGTTAAGTATTTATAAGTAAGTTTTATAATATGTCTTAAAACTTTTCAGTACTGTTAGTCAAATATATTGTATAGTATATTGTTTTAAGTTGTGAGTTATATAAGTATATAATTATATGCGTTGTTTTAAAGATGATTAGTACATATGAATTCATACATGCATGCCTTGCCTTTACGTTTTGAAAGAAATATATATGATATTGAATGAATATTGTTTTTAAATATTATATATATAAAAGGTTACTTTTAAAAAGGTTTAAATTTTGATTTTTGTTTGAATAGTGGTCTAAGATATGGTTTAATATAATATATAAGTGGTATATTAATTCTGTAGTATAGGTATAAGCATATGTCTGTCCTAGTTTACAGCTATATGTATTATATATGTATTGTTTTATAAGTGGCAGCCTATATATATTAATATATACAATCTGTACAATATGTAAGTTAGTTAACTCATGAAATATGCCTATGTATTGTTCTAGGGAAGTATGGTTTTAAATAAATGTATACTATAAAGTTTATATAGTTTTAAAAGTAACAGTTGCATTTGAATAATGTCAGTATTGGTTTAAATATGTACAAGTGCACATATGTTATTGTATGGGTTTATGGTATTAGCTGTATATGTTTAAGGTATTAGCTGTATATATATAGGAACACACTAGCGTGTCTTTGCCAATTATATGTATATTATAATAATGATATAATTTGACTGATATATTAGTTACATATATAGAAGTATTGTATTCATACTAAGTTTATAAAGTAAATGTTGTTGTTTAATATATAATATAAGTTGTGTGTCAGTACATATCAAGTTTGTAGTATAAGTTGACCTGTTGTTATACAGTGTGTATATATATTGATTTGAGTTATATATTTTATAAGTTGTATAAAGGTATACTTTATTTTATAAGCATGAGTAAATATAAATTTGAAAATAAATATATGTTTTAATTTGATTTCAAAATATTAATATATGTATTCAGTTCAATTTATATCAACTGATTCAGTCATTCTCATCTATTTCCATCAGCTTTGTCCGTCGTGTCTGTTTCCTTCATCGAATCATGTCCATCTAGCGTTGCTTTGCATTTCGTAACTCAAGTTCATTGTCAATTTTCTCTAGCCTCGAAAGGTGAGCAATCACTCACGATTAACGTTCTTATATTTATTAAATTTGATTTCAATTGAAACGACAATTGAAATATGCTGTTGTTAGTTGTTTAAATTGTTATATATGCTATTATTTGTAATTGTTCACCTGTGGGATATGACACCATATCATGTTGTTTATATTATATTGTTACTGATGATATATGTCTGTTGTTATATTTTATATTATCTGTTATCACTCTGCAAGTTCCCTGTTAGTATAGAATTCACTATGGGTTGAAATGATACATACCCGAACGGACTTTAGAATAGGAGAAAATCGTTATGGGTTGAAATGATAGACCCAAGCGATTTTCAATTGATTTGAATTTTGGATTACGGGTCGAAATGATATCTACCCGTATATATTTAAATTTACGGATTGAAATGATAAATATCCGTATCACTTGACCATAAATAGGAAATTATATATAGACACCGTTGGTCCATATATAAATATTTTGAAAATAAATTCTATGGTTTGGAAAGAAATATATGGTTTTAATAAAAGTTGATTCTTAAATTATTATATATAAATGGTAATGATATATGTAGATTTAATAATGATATTTAATTTAATTAAGATAGATTTAATACATATAATATGGTTAAGTATTTAAATATATATATTTCAAAATAGATTTTGGTAATAATTTGAATAAGTTAAGGTTGGGAAGATAATTTGAATAAGTTAAGGTTGGGAAGATAATTTGAATGTAGTAGAAATTGTATTCAATAAAGAATTTTATTTAATTAAACCGATTTGGAACTTATTGAAAATGAGATGTAAGATATGTGATTTATAACTTGGGTTTGTAAGTAATTTAATGAATATTTCTTGTTTAAATAAATTTAAGGAAATATTTAGAAAAATGTAATTTAAGGCTAGTTAAATGATATTGAATTTATTAAGTGAATATTCCCTGATTAAATAATAATAAATTTAAATCAAGAGCTATACGAAACTGTTAAATTTAACTTTGAAAATGTTGAATATTAAGCTTTAAATATATTTAAAATTTAAATGATCTATTTAGAACTGAATTGAATTGATGAATTGAGCTTTGAATAAATTTGAATTTGGAATTGAGTTAACTTGAAGAAATTTGTGAGGCTTAAGGAAATTATAAATACTTTACTTTATAAATTATTTAACCTATATATACTATTTTGGAAATAGATATATTTGAAATGAAATGATATTTGGGTTTTGAAGTATAAATTAAATTTAAATGACCACGGTGTTATAGTTTATATTTCTACATTATAGATAGTTCCACGGATCCTTAGAGGATGGTTATCCCAAACATCCTTTAAGTTACTTGTATTTCAGTTGATATTTCACTTGAGTTGGATTTATTGATATAAGAATGTTAATCCTGACTCGAGTGTTTTGTGTTTTGCTTTACGCTCGGGTCAGACCGAGTAATACAGCCTATTGAGACTCACCTTTGGAGTTTGGAGCTTCGTTGGAGATCCAACTATCGATTCAGCTTTCAGCTTTTCCAGCCGATTGGTTTAGAGAAGTCATCTGCTTGTACTGAAGACTTCACTGTATTTGAGATATTCTTATGTATTTTATTTTCTAACTCTGATGTATATAGTAGCTTCATGAACTACTATCCTTTTATCTATTCCGTTGCATTATTCTACTCTATGTCTGTGATTGATTTATTTACTGTATACTCTGAATTTTGCCAAATTTAAATTAACAATCTGATATTTTGAATTATTCAAGTCAGACATGTGTGGATTTATTGTCGATTTGAATGGTCCAAAATAGCGGGTTGTTACAGTGAGTGTAAGAAGAGGATGAGATAGGGGACAGGGGAATACGACTGTAAATGGTCAATACCCTGAAACAACGAGGAAACAATATTTTCTCTATCAATCTCTTTTGTTCGTCATCTTTTCTCAATTCTTCGATAGTTCCTGATAGATCCAGGAAGGAGATTTGATATATTAATATGGGACGTAAACTCTAAAAAGGCCAGAATTGTTTGTTTGGATGAATTGGTTGCTTTGTTTGCTATGGTTGATAAGTATACTTTTGTTTCTAAACTAAAAGTTTTGAAATTGTATCCATATATCTATCTATCCTTTGGGTCCCAATATATTCTACGAATGGTTAGTTATCCCTTCGAACTAACCGATGTCACTGTATATTTCGTAGATCTGGATAACCCGAGTATTTTGTGGAGTGTTAAACAGATTCGTTCTTGTATCTATTATTGATATTCTGATTTGGTAAGCCAAATGCAGAATAGCTGTTCAGTTTGATTTGATGAAATATTCTTCATCTATCTTTGTGTCTCCTTGGCAAATTTCGAGGACGAAATTCTTTTAAGGGGGGAAGTCTGTAACGACCCCAAATTTTCTATATATTTAAATTAATAATTAATTACAATTTTCATTTTCCAAAAGCATTGCAGATTTCAATGTTTAAAAGCCTTTTGTGTTTGTTTAAAGATAAACTGTTTTTGTTGCTCACACCAGTCTTATGATTGATCCGGAGTTTATTGTCCCCTTCCTAAACTCTGGGTGCCTATCATTTTCCACACGGGCAGTCTAGAGTTGGGTTTCTCAGATATTCAGGTTGAGAAGATTATCTGGAGCTGGTTCAGTTCTTGGAGTTCAGGACTGCACTTGCTTCTCTTTGTGGTTCGAGCTTGACATTGGAGTGGTTGGAGACAGTCTCTCTGACTGATCATTTGGAGTTATCATTTCTGCTTTCCGCTGTATCATTATTTATCTCTGATATTGTTGTATCATATTGATATCATTGTTGTATATCATTCTGGATATTGTATTCGTTGGAGTTGTATATGATATCATTTATTTCTTTCTTCCGCTGTGTTGTTATACTTACTGTGTTATAAGCTCCGGCGACTCGGATTTGAACGCTCGAATCTACGGCATTCGAGTACGATGTAAAGTATGGATGTCGATTTTCGAACGCGAAAAATCCGTATCGTTACATTTGGTATCAGAGCTAAGGTTGAACTTTAGCTCAGGAGTATAACACATTAAGTAGCTCATTAGAGATAGGGTGAAGTATACCCTAGAATAAGTAATTCTCAGATATCCGTCCATATGCCTCAGTAAATTCTCTTGCTATCTACTGATAGCAAGTATGAGTGTAAGAAGAGGATGAGATAGGGGACAGGGGAATACGACTATAAATGGTCAATACCCTGAAACAACAAGGAAACAATCTTTTCTCTATCAATCTCTTTTTGTAACGACCCAGAATTTTGAACGAATTAAAGTGAAAATATTTAATTGATTTTAAATATTTGAACGATGATTTAATTTGAATCCCCGATATAACTTTGAAATTGACGATTAAATTATAGAATTTAATCTATTGAAAGTAAATAAAAATTTAAATCTTCAATTTAAAACTGAAGAAAGATAATTCGAAAGCTTTTAAAATTCGTATTGATAACACTGAAGATAACAGAAGCTTCAGAATTGAAATTTTAACTGTTTTGATCAGTTTTGAAAATATATTGTTCGAATCGATATTAAAAAATAGCCGTCCGAGGCACAGTCTCGGAATTCAACGAAACCAGTTCCATTGGATCCGTATTAGTTTGTTATTGTCGGATTTCAATTTTCGTATTTTTCGAAGTTAATACGTGATCATACGTTGAGTAAATGCATCGAAATTTTAAAGCAAATCCAATTTAAATTTAAATTTAAAAATTAATTATCAAAGGACAGCACGTTCTTTTCCCTTCAATTACGCCTGATATCACGCAAGGAAAACGTGAAAACCCATACCTCCCTCAATTTTATCTTCATTCCTCAGATCAGAATAAACGAAAAAAAAAGAAGAGGGGGGAAAATTCTTCGATCAAACTGATTGAAAACTCGGCCTCAAATCGCGTTCGATCCATCAGGGTCGGCGATGCTTAGGTTCTGGGAGGGTTGTTCGAGCAGGCAGCGAGGGGAGGCGCTCGTCTAGGTCGATGGTGATTTGGGGGTTCGTCTCGAGGTCGTGAAGGTCGAGTGTTGATTTGGGACTGAAGTGAAGCTCGCGATTGGATTCGCGCTCGCGTGATGGAGGGCGCGTCGCGAGGCTTGGAGCGGCGTCACGATTTGGGGGGTTCGTCGCGACGAAGGCAGCGACGAGGAGGGCTCGACAGCAGTTTTGGGTTCGCGAGTGTCCAGGCAGGTGGCACGAGTTCGCGACGAGGTGGCAGTTAGGGTTGGCTGAGGGTTCGAAATTCGAAAGCACTGGCGTTCGACTGGAGGGCGGCAGCATATCGCGAGGCTCGCGATTCGATGGAGCAGCGTGGAGGCGCGCTCTCACTCTCGACTGGGAATCAAATAAATCGAAGGCGATCATCGCGAAGGAAGCCGGCTATGGCGAATTCAAGTCTGGGGTTCGATCTGGATTCAATTTCGACAGTGAGGTATATAAAATTTTTTTTTTCAATTCAATCTAGTTTTGAATATGAATTTAAATTTGTACAGAAGATGATTTCTATTTCACTAGATTTTAAAATGCGTATATATGTATGTATTTAGATTTAAAAGAAAGTAATTTTACAGAAAAATATTTAATGTTTCACAATTGTAATTGCTGTTAGAATTTTAAAGTTAATACACCAAGGTATATAGAAAAAGAGAAAATTTTTATAAATAAGTTTAAGTGAAAAAAGAGAATTATTAGATTAAAAGAATTTAATCTATTTCGAAGTAAATGTTTTGTAAAAGAAATTACAGTAAAGGGTTGTTTACTGTCTAGTTCATACTGTGAAATTTAAGTATATACAGGAAATTTATATATATGATTTTTGAAAAAATAAAATAAAATAAATATATACATATGTGAAAATAATGGATTTGAAAGTTAATTATTAATTTAGTATTGAATTTTTGGTTAATTAAATTATTAAAAGAAAAATTTGTTTAAAACTAAGTTACTAGTTGAAATTTAAAATTACCAAATAAAAATTTATAGTTGGATTTAATACGAGTATTAATATTTTGTATAACATTTATACAAGGACTATAAATCGAGAAATCAAGTCAAATTGGATTGGATTGCAAGTAAAAAGCGAAGGTGAGATCTCCTCACTCAGATTTAAATTTGTATTGCAGTTATTGATTGATATGATTGATTTTGAATGTGCTATTAGATATGATAGGATATATCTATATATATAGCAGTATATACATATTGGCATATGTATATATTGGATTGATTGATTTCCCGCCTCGTATAGCGGATGAGACCCTATTGCGCCGTTAGTAAGCGGATTTATAAAAACCCATATACCGCGATAATTCCGTACTTGAGCGGAATTGGTATTGTGCTAACGTCTGTGGATGCAGGGAAACAGGTTGGAGGGATCCAACTGGATTCCTCACCAGTATTTATTTATTTACAGATATATTGATATAGATCTGTTATCATATTGATATATGATATTGACTGTTATGATGGACTAATTGATGCGTTGCATCATTGGATTCAAAATTTTGAAGTTTAAAAATAACAATTTTAACTTTAAAAGAGATTTTTAAAGTGATTATTGGTAAGTATACGATTTATTAAGTTTTTGGAATTATTTATCTTAAATAAATAAATGTTATAGATTTAAAGTTATGGAAATTATAATGTTTGTGAAATATAACCAAAGGATGATTTTGAAATAAAAAATTAACTAATCTATAAAATGGTTTAAATTGGATTTTTGAATTATTAAAAAAGCGATGTATGTACAAGATGCATAAAATTGATATTTATCAATTAAGATTATTGGAATTTAAAACGAGTTTTTATAAGTTGTGAAGATAGGAAATCTATAGGATTATAAATTGTGAAGATTTGAAGTTTATAGATTTATAAAGTTGAAGTTTTAGATTTATAAAGTATGAAGTTATAAAATGAATGAATGGAATTGTAAAATAAAAGATTATAAGAAATTTACTTATAAATTGGGCTTTTGCCTTTAAATGGAATATTGATCGAAGTTAATATAAAAGAAGATTTATAAGTCGAATTTGTTATTAAAATGGAAATAGAATTTATAAACGTTGTTTTATAAATTCGAAATCGATTGAATTTGATAAATTAAATATAGGAGATTATCAAAGAAGATATATTCGCGATTTTGGATAGCGAATTTCTATTGAAATGAAAATGTGTAGAAATGATTGGAATTGGGTTAAATGAAGTATATTCACGATTTTGGACAGTGAATATATTTTTAAGTAAAAATGGTTATGTTTTGGGAAAGCGATATTATAAATGAAGTTAATTGTTTTAAAAGATGTTTTAAAACGTGTTAAATATCGAAATCATAGATTTCAACATTTATTGTTGAAATAGACGTTTTCGAGAAATATAAGGAAATGGTGGATTATAACACACTGTTGTTATAGTAAACGATTTCCGAAAGGAAATGTTTTATGTAGTATTGGGATTTATATATCTATTTTAATTTCGAATCCCTATACTAGTGATTTTGAGTCGTCGTAACGATGTTTTACGCAACATTCGTTTTGACTCAAATAGATGTTAAAATTTATGATTTCCTTAAAGAAGGTATATATACTTAATATTGATTTAAGTATATCGAACATTTTCAAATGTTGAAAATAAATGATTTGTGAAATACTTATTATTAAATAAGTAGGGAAATGTTTTTCCAATATGAAATGAACTGTTTTGAGATTTATCTTCTTAAAGATAAATTGAAATGGAATATTTGAAATCGATTTGAGAATCGTATATCAGTAGATATTTTGAAATATAAATTCACTATGGGATTTATAAATGGAATGTGAAATTGTTTTAAAAATAAACGTTGATTTATTTTTAAAGTGTGGAAATTTTATATCTAGTAAAGATATTTTTGAAGATAAAATAATTTGGGAAAATTATTTGGAATCTGATGATGTTGCGCATCTTTATTGATAGTTAAATAACCGACTATCAATAATTACCTTGAGTAGGTATTTGTTGTAAATTGGATGAAATTTGAATGCCACACTTATTTTTAAATATACGCTCACTATGCGGGTTAGCCGGGAAAGGACCATGGGGTCGTATAACCCATTCCGAATATGTGATACGTCGTTATGAATCGCATTTGAAGACCGGTGTTGAAGACCGGATATTTTTGAAAACGGAAGGATTACCGTCGAGTTACTCTACATCGACTGATCTTCGATTTAGAGGTTTTATCACCCTTAGTGACGGGAAGTCCGGACGTGATTAGAAAATTATCCGGAAATGCAAGGGCTTCGTGAGAAGTGCCTTCGGTTCTGTTCGATCCCGGAACAGACTTGTATGGATTGTGTGTCTGACGTTACAATTTGAGATATAGAGCTGATTTCTTTCAAATACATTTCTGTTGGTGGCGGAGAATTTATTCTCTTAGCTTAACACCCTTCTCTGAGACGTACGAGCTCAGAGGTTATGTAGTTGAAATTTATCAGCGATATATCCCAATTTGGTAACGTGGCATACTGAGTGTTGCTGTGAAATGATCAGTGTTTGATCATTTGTGATATGATCATTTGTTTGATCTTATATCTTTGTGATCATAGGTTGATCATTTTGTTTGACCCGAAGCAGGGCTTTTTGAGAAAGCGTAGCTTTGTGGACGAGACTTCGTCGAGCCTCACACCCCGGAAATGGTCGAAACAGGAAGGATGCGGCAAGGTTCTAGGGAGTAGCGCCCCTTAGTGTATGTCATTCCTTCTGGATAAAGGTGGTATCATGGTATGGAGCCCAGATACTTAACCTCTGTGGTTACTGCATTATTATTTCTATGTGGTTTGTTGCGAATCGGGGATCCTCGGGAAGATCGGTGACGATCGGGGGATGGCATACGCGTGTCAGTAGTTACCTACTTTTGCAGAGGTAACCCGGCCTTGTGTTGGCAGAGATCTAACCGTAATGTTAGGTTATTTCTCGGGTCGTCTATTCCAGGGACGTACCCATCGTGGATAGGAAGTTCCTTTGCCTGACCATTTGTTGGAAATCCAAAGAAACAATACGATCTTGTACGGTTTTAGTTGTAGAACCTATCATTCACTTATGGTGGTCACCACTGTTTGGATGGTAGCTATAGTAGGCATAAGTGCGGAATGCCTATGCTGGCTAAGATTAATATTATACTTTCGAAATGTTTTCTACACTATGCACTAATAATAATATCAAAAATGATTTGATTTTGCGTAGTAAGCATCTTTGACTATCATAAGAAGAAATCTCCTCCAATTCTGCGTTTGCATTGTGTGTGTGGTGGGAAGTCTTATGGTAGTCTCATTTTCCAAAAAGCATTTCGAACTGACTTTAAAGTTATCCTATTGTTTATTTTAAAGAATAACTGTTTTACGATCTCACACCAGTCACCATGACTGACTCGGAGTTTATTGTTTCCCTTCTAAACTCTGGGTGCCCACCAATTTCCACACGGGCAGCCTAGAGTTATATTATCAGGATATTCTGGAGCTTGGAGATAAGCTGGAGTTCGAGACGTAGTATTTGTATCTGATATTATTTTATTCCGCTGTGTATTCTGTATGAGGACGAGTTTATATAACTGTCCATTGTTGTATATTGACTCTGATGATTGATGTATGTATAAACTGATATAGTTCTTTGTTTTAAAAGACTAGTGTTTATCTATTATATATTGTTCCGCTGCGATGTGTAAGATTCTGATATTGTTTTCTGTCTGATGTTGTTCAGTTGTTCTTTCTTTCTCTTCTTCTTCTCTTTTTCTTCTATTTCTTCTTTCTAAAACCCTCACTATTGGAGTTTCCGGCACTCGATTGCTCGACAGTCGATAAAGTGAGTATCGATGTTGAATTTTCGAAAGTCGAAAATTTCAGGATGTGACAGAGTGGTATCAGAGCATATGGTTAAGCGACAACCCTGCTCTGTTGGGTATTACTCATTAGAGATAGAGTCAGTAGTACTCTAGAATGAGTTGAGTGTAATAATAGATACGAGTGCGTATTTGTTAGTGAATATAAAATTGTTTTATATTGTGTTTGCTTATCCGTTGAGATGTTTGTGAATTTCGGTCGGTATGTGGGACGCCATATTATCGATAGGGATTTCTAAACACTTAAACGAGGCAAGACGACATAGTATTGTTTTAAAATAGGGTAAATGAAATAATTTTACCCAAAACTATTTTTGTATGGAAAAAAAAAAGAAATGATTTTTCTATGAAATACTATAGTATATGGATGTTTGGTTGTTAGGAAGTAATAACATTGAAACATTATCATTGTTATCTGAAATAGAATAAGAAATTAAAAATAACAACCAAAGATTTGGAAATAAATTCATATGAGAATAAAATTATGGATATGAATTGTAAATGTGATTTACAAATGAAATTTGAGATTATAAATTATAAATGTGACTTATAATTTAAAACGGAATTCCAGAGAAGTTTTTGGAAATGTTTTGAAAGGAGTTTGAAAATTTTGGAGATTTGGAAAGTTTAAATCCCTTTTGATTTGAAAATGAATTTCAAAGGTTTTGAAAAGTATTTTGGAGAGATGAAAGCTCTAAACTCTTTTCGGTCGCTGGAAAATAACTTCGATGATGACCGCGGCATCATTGATGTTCATTTTCGGGTTTCCAAAAGAGGGATTGCTGCCAAATTATTTTTAATGGAAGTGTTTGGAAAATTTGGATTTTGCTTTGGGAATTAAAAGGATAATTTGAATTGTTTTCAAAAATGATTTTTGAAAATGTTGAAGAGACTCTGGAATGCTATATAAAGATATTTATGAAATATTATTAAGTTGATAACTTATGCAATTTGAATATTGATAGAATAAATTCAATTTAAAGATTGGAGTTAAATTAAAGAAAGTATAAGTGAATCAATGTAATGAAAGTAAAATTGAAAGTTGAGATTCATTGCGAATCTGTAAGCGATAGAATTGAAATTGAAAATGAAATGAGACTTGAATCCGAATAAGCTACTTTGATAATTTAATAATTCACGAAATACAGAAATGGAAGTTGAATTAGTTAAATTGAAACTTGAATTGTGAACTAAATAAAAGAATGGTTCGGAATTGCAAATAAATTCAAGTAAGAAGAAATAAATTTCAAATGAATGGAATTTACAATTGTAAATGAATAAAATTGAAACTGAATGTTGAAACAAATTTGAATTGTGTGAAATAAAATGAAGCTTTAAGATTAGTTTGAAGCGAACTAAAGATAATTGATGAAATTCAATATTCAAAAGTAAACTGAATCTAAATTAGATTGAAAGTGTAGATTAAATTCAAATGAATGTGAAATGTGAAATTGAATGATAATGGATATAACTTCTATAGTAAACTAGAAATGGTATAAGAAGTATATATTGAAAATTTGTAATAAAATTTGCAAAATAGTTGGATGTTATAACTAGATATTATGGCTAGTAGATATACAGGTATAAAAGGAATTGAATTTGATTTCACAGATAATTGGAATTGCTCGACAAAAAGGTACGTATTTGAATTATAATATGAGTTTTTGATGATTTCTCTCTAGCCGCTTGGCTTTTTCTTTTTCTTTTTGAAATCTGAGAGTCCGTAGGGACGTTTTGTAGTCGTGCCGTATTAGCCGCGCAAAGGAGACGCTGGCGAAATTTTTCGAAAATTTAGGGCGTTAGAAAATTTTGAGAAATTTTGGAAGTTTAAATTTGAATTTGAATTTGAATTTGAATTTTGAAGTAAAGCAATGTTGTTTGAAACCTATAATTGAAGTTGGAAAGCTAGTTGAATTGATAACGAATCTTTAGTAGAAAGATTTGTTTTGGAAAATTTGATAAAACTATTGAATTGTGAAAAATAGTAGACGAGTTAAGGACCATTTTTTCCTAACTTGTAATTTCAAGGACGAAATTCTTTTAAGGGGGGAAGTCTGTAACGACCCAGAATTTTGAACGAATTAAAGTGAAAATATTTAATTGATTTTAAATATTTGAACGATGATTTAATTTGAATCCCCGATATAACTTTGAAATTGACGATTAAATTATAGAATTTAATCTATTGAAAGTAAATAAAAATTTAAATCTTCAATTTAAAACTGAAGAAAGATAATTCGAAAGCTTTTAAAATTCGTATTGATAACACTGAAGATAACAGAAGCTTCAGAATTGAAATTTTAACTGTTTTGATCAGTTTTGAAAATATATTGTTCGAATCGATATTAAAAAATAGCCGTCCGAGGCACAGTCTCGGAATTCAACGAAACCAGTTCCATTGGATCCGTATTAGTTTGTTATTGTCGGATTTCAATTTTCGTATTTTTCGGAGTTAATACGTGATCATACGTTGAGTAAATGCATCGAAATTTTAAAGCAAATCCAATTTAAATTTAAATTTAAAAATTAATTATCAAAGGACAGCACGTTCTTTTCCCTTCAATTACGCCTGATATCACGCAAGGAAAACGTGAAAACCCATACCTCCCTCAATTTTATCTTCATTCCTCAGATCAAAATAAACGGAAAAAAAAGAAGAGGGGGGAAAATTCTTCGATCAAACTGATTGAAAACTCGGCCTCAAATCGCGTTCGATCCATCAGGGTCGGCGATGCTTAGGTTCTGGGAGGGTTGTTCGAGTAGGCAGCGAGGGGAGGCGCTCGTCTAGGTCGATGGTGATTTGGGGGTTCGTCTCGAGGTCGTGAAGGTCGAGTGTTGATTTGGGACTGAAGTGAAGCTCGCGATTGGATTCGCGCTCGCGTGATGGAGGGCGCGTCGCGAGGCTTGGAGCGGCGTCACGATTTGGGGGGTTCGTCGCGACGAAGGCAGCGACGAGGAGGGCTCGACAGCAGTTTTGGGTTCGCGAGTGTCCAGGCAGGTGGCACGAGTTCGCGACGAGGTGGCAGTTAGGGTTGGCTGAGGGTTCGAAATTCGAAAGCACTGGCGTTCGACTGGAGGGCGGCAGCATATCGCGAGGCTCGCGATTCGATGGAGCAGCGTGGAGGCGCGCTCTCACTCTCGACTGGGAATCAAATAAATCGAAGGCGATCATCGCGAAGGAAGCCGGCTATGGCGAATTCAAGTCTGGGGTTCGATCTGGATTCAATTTCGACAGTGAGGTATATAAATTTTTTTTTTTTCAATTCAATCTAGTTTTGAATATGAATTTAAATTTGTACAGAAGATGATTTCTATTTCACTAGATTTTAAAATGCGTATATATGTATGTATTTAGATTTAAAAGAAAGTAATTTTACAGAAAAATATTTAATGTTTCACAATTGTAATTGCTGTTAGAATTTTAAAGTTAATACACCAAGGTATATAGAAAAAGAGAAAATTTTTATAAATAAGTTTAAGTGAAAAAAGAGAATTATTAGATTAAAAGAATTTAATCTATTTCGAAGTAAATGTTTTGTAAAAGAAATTACAGTAAAGGGTTGTTTACTGTCTAGTTCATACTGTGAAATTTAAGTATATACAGAAAATTTATATATATGATTTTTGAAAAAATAAAATAAAATAAATATATACATATGTGAAAATAATGGATTTGAAAGTTAATTATTAATTTAGTATTGAATTTTTGGTTAATTAAATTATTAAAAGAAAAATTTGTTTAAAACTAAGTTACTAGTTGAAATTTAAAATTACCAAATAAAAATTTATAGTTGGATTTAATACGAGTATTAATAATTTGTATAACATTTATACAAGGACTATAAATCGAGAAATCAAGTCAAATTGGATTGGATTGCAAGTAAAAAGCGAAGGTGAGATCTCCTCACTCAGATTTAAATTTGTATTGCAGTTATTGATTGATATGATTGATTTTGAATGTGCTATTAGATATGATAGGATATATCTATATATATAGCAGTATATACATATTGGCATATGTATATATTGGATTGATTGATTTCCCGCCTCGTATAGCGGATGAGACCCTATTGCGCCGTTAGTAAGCGGATTTATAAAAACCCATATACCGCGATAATTCCGTACTGGAGCGGAATTGGTATTGTGCTAACGTCTGTGGATGCAGGGAAACAGGTTGGAGGGATCCAACTGGATTCCTCACCAGTATTTATTTATTTACAGATATATTGATATAGATCTGTTATCATATTGATATATGATATTGACTGTTATGATGGACTAATTGATGCGTTGCATCATTGGATTCAAAATTTTGAAGTTTAAAAATAACAATTTTAACTTTAAAAGAGATTTTTAAAGTGATTATTGGTAAGTATACGATTTATTAAGTTTTTGGAATTATTTATCTTAAATAAATAAATGTTATAGATTTAAAGTTATGGAAATTATAATGTTTGTGAAATATAACCAAAGGATGATTTTGAAATAAAAAATTAACTAATCTATAAAATGGTTTAAATTGGATTTTTGAATTATTAAAAAAGCGATGTATGTACAAGATGCATAAAATTGATATTTATCAATTAAGATTATTGGAATTTAAAACGAGTTTTTATAAGTTGTGAAGATAGGAAATCTATAGGATTATAAATTGTGAAGATTTGAAGTTTATAGATTTATAAAGTTGAAGTTTTAGATTTATAAAGTATGAAGTTATAAAATGAATGAATGGAATTGTAAAATAAAAGATTATAAGAAATTTACTTATAAATTGGGCTTTTGCCTTTAAATGGAATATTGATCGAAGTTAATATAAAAGAAGATTTATAAGTCGAATTTGTTATTAAAATGGAAATAGAATTTATAAACGTTGTTTTATAAATTCGAAATCGATTGAATTTGATAAATTAAATATAGGAGATTATCAAAGAAGATATATTCGCGATTTTGGATAGCGAATTTCTATTGAAATGAAAATGTGTAGAAATGATTGGAATTGGGTTAAATGAAGTATATTCACGATTTTGGACAGTGAATATATTTTTAAGTAAAAATGGTTATGTTTTGGGAAAGCGATATTATAAATGAAGTTAATTGTTTTAAAAGATGTTTTAAAACGTGTTAAATATCGAAATCATAGATTTCAACATTTATTGTTGAAATAGACGTTTTCGAGAAATATAAGGAAATGGTGGATTATAACACACTGTTGTTATAGTAAACGATTTCCGAAAGGAAATGTTTTATGTAGTATTGGGATTTATATATCTATTTTAATTTCGAATCCCTATACTAGTGATTTTGAGTCGTCGTAACGATGTTTTACGCAACATTCGTTTTGACTCAAATAGATGTTAAAATTTATGATTTCCTTAAAGAAGGTATATATACTTAATATTGATTTAAGTATATCGAACATTTTCAAATGTTGAAAATAAATGATTTGTGAAATACTTATTATTAAATAAGTAGGGAAATGTTTTTCCAATATGAAATGAATTGTTTTGAGATTTATCTTCTTAAAGATAAATTGAAATGGAATATTTGAAATCGATTTGAGAATCGTATATCAGTAGATATTTTGAAATATAAATTCACTATGGGATTTATAAATGGAATGTGAAATTGTTTTAAAAATAAACGTTGATTTATTTTTAAAGTGTGGAAATTTTATATCTAGTAAAGATATTTTTGAAGATAAAATAATTTGGGAAAATTATTTGGAATCTGATGATGTTGCGCATCTTTATTGATAGTTAAATAACCGACTATCAATAATTACCTTGAGTAGGTATTTGTTGTAAATTGGATGAAATTTGAATGCCACACTTATTTTTAAATATACGCTCACTATGCGGGTTAGCCGGGAAAGGACCATGGGGTCGTATAACCCATTCCGAATATGTGATACGTCGTTATAAATCGCATTTGAAGACCGGTGTTGAAGACCGGATATTTTTGAAAACGGAAGGATTACCGTCGAGTTACTCTACATCGACTGATCTTCGATTTAGAGGTTTTATCACCCTTAGTGACGGGAAGTCCGGACGTGATTAGAAAATTATCCGGAAATGCAAGGGCTTCGTGAGAAGTGCCTTCGGTTCTGTTCGATCCCGGAACAGACTTGTATGGATTGTGTGTCTGACGTTACAATTTGAGATATAGAGCTGATTTCTTTCAAATACATTTCTGTTGGTGGCGGAGAATTTATTCTCTTAGCTTAACACCCTTCTCTGAGACGTACGAGCTCAGAGGTTATGTAGTTGAAATTTATCAGCGATATATCCCAATTTGGTAACGTGGCATACTGAGTGTTGCTGTGAAATGATCAGTGTTTGATCATTTGTGATATGATCATTTGTTTGATCTTATATCTTTGTGATCATAGGTTGATCATTTTGTTTGACCCGAAGCAGGGCTTTTTGAGAAAGCGTAGCTTTGTGGACGAGACTTCGTCGAGCCTCACACCCCGGAAATGGTCGAAACAGGAAGGATGCGGCAAGGTTCTAGGGAGTAGCGCCCCTTAGTGTATGTCATTCCTTCTGGATAAAGGTGGTATCATGGTATGGAGCCCAGATACTTAACCTCTGTGGTTACTGCATTATTATTTCTATGTGGTTTGTTGCGAATCGGGGATCCTCGGGAAGATCGGTGACGATCGGGGGATGGCATACGCGTGTCAGTAGTTACCTACTTTTGCAGAGGTAACCCGGCCTTGTGTTGGCAGAGATCTAACCGTAATGTTAGGTTATTTCTCGGGTCGTCTATTCCAGGGACGTACCCATCGTGGATAGGAAGTTCCTTTGCCTGACCATTTGTTGGAAATCCAAAGAAACAATACGATCTTGTACGGTTTTAGTTGTAGAACCTATCATTCACTTATGGTGGTCACCACTGTTTGGATGGTAGCTATAGTAGGCATAAGTGCGGAATGCCTATGCTGGCTAAGATTAATATTATACTTTCGAAATGTTTTCTACACTATGCACTAATAATAATATCAAAAATGATTTGATTTTGCGTAGTAAGCATCTTTGACTATCATAAGAAGAAATCTCCTCCAATTCTGCGTTTGCATTGTGTGTGTGGTGGGAAGTCTTATGGTAGTCTCATTTTCCAAAAAGCATTTCGAACTGACTTTAAAGTTATCCTATTGTTTATTTTAAAGAATAACTGTTTTACGATCTCACACCAGTCACCATGACTGACTCGGAGTTTATTGTTTCCCTTCTAAACTCTGGGTGCCCACCAATTTCCACACGGGCAGCCTAGAGTTATATTATCAGGATATTCTGGAGCTTGGAGATAAGCTGGAGTTCGAGACGTAGTATTTGTATCTGATATTATTTTATTCCGCTGTGTATTCTGTATGAGGACGAGTTTATATAACTGTCCATTGTTGTATATTGACTCTGATGATTGATGTATGTATAAACTGATATAGTTCTTTGTTTTAAAAGACTAGTGTTTATCTATTATATATTGTTCCGCTGCGATGTGTAAGATTCTGATATTGTTTTCTGTCTGATGTTGTTCAGTTGTTCTTTCTTTCTCTTCTTCTTCTCTTTTTCTTCTATTTCTTCTTTCTAAAACCCTCACTATTGGAGTTTCCGGCACTCGATTGCTCGACAGTCGATAAAGTGAGTATCGATGTTGAATTTTCGAAAGTCGAAAATTTCAGGATGTGACACTTTTGTTCGTCATCTTTTCTCAATTCTTCGATAGTTCCTGATAGATCCAGGAAGGAGATTTGATATATTAATATGGGACGTAAACTCCAAAAAGGACAGAATTGTTTGTTTGAATGAATTGGTTGCTTTGTTTGCTATGGTTGATAAGTATACTTTTGTTTCTAAACTAAAAGTTTTGAAATTGTATCCATATATCTATCTATCCTTTGGGTCCCAATATATTCTACGAATGGTTAGTTATCCCTTCGAACTAACCGATGTCACTGTATATTTCGTAGATCTGGATAACCCGAGTATTTTGTGGAGTGTTAAACAGATTCGTTCTTGTATCTATTATTGATATTCTGATTTGGTAAGCCAAATGCAGAATAGCTGTTCAGTTTGATTTGATGAAATATTCTTCATCTATCTTTGTGTCTCCTTGGCAAATTTCGAGGACGAAATTCTTTTAAGGGGGGAAGTCTGTAACGACCCCAAATTTTCTATATATTTAAATTAATAATTAATTACAATTTTCATTTTCCAAAAGCATTGCAGATTTCAATGTTTAAAAGCCTTTTGTGTTTGTTTAAAGATAAACTGTTTTTGTTGCTCACACCAGTCTTATGATTGATCCGGAGTTTATTGTCCCCTTCCTAAACTCTGGGTGCCTATCATTTTCCACACGGGCAGTCTAGAGTTGGGTTTCTCAGATATTCAGGTTGAGAAGATTATCTGGAGCTGGTTCAGTTCTTGGAGTTCAGGACTGCACTTGCTTCTCTTTGTGGTTCGAGCTTGACATTGGAGTGGTTGGAGACAGTCTCTCTGACTGATCATTTGGAGTTATCATTTCTACTTTCTGCTGTATCATTATTTATCTCTGATATTGTTGTATCATATTGATATCATTGTTGTATATCATTCTGGATATTGTATTCGTTGGAGTTGTATATGATATCATTTATTTCTTTCTTCCGCTGTGTTGTTATACTTACTGTGTTATAAGCTCCGGCGACTCGGATTTGAACGCTCGAATCTACGGCATTCGAGTACGATGTAAAGTATGGATGTCGATTTTCGAACGCGAAAAATCCGTATCGTTACATTTGGTATCAGAGCTAAGGTTGAACTTTAGCTCAGGAGTATAACACATTAAGTAGCTCATTAGAGATAGGGTGAAGTATACCCTAGAATAAGTAATTCTCAGATATCCGTCCGTATGCCTCAGTAAATTCTCTTGCTATCTACTGATAGTAAGTATGAGTGTAAGAAGAGGATGAGATAGGGGACAGGGGAATACGACTATAAATGGTCAATACCCTGAAACAACAAGGAAACAATCTTTTCTCTATCAATCTCTTTTGTTCGTCATCTTTTCTCAATTCTTCGATAGTTCCTGATAGATCCAGGAAGGAGATTTGATATATTAATATGGGACGTAAACTCCAAAAAGGACAGAATTGTTTGTTTGGATGAATTGGTTGCTTTGTTTGCTATGGTTGATAAGTATACTTTTCTTTCTAAACTAAAAGTTTTGAAATTGTATCCATATATCTATCTATCCTTTGGGTCCCAATATATTCTACGAATGGTTAGTTATCCCTTCGAACTAACCGATGTCACTGTATATTTCGTAGATCTGGATAACCCGAGTATTTTGTGGAGTGTTAAACAGATTCGTTCTTGTATCTATTATTGATATTCTGATTTGGTAAGCCAAATGCAGAATAGCTGTTCAGTTTGATTTGATGAAATATTCTTCATCTATCTTTGTGTCTCCTTGGCAAATTTCGAGGACGAAATTCTTTTAAGGGGGGAAGTCTATAACTTTCAGTTTGAATTTTAAACTTTAAGTTAAAAATAGAAATCAATATAAGAAGTAAAATATAATACAAACAAATGTACTAACAACATGAATAAGAAATGTATATGTATTTACATACAAGACAATTTGTATGTAAGATAAACTAAATATTTTTAAAGTAAAGAAAAATACAAAGTAATAAGATAGTAATATATTTTCCTATACAGGCAACAAAGAAAAATATAAATATACATTTAAGTATATACAGATAAGTGTAAGTATGTAGACATAAGAAAAAGAAAAAAAATGAAGCTTGCAAAACAAGACTAAAGAAAAGAACACAACAATAAAAAGATAAACATGAACAACAAATACAATACATTCAAGTATTCAAACCTACATATAGAATCTCTGAACTTGCAAAAGAAAACAGCAAACATATATATGAGTGTACAAAACGAATTAGATAAGTGTGTATTTGTACCATGGCAATAAATGCCAATATCTTTAGCCACCACAACATTTGCTCAGCCACCGAGATGAAGAAGAAAAATATTCAATTGTACATGGCAATTTAATGCTTGGCCACCACATATTTCCTATTAGCCTCCAAAGAAAAAGATCTCTGATCTTATATTGTACAAACAAAGAAAAATATTGTCTGGTGTTGTACAAAACAACATGATCACCTATACAAAATATATTCACCCAGTAAACTCAATTTCTTATATCAAACTCTTCTTCATTTCATTTTTCGTTCCATTTTAAACTGTGAAAAGAAAAAACTAAAGTATATCATCTCCTCTAAAACAAAACTTCAATTTAAATAATCTACTCAAACCAGAGATCAAGGGATGAGGATTTCAGCTAGCAGTTCTTAAGTCTGTTACCACATAGAAGCTCTGTTCTGTTCATTTCTTTGGAAACAAGGTGAGCAACTTTGTTTCTTTCTTTTTTTTCCCAGACTTCTTTGTTTTCACCAGTGAGTAAACCTATGTTTATTCAAATCTTTTGTGCTTGAATTCTTGTAAGAATGTGATGGCTTTGAATTGAATGAATGATAGGCTTGTGTTTTGATTTTCTGGAAACATTGCCAGACCAAAGATGAACTTCCAAGCACACAGACCATTACATTTGTTCAAAAAAATCCTTCTTCATCTCTCTGAACCATATCAGACAATATCCTCTAAACAAAAGATATTTGTTTTAACAATATTCAACCCTTAAAAATAATTTAAAGTTAAACCATAACAAAGTTTTCAAGAAAACTTGGAATTACAGGAAAGAGGCTCGAACATGATAAATTCCAATATTAAATTTTATTGGTTCAGGATGATAATTTGAATCCATTTTGAAAACTATGATTTTTAAAACTGGAATCAAAATTTTTAATATGGCATTGAGTTAGGAATTTAAAAAAGATTGAAAAATCGTTTTTTGGGAATTCCGTTCGACCTAGGTGATCTGGGAGTTCTGGGTTTCGTCTGGAGATGGGTGGGTGGTCGGAGAGGTAGGGAAAATTTGTCGGAGAAGTGCCTGACCATCGAGGCGTCGGTGGTGATGCGATATGTGTTCCTAAACCTAGTTTTAGCCTGGGTTGTAGAATGGTTCGTTGACAATTCTAGGATGGATCGAGTGGCACGAGCTTGTGGGGTTTGGTAGAGGAGGGGTGGACGAGGCTACGGCCGGAGGCGCTGGCGATCTGGTGGTCGGGGTCGTGAGTTCGAGGCGATGACAGGCTTTCGATGATGGGTTCTGTGTAGTTCCAGGTTTTGAATTATACTCGAATTCGAGTTCGAGTCGAATCGGAGGAGTTTGGATGGTCATTGTTAGATCGGGGGATGGTAGTCAACTTGCTGATGACGTCGGCGATGCCGGAAGATGGACGATGGCGAAGTGCACGTGCATTCGTGCACGATGTATCTGGGTATTGATGTGCTTCAGGGAAGAGGAGGGTCGACTCGAAGTGGTTCTCGCGTTTTCCTGAAGTCGACTCGAAGTATTTACGTTTTGGTCTCGGGTTGTTGTAATACGAGGTTTTAAATTTTTAAACTAACAAAATTTTAGAGAAAAGAGGGACGTGGGTTTCTCGGGTCAGGATTCGAGTGCTATTCGGGTTGGACCCGAAGCAAATATTTTAGTAGTTTAAGATTGAAATGAGAGCAAGTTTTAGAATTTTAAATGAATCTAGTTTGAACTATTTCTTAAACCTATTCCTTTACATAATAAATGTTTTAAATAATTGATTTAAGAAAGTTATATGATTCGTTTAACTTAAATTTATTAAGTTAAAATTCCTAAGTTATTTTAAACTTGATTTTAAATGTAATTAAGTAGATAACTCAAGTAAAAATGGTTTATCTTAAGGTTAATTAAGGGTAATTAATTTATTATTAAAAGTTAATTAATAATGGATTAAAGGATGATAAATTAATGATTAAAGGTTAATTAATTAATTAAAGGATAAATAATTCAAATGGTTTGTAATTAATGATTAATTAACCAAGATTTGTAGTTTATCCATAAGTAATTAATCTGGTATAAATTAATTATAATCAGATATTAATTGATCTTACTTATGGATGTTTGGATTCTAGTGAATGTTGAATTGTTTGATATCCCTGATATATGATGCTTTGTGATACATCCTGATTTGTGTTGTGATCTGTAATTTATTTATCTGTGATATATATATCTGTGATTTCTGTTTCTGTGATATATTACTATGTGAATATGAAACCCTTGGCTCGTAAAACGGCATTTGAATTTCGATGCGACAGGGAGTCGGATTTCAGTTGGTTATCCGAAATCCACATCGAATTGTAATAGTGAATCTTTGTGACTGATAAATTTATTTTATCTATGAATCTGTGAATGAAGATAAGCGTTATGGGTTATACCGCTTATCGATATATCTGTAATGATTGATGTTGTGCACTATTGTGTGGAATCCCTGGACTACACCTTTACACACACAAATATGGATTTCACGAGGAAATCGGTTAAGTCATAGATGATTTAAATTTGATGTTTTTGAAATTGAAATTTTAATTTCAATTGATTTTGAAATTGGCAATTTGGGTTTAAAATGAAAAGCTTTTGAAATGGAATTTCAAAGATAAAACTTATTTTCGAATAACTTAATCGAGTTTTGAAAATTTAAATAATTTAATTTGAATTTGAATTCAAGTTTGAAATTGAATTCTATGATTTGAAACTAGGGGTTAAAGATGCTGTACAAGTTATATATGGTTAAACCATCTTAAAGGTATTGATTTGGGAATTTGAATTTAATTCAAGGGTTTTAACTCATGTAAATATAACTGGATTTTTATGAAACGAAACTATTTGTTTTCAATTAGTAAAAGCTTTCACATAAGTAATGAACTTCCAATTTGTGTTGAACGATTTCAAGTTTGAAATAAAATTGAAATGTTTTGAAAACTATGAAATGAGTCTTTGATTCAAAGACTGGACGAGTTAATCCAATTTGAAAATGAAATAGAATTGTTTTGAAAGACTATGAATGAATCTTTGAAAACGAGTTTTGAAAGCTATAAGTTAAATCTTGATTTAAAGATATAACGAGTTAATTCAATTGAAATGGAAATTGTTTTGAAATCCATGAATGGATCTTTGAGAACGGGGTGAACTTTGTGAATTGGATCTTTTTTGTTTAAAAGATTAAAAGTGTGGAAATTGTTTAAACCATTGAAGGTTTTTGAAATGAATCTTTTTATTTAAAAGATTGGAAATGGTAATTTGTTTTAACCATTCGAATGAAAAGTTTTGGGCTTTAAACTATGATTTAACTGAGACCCCAGTATCCATATGATTTTTAATTGCGCTCGTTGTTCGGGTTAGCCGGGAAAAGACCTTTGTGTCATATAACCCATTCCGAATAGTGATACGACGATATGGATAGCATTTGAAGACCGGTGGTGAAGACCGGGTATTTTTGAGAGCGATAGGATGACCTATCGATTGTCTCTGCACTGAGTAGCTACGGTATAGAGATTCCCTAAGTGATGGGAAGTCCGATCAGGATTGTGAATACCCGGATTGCAAGGGCTTCTTCGGAAGTGCCTTCGGTTCTGTTCGAACTCGGAACATACTTGTATGGATGTGTGTCTGACGTTACACTTTGAGATGTAAAGCTGGTTTCTATCAAATACATTTCTGTTGGTGGCGGAGAATTTATTCTCTTTGCTTAACACCCTTCTTTGAGACGTATGAGCTCAGAGGTTATGTAGTTGATAGTCACTAGTGATACATTCCCAATTTGGTAATGTGGCATACGAAGTGCTGATGATCATTTGTTGGTCAAAGCGTGCATTGTGAAAAAAGCGTTGCTTTGTGAAAAAGCGTGGCTTTGTGAAAAAGCATAGCTTTGTGGACGAGACTTCGTCGAGCCTCACAACCCGGTAATGGTCGAAACAGGAATGTTGCGACAAAGGTTTGTAGGGGTAGCGCCCCTAGGGTATGTCATTTCCTTCTGGATAAAAGGTGATATCATGGTATGGAGCCCAGATATTTTACCTATGTTGATGCTGCACGGTTATTATACTTTGTGGTTGTTGCTTTATGATCGAGGTACCTCGGATAAAGGTCGGTGACGACCGGGGGATGACATGACTCGTGTGTTAGTTACCTAGTTACAGCTTGGTTAAAGCGTGAGGTAGCGTCGGCCTTGTGTTTGCAGAGATCCGGTTAGGTTCTCGGGGCGTCTTTCCAGAGGCGTTTCCATTTCGGTAAGGAAGTTCCTTTGCCTGATCATTTGTTGGAAATCCAAAGAAACAATACGAACCTTGTACGATTTTAGTTGTATTACCTGCTATGGAATGTGGCGGTAACCTGCCATTGAACATCGTAGCTATAGTAGGCATACAATAATGGTTGTATGCTGGCTAAGATTAATATTGTATTTTCGAAATGTTTTCACACTATGCACTAGTAATAATATCAAAAGAGTTTTCTTTTGCGTAGTAAGCATGTTTGACTATCATAAGAAAAAATCTCCTCCAATTCTGCGTTTGCATTGTGTGTGTGGCGGGAGGTCTTATGGTAGTTTCATTTTCCAAAAGCATTGCAGATTTCAATATTTAAAAGCCTTTTGTGTTTGTTTAAAGATAAACTGTTTTTGTTGCTCACACCAGTCCCATGACTGATCCGGAGTTTATTGTTCCCTTCCTAAACTCTGGGTGCCCATCATTTTCCACACGGGCAGTCTAGAGTTGGGTTTCTCAGATATTCAGGTTGAGAAGATTATCTGGAGCTGGTTCAGTTCTTGGAGTTCAGGACTGCACTTGCTTCTCTTTGTGGTTCGAGCTTGACATTGGAGTGGTTGGAGTCAGTCTCTCTGACTGATCATTTGGAGTTATCATTTCTGCTTTCCGTTGTATCATTATTTATCTCTGATATTGTTGTATCATATTGATATCATTGTTGTATATCATTCTGGATATTGTATTCGTTGGAGTTGTATATGATATCATTTATTTCTTTCTTCCGCTGTGTTGTTATACTTACTGTGTTATAAGCTCCGGCGACTCGGATTTGAACGCTCGAATCTACGGCATTCGAGTACGATGTAAAGTATGGATGTCGATTTTCGAACATGAAAAATCTGTATCGTTACAGTGGTGGTCGAAGGGTATGGTGGTGGAGGCAGCCTAGGGGGAGGAGTGGTGCTGGCCAGTCCAAAGAAAATGAAGGAGGCAAGTGCAAATCATGTAAAACAAAGAAGAAACAAAGAAACATGAAAAAGAAAAGGAGTTTTTTTACCAAATTTTTGAACCAGGGAGAGGCCAACATTTTTTTTCAGGTTGGAGGTGATAATTCACGTGAAAAATGAAGTGAGGAAGTCAACTGAAGAAAATATAAGGAACGTCCAAAGAAATGAATGCAAGAGTTAGGAAATGTGAAGGTGAAAGTAGGTGAAAAGACTTTAAGCAACTAAAGAGTCACAAACCTTTCAAATTTCCTTAATTTATTTATATAAGTTTATATTACTGAAAATAATAATAATTTCAGTCACAAATTCGAAAATATAACAAAATATAAAATATATATAAATATTTATTAATTATATAAGGTTAAAAATAAGAAAATAGCACAAAATTGCAACCTAGTCTACAAAAATGGAAAATAAACATAATGAACTTTGGAAAATTCATATGGACTTGTAATATATTTTTAAACATAAATAATAACATAAAATAAAAGTACATTCACAAAATAAATATATAAAATTTAATTTAAATATAATTTTAATGAAGAAAATAGCAGAAAATAAGAAAACAGCCTTTTAAAAATAGGGAATAATTACAGTAAATTTTAGAAAAAATTTATTATCATTTTAAAAATATTTGAAAGTCAAAATATACATAATATAACATAAATATAAAAATTAGAATAAGATAACTCAAGTAAAAATATCATTTATATAAATTAAAACAAAGTATATTGTTAAATAACCCTATATACACACAATATTGAAAAATCTATAACTTTCACAATTTAAATCCATTTTCAACAAAACGAAAAGTAGTATTCATGTTATTACATCTATTTTCATAATAAAAGATAAAATTTAAGATTTAATATAATTTAAATTTGAAGTTTAAAAGTCAAAGTTTGACCAGTTTGAACAGAAATTCACTTTTCAGTAAAATAACCAATTTATACTAGTTTGAAACTATAATTCACTTAATAATCATCATTTATATATTAAAATGAAATGTTTGAAATAAAATAAATTTAAAATAATTTAAAAATAAAATAAAGTCAAAATTAAAATATATGCAAAAATCTAGGGTTGTTACAAATTCTAAATCCTTTATATGATCTTTAGAGATGATTTTCATTTACTTAACATTATTCCAAATATTGTTTAAAATAATTTTCCGTTGACTATTTATTTTAAACTCCTTTAAAATAATCATAAAACTTCCAAATCATCTACAAAATACTTAATTATTCATTTGAAAAGATTACTAAAAAGATTAGGGAAGAATAATTAAGTTCAAACCATGATTTGCAAAAGTTACCGAGAACCATCGTAAAAACTGCTGCGAATAGTGTTTTTAAAGCTTCTTAGATCCAAATACTTTTTCCATTTTATATAAGTCTATTTTTATAACTCAAATCCCATTTAAAACATTTTAATATATTTCATATTTTTAATGATTTCAAAATATTTATTTTTAAAGAATTTACCACTTTGGTTTTCGAATTGCCAAAACGCGATGTTTTTGAAAACTTGATTTGAACATATTTCAAACTCTGCTAAATGAAATCTTTGTTTACTTCTTCTGTTTGGAAACTATACCCATATGGGTTCGGAAAATTCTTATTTCAAAGAGTTCGGACTTATATTGGATTCTACACATTGATTTAACTTTTCAGGTTGGATAATGACGGACTACCCTACGCGACGAGCTCGATTTGGCTCTATTTTTCACACTTCATTAAAATTTTCCAAAACTTGTTAAAATGTTTAAAATACCATAATAAACCATTTTAAATCATTACAAACTATTTTTACTACATTAATAAACTCTTTTTCCACTTTATTCCATATTATAATATTATATATTCATTTTTCAATCTTTTTATATTCAAAACCATAAAAAGGCTTACTAACTCACATACACATATTAATATGGATTTATTTTTCCATGAAATAACTATGGTTAATTAATTAACCATTTCTATTTATGATAATTATGATTTTCCCATTATTGGTTAGATTTATCACAACCAAGTTATCAATCATATAATCAATCAATTTTCAAACATCCATATAAATCATCCAAGATATTAAATGGCCATACTATCATACTTGAAATAAGTATATATATTATTTAATAATTATGAATGTAGAGTACTCAATATTGGTTTTCACTCCACCAAACTTTTTCCGAAGCTTCTAGAGATAAATCCGGTTGTACTCCAGTAACACTTCCTTCTCTTTTCTTTACTCCATAGCTTCCTGAATCTCCTCCTTCACCTACGAAAGCTCAGCCATGATGTCTTTGGGGTTGGTGTGCTCGGCCAAATGTGGAAGTGGTGGTGGTCATGCACCACTAGGAGATAGGGGAGGTGATTTACTTTGGTTTGAGGAGTTTTGATCACTTTTGGATATGTTTATTATTTTTGGGAGTGTAAATGATACTTTGCGTTCATGAAGGGGCCAGTAATGAGTTTAGCAAGAAGAGGAGAGAGAGAGCTTAGAACCTGCTGTGTTGGATAATGAAGGTGTAGGGTGAGTATATATAGGGTAGGAAGCCATAGATATGAAGTAACCTTAGAAAAATTATCTCCCTTCCCATCCATCATGTTATACACGCCTCTACACCCCTCTCTCATCCTTAGTACACATGCAACCACCCTCCCTCGTGTGCTCCTCCATGTGTAGGTATGTGTAAGCATGAGTATGTGATGGTAAGTTTGCTTTTAATGACTTAAGGATGAATAAAATGGAAATATCTTAGATATTTTGTGATATATGTATATACGTATGTATGTGTATGTGCATGTATGTCATGTACACATGTGCACAAGATACAAAAACAAGGTTGCAACTACTTTAAACAACTTTCATTTGTTGAACCGTTGTGAATCCGGAATTTGATTTCCGGTCATATATTTAGCTTTTAATTAAACTATTTATTTATGTAATCAAAATTTCAAAATAAATTTCTTGCCATTTCTAAATAATCAAAAACAATATTATTTAAGCTATAAAACCATATTAAATAATTTTAAAATCCATTTAGAAAAATACAACGTCGATTTACCAAAATGCGATGAAGTTTGTATATCTTTATAAAAACAAGTTTACATATTTATGAAACCATTATAAATCACTTATTATCATTCTATATCCAATTAAAATGAATTATAATTATTTTAAAACAAATATTTGAATATTTAAACTTAATCTTGAAATTTTAGAAAATATATAAAAGTGATGACATCCTTGATGATGTCATAAAGATATTTTATTTCCAAAAATAAAATAAATAATTTTATTACATATTCTTACTTACATGGAGAAATAAGTGTATGTATCCAGTTTCATTTGCGAATTTTGATGGTAAAAAAACTGTTTATCAATAAAACAATTCTCGGTTATTTTACCGATATTTTTTCAAAGAATATATTTTTATAAACAATATTCCAAAACAAGATCACCATTATTATTTATCACATAAAATATGATTATTTATGTTTAATAATCCAATATTTGAATAAGTATTCCAATATAAAGTGATAAAACTATGGGTCGTTATATATTCCGCCGAAACAACATGACCTAAGAACCTAGCTTCTGAACACCAAAAATGACACTTCGAGAACTTAGCACTCAACACATGCTATCTTAATGTTCCTAGAACAGTACTTAGATGGAATGAATGTTTCCTCTTGGTCTTGGAGTAGATCAGAATATCATCGATAAATACAAGTACAAACTTATTCAACACAACTCGAAAAACTCGATTCATTAAGTCTACGAATTATGTTGGAGCATTAGTTAGGCCGAACAACATAACTAACCACTCATAAAATTAGTTAGATCTAAAAGCAGTCAAGGGTACACTCTCATCTGCCACGCTCAACTGATGGAACCCTGTAGCAAGATCCTGTTGAGAAAACACTTGATCTCCATGAAGTCGATCGAACAAATCATCTATCCTAGGTAAATGACACATGTTCCTAACAGTTCGTTTGTTAATTCTCGCGATAATCGACACACGGTATTAGGGAACCGTTCGCCTTTGTAGCAAAGACGATGGGCGCTCCCCAACTCAAATGACTGGGTTGGAACAAACCCTTTTATAACAAATCACTAATTTGATTTGTTAGCTCCAACTTCTCCTTTGGGGCAAGTCTACGAATAGGCATCACGATAGGTTTTACATACTTCACTAAATCAATGCAAAATTCTATCTCTCGATATGGTAGTAAACCTGACACCACTTTGAAGATATTCGTAAATTCCTAAACAATAGGGATTGAACCTAACTCCTCCTCTGCCACATCCAGAGAAAAAAGGAAACTAGTCATAAGCGAGCTAGGCCCCTCACAATCTACAATTAGAGCCTTCCTCCCCTGCTTCAATACCACTATTCGCTTATCACAATCTAAGACTGCGTTATTCCATGATAATCAATCCATCTCAAGTAGAGCATCATAACCCATAAAATCCAAGATATATGTAACGACCCGTAAATTTCAACTGTTTTAATAACGTAATTAGTTGAAATTTTATGAAATTTTAAATGATAAAATTTTGAAATAAAAATTTAATATTTGGAATACGTCTAGTTAAACATAGCAACTGGTAAATTTTCGTCCGAAAATACGAAAGTTTATTTCGCGCGTAAATTCACTTCAATTTTTAATCAGTTAAAAAGCGATGAAAATAAAATGTTTTCGAAACCTAAATATTTTTACATAGAAAAATTCTAAACCATCTTTTGAGCAAGATTTCAGTTTGTCGTTTTTCCAAATTCGGACATCTTTGGCTCCGTCGATCTTATTTTTCAGCGTTTTTCTTGCATTTTCCGCTAGTAGAAAATTCGAAATTTTATAATTCAATCCTATCACTGATATCTGTATACCGTTGTGATCGTCTCGTCGTGCTGATTGCTACGGTATATCCGCTTCTATGTTTCGGTGTCCGGTACGCAGCGGAACCGGCGTAACGGATATCCGTATCGATGCACATTTGAGTCGTTTTGATTGTCTACCCTTTTATTTTTGCATCGTACAATACAAACGGCTATGAACATCTACTTTTCCTAGACCCTTGTGCTTGAACAATTCTATTCCATTTTTCAAATTTCCTTTCCGTTCATATCTTTTGTACACCTCATATTTTTGTGCGTTCGAAAAAAAAAAGTCTCTTGGTTTCTCTGTTCAAGTTTCCTTTGGCCTTTCCATTTCCCAATTTCAATATTAATGTCAGTTCATTTAGTTTTGGTGTTCTTTTCAGGTTCCATGCTCTATTGAGTTATAAGAAAATCATAACGTAAAACTAAATATATTTTCTTGTAGCATGGTAACCTCCCTCCTCCCTCTGACTTTCTTTCTTCATCTCCCCTCCTCTCTCACCCTCTTCTCCCTCTTTTGTCCTCTGCCTCCAAAGAAAATATGTATACAATACTAAACTCACTCATGCATGTAACAAATCTCACATCCCCATGCAACCAGCAACTCCTCAGCCTATCCCCTTCAAGCTCCACAATCGCATCCTCCAACACCAGTGAGCATCTCCGCCCATCACCGTCGGCCACCCTCTCCGGCCCTCACCTCCACCATGCTCCCTCTCACATGCGTGGATGACTGCATGCTCGGCCACTTTTCACGTCACCCTACTCACCACACTTCGCACTCGCCGAGCGCCCCTACCACGCCCAGCCTGCCAGCACCACCGAGATCTCCCACTACCCGCCACGTCAGCTGCTACCATCGCATCCACGCGGCCTGGCCTCGGACCCGTTCACCGCCCATGTCACTCCACCCATGTCCTTCCTCCTCGTCCCCACATCTCCTGCCTACACGTCCATCATGTTGCCAAAACAACTCATCAAATCCTAGCAACTTCGCTTGAAACCGTACGTATGTTTCCAGATTTTATTTTCATTGATACTGTTTGTTATCTATATTTGTTAGTTTGGTATGTCCATATATTTATATACGTTAGTATTATATAAGTATTCTGAAATAGTATATAAGTATTATATATTTATATATATAGTTGCAGTAAAAGTATACCTTTTGTTATTTATATAAATCTTTAAAGTGTAAAAGTATATAGTTGCAGTAAAGTGTATATCTTTAAAGCTTAACGGTTCGTTCATATGCAACCCCGTTGATACCTATGCTAGGCTTTTCCATATCATTTGCCATATTATTGTAGGGTTGTTCTACGTAAAACTATAAAAGATTGGGTGCATACTGAAGTCATTTTGTTTATTCTGTTTTGATTTCTGCATTAGTTAAGTTGCAAGATTTCTTTAAAAAAAAAGTTACAGTATGTTATAACACATATATAAATAGTAATATGTATATTATGTATTATATAAGATTCCAAAACCTAGTACGGTTATAAACTTATTTACGGTCGTGATTGTAAATTTTCAAAAGAAGCTTCATCAAGTTGCTCTATACTAATACAATACTTTAGTAGGTGTAGTTATTTACTTACTGTAGCCTGGCAATGCCATTTTTTACTTTGTTTGAGCTTTGCAAATTGGGTGGGTATTTTATAGTAAAGTAAGTGGTATGTACTGTATATGAGAAAAGCTTATGGAAGTTATAAATTATATGATCCGGCTCTTTATTTTGCATGTAAGATATGTTAGCATATAGTTTAGAGTGTATAAAATATAATATATATTATATTTCTAAGTTGGATGAGCAGCATATATATGATCATATTTAAAATTTCCTATGTTAGATATATATTGTTTTATTTTCGGTTTCAACATATCGTATATAAACTTTTGATTTTACTTAGTCTACTTTGTTTATATATATAAGCATACACGTATATATATGAAAAATAAATACTGATTTTTAAAATTGTTACCTACCTTAATACGTGAGTTTATATGTATATAGTGTAGTTGGCAGTTTTCCTAAAGCTTGTTTGCTGTTATGTACAATCGCCTATGTTTAAATATTTGTTTTCCATTTTATAAATATATACTTATATATGTGTTAACTTATATTTGAAGAACTTTAAGTGGAAATGACGTGTTTAAGAAAATGTGTTTTTGATATTGTTGCATATAATATAGATATTGTAATTTTATGTTCAAAAATTTAGAATATGGTAAAAAAAAAATAGTTATATATAGCTAGACATATAAGTTCATTTTACCATCTATCTTCATCAATCTGATTCTGACTCGTTATCGATTTCTGTTATCAGCTTCGTCCATCGCACCTGTTTTTCTTCATCGAATCGTGTCCATCCAGCGTTGCTTTGAAATTCGTAGCTCGTTCCCTTGTCAAATCTATCCAGCCTCGAAAGGTGAGCACTCACTCACGATTAACGTTCTTTTATTTATTAGATTTGATTTCAATTGAAACGACAATTGAAATATACCTCTGTTAGTTAATTACACTGTTATATATGCTATTACCTGTATCAGTTTACCTATGACACCTGACACCATTATCTGTTAATTATTCATGCGATGATAATACAGTTGGCTGATAATTGATTGATTGTTGATGTTTATATTGGACGTTAAATTGTTAATGTTAAAATGATAAATAGTATGAAATTGAACTTGATATAGGATAATTAAATGTTAAATTTGATTAACTGACATTTGTATAATATGACCCCTTTAACTGTTAAATTTATTGACACGTAGTATTTGTTTAATTACATTTTGAACCACTGAATGTATGTTGTTATATTGATGATGTATGAAATTGTAAATAGATGACAAGTGAAAACCGTAATGTAATAATCTTTAATCTACATGAAATGATAGTGTAGATTCTAGAAATAATTATATTAATTCGTACAAATAACAATGCGAATTAATACGGTTATTTCGGGATTATTTGAATTGATTATTGGATTGATATTGATTGTTGTTATTGCTTGTTTATTTACTTTGACACCATCCCAGTTATCACACTGCAAGTTCCCTTTGTTATGCTTTGATTTTGAATTGAATTGGAATCGGGTTGAAATGATAAATACCCAAATTGAACTTTGACCTTGGATATAGAAAATTAAATAAAAACCCGATCGGTCAATAATTTGATTTGAAATAATTGAAGATTTTATTTGAACAAATAATATGGTTTTGAAATGAAGTTGAAATTTGAATTTTAATGAAAGGAAAATGTTAATATTTAATAATCTGAAACAAAATGTTAACAATGAAATTGATGGAAGAATGTTGTTTAATTTGAGAAATGATTGAATTAACTTTGAAATGATTTAATAATTAAGTTTGAAATTATAATTAAGTTTGAAATTGTTAGACTTTGAAATGATTTAATAATTAAGGTTTGAAATTATAATTAAGTTTGAAATTATTAAACTTTGAAATTATTTAATAATTAAGTTTTGAAAATTTTAATAATTAAATAAGATTGAATTTTTAATGATTAAATTGAATTGGATTTCTAATAAGAAAAATTGAACTTTTGAATAAGTGAATTTTGTTCGTAAATAATTGAAATTGAATTTCTTTATTAATTAAGTTTTGGAAAATTATTTAAGAAAGTAAATAAGTGAAATTGAATTTCTTTAACAAGAAATGAAAATGTGATATTTTTGGAATCAATGTAAGACTTGTAATTGGAAGAATTGATTTGACGAATTTAATTTAATTCAAAAGTGTAAGTTGATTTAATGAAGTTGAACTTAAGAAATTGATTTAATGAATTGGAAATTTAATTGAAATTGTTTGAATGATAAAGTGACTTAATGAATATTGAATGAAATCGATAAATGAGTTTAAATTGATTCGAATGTTAAATAAAAAATTTTTTTAAATGATTTCGGAATGAAACTTATATACGAACTTGAATCAATATTGGAATCGTTTAAATAAAATTTGAAATTGTATTATAAGATTTTTGAAATGGTAATTTGGAAGTTTTGAAACGTAGATTATTGGAAATTGGTTTTGAAAGACAAATGAAATGTTGATTTACGAATTCTATTTGAAATTGAAATTGATTTGGTTTTGAAATAAATAAACGACCAATCGGTGAAATAATTACGAAAGTTATTAAAGAGACCGGAATTCGGTTATGGATATACTCTCTATCTAAACCGAAAACCACTTTAATAACTAATATACGCGAAGTGTTGATCCAGAACGAAGTGGATGATTTTGGTGAACGCGTTGACTGAAGAAAGAGAACGATTTTGGATGACCCCTGACATGACTAAAACAGGAGCCGCGCCGAGCCATTGAGGATCGCCATCTCTAGCGGACACACTTCTTCGATACCATATCTATTACTTTTGTGATTCGATTTGGGTGCACCCCTCGATTTGGGAGTGTTGTTTCGCGGTGTTGGGGTAGTAGCTGCTATGCCCAACATCAGTCCGGATTAGGCAACTACTAGTATCCTAGTTGGTATCGCCTCATGTACCTTGTCATATTGATTATCCTATTCGCGACAACTACGATTTTGATTTGTACCTTTAGTATATGGATTGCCCTCTGGTGACTTCCGGTTTTGGGGAAACTACGGTCTTGTATATGCTTTTGGGAATAAAAATGTGTTAAGGGTGGAATGGGCCATGACTTAACGCTATTTTGATATCTTCTTATATTACTGATAGACATTATCTACTTATCGTACACTACTACATAGTAGATAGTTTAACGGATCCTTAAAGGATGGTTATTCCAAACATCCTTTAAGTTACTTGTATTTCAATTGCTATTTCACTTGAGTTGGATTTATTAATATGAGAATGTTAATCCTGACTCGAGTGTCTTGTGTTTTTGCTTTACGCTCGGGTCAGACTTAGTGTACCAGTATTCGAGACTCACCTTTGGAGTTGGAGCTTTGCTTGAAGATCCAGCCATCTATTCTGCTTTCAGTATTCGATGATTCCAGTGATGTATTCTGATTTGTATCTGATGTATCGTATTACTCTTCTGTTGTAAACTCTGATGTATTTTATATATTCATATAGTAGCTTCATGAACTACTATCTCTTTTATTTCCGCTGCACTTATTACTCTGTGTCTGTGATCTGTGATTATTTATTTACTGTATATGTTCAGTTTTGCTAAATTTAAATTAACAACGCGGTATTTTGAGCAATTCAACTCCGGCATGAGTGTCTACCTATACACTTATAATGGACGCGAATGGTCCAAAATGGCGGGTCGTTACAGTTGGTATCAGAGCTTTGGTAGCTCTAGGCAAAACTCAACATATAGGGTAAATGTATTTACAGAATCACTCTCATTCGAGTTTCAATCTCTTCCTTCTGATTCAATTCCTTCGAATTTTGGAACGTTCCCTGCGGTTCCAAATTTCATTCATGTCCCTCACTATTCGTCTTCTTTCAATTCTGCAGCACCTCATAACTCCATTTTGAATGATATCTATAATAGATCGACAGTCTCGCCAATCTTCGAATGATTTGTAAAGGGGTGAAACTCCTTTATAATAGGCATCGATTTACCGGAGATTTCTGTATCCTCGGTTTACGATGCTATCTATTTCAGGCTATACCTGAATTCCATCTCTTGAGATCGAGTGTTGATTTACCTCGGAATTCAGCATCGATCTTATTCTTGAAGTTACGGACGACTCAGTTAAGGTTGCCCGTGAATTAAATAAACTCCTCCATCTTCCGATTGTGGTAATCGAATTTTCTTATCTTCTGTTTCAAACTTATTTTCGAAAAAATTCTCTTTGATTTGAGTCCATCAAATTCGAATCTCTATCTTTGCTTTGAAATCTATTCTTGTATAGTCGAGCGAGGAAGTGTATTTGTAAATTAATATTAAATTTTTTTAATATATTGTGTTGTTTGAGTTGTTGATGTTGATTTGGGTTTTCGATCGATTCGTCTGATCAACGCTATCGATAGGATTTCCAAAACACTTGAGCAGAGCAAATTGACACAATATTGTTTTCAAAATTTGTTTGATTATATTGTAAAAATATAAGTAAAATTTTCTGGAATTTAAAAAGTTAATTAAATTGGTTGTTTGAAATGATAATATTTGATTATCATTTATTGTTCTAAATGAATTTATAAACTTGGTTATAAATTGATTGGAATTTGAAATGAATTAAATTCAGAAATTTGAGAATTTATTAGTTTTCGGTGATTTCGAACTTTGGTTTTTAAAAATTTTGAAAGTATTTTCGAATAGAAATCGTTTCCAAAGAATTTTAAATGTTGAAATCAGTGCTCTTCTCTTTGTCGCTGGAAAATAATTTCGGTGATGGCGGCCGCATCATCGACGTTCATTTTCGAGTTTCGAAGTGAAGATACTATTCTGTAGCTTTGCTACGGTTTTGTTTTGAAAAATATTTTGATTCAAATTTCTTCAGTATAATTTGATTTGTATATATATATGGGTATCTTATTTAAAAAAAAAATTTAATTTGATTTGATATAAATATATTATATATATCTCTAAATTGTTTAAAGTTAATCGGAAATCTAATTCTTAAATTTTGTTAAAGGATGATTTTAATTATAAATAAAACCAAAATTTGGAATAAATATTTAAACTTGAATAATTGAATTTGGAAAATTTTATTTGTATATTGTTCAACTGCATTCTAATACAACTTACCTAAATCATTCAGAAGTTGAATATGTAATTGGATAATATATAATATAAATTGAAATTATAAATAAACTTGAGTGTTTATGATAAATGTTATACACTAAATTTTGATTATAATGATGTTAATAGAGTTAGATAGGATAATAAGTAAACTCAGTTTATAATGAAATAAATTTGTTTTGAAAGAATTAATAAATTTGTTTTGGAAGGATTAATAGTTTGAAATCTGATCAACATATGAAAATACCTTGAATTTAAAAGAAATTAATAGATGTAAATTAATTTAAATCGAAACTTTTATGGTTTAAATTAATGGATTAAATATATGTGATTAGATATATTAAGTAGAAAAAAAAATTTAACGGTAATATGAAATAAAGAGGAATTTAAATGCTGGAAAAATATGATTACAATAAAGGACTATTCAAACTTATGGTTTTATAAATTGTAAATTGAGGGTAATTGGATAATAAAATAATGAATTTAGAAATAGTTGAGATTGATTTTAGTGAAATTAAATGGATTAAATCAATTATTGAATATCAATTAATTTAAATTTGAATTTATATGGTTTAAATTAATTGTTATTTTGTATTTAAAATCTGTTTTTCTTTCTGGTTGTTTCTATTCTCCTACCTCGTTCCTTTTCGAGGACGAAAAGTTTTGAGTGGGGGAGAGTGTAATGACCCGTAAATTTCAACTGTTTTAATAACGTAATTAGTTGAAATTTTGTGAAATTTTAAATGATAAAATTTTGAAATAAAAATTTAATATTTGGAATACGTCTAGTTAAACATAGCAACTGGTAAATTTTCGTCCGAAAATACGAAAGTTTATTTCGCGCGTAAATTCACTTCAATTTTTAATCAGTTAAAAAGCGATGAAAATAAAATGTTTTCGAAACCTAAATATTTTTACATAGAAAAATTCTAAACCATCTTTTGAGCAAGATTTCAGTTTGTCGTTTTTCCAAATTCGGACATCTTTGGCTCCGTCGATCTTATTTTTCAGCGTTTTTCTTGCATTTTCCGCTAGTAGAAAATTCGAAATTTTATAATTCAATCCTATCACTGATATCTGTATACCGTTGTGATCGTCTCGTCGTGCTGATTGCTACGGTATATCCGCTTCTATGTTTCGGTGTCCGGTACGCAGCGGAACCGGCGTAACGGATATCCGTATCGATGCACATTTGAGTCGTTTTGATTGTCTACCCTTTTATTTTTGCATCGTACAATACAAACGGCTATGAACATCTACTTTTCCTAGACCCTTGTGCTTGAACAATTCTATTCCATTTTTCAAATTTCCTTTCCGTTCATATCTTTTGTACACCTCATATTTTTGTGCGTTCGAAAAAAAAAAGTCTCTTGGTTTCTCTGTTCACGTTTCCTTTGGCCTTTCCATTTCCCAATTTCAATATTAATGTCAGTTCATTTAGTTTTGGTGTTCTTTTCAAGTTCCATGCTCTATTGAGTTATAAGAAAATCATAACGTAAAACTAAATATATTTTCTTGTAGCATGGTAACCTCCCTCCTCCCTCTGACTTTCTTTCTTCATCTCCCCTCCTCTCTCACCCTCTTCTCCCTCTTTTGTCCTCTGCCTCCAAAGAAAATATGTATACAATACTAAACTCACTCATGCATGTAACAAATCTCACATCCCCATGCAACCAGCAACTCCTCAGCCTATCCCCTTCAAGCTCCACAATCGCATCCTCCAACACCAGTGAGCATCTCCGCCCATCACCGTCCGCCACCCTCTCCGGCCCTCACCTCCACCATGCTCCCTCTCACATGCGTGGATGACTGCATGCTCGGCCACTTTTCACGTCACCCTACTCACCACACTTCGCACTCGCCGAGCGCCCCTACCACGCCCAGCCTGCCAGCACCACCGAGATCTCCCACTACCCGCCACGTCAGCTGCTACCATCGCATCCACGCGGCCTGGCCTCGGACCCGTTCACCGGCCATGTCACTCCACCCATGTCCTTCCTCCTCGTCCCCACATCTCCTGCCTACACGTCCATCATGTTGCCAAAACAACTCATCAAATCCTAGCAACTTCGCTTGAAACCGTACGTATGTTTCCAGATTTTATTTTCATTGATACTGTTTGTTATCTATATTTGTTAGTTTGGTATGTCCATATATTTATATACGTTAGTATTATATAAGTATTCTGAAATAGTATATAAGTATTATATATTTATATATATAGTTGCAGTAAAAGTATATCTTTTGTTATTTATATAAATCTTTAAAGTGTAAAAGTATATAGTTGCAGTAAAGTGTATATCTTTAAAGCTTAACGGTTCGTTCATATGCAACCCCGTTGATACCTATGCTAGGCTTTTCCATATCATTTGCCATATTATTGTAGGGTTGTTCTACGTAAAACTATAAAAGATTGGGTGCATACTGAAGTCATTTTGTTTATTCTGTTTTGATTTCTGCATTAGTTAAGTTGCAAGATTTCTTTAAAAAAAAAGTTACAGTATGTTATAACACATATATAAATAGTAATATGTATATTATGTATTATATAAGATTCCAAAACCTAGTACGGTTATAAACTTATTTACGGTCGTGATTGTAAATTTTCAAAAGAAGCTTCATCAAGTTGCTCTATACTAATACAATACTTTAGTAGGTGTAGTTATTTACTTACTGTAGCCTGGCAATGCCATTTTTTACTTTGTTTGAGCTTTGCAAATTGGGTGGGTATTTTATAGTAAAGTAAGTGGTATGTACTGTATATGAGAAAAGCTTATGGAAGTTATAAATTATATGATCCGGCTCTTTATTTTGCATGTAAGATATGTTAGCATATAGGTTAGAGTGTATAAAATATAATATATATTATATTTCTAAGTTGGATGAGCAGCATATATATGATCATATTTAAAATTTCCTATGTTAGATATATATTGTTTTATTTTCGGTTTCAACATATCGTATATAAACTTTTGATTTTACTTAGTCTACTTTGTTTATATATATAAGCATACACGTATATATATGAAAAATAAATACTGATTTTTAAAATTGTTACCTACCTTAATACGTGAGTTTATATGTATATAGTGTAGTTGGCAGTTTTCCTAAAGCTTGTTTGCTGTTATGTACAATCGCCTATGTTTAAATATTTGTTTTCCATTTTATAAATATATACTTATATTTGAAGAACTTTAAGTGGAAATGACGTGTTTAAGAAAATGTGTTTTTGATATTGTTGCATATAATATAGATATTGTAATTTTATGTTCAAAAATTTAGAATATGGTAAAAAAAAATAGTTATATATAGCTAGACATATAAGTTCATTTTACCATCTATCTTCATCAATCTGATTCTGACTCGTTATCGATTTCTGTTATCAGCTTCGTCCATCGCACCTGTTTTTCTTCATCGAATCGTGTCCATCCAGCGTTGCTTTGAAATTCATAGCTCGTTCCCTTGTCAAATCTATCCAGCCTCGAAAGGTGAGCACTCACTCACGATTAACGTTCTTTTATTTATTAGATTTGATTTCAATTGAAACGACAATTGAAATATACCGCTGTTAGTTAATTACACTGTTATATATGCTATTACCTGTATCAGTTTACCTGTGACACCTGACACCATTATCTGTTAATTATTCATGCGATGATAATACAGTTGGCTGATAATTGATTGATTGTTGATGTTTATATTGGACGTTAAATTGTTAATGTTAAAATGATAAATAGTATGAAATTGAACTTGATATAGGATAATTAAATGTTAAATTTGATTAACTGACATTTGTATAATATGACCCCTTTAACTGTTAAATTTATTGACACGTAGTATTTGTTTAATTACATTTTGAACCACTGAATGTATGTTGTTATATTGATGATGTATGAAATTGTAAATAGATGACAAGTGAAAACCGTAATGTAATAATCTTTAATCTACATGAAATGATAGTGTAGATTCTAGAAATATTTATATTAATTCGTACAAATAACAATGCGAATTAATACGGTTATTTCGAGATTATTTGAATTGATTATTGGATTGATATTGATTGTTGTTATTGCTTGTTTATTTACTTTGACACCATCCCAGTTATCACACTGCAAGTTCCCTTTGTTATGCTTTGATTTTGAATTGAATTGGAATCGGGTTGAAATGATAAATACCCAAATTGAACTTTGACCTTGGATATAGAAAATTAAATAAAAACCCGATTGGTCAATAATTTGATTTGAAATAATTGAAGATTTTATTTGAACAAATAATATGGTTTTGAAATGAAGTTGAAATTTGAATTTTAATGAAAGGAAAATGTTAATATTTAATAATCTGAAACAAAATGTTAACAATGAAATTGATGGAAGAATGTTGTTTAATTTGAGAAATGATTGAATTAACTTTGAAATGATTTAATAATTAAGTTTGAAATTATAATTAAGTTTGAAATTGTTAGACTTTGAAATGATTTAATAATTAAGGTTTGAAATTATAATTAAGTTTGAAATTATTAAACTTTGAAATTATTTAATAATTAAGTTTTGAAATTTTTAATAATTAAATAAGATTGAATTTTTAATGATTAAATTGAATTGGATTTCTAATAAGAAAAATTGAACTTTTGAATAAGTGAATTTTGTTCGTAAATAATTGAAATTGAATTTCTTTATTAATTAAGTTTTGGAAAATTATTTAAGAAAGTAAATAAGTGAAATTGAATTTCTTTAACAAGAAATGAAAATGTGATATTTTTGGAATCAATGTAAGACTTGTAATTGGAAGAATTGATTTGACGAATTTAATTTAATTCAAAAGTGTAAGTTGATTTAATGAAGTTGAACTTAAGAAATTGATTTAATGAATTGGAAATTTAATTGAAATTGTTTGAATGATAAAGTGACTTAATGAATATTGAATGAAATCGATAAATGAGTTTAAATTGATTCGAATGTTAAATAAAAAAAAATTTTAAATGATTTCGGAATGAAACTTATATACGAACTTGAATCAATATTGGAATCGTTTAAATAAAATTTGAAATTGTATTATAAGATTTTTGAAATGGTAATTTGGAAGTTTTGAAACGTAGATTATTGGAAATTGGTTTTGAAAGACAAATGAAATGTTGATTTACGAATTCTATTTGAAATTGAAATTGATTTGGTTTTGAAATAAATAAACGACCAATCGGTGAAATAATTACGAAAGTTATTAAAGAGACCGGAATTCGGTTATGGATATACTCTCTATCTAAACCGAAAACCACTTTAATAACTAATATACGCGAAGTGTTGATCCAGAACGAAGTGGATGATTTTGGTGAACGCGTTGACTGAAGAAAGAGAACGATTTTGGATGACCCCTGACATGACTAAAACAGGAGCCGCGCCGGGCCATTGAGGATCGCCATCTCTAGCGGACACACTTCTTCGATACCATATCTATTACTTTTGTGATTCAATTTGGGTGCACCCCTCGATTTGGGAGTGTTGTTTCGTGGTGTTGGGGTAGTAGCTGCTATGCCCAACATCAGTCCGGATCAGGCAACTACTAGTATCCTAGTTGGTATCGCCTCATGTACCTTGTCATACTGATTATCCTATTCGCGACAACTACGATTTTGATTTGTACCTTTAGTATATGGATTGCCCTCTGGTGACTTCCGGTTTTGGGGAAACTACGGTCTTGTATATGCTTTTGGGAATAAAAATGTGTTAAGGGTGGAATGGGCCATGACTTAACGCTATTTTGATATCTTCTTATATTACTGATAGACATTATCTACTTATCGTACACTACTACATAGTAGATAGTTTAACGGATCCTTAAAGGATGGTTATTCCAAACATCCTTTAAGTTACTTGTATTTCAATTGCTATTTCACTTGAGTTGGATTTATTAATATGAGAATGTTAATCCTGACTCGAGTGTCTTGTGTTTTTGCTTTATGCTCGGGTCAGACTTAGTGTACGAGTATTCGAGACTCACCTTTGGAGTTGGAGCTTTGCTTGAAGATCCAGCCATCTATTCTGCTTTCAGTATTCGATGATTCCAGTGATGTATTCTGATTTGTATCTGATGTATCGTATTACTCTTCTGTTGTAAACTCTGATGTATTTTATATATTCATATAGTAGCTTCATGAACTACTATCTCTTTTATTTCCGCTGCACTTATTACTCTGTGTCTGTGATCTGTGATTATTTATTTACTGTATATGTTCAGTTTTGCCAAATTTAAATTAACAACGCGGTATTTTGAGCAATTCAACTCCGGCATGAGTGTCTACCTATACACTTATAATGGACGCGAATGGTCCAAAATGGCGGGTCGTTACAATATACATATCGCAAGGAAAGAGTTGATCAAAACAAGAAATTGAAACTCCTAAGCAAACCATACTAAGATTGGTCGAGCCCCCAACAGGGTTCGACACACAAATAGAATCTAAAGCTATAACCAGTTTAAGTTCTAATCTATTAACAAGTGTACGAGGTATGAAACTAAGAAAAGCACTAGTATAAAATAAAACACGAATAGGAATGCCAAAAACAGATAGAATATCTTCCAAAATTTGTTTCCCCTTTGCTGCGTGGGAAGAGGAAGGTGCTGAAGCTAAAGCAAAAACTCTAGGTTGCTCCCTTTATGAAGCATCAGACAGTCTTTAACTAGATGATCGGGCCGGTGGAAATTGTAGCAGCTCCATAGTGCAAATCGTTCCCTGGCCATCTGTGGTTCTATCTTTGGTACCTTAGTAATAGATGGCTTAACCAACGGCGCTTTCGCCGCTTGTTTCTCCCCAATCGATGTGCAGCTCCTGGCGAAATGCCCCTTCTTTTCACACTTGCGACAAGTCAAACCAGAAATATCCCTTGGAAGATGAAACTTCCTTTTGTTGTTCCCCGGTGGTGTAGGAATAGATGGCTTCGGTGCTAGGCTCTTAAACCTCAACCCCATGTTCACCAAATTTACATAAGACCCCGAGATGTGATTAGTCATATTACCCTTGAATTCTAGGCACATCCCTACAATGAACATCTCATTCCTCTTCAATGGTGTGTCTAACAACCTAGGTCCGAACCTAGATAAGGCAGTGAATCGGTTTACATACTCCGCCACTGTCATGGCCCCCTGCTTCAAGCCGTCGAAGCTCCTAAACAACAGAGTCTTCCTAGCTTCTGGGAAAAAATTCATCTCGAATCCCTCCTTAAATTGGGCCTAAGAGAAGTCGTTCTCTTTGACATCAGTAGTTATAGAACTATACTAATCAATGGTTGTGTCCGTCAGATACCATGACGCCAACCGACGCTTTAAATATTCGATCACATAATTTGATCCAATTCTGGACTTCTATGATCGTCTCTGCACCACCAAACCTCTTACCTCTTAGCCTCTCATAATCATGGTAGAGCGTAGAAAAATTCACCTGAAGCTTAACCTGCATAACCTCCTCTACAATATCCACCCTTGGTTCCCCGACTGGAATAACATTCCTTAGTGCTTGATCTCCACTATTTGTGATGGTACTACCTCGACTACCTCTACCTCCACAAGCATTGACAGCTCTAGTACTCATGATGTACAACCTGAACGTAGCAAAATATATTTACAATATGAAAGGCCAAAGAAAGAGATTATTCCTAAGGAAAGCTGAAAAAGAGGGTATAGGTTTATAGAAAATACAAATACGCTCACGTATACACTCGAATAATTACAGGGTGTCGCTTACCCTATCTCTAATGTCCATACCCAACCAAAACTAAGGTGTTCGCTCAACCTTATGCTTCGATATCAAATGTAACAACTCGACTTTTTGACCCAAGAATGTCGATACTAATACATCCACGGTATTCATATGCCGAAACCCAAGTGCCGAAAAGGAAGAAAGCTAGGATAAAAATGAAAAAAAACAAAAAGTAAGAACAAAGCATTAGAATCTCACAGTAGAACTATAATATATAGTATCAAAAGAATAGTACAAAGGGCCACTCTGAATATAGGATTTTCAGAGTTACAAAACCTAAGTACTATCATTAACCTGGACAGTTATAACTCCCTGCCCTTACATTGATGATATATGTACATAGCTAATATGGAATAATAGAAATAAAAATAGATAGATAATGGAAGCCTTTGGCTTGTCTTCTGAACTCTAAAGCGTCCAAGTTAAAATCTTCCATACTCAGCATACTCGAAAGAATACGTGAGCAATTTAGTGAAACAAAAACCAAGCGTCAGACATAAGTCTGGTATGAGAAAACCCAAGATACATACAACATGTAACAGTAACTATTAAGACCGTATAGATTCCCGTAATAGATTTCCCCTCAAAAGAAACCAACCATCCATTAAGTTTAATATACTAATATGATAGATGATGTCTAGGATATAGAACATAAATCATATCAAATAGCTGTGATGCTTATATTGGTCGCACCATAACGTATTTAGGTTACACTCAAAACCGCTAAGGTACATTCGCAAAATGATTTTTCCATAAAGATCCCTTCGGTCAAGCAGAAATCCAATCTCCATGCACAAGGATCAGAAGTCACCTTTCGAGCGTCGTATATCTCTAGATAAAATATACCATAAGGAAAACACAAAGTCCCACATCCGAATATAAACATGAACCGCATGGTACCATATATCATCAACCCCCGGTACCAACATATTGATAAGCATACTCTAGATACAGAGTTGATAATATCCTGTCGTGGGTCAGCCAAACCCTAGATTATGCAGCCTACTGTTTCTAGGCATTTCCAATGTCGATGTTACGTTTAACATCTTTTACATGAGTCTTCATCACTCGAACACGAATCCTCAAATGAATTCCTACATCTCGAATAGATCATGGATACACACATACATACATTTATGAATATGGTTTATCAAGGTTGAATGCACATGAAAATACATGTGCACTTAAGTATATGTTTATAATTAAGTAAGGGTTTTTATTTTAAAAACAGGTTCAAAAATATATTAATATAAGATGCCTCTTCCAACACATAAAGTACATAAGAAGTACAAACATATTTTCTATGACATGAAAAGGGAGGATGTACCATAGGGGTGGCATTTTAATGAGGTGGAGGTGAAGATGAGGTGGCGGTATTTGCGTGGAGGGAAAGTACAAGGGGGTAGTTTGGTAATTTAACTTGTTTACATTTTGTGAAAGCAAATTTCCTTAAAAATTCACATTTTCTCATTCTCTTATTCACTTTACAACTTCATAAAGCTTGTGAAAATATTTCCATGGCTTCTTAACCATTTTCTTATGTTGTAAAATTCATTCATTTACACTTAAATCTCTTAAGCAACTTGTTTAAAACACTTCTACATCCTCTTCTTCACTTCCACTTTCAAGATCAAGCCCATCTTCACCCAAATTAGCCAAAGTCGTACCTATAGTGCTTATGGTCGAACCATGTTGTGCTTAGGATAAGTACATTTCCAAAGTGTCAAAGCAAAGTTTAAGTCTTTCCATAGGATTCAAAAATCCTAAGTCTTTTTGCAATAGTTTGAAAAGATTTCGTTTAAACTAGGTGAGTAAATTCTAATCTTTTTGGGAAAGAACTTACCTTTATATATATATATATATATATATATGTTGTTATATGGCTATATATTTGTGTTTGTGTATGTATATATGATGTTTGTTGTATGAATTATAGCATGGTTTGGATGTGTATGTATGTGTGAATTTGTGGTTAGTATTAAAACTTGAATTGAAAGGCTAAAGTGATGCCTTGGGTCATAAAGTTGTGATTTTGGGTTATGTTAAGGAAATGATATGCTATGTATGTGTAATCTTGGATTTTTGGTTGGATGGTTATGGAAGTTAGTAGTTGGAAATGTTGAAAGGGATTGAGATCCTTTTAAAGTTCAATTCATGTTATTTAGCTTTTGATTTAATGAGTGATTCAAAAAGAAAAAAAATATAGTTCCTAACTTTGAATTAGAGTTTTCGAAATTGTTTTTAAAATAATGTTTTCAAATGTAAGGAAGGTAAGATATGTAGTTTGGATAATAGCTTAGGAAGTGATTCTAAGTTATGGCATCCATACCGATAGTCGCTATGGATGTAGTTCGGAAATATACGATTTTCAAGTTTTTAAGCTATCTTTTAAAATTGTTTTGAAAGCAAACTTGATTAGAGATTATAAAACTTAATTAACTCTTAATTAATGAGTTTAATAATTAATTTGTTTGTTAAAATTAATTATTAATTAATTAAGTAATTAAGTTAAGTAATTAAGTTTTAAGAATTAATTAATTAAGTTAATCATTTGTAGTTAATTAAGAAAGTTTTAATTAATGATTAATTAAGTTAAGAGGTAATTACTTTAATTAATTTATTTAATCAAGTTAATTATTTTTTGGGAGGTGACTAAGTTGGGGATAAGATCTGCGTTAAGTGAGGGGTGGGCTGTTACAATAGTATCAGAGCCATTATTAAACTAGTTAGGGTTTAATTATTATTTAAGTAAATTTTAATTATTTAATTAATTAAGAGTTAACTAAGATTAATTGATGTTCAAATTTTGATTTAAGTATGATTAATTAAGGATTAATTAAGCTTTAATTTATGATTTAATGATGATCTATTTATTATTTTAAGTTATTTTAAACTCCAACATTTCTTTATTTTAAATCAACTTTCTCCTCTCAGTAAATTATTTTTGAACCAAAGGATCTCTTGTCCATGCCATTAAGTAGCCAAACAAATTAAAATAGTTAGAATAAAGCGTTGACACGTTTTATTGGAAGTAAGTCGACTTGTACTTATCATAAATACCGCATTTTGGAAAGGTGATGAATACAAGGGAGTTAATTTCGATAAGTGAGTCATGATAATTTAAGCATATGGAATATATTTCCATATGTAAATCTTTACACCCTGATAGTGTAGTTGTCCACTATAAAAACTTGATACTTTAACATTAACGAATATTGGTTTGGAGAGACCGGGATCGGATAACGGTTGTTACCCGAAAACCACTTCGAACTAACGTAAGCGTTTGAATTGGAAATAGTGAAGGAAAGGTCCAAGATGAAGACTTTAAAGTGCAAGGACTATTTGCTACTAACGCTAAGGGTGATTCCAAAATGGGCGTAATGGAAATAGTGCCTTCGATTCGTTCATCTCCTGAACGACTTGTATGGATGAGTGCTGACATTGTGTCAACATCTGGAAGGCAATGTTAGCATTCCAAGTGGCAGTGCTATAGTAAAGGTAAACGTAGCCTCAGGCCTCATCAACCGGAAATGACCAAACAGGGTATGCATCAGGGCTATGTGGGTCGCTCCCATCAGGGTATGTCATCACCATATGTAGAATCGATATTTGACCCATTTTGTATGCTCCGGTATGGTTTCCAATCCCAACCGCGGTGATGATGTATTCGGTACTACTAGTCAAGTGGTACGCCGGTTCTATGTAACAGGGGTATAAGATGTTCTTGTCGGACCCCAGGTGTATTTAATCTAGAGATGCACCTTTCGGAAGGTAGTTCCTTACCTGGTCATGTATGGAATCCATTCTCCAGTAAGTACTGTACGGATTTAGTTGTACCCAAATATGTTGAAATGTGAGATGCAAGCAATTTAGCTATCTTCTAGTTTACTTGAAAACCCTAGACGTTATCATAATATCACTTCATTTCTATATAAAGTGTTTGGTTATCGTAAGGTAAAAACCCGTCCGAGTTTTTGTGCGGTATTGCCTTACGAGATACTCTTTATTTTAAAAGTGTTTTAAAAGAATTAATTCAGTTGTTTGAGTTTACTCACACCAGACTTATGCCTGATCTGAAGTTTTATTTTCTTTCCCTAAAACTCATGGGTACTCAAATTTTTATGAGTAGCCAAGTGATCCAGGTTTCTCACGATTGCATTTTGGAGGAGTTAGAGCAGGTGGTTTCAACGTTAGCTAGCTACTATCTTATTCCATTGTGTATATACGTATGTATTTTGTATTAGTGATGTAAGGATAGGTAATTATAACTGTCCTAGTTTGAAACTTGTACTATTATGACTCCGACGTACTATTAATGTAGTATCTATATAAAATCTTATGTTGATTAATATATGTTGTTTCGTTCTGTTGTGAGATTCTATGATTGTTTTGTTTTTCTTCTTATCTTTATTTTTCTTCTACCCTTAGTGAAGGCGGTTCATTACATTTGGTATCAAAGCTTAGGTTGAGTGAATACCTAGGCTTTGGGTTAGGGTCAACTTCGAGAGAGCGTATTTGTAATTTTTATTCATATACCTATATATATTCCGGATGGTTAGATCAACTTTGATAGGTTTGGTTGGTGTCATTCCTTCAAGATTATCTCCTCCAAGTATTCTAAGAATTATCTTACTATGTCTAGGTAGTAATACATGAGCAACAGAGGCAGACGAGGTAGGGGAGCAGGTAGCACTACGACTACAAATGATCGAACCACAAAACCTAGAGGAGTTTGGATTGTCGAAAAGGCAACACCAGAGCAGCCACGAGTGAATTTCGCAACCTTATGCAAGGATTACACCAATCTAGAAGGGAAACCATTTAAAGGAACAGAGTCTATCATGGAAGAGCAAGCTTGTTTGCGATCTTGTGAATTTTTTTAAAGGTCTTGGCTTATCTGATGAACAGAAAAGGTTCTTAGCAGCATGGCAACTGCAAGAGGGGGTAGCAGTATGGTGGGACTCCCTTATTGAAAATGTTCCAGAAGAAGAGTTTTCGGGGGATCAATTTAGAGAATAATTTAAAGATCAGTTCCTACCTACAGTTGCAAGGACTAGGATGTATAGGAACTTCATGGACTTGAAGTAAGGGGATCTGTTTGTAGCAGAATATAAGACAAAGTTCAACGAGCTAACTTGTTTTGGACAAGAATTGATTAATACCCCATTGAAGAAAAACGAGATGTTCGTTATGGGAATGAGGGAAAGTTTCCACAAGAAGATGACCGCTTATATTAAAGGTTCTGTTGTTGATTTAGTGGACATGGCTCTTAGGTATGAGGTCTTGGAAAAGAAGAAGCCTACATTGGCAACAACCAGTGGAAATGCTAATGGTAACAATTCTAACAAGAGAAAGTTTAATCCTAATTTGAAGAATCAAGGAAATGGAAAGCCGTGCGGTGGGGCTCAAGGGAGTCGTTTAAGGATTTTGTTTGCCACAAGTGTCAGCATAAGTGCCAAATCACAAAGTTTTCCAAGAATTCTAGAGTTTAGCAGCAACAGCAAAGTGGACCTATCTCCCCAATGGTCCAGAAGACACTTTGTTTAAGTTGCCATCATCCCGGGCATATGGTAAAGGACTGCCTACTGATGAAAAAGGTGCAGGTGTACGATATTAAGAATGAATCGTCGACTTCAATGGATGTGAAGGGGAAAGGCGTCCTTGAAGGTACCTTACTGATTAATGGTATTTTTGTTCGAGCATTATTTGATACTGGTGCTTCTCATAGTTTTATCTCTTTAAAATCATTAAGCAAATTTCATCTTATTCCAAGTATTGTAGAAAACCCTATGTGTGTGTCTAGCCCCTTAGGCGGGGTAACCCATTTGAATATGATTTGTAAGAATGTGCCAATTTCCTGCCTTTCTCAGCACTTTTCTTGCGACCTATATGTTAGACTTTAAAGAATTTGACATTATTCTTGGTATGGATTGGTTATCAAAGTATAAGGCTGTCTTAAAATGTAATAAGAGAACTGTATCTTTAGTGACCGATATAGGAAGAAAGGCTAAAGTATTATGTAAGGAACCCGGTATTCATAAATGTAGTTTCTTATATGCTCTGGAAGCATCCTAAGAAAATTTAGGGTCTATTGAAGTTGTTAAGATTTTTTCTCGATGTATTCGAAGTGGTTAAAAGTTTACCCCTGCACCGGGAGATACGGTTCCGCATTGATTTGGTCACTGGTGCAAGGTCTGTGGTTCAACCTATGCAAATGATTGTTCCGAGCGAAAGAGAAGAGTTGGTAAGTCAAATGCAAGACCTGTTAAGGAGAGTATTGATTAGGCCCAGTCATTCAAGTTGGGGATCAACTATGGTGCTTACAGCTAAGTCTGATGGATCTTTAAGATTATGCGTGGATTATAGGGAGTTGAATAAGCTGACTATTAGGAACAAGTATCCTCACCCCGCTTCGATGATCTTTTTGACCAACTCCATGGAGCTACGGTATTTTCTCAAATAGATCTAGCTACTAGATTTCATCAGTTGAGGGTTGCTGAAGATAGTATACCCTTAACTGTGTTTAGGGGCCCTGACTGTTTCTTTGAGTGGTTGGTTATGCCTTTTGGGCTAACCAATGCACCAGCTTATTTTGTTGATCTAATGAATCGTGTTTTCATAGACGTTCTTAATCAGTTTATGCTACTTTTTATCAACAACATTCTTATCTACGCCAAGTTTGAGGAGCATAAACATCATTTGGAAGTGGTATTAAAGACATTAAGGAGGCATGTTCTTAAGGGAAAGCTTTCTAAGTTCCATTTTTGACAATCAGAGGTAAGGTTTTTAGGACACATTTTATCGGGAGATGGCATTTCGATGGACCCAGTAAAAGTGGAGGCTGTTCAAGAATGGAAGCGACTACAGATTCCTACCGAGGTTCGTAGTTTCTTAGGTTTTGCTGGATACTATAGGAGGTTTTTTCAAGATTATTCTATGATTTCCTCCCATTTGACCAAGCTAACTAAGAAGGGAAAGCAGTTTGTATGGACTCCAATGTGTGAAGAAGCATTTCTGGATTTGAAGAAGAGAATGACCAGTGCACATGTTTTGGCCACTCCAGATGGAAATAGTGGATTAACGGTTTACACAGATGCTTGTGGAGTGGGACTAGGCATTGTTTTGATGCAGCCTGGTAGAGTGATTGCGTATGCAAGTAGACAGTTGAAGCCTCACGAGAAGAATTATGTTACGCATGACCTGGAGTTGCTGGTTGTTGTCTTTGCATTGAAAATGTGGAGGCACTACTTGCTGGGTAAGGATCCTTCTTTTTTTGAGAAAAATGTGTGATCCTCTAGAATAGAGGAGAGCACACATGTAAATATATTGGGTAAGGATCCTTCTATTCCTCTTAGTTTCTTTCTAGTCTTTAGAGATTCTAAGAGTAAGTTTCTTTCTTTAATTAGGTGAGAAATCCTCGCTCTTCACGGATCATAAGTCCCTGAAGTATCTTTGCACTCAGAAGGATCTGAACCTGAGGCAGCAGAGGTGGTTAGAGTTTCCGACATCTTATGACTTGGATATTTTCTATACGCCAGGGAAGGCTGATGTGGTGGCAGGCGCTTTAAGCAGGAATGCAGTCTTGGCTCTTTTAGAGGTTACCCTGACTCTTCAGGAAAGGTTTATTGAGCAATAAAAGGAAGGATAAAATTCTGGAAGAATTAATTCAAGGACTCGAGAAGGGTCGACGTTCATATTTGGAGATAGATAGTCGAGGCGCTTTAAGGATGAATAGACGATTGTGCATTCCAGATGTGGATGGACTGAGACAAGCAGTTTTGTTAGAGTGCCACAAATCCAAGTCAAGTATACATTCTGGAGTTCATAAGATGTACAAGAATATGAAAAGAGTATTCTGATAGCCAGGAATGAAGAAGGATATCTCTATCTTTGTAAGTAGGTGTGCAAGCTACTAGAAAATCAAAGGGGATCATCAGAAAACTGTTGGATTACTTTAACCTTTGGAAATCCCAAATTGGAAATGGGAGATGATATCGATGGATTTCATCGATGGTTTACTCAGAACCAGAAAAGGAAATGAAGGAGAATGGGTTATTGTGGACCGGTTAACTATGAGTGCTCATTTTATTCCGGTCAAGCCAACTAGACCTGCAACTTCATTAGTAGAGATTTATATGAGGGAGATAGTTCGCCTATATGGAGTCCCAATGAGTATAGTAAGCGATCGAGATCCTATCTTTACAAGTCAGTTCTGGTAAGCTTTGCAAGTTGCATTGGGAACAAAGCTGAGTCCGAGCACAGCCTACCACCCTTAAACTGATGGACAAACTGAGAGGGTTAATCGCATCTTGGAGGATATGTTTAGGGCTTGCATCTTGGACTTCGGAGGGTCTTGGGAATATCATCTTCATCTAGTGGAATTCTCCTACAACAATAGCTTTCAAGCAAGCATCGATATAGCACCTTATGAAGCCCTATATGGAAGACCATGCAAGTCATCAGTATGTTGGGTTGAGATGGGAGATAGACTAGTACTTAGGCCGAACCTGATCCGAGAGGCTGCCGAAAAAGTTGCAGTGATTAAGAAAAGAATGAAGGAAGCCCAAGATTGCCGAAAGAGTTATGATGATATGAGGCAAAGAGATTTGGAATTTGATGTTGGAGACCTTATGTTCGTTAAGATTTCGCCAATTAGAGGAGCTATTAGATTTGGGAAAGCTAAGAAGTTAGCTCGAAGGTATATTGGACCTTTCCATATTCTTGAAAGGATTGGGCTCTTGCTTATAAGGTTGAGTTGCCAGAGAGATTGACAAGTGTTCATAATGTGTTCCATTTGTCTCATTTGAGAAAGTATGTTCATGATCCATCATTGATTGTGGAGCCGCCGGTTCAAGAGGATTTGGAAATAGAACCGAACTTGACAGTGGTTACACATCCAGTTCATATTGTAGATCAGGATGAGAAGAGGCTGCGCAATAAGGTGGTAAAGTTAGTTAAGATTTAGTGGAGTGAAAATCCTAGGGACTGCACTTGGGAGACTATGGAGCGTATGAGGAAAGCCTATCCTGGGTTGATGTTAGTATAGTTGTTTTTTTGTTTGTATGTATAGTGTATGCCTTGTTGCTATGGTTACTTAGTGTATGTCTTCTGTATGTACTTTATGATATAAATATAAGGCTTTTTGGTAGTTGAGTTATCTCCTTGTTTGCTAATTTTGGGACGAAATTCTTTTAAGGGGGAGAGAATATAAAGACCCAGAATTTGATCACTTAATATATGGATATTTAATTATATTTTTAATTAATTAATTAATGGAATTTATAAGTAAAATAAAATACTTTTAAATAATAACAAATGATAGTGAAATCATTTTCAAATTTTGTTTACAAAAATAATTAGTTCGAAGAAAGATTGAAAATGTGGCCGAAATTCGTTTTTCGATTTTTTGTCGACTAAAATCTGTTAGGATGTCGTAATACTTTGGTACACACATACATACATTTATGAATATGGTTTATCAAGGTTGAATGCACTTGAAAATACATGTGCACTTAATGTGTGTTTAAAATTAAGTAAGGGTTTTTATTTTAAAAACAAGTTCAAAAATATATTAAAATAAGATGCCTCTTCCAACATAAAATACATAAGAAGTACAAACATATTTTCTTTGACATGAAAAGAGGAGATGTACTATAGGGGCGGAATTTTGATGAGGTGGAGGTGAGGATGAGGTGGTGATTTTTGTGTGGAGGACAAAGTACAAGGGGGTAGTTTGGTAATTTAACTTGTTAACATTTTGCAAAAGCAAATTTCCTAAAAAAAATTCACATTTTCTCATTCTCTTTCTCACTTTACAACTTCCTAAAGCTTGTGAAAATACTTCCATAGCTTCTTAACTATTTTCTTATGTTGTAAAATCCATTCATTTCCACTTTAAATCTCTTAAGCAACTTGTTTAAAACACTTCTACATCCTCTTCTTCACTTCCTCTTTCAAGATCAAGCCCATCTTCACCCAAATTAGCCAAGAGCGTATCCTTTAGTGCTTATGGTCGAACCATGTTGTGCTTAGGCAAAGCACATTTCCAAAGTTTCAAAGAAAAGTTCAAGTCTTTCCATAGGATTCAAAAATCCTAAGTCTTTCTGCAAAATTTTGAAAAGATTTCATTTAAACTAGGTGAGTAAATTCTAATCTTTCTGGGATAGAACTTAGCTTTATACATATGTTGTTATATGGCTATATACATATGATGTTTGTTGTATGAATTATAGCATGGTTTGGATGTGTATGTATGTGCTAATTTGTGGTTAGTATTAAAACTTGAATTGAAAGGCTAAAGTGATGCCTTGGGTTATAAACTTGTGATTTTGGGTTTTGTTATGGAAATGATATGCTATATATGTGTAATCTTGTTGGTTGGATGGTTATGGAAGTTAGTAGTTGGAAATGTTGAAAGGGAATGAGATCCTTTTAAAGTTCAATTCATGTTATTAGCTTTTGATTTATTTAGTGTTTCAAAAAGAAAAGAAAAGAAAAAAAATAAAGTTCATAACTTTGAATTAGAATTTTTGAAATTGTTGTTAAAACAATGTTTTCAAAAGTAAGGAAGGTAAGAGATGAGATTTGGATAATAGCTTAGGAAGTGATTCTAAGTTATGGCATCCATAGTGATAGTCGCTATGGATGTAGTTCGAAAATATACGATTTTCAAGTTTTTAAGCTTTTTTTTAAAATTGTTTTAAAAACTATTTCAAACATAATTAGAGATTATAAAACTTAATCAACTCTTAATTAATGAGTTTAATCATTAATTAATTTATGTAAAATAATAATTAATTAATTAAGTAATTAAGTTAAGTAATTCGGTTTTAAGGATTAATTAAATAAGTTAATCATTTATAGTTAATTAAGAAAGTTTTAATTGACGGTTAATTAAGTTAAGAGGTAATTATTTTAATTAATTTATTTAATCAAGTAAATTATTTTTAAATTAATTATTTAATTAGTATTTAATTATTTAATTAAGAGTTATTTATTTACTTAATTATTAATTATTTAGGGTTTAATTTAAAATAAATGTTTGTTAAATAAAGTTTAATTATTTATTTATTTTTAACTAATTAGGGTTTAATTATTATTTCACTAGATTTTAATTATTTAATTAATTTTTAATTAATTAAAGGTAATTATTAGTAATTAATTAAGACTTAACTAAGATTAACTAAGGTTTAAATTTTGATTTAAGTACGATTAATTAAGGATTAATTAAGCTTTAATTTATGATTTAATGATGATTTATTTATTATTTCAAGTTACTTTAAACTCCAACAATTCTTTATTTTAAATCAACTTTCTTCTCTAAATGAATTGTTTTTGAACCAAAAGATTTCTTGTCCATGCCATTAAGTAGCCAAACAAATTATGACACGTTTTATTGGAAGTAAGTCGACTTGTACTTATCACAAATACCACATTTTGAAAAGGTGATGAATACAAGGGAGTTAATTTCGATAAGCGGATCATGATAATTTATGCATATGGAATATATTTCCATATGTAAATCTTTACACCCTGATAGTGGAGTTGTCCACTATCAAAACTTCACCCTTTAACATTATCGAATGTTGGTTCGGAGAGACCGGGATTAGATAGCAATTTTTAACCAAAAGCCAGTTCGAACTTCAAATTGGAAATAGTAAAGGCAAGGTCCAGGATGAAGACTTTAAAGTGCAAGGACTATTTGCTACTAACCCTAAGGGTGATTCCAAAACGGGTGTAGTAGAAGTAGTGCCTTCGGTTCGTTCATCTCCTGAACAACTTATATGGATAAGCACTGACATTGTGTCAACATTTGGAAGGCAATGTTAGCATTCCAAGTGGTAGTGTTGTAGTAAAAGTAGACGTAGCCTCAGGCCTCATCAACCAAAAATGAGCAAAAACATGGTATGTAGTAGGGCTATGTGGGTCGCTTCCGTCAGGGTATGTCAACACCTTATCTAGAATCGATATTTGACCCATTTTGTATGCTTCGGTACGGTTGTTGATCCCAACCGTGGTGATGATGTATTCAATATTACTAGTCAAGTGGTAGGCCGGTTCTGTGTACGAGGGGTACAAGATGTTTTTATCAGACCCTAGGTGTATTTTATCTTGAGATGCACCTTTAGGAAGGTAGTTCCTTACCTGTTCATGTATGGAATCCATTCTTTAATAAGTACCAAACGGATTTAGTTGTACCCAAATATGTTAAAATGTGAGATGCAAGCATTTCAGCTATGTTCTATTTTACTTGAAAACCCTATACATTATCATAATATAACTGGATTTCTATATAAAGTGTTTTAGTTATCGTAAGGTAAAAACCCATCTGTATTTATGTGCAGCATGGTCTTACGAGATACTCTTGATTTTAAAAGTGTTTAAAAAGTAATAATTTAGTTGTTTGAGTTTACTCACACCAGACCCATGTCTGGACCGGAGTTTTATTTTCTTTCCCTAAAACCCTTGGGTACTCAAATTTTTATGAGTAGCCAAGTGATCCAGGTTTCTCACGATTGCATTTTGAAGGAGCTGGAACAGGTGGCTTCAACATTAGCTAGCTACTAGCTTATTCCTCTATGTATATATGTATGTATTTTGTATTAGTGATGTCAGGATAGGTAATTATAACTATCCCAGTTTGAAACTTGTACTGTTATGACTCGATGTTCTATTAATGTAGTATCTATATAAAATCTTATGTTGATTAATATATGTTGTTTCGTTCAATTGTGAGATTCTATGATTGTTTTATTTTTCTTCTTATCTTTCTTTTTCTTCTACCTTTAGTGACTCGTCTTTCAAAGTAAGAAAGGCAGTTCATTACATTTGGTATCAAAGCTTAGGTTGAGCGAACACCTAGGCTTTGGGTTAGGGTCAACTTCGAGAGAGCGTATTTGTAATTTTTATTCGTATACCTATATATATTACAGATAGTTAGATCAGCTTTGATAGGTTTGGTTGGTGTCATTCCTTCAAGATTATTTGCTCCAAGTATTCTAAGAATTATCTTACTATGTCTAGGTAGTAAGACATGAGTAACAGAAGCAGACGAGGTAGGGGAGCAGGTAGCACTACGACTACAAATGATCGAACCACAAAACCTAGAGGAGTTTGAATTGTCGAAGAGGCAACACCAGAGCAGCCAAGAGTGAATTTCGCAACCTTATGCAAGGATTACACCAATCTAGGAGGGAAACCATTTAAAGGAATCGAGTCTATCATGGAAGTGCAAGCTTGGTTGCGATCTTGTGAATTTTTTTATAGGTCTTGGCTTATCAAATGAATAGAAAAGGTTCTTAGCGGCATGGAAACTGCAAGAGGGGGCAGCAGCTTAGTGGAACTCCCATATTGCAAATGTTCCAAAAGAAGAGTTTTCGTGGGCTCGATTTAGAGAAGAATTTGAGGATCAGTTCCTACCTGCAGCTGGAGGGACTAGGATGTATAGGAACTTCATGGACTTGAAGCAGGAGGATCTGTCTATAGCAGAATATAAGACAAAGTTCAACGAGCTATCTTGTTTTGGACCAGAATTGATCAATACCCCATTGAAGAAAAATGAGATGTTCGTTATGGGAATGAGGGAAAGTTTCCACGAGAAGGTGACCGCTTATATTAAAGGTTCTTTTGTTGATTTAGTGGACATGGCTCTCAGGTATAAGGTCTTGGAAAAGAAGAAGCCTACATTGGCAACAACCAGTGGAAATGCTAATGGTAACAATTCCAACAAGAGAAAGTTTAATCCTAATTTGAAGAATCAAGAAAATGGGAAGCCATGCAGTGGGGCTCAAGGGAGTCATTTTAAGGATTTTGTTTGTCACAAGTGTTAGCAGAAGGGCCACATCATGAAGTTTTGCATGAATTCTATAATTCAGCAGCAACAGCAAAGTGGACCTATCTCCCTGATGGTCCAGAAGACTCGCTGTTTTAATTGCCATCAGCCCAGGTATATGGTAAAGGACTGCCCACTCATGAAAAAGGTGCAGCAGCCTAAGGTGTACACTATTAAGAATGAATCGTCGACTTCAAATGATGTGAAGGGGAAAGGCATCCTTGAAGGTACCTTACTGATCAATGGTATTTTTATTCGAGCATTATTTGATACTGGTGCTTCTCATAGTTTTATCTCTTCAAAATCAGTAAGCAAATTTCATCTTATTCCAAGTATTGTAGAAAACCCTATGTGTGTGTCTAACCTCATAGGCGAGGTAACCCATTTGAATATGATTTGTAAGAATGTGCCAATTTCTTGCCTTTCTCGTCACTTTTCTTGCGACCCATATGTCTTAGACTTTAAAGGATTTGACATTATTCTTGGTATGGATTGGTTATCAAAGTATAAGGCTGTCTTAAAATGTAATAAGAGAACTGTATCTTTAGTGACCAATATAGGAAGAAAGGATAACGTATTATGTAAGAAACACGGTATTCATATATTAGTTTCGTATATGCCCTTGAAGCATCCCAAGAAAATTTAGATTCTATTGTAGTTGTTAAGAATTTTCTCGATGTATTCGAAGTGGTTAAAAGTTTACCCCCTCACCAGGAGATAGAGTTCCGAATTGAATTGGTCCTTGGTGCAAGGCTTGTGGTTCAACCTAAGTGAAGGATAGCTCCAAGGGAGAGAGATGAGTTGGTAAGTCAAACCCAAAACCTGTTTAGGAGAGGATTGATTAGGCCCAATCATTCAAGTTGGGGATTAGTTGTGGTGTTCGCAGCTAAGTCTGATGGAACTTTAAGATTGTGCTTGGATTATAGGGGGTTGAATAAGCTGGCTATTAGGAACAAGTATCTTTGCCCTACGTCGATGATCTTTTTGACCAACTTCATGGAGCTACGGTATCTCAAATGGATCTAGCTACCGAGATTCATCAGTTGAGGGTTGCTGAAGATAGTATACCCTTAACTACATTTAGGGGCCCTAACTATTTCTTTGAGTGGTTAGTTATGCCGTTTGGTCTATCCAATGCACCAGCTTATTTTATTGATCTAATGAATCGTGTTTTCCGAGATGTTCTTAAAAAGTTCATGCTAGTTTTTATCAACGACATTCTTATCTACTCCAAGTCTGAAGAGGAGCATAAACGTCGTTTAGAAGTGGTATTAAAGACATTAAGGAGGCATGTTCTTAAGGAAAAGTTTTCTATGTGCCATTTTTGTCAATCAGAGGTAAGGCTTTTAGGGCACATTGTATTGGGAGATGTCATTTCGGTGAACTAGTAAAAGTGGAGGCTGTTCAAGAATAGAAGCGTCCACGGACTCCTAATGAGGTCCACAATTTCTTAGGTTTGGTTGGATACTATAGGAGGTTTATTTAAGATTATTCTAAGATTTCCTCCCATTTGACCAAACTAACTAAGAAGGGAGAGAAGTTTGTATGGACTCCAATGTGTGAAGAAGCATTTCTGGAATTGAAAAAGAGACTGACCAGTGCACCGGTTTTGGCTGTTTTGATGCAACATGGTAGAGTGATTGCAGTTGAAGCCGTACGAGAAGAAATATGCTACGCATGACCTGGAGTTGCTTACTATTGTCTTTGCAGTGAAAATACGGAGGCATTACTTGCTAGGTAAGGATCCTTCTATTCCTCTTAGTTTCTTTCTAATCTTTAGAGATTCTAGGAGCAAGTTTCTTTCTTTAATTAGGTTAAAAATTTGATCTCTTCATGGATCATAAGTCCCTGAAGTATCTTTGCACTCAGAAGGATCTGAACATGAAGCAGCAGAGGTGGTTAGAGTTTCTAACATCCTATGACTTGGATATTCTCTAAATGCTAGGGAAGGCTAATATGGTGGCAGAGGCTGTAAGCAGGAATGCAGTCTTGGCTCTTTTAGAGGTTACCCCGACTCTTCAAGAAAGGACTGTAAGCAATAATAGGAAGGATAAAATTTTGGAAGAATTAATTCAAGGAGTCGAGAAGGGTTGACGTTCGGAATTTGAGATAGATAGTCGATGCGCTTTAAGGATGAATAGACGATTATGCGTTCCAGATGTGGATGGAATAAGGCAAGAAGTTTTGTTAGGGTGCCACAAATCTAAGTTAAATATACATCTCGGTTTCATAAGATGTACAAGGATATGAAAAGAGTATTCTGATGGCCAGGAATGAAGAAGGATATCTCTATCTTTGTAAGCAGGTGCGCGAGCTATCAGCAAATCGAAAGGGATCATCAGAAAACTACTTGATTGCTTCAACCTTTGAAAAATCCCAAATTGGAAATAGGAGATGATATCGATGGATTTCATCGATGGTTTACCCAGAACCTAAAAAGGAAATGAAGGATATGGGTTGCTGTGGATCGGTTAACAAAGAGTGCTCATTTTATTCCGGTCAAGCCAACTAGAACCGCAGGTTCATTAACAGAGATTTATATGAGGGAGATAGTTCGCCTACATGGAGTCCCAATGAGTATAGTAAGCAATCAAGATCCTATCTTCACAAGTCAATTCTGGGAAGCTTTGCAAGTTGCAATTGGAACAAAGCCGAGTCTGAGCACAGCTATAACATCCCTCTACTTGGAGGCCCAAAACTAACGGCTACAGATGTTGCAGTCATCCATAGTTATTAATACTCGACGACCAAATACGGGGGTGTTAAATTCATTGATACACAGAAACACATGAATACGGAAAAACAATTAAACTTCAAACAAAATCACATTACATTTCAAAATATTTCCAATTCATTACATAATCCCACAATAGTAAATTACGTTCAGAGAAAATAAATTTATTACTACATACGCCAAGAGCGACATATGAAAATGCCCTCTTGGATGACCAGAGTATAATAAGCAATATAACAACTTTTACATTACAAATAACACGGCAGAATCAAATAAAAGAGAACTCTAAATAGTTATCATGCCTCCTGCACGTCTCCAGAAGCTTTATTCTTCTAATGAGGTACCTGAAAACCTCAACTCTCAAACTACTCAAAATCAATTGAGTACCCGGGAGTTTAAGGGGAATCATAAACTTCGAGTCAGACATAAAGCCTGGTATGAATAATAATCTACCATCTCAAATCATTTAGATATCTAGTGAGACCACACCGCTTAGCGGAATAGGTTTTCCCCTCACTAGTATGCTAAAACCTTTATAAAACCATATACTATGCTTCTGCATCCACAATGGTTAATAACATAGTCATTTCAAAATATTATGATGATATGCAAACATTTTAAAACATACTAGATTTCCCATCCTCTGTTTAATTGACTCCCTATCATATTTATAGTTTCTTGGATCACTATTATCCTATTAGTTTTCATAGGCTTACTAATAACCTCTATATAATATATGGACTCCCTGTCCTATTTCATAGTTTTCATGGGTGCACTATGAAACTATTGGCCCCTGCCAATTAACTTAACACTACCACTCCTGTGGGTTTAGTTGATTCATGAGTTCTCCTGGACCTATTGGTTACTCAAATAACTTCTCCCTTATTTAGTTTTCATGGGTTGACTAGGAACCTATTGGCCTCTGCCAATATCTTTTCTTCTTATTCTAGTTTTCATGGGTTGACTAGGAACCTATTACATCTTTCAATAACATAATCCAGACATAGTTTACAAGGGATCACTATGAACTAATTGGCCCCTGCCAACCACTCTTTATAACATAGTTTTCATGGGATCGCTATGAACCTATTGGTAACTCCAATAACTTCCTAATCATAGTTTTCATAGGATCACTATGAACCTATTGGTAACTCCAATAACTTCCTAATCATAGTTTTCATGGGATCACTATGAACCTATCTCTCTAACAACTTCTATATTTATGCATCCTATATTCTGGTCTTCCTGACCTCTTAGATGCAATTCTACTCATACATGAGTTTAATCAATTTATATTCACTACTGGGTTAACATAGCTGGTTCTTCTACCCTTTATCCCCTAAATACAGTTATGGGTCTATTATAATGTGAATATATTTCTATTTGAAGAAGCAAACATAATCACAACACAAAACCACTCATGCGGGTTTAATGTCCTTGAAACACTTTTCATAGAAAACATGGTCAATCCCTTTAACCTATAATTTTATTAAGGAAAGCTTCTTCATAAAATCATTTCAAAACTCCTTTTATTTAGCCGTGGGTTTTTCCTTTAAAGATTGAGTTTGGGTTATTAAACCTTTCGAAACCTTTGAAACCATGCTTTCGACTTCATAGGATGACCTCCTTCGAAAGCATTAAAATCTATATTCAAAACATTAGGCTCCTGCCTTTCTATTACTTTAAAACCTTCCTTTCGAAACCTTTCGTTCGTATTAAAGTATTAGCATTTAATCATTTTGAATCATTGCTTCGAAACCAAAAGAAAGTACCCCTTTTGAAACCTTTTGAAGTAACCCTTCCTAAATCATTGAAAGTCCCCATTTCCAATGCATTGGGTTTATACTTAAAATATTATTTGGGTCAAAGTGAATATAGGCGAAAGCATCTCTTTCAAAACGATCCTTTATCATATAAAAATATTGGGGAAAACATGATGGCGTCGGCACCATCCCTTTCGAAAGCATAAAACATCTGAGTAAAATATTGGAAGGTTGGCTTCGAAACCCCTTTCGAATCCATTGCCTTCGAAACCCCTAACCCTTTTCAAAAGCTATTGGAAGTGGCTTATATTTATGAAAACACAAAGCACCTTTTGACAACATTGATATCTTCAATACCATCGATAGGCTTAAAGTTACAGAAGGGTTTCGACTTGGTCGAAACTACCCCGTCCGAAAGCTTAAATTTCGAAAACTAAGTAACTCCTTCGGAAGCTACTTCTTTAAAAAGGCGGTAGCTCTACTTTAAAAACTTGTTTTAAAATACCCCTTTCGCAAGCATTGGTTTCGAGTCCTTCGAAACCTCTTTGTAAACAGGCAGGCGCTTTTCTTTAGAAAATAAACCAAAGATCTCGACCCCTTCGGAAGCTATGTTTCGACACCCTACCTTCCGCCTTTCTCCAATCCACTATATACCATCTTTTTGATACCTTGTGTATTAGTTTCGGCTTAGTAGGTTTCGACTGGATTGCAGGCGGAAGCTCTGTGTCGAAAGGTATTTCCAAAGTAGGCGAAATCATCTTTTCAGAGTAAATCTGGTTTAATACCACTTGAAGCGAACCTTTTTCTAACTAACCTGCCACGTGTCAACACCGGATTGGTTGCTTTAACCTTTTCAAATTCTTTACTCAAATAACTGTTGCTAATTTCAGATCTAAACTATGGTTAAGTTAATCAAATAAGCCCTTCCATTAAGAAAAATCAATATTGCAAAGAAGTCCCTCTTCTAACATGATTTAATTTGCATAGCAAATTACTTTGGAAAAATCCCCAAAAATTCCATAAATTCACTTTAATTATGTTATCTAACATATTAAAATTCCAGACCCAAATTCTTAATATATTTTTTAAAATAAATTTATAAACCCAAATAACCAAGTTTTCCTTTGAAAATTCATTACAATCTTTCCATAGCTTGGAAAATCATCAAAATTGAAACCCAACTCCAAAATCATGTTTTATACAACATAAAAAATTTCCATGGCATTTAAACATCAACATATATCGGTTTTACCCTAAAACCGTGTATAAATCCATTTAAACAATCTTGTTTAAATTAAACAAATCAATATTCTAGCATATCATCATCCAATTTATCATAAAAATGAATTTACCCTTAAATTCGAAAACATATGATTCAAAACAAAATAGAGATGGAATTATTATTCACCTTGATTAAGATAAGGAGATTGAATTGAGATTGGTTTGCCCTAAGGTTGAATCTCTAGCTTTTAATTCCCTTCTCTTGATTATGGTCGGCTCCCCTTTTTAGCTTTTGTTTTCAAAATGATGTGAATGAGGAATAAAATTGTAAGAATGAAAATATATCAGGGTAAGAGTTATGGGCAGCAAATTCCTAATATACCCTTATGTAATTTGATTAACCCAAGAACCATTCTTAAGCCCGTTAATTATTTTATTAGGCATGACCTTAATTAAATTTATTCAAATCTCAACCCCCTTAACACTTAGCATTTACATTATTCTGTTCAATTTATCTAATTAATCTCCTGAATAATGTTATCAAAAATTAGGGGTGTTACAGGCTCCCATGATCCCATCTTTAAAGAATTTCATCCTCGAAATTCAGTAAGGACTAAATAACCATAGCAATCATCTGTAATTACTCCTAATAACCATACTATTCTAACGGACTAGGAATTATCTATATAAATCTAATATAAACATACCCTCAAAGAAGATCAGGATAAGTATCTCGAATCCTGTCCTCTGTCTCCCAAGTACAGTCCTTCTCGTTGTCGCTCCACTGAACTTTCACCAACTTGACTGTCATGTTCCTCAATCTTTTCTCATCTCTCGCTGCAACCCGAACTGGTTGTCTAACATAAGTCAAATTAGGCTCTACCACTAGATCTTCCAACCCTATTGGAAGAATAGTAGCCTCTGGATCATGCACATACATGCGAAGATGAGACACATGAAATACATTATGGACACCTGCCATACTGCTCGGCAACTCTACTCTGTATGTGAGCTTTCCAATCCTTTCTATAATCTAGAATGGACCAACATATCTCGGTGCCAGTTTCCCTGACTTCTCGAACCATAACACACCCTTTATCGTTGATACATTTATGAAAACCCTATCTCCAACTGAGAACTCTAGGTCTTTACGCCTCTTATCTCTATAACTCTTCTGTCTTGATTGAGCTTCCTTTATCCTTTCTCGGATCAACTCAATCTTCTCTGATGCCTCCCTAACCAAATATGGATCTAAGACCAATCTGTATCCAGTCTCCAACCAACATACGGGTGATTTGCATGGCCTTCCATACAAAGCTTCAAAAGGCGTCATTCCTATACTAGTCTGATAACTATTACTATAGGAAAACTCAACCAAATGTAGGTGATCCTCCCAAGATCCACCAAAGTCTAACACACAAGCTCTCAACAAATCCTCGAGTACCTTATTGACTCTCTCTGTCTGTCCATCCATATGAGGGTGATATGCAGTATCATCTTGAGCTTAGTGCCTAACACATCCTGTAGACTCCTCTAGAATTTGCTGGTGAATAAAGAATCTTTGTCGCTGACTATGCTACTAGGAACTCCATGAAGTCTAACTATGTTCTTTATGAACAACTTCGCCAAAATAGGTGCCGTCCTGGTCGACTTTACTGGAATGAAATGGGCACTCTTGGTCAATCTGTCCACAATGACCTATATACTCTCATTTCCTCTGCTTGACCTTGGCAACCCATCTATAAAATCTATGGATATCGAATCTCATTTCCAATCTGGAATCACTAGAGACTGAAGTAACCCACTCGGCTTCTGGTGTTCGTCTTTCACTTGTTGACAGTTTCCACACCGCCTAACCCATAAGCCAACATCCCACTTCATGCCTTCCCAATAGAAGTTCCTCTTCATATCCTGATACATCTTGGTCCCTCCAAGATAAATCGTAAACTTGGATCGATGACATTCCTCAAGAACTTCATTCCTTAAGTTCTCAACATCTAGAATACATAATCGCCCTTTCTTTCTCAACCATCCTCGCTGGTCAAGACAAAAATCTTTCAAATCATCGATCTCAGTTCCAACCTCAAGCCTTCTAATCCTCTCGGCTAATAATGGATCTTCCTTCTAATTAGAAGCAATTCTCTCGATCAACACTGGTCGAACTTCAAAACAGGACAACATGGCAGTACTCTGATTAGAACTAGAAGTCGATCTTAACTGCATAACGCAACTGGCCAAAGCTTCTAGATCCTTCCACTCTGCCAACATAACCAACACCACATTCTGATGTCTTCTACTAAGAGCATCAGCCACTTTATTATCTTTCCCTGGTGTATACTCTATACCAAAATCATAAGCAGCCAAAAACTCTAGCCACCTCTGTTGTCTCATATTCAACTCCTTCTGAGAGAATAAGTATCATAAAGACTTGTGATCAGTATGCAACTCAAATCTCTCCCCAAAGAGATAATACCTCCAAATCTTCAAGGCAAAAATCACTGCAACCAACTCCAAATCATGAGTAGGATATCTCACTTCATGCGGTCTAAGCTGTCTAGATGCATAGGCTATGACTTTTCTCTTCTGCATCAACATTGCTCCCAATCTTGTCCCACATGCATCAGTGTATACTACCAACCCTTGGTTTCCATCTGGAACTACCAACACTGGTGCATTGGTCCATAAATGCTTTAACATAAGGAATGCTTCCTCACATTTGTCGGACCAAATAAACTTCACCTCCTTCCTGGCAAGCTTAGTCAAAGGCGCTGCCATCCGTGAGAAATCCTTGATGAATCTCTGGTAATAGCCAGCAAGTCAAAGAAAACTTTTGATCTCGATCACTGTCTCTGGTCTCTTCCAATTGTTCACAGCTTCGATCTTATTTGGATCGACTAACAATCCTTTCTCTGAAACCATATGACCAAGAAACTTAACCTCTTTCTTCCAAAAATGACACTTGGAAAACTTCGCTTTTAGCTGATTATACCTCAAAGTCTCTAGCACAACTCTAAAATGATCTTTATGCTCTCTTTCATCCTTAGAGTATACCAAAATGTCATCTATAAACACCAACACGAATCTATCCAAATACTCTCGGAAGACTCAGTTCATCAAATCCACAAAGAAAGCAGGTGCATTCGTTACCCTAAATGGCATCACTAACCACTCATAAAACCATACCTAGTCTGAAATGCTGTCACGGGAATATTGTCCTCTGACTGATGGAACCCTATCTCCAAATCCAACTGGGGAAAACACTCTGGCTCCACTCAACTGGTCAAACAGATCATCTATCCTCGACAAAGGATACTTATTCTTTATCGTACATTCGTTCAACTTACGATAGTCGATACACATCCTCAACGACCCATCTGGTTCCTTTACGAATACCGCGGCCGCTCTCCAAGGCGAACTACTTGGTCTAATAAAATTCCTTCCTTCTAAATCCACTAGCTGCACCTTCAATTCCTTCATTTCAGCCGGTGTCATCCTGCTAGGTGTCTACTTACAGGTTCAGCTCCTGGCACAAGATCTATCTGAAACTCAATAGCTTGTTTCGGTGGTAGTCCTATGACTGGCTCAAACACATCTGCAAACTCTCTTGCTATTTGAACATGTAGATCTTCTTCCACTTCCATTGCACTTAACAAAGCACAACAACTTCGGTCAGAATTCTCTACTAAGAATATAATTGGGTTATGAATAACAAGGTGTCTTAGTGATATCTCCTCGTCCTGGCAATATATCCTGGCCTCATACCTTCTCAACCAATCCATACCCAAAATGATTCCAAAATCTACGAAATCGAAAATATACACACTGCATGCAAACTTATGACCTAACAAATCAAGTTCTAACTGGTCACATCTCATCCCCAGAGTTGCATATCCTCCTATTGGATTCGCAACCCTTAAGGAAGTAACAAGGTATGTGGGTTCTAAGCATACCGACCAAATACTATGATATAAATGAATGTGATGCACGGTATCAAATGGTATCCAAACTGGTATACTCTGAATCAAAAACGTACCTTCCATCACAGTCTTTTCTTTATCAGCTACAATGTGCTTAGCTGATGATCCAACAACAAAGACTTTCCCCTTATCCGCCCTGACTGGCTCTGGACACTGGTTCTTATAATGCCCAAATTGATCACAGTTGAAGCACTTCACATTCTTCTTGTCTGCAGCTTTCTTCCCCTTGCTTGACCGGCACTCATGAGCATAATGACCCTTCTTGTCACACTTGAAGCACACTAGATCAGCCTTTGCCTTCTTGGCAGCTCCCCTTTCTGGGCTCCCTTCTTCTTAAAGAACTTCCTCTTCTTTCCTTGAGGACCCTGGGATTCAACTGGCTTCTCCCTTGCATAACCAACTAACATTTCTTCATGGCGAATGGCCATCTCCACTACCACATTACAAGGTTATCAGATATCGGTCATGGTCATTCTAGCAAGCTCAGGTCTCAGTCCTCGAATAAACCACTCATTCCTTCGGATGTCAATATCAACCATAGCATATCCATATCGAGATAGCTCATCAAACTTAGCAGCATACTCGATTACTGACATCTCTCCTTGAACTAGATCCATGAACTTTCTCATTAATGCCACCTTAGCAACCTCAGATAGAAACCTCTGCTCGAACCTCCTTTTGAAATCAGCATATGTCAGCTCTTCATTCGAAACTCCGACAGTCACACTATTCCACCAGTGAAGCGTTGCCCCTTGCAATTGCCTAGAGGCCAGCCTCCTCTTTTGCCCATCATCCAATCCTAGATCAGCAAAGATCCTCTCATAGTGCAATAGCCAATTCTCAACCTCAACAACATCCTTCGTTCCAACGAATGGCTTTCCACCCAGATTGGTGTAGTCTATACTTAGCTTAGGATAGTTACTCCCAACTGGAGCCATAGGATTAGCTCCTCCAACATTACCAACTTGCAAAAGGTTGGCTAACAACTGATACACCATCCCCGCATCTACTGGCGGATTTCCAGCACCCACATTGGCTTCAGCATTTTGGTTAGCATTAGCCTATCGACCTTGGTTCCTCCTGGTATTAGGTCGAGCATTTCCGTTGGTTGTGGTGCTTCCTCCACCTAGATTTCCTCTTCCGTTTCCTGTTCCATATCTTCTTTCTCGTAAATCTACATACGAGCCTTAGTAAGATACAAAAGAACGGTCTAAGAGAGAGGGGAACATGTACTTATATATATATATCAATTACAAGTACATTACTATAGTGTTATCCCAATCCCAATCATATTTTTGATTCATTGGAAATGTGTTTCAAAAACTTTTATGTTTATCTTTTCTTTTAAAGTTTCATAAACCTATGCTCTGATACCAACTTGTAACATCCTCCTACTTGGAGGCCCAAAACTAACGGCTACAGATGATGCATTCATCTATAGTTATTAATCCTCGACGACCAAATACGACGGTTTTAGATTCATTGATACACAGAAACACATGAATATGGAAAACTTTTAAACTTCAAACAAAATCACATTCCATTTCAAAATATTTCCACTTCATTACATAATCCCACAGTAGTAAATCACGTTGAGAGAAAATATATTTATTACATACACCAAGAGCGACATATGAAGATGCCCCCTTGGATGACCAGAGTATAAATAGGCAATATAACAACTTTGCCATTACAAACAACACAGCGGAATCAAATAAAAGAGAACTCTAAATAGCTATCATGCCTCCTGCACCTCTCCGGAAGCTTTATTCGTCTAATGAGGTACCTGAAAACCTCAACTCTCAAACTACTCAAAATCAATTGAGTACTCGAGAGTTTAAGGGGAAAACATACACTTCGAGTCAGATGTAAAGCCTGGTATGAATAATAATCTACCACCTCAAATCATTTAGATATATAGTGAAACCACGTCGCTTAGCGGAATGGGTTTTCCCCTCACTGGTATCCTAAAACCTTTATAAAACCATATATTGTGCTCTTGCATCCACAATGGTTAAAAACATAGTCATTTCAAAATATTATGATGATATGAAAACATGTTAAAACATACTGGATTTCCCATCCTCTGTTTAATTTGCTCCCTATCATATTTATAGTTTCTAGGGTCACTATTCACCTATTAGTTTTCATGGGCTTACTAATAACCTCTATATAATATATGGACTCGCTGTCCTATTTCATAGTTTTCATGGGTGCACTACGAATCTATTGGCCCCGGCCAATTAACTTAACACTACCACTCCTGTGGGTTTAGTTGATTCATAAGTTCCCCTTAACCTATTGGTTACTTCAATAACTTCTCCTTTGTCCTAGTTTTCATGAGTTGACTAGGAACCTATTGGCCCCTGCCAATATCTTTTCTTCTTATTCTAGTTTTCATGGGTTGACTAGGAACCTATTGACATCTGTCAATAACTTAATCCAGACATAGTTTTCATGTGATCACTATGAATCAATTGGCCCCTGCCAACCACTCTTTATAACATAGTTTTCATGGGATCACTATGAACCTATTGGTAACTCCAATAACTTCCTAATCATAGTTTTCATAGGATCACTATGAACCTGTCTCCTTGACAACTTCTATATTTAAGCATCCTATATTCTGGTCTTCCTAACCTCTTGGATGCAATTCTACTCATTCATGAGTTTAATCAATTTATATTCGCTACTGGGTTAATCTAACTGGTTATTCTACCCTTTATCCCCAAAATATAGTTATGGGTCCATTATAATGTGAATATATTTTTATTTGAAGAAGCAAACATAATCACAACACAATACCACCCCTATGGGTTTAATGTCCATGAAACACTTTTCATGGAAAACATGGTCAATCTCTTTAGCCCATAATTTTATCAAGGAAAGCTTCTTCTTAAAATCATTTCAAAACTCCTTTAATTTAGCCATGGGTTTTTCCTTTAAAGATTGAGTTTGTGTTATTAAACCTTTTGAAACCATGCTTTTGACTTCATAGGATGACCTCCTTCGAAAGCATTAAAATTTATCTTCAAGACATTAGGCTCCTGCCTTTCTAATACTTTAAAACCTTCCTTTTGAAACCTTTCGTTCGTATTAAAGTATTAACATTTAATCATTTAGAATCGTAGCTTCGAAACCAAAAGAAAGTACCCCTTTCGAAACCTTTTGAAGTAACCCTTCCTAAATCATTGAAAGTCCCCATTTAGAACGCATTGGGTTTATACTTAAAATATTATTTGGGTCAAAGTGAATATAGGCAAAAGCATCTCTTTCGAAACGATCTTTTATCACATAAAAATATTGGGGAAAATATGATGGCGTCGGTACCATCCCTTTCGAAAGCATAAAACATATGAGTAAAATATTGGAAGGTTGGCTTCGAAACCCCTTTTGAATACATTTCCTTCAAAACCCCTAACCCTTTTCGAAAGCTATTGGAAGTGGCATATATATATGAAAACACAAAGCACCTTTCGACAGCATTGATATCTTCAATACCATCGACAGGCCTAAAGTTACAGAAGAGTTTCGACTTGGTCGAAACTACCAATTCCGAAAGCTTAAATTTCAAAAACTAAGTAACTCCTCCGGAAGCTACTTCTTTAAAAAGGCGGTAGCTCTACTTTAAAAACTTTTTTTAAAATACCCCTTTCGCAAACATTGATTTCGAGTCCTTCGAAACCTCTTTGTAAATAGGCAGGCGCTTTTCTTTAGAAAGTAAACCAAAGACCTCAACCCCTTCGGAAGCTATGTTTCGACACCCTACCTTCCGCCTTTCTCCAATCCACTACATACTATCTTTGTGATACCTTTTGTATTGGTTTCGGTTTAGTAGGTTTCGACTGGATTGAAGGCGGAAGCTTTGTGTCGAAAGGTACTTCCAAAGTAGGCGAAACCATCTTTTCCGAGTAAACCTGGTTTAATACTACTTAAAGCAAACCTTTTTCTAACTAACCTTCCACGTGTCAACACCAGATTGGTTGCCTTAACGTTTTCAAATTCTTTACTAAAATAACTGCCACTAATTTTAGATCTAAACCATTGTTAAGTTAATCAAATAAGCCCTTCCATTAAGCAAAACCAATATTGGAAAGAAGTCCCTCTTCTAAAATAATTTAATTTGCATAGCAAATTACTTTGGAAAAATCCCCAAAAATTCCAGAAATTCACTTTAATTATGTTCTAACATATCAAAATTCCAGACCCAAATTCTTAGTAGATTTTCCAAAATATATTTATAAACCCAAATAACCATGTTTTCCTTGAAAATTCATAACAATCTTTCCATAGCTTGGAAAATTATCAAAATTGAAACCCAACTCCAAAATCATGTTTTATACAACATAAATTTTTTTCCATGGCATTTAAACATCAACATATATCGGTTTCTACCCTAAAACCGTGTATAAATCCATTTAAACAATATTTTTTAAATTATACAAATCAATATTCTAGCATATCATCATCCAATTCATCATAAAAACGAATTTACCCTTAAATCTGAAAATATATGATTCAAAACAAAATAGAGATGAAATTATTATTCACCTTGATTAAGATATGGAGATTGGATTGAGATTGGTTTCCCCTAAGCTTGGATCTCTAGCTTTTAATTTCTCTTCTCTTGATTATGGTCGACTCCCCTTTTTAGTTTTTCTTTTCAAAATGACGTGAATGAGGAATAAAATGGTAGGATTGAAAATATATAAGGGTAAGGGTTATGGGCGGAAAATTCCTAATATACCCTTATGTAATTTGATTAACTCAAAAACCATTCTTAAGTCAATTAATTATTTTATTAGGCACGGCCATAATTAAATTTATTCAAATCTCAACCCCCTTAATGCTTACCATTTACATTATTCTATTTAATTTATCTAATTAAATCTCCTGAATAATGTTATCAAAAATTAGGGGTGTTACAACAGCCTACCACCCTTAAACCGATGGACAAACTGAGAGGGTTAACCACATCTTGGAGGATATGTTGATGGCCCGCATCTTGGACTTCGGATGACCTTAGGAAGATCATCTGCATCTAGTTGAATTCTTTTACAACAACAGCTTCCAAGGAAGCATCGGTATGGCATCTTATGAAGCCCTATATGGAAGACCATGCAAGTCACCAGCATTTTGTGTTGAGATGGGAGATAGACTAGTACTTGGGCCAAACCTGATCCGAGAGGCTGACAAAAAAGTTGTAGTGATTAAGAAAAGAATGAAGGAAGCCTAAGATCGCCAAAAGAGTTATGATGATAGGAGGCGAAGAGATTTGGAATTTGACGTTATAGACCTTGTGTTCGTTAAGATTTCGCCAATTAGAGGAGCCGTTTGATTTTGGAAAGCTGGGAAGTTAGCTCCAAGGTATATTGGACCTTTCAGTATTCTTGAAAGATTAGGTCTCTTGCTTATAAGGTTGAGTTGCCGAAGAGATTGGCAAGTGTTCATAATGTGTTTCACGTGTCTCATTTTAGAAAGTATGTTCATGATCCATCATTGATTGTGGAGCCGTCAGTTCAAGAGGATTTGGAAATAAAACCGAACTTGACAGTGGTTAGAAATCCATTTCATATTGCAGATCATGATGAGAATAGGCTGTGCAATAAGGTGGTGAAGTTAGTTAAGGTTCAGTGGAGTGAGAATCCCAGGGACTGCACTTGGGAGACTGTGGAGCGTATTAGGGAAGCGAATCCTGGATTGATGTTAGGATGGTTGTTTGTTAGTTTGTATGTATAGTGTATGCCTTGTATCTATGGTTACTTAGTGTATGTCTTTTGTTTGTACTTTATGATATATATATATATGGCTTTTTGGTAGTTGAGTTATCTCCTTGTTTGCTAATTTCAAGACAAAATTCTTTTAAGGGAGAGAGAATATAACGACCCAGAATTTGATCACTTAATATATGGATATTTAATTATATTTTTAATAACTAATTAATGGAATTTAACTAAAATAAACTTCTTTTAAATAATAACAAATGATAGTGATATCATTTTCAAATTTTGTTTACAAAAATAATTAGTTCGAAGAAAGATTGAAAATGTGACCAGAATTCTTTTTCGAATTTTCGAATTTTCATGGGCTAAATGTTGTCAGGATGTCGTAACACTTTGGTACACACATAAATACATTTATAAATATAGTTTATCATAGTTGAATGCACTTGAAAATACATGTGCACTTAAGTATGTGTTTATAATTAAGTAAGGGTTTTTATTTTAAAAACAAGTTCAAAAATATATTAATATAAGACGCCTCTTTCAACATAAAGTACATAAGAAGTACAAACATATTTTCTTTGACATGAAAAGGGGGGATGTACTATAGGGGTGGAATTTTGATGAGGTGGAGGTGAGGATGACATGGCGGTATTTGTGTGGAGGGCAAATTACAAGGAGGTAGTTTGGTCATTTAACTTGTTAACATTTTGTAATAGCAAATTTCTTAAAAAAAAATTCACATTTTCTCATTCTCCTTTTCACTTTACAACTTCCTAAAGCATATGAAAATATTTCCATGGCTTCTTAATTATTTTCTTATGTTGTAAAATCCATTCATTTCCACTTTATATCTCTTAAGCAACTTGTTTAAAACACTTCTACATCCTCTTCTTCATTTCCTCTTTCAAGATCAAGCCTATCTTCATCCAAATTAGCCAAGGCCGTACCCTAGTGCTTATGGTAGCACCATGTTGTGCTTAGGCTAAGCACATTTCCAAAGTTTCAAAGAAAAGTTCAAGTCTTTCCATAGGATTAAAAAATCCTAAGTCTTTTTGCAAAAGTTTGAAAAGATTTCATTTAAACTAGGTGAGTAAATTCTAATCTTTTTGGGAAAGAACTTACCTTTATATATATGTTATTATTTGGTTATATATATGATGTTTGTTGTATGAATTATAGCATGGTTTGGATGTGTATGCATGTGCTAATTTGTGGTTTGTATTAGAACTTGAATTGAAAGGCTAAAGTGATGCCTTGGGTTATAAAGTTGTGATTTTAGGTTATGTTATGGAAATGATATACTATGTATGTGTAATCTTATATTTTTTGTTGGATAGTTATGGAAGTTAGTACTTGGAAATGTTGAAAGGTATTGAGATCCTTTTAAAGTTCAATTCATGTTATTTAGATTTTGATTTATTAAGCGTTTCAAAAAGAAAAGAAATAAAGTTCCTAACTTTGAATTAGAGTTTTCAAAATTATTTTTAAAACAATATTTTCAAAAGTAAGGAAGGTAAGAGATGAGATTTGGATAATAGCTTAGGAAGTGATTCTAAGTTTTGGCATTCATAGCGATAGTCGCTATGGATGCAGTTCGGAAATATACGATTTTCAAGTAAGCTTTCTTTTAAAATTATTTTGAAAACCATTTCAGATATAATTAGAGATTATAAAACTTAACTCTTAACTAAAGAATTTAGTAATTAATTTATTTATTAAAACTAATTATTTAATAATTAAGTTAGGTAATTCGGTTTTAATAATTAATTAAGTTAATCATTTTTAGTTAATTAAGAAAGTTTTAATCAATAATTAATTAAGTTAAGAGGTAATTATTTAATTAATTAATTTAATCAAGCTAATTATTTTTAAATTAATTATTTAGTTTGTATTTAATTATTTAATTAAGAGTTATTTATTTACTTAATTATTAATTAATTAGGGTTTAATCTAAAATAAATGTTTATTAAATAAAGTCTAATTATTTATTTATTTTTAACTAATTAAGGTTTAATTATTATTTAACTAGAGTTTAATTATTTAGTTAATTTTTAATTAATTAAGGGTAACCATTGGTAATTAATTAAGACTTAACTAAGATTAATTAAGGTTTAAATTTTGATTTAAGTATGATTAATTAAGGATTTGTTAAGCTTTAATTTATGATTTAATGATGATTTATTTATTATTTTAAGTTATCTTAAACTCCAACGGTTCTTTATATAAAATCAACTTTCTCCTCTCACTGAATTATTTTTGAACCAAAGGATCTTTTTTCCATGCCATGAAGTAGCCAAACAAATTAAAATAGTTAGAATAAAACGTCGACTCATTTTATTGGAAGTAAGTCGACTTGTACTTATCATAAATACCGCATTTTGAAAAGGCGATGAATACAAGAGAGTTAATTTCGATAAGCGGGTCATGATAATTTAAGCATATGGAATATATTTCCATATCTAAATCTTTACACCCTGATAGTGGAGTTGTCCACTATAAAAACTTCATCCTTTAACATTATCGAATGTTAATTCGGAGAGACCGGGATCGGATAGCAGTTGTTATCCAAAAACCACTTCGAACTAACGTAAGCGTTCGAATTGGAAATAGTGAAGGTAAGGTCCAAGATGAAGACTTTGAAGTGCAAGACTATTTGCTACTAACCCTAAGGGTGATTCCAAAATGGGTGTATTGGAAGTAGTGCATTCGGTTCGTTCATCTCCTGAACGACTTATATGGATGAGTGCTGACATTGTGTCAACATCTGAAGGCAATGTTAGCAGTCCAAGTGGCAGTGCTATAGTAAAGGTAAACGTAGCCTCGGGCCTCAGCAACTGGAAATGACCAAAACAGGGTATGCAGTAGGGTTATGTGGGTCGCTCCCATTAGGGTATGTCATCACCATATCTAGAATCGATATTTGACCCATTTTTTATGCTTCGATACGATTGCTGATCCCAACCGTGGTGGTGATGAATTCGGTACTACTAGTCAAGTGGTAGGCCGGTTCTGTGTAGTAGGGGTACAAGATGTTCTTGTCGGACCCCAGGTGTATTTAATCTAGAGATGCACCTTTCGGAAGGTAGTTCCTTACCTGGTCATGTATGGAATCCATTCTCCAGTAAGTACTGTACGGATTTAGTTGTACCCAAATATGTTGAAATGTGAGATGCAAGCATTTCGGCTATGTTCTATTTTACTTGAAAACCCTAGACATTATTATAATATCACTTGATTTCTATATAAAGTGTTTTGTTTATCGTAAGATAAAAACCCGTTCGTGTTTATGTGCGGCGTGGTCCTACGAGATACTCTTGATTTTAAAAGTGTTTTAAAAGTAATCAATTTTTGTGATTTACTCACACCAGACCCATGTCTGACCTGGTGTTTTATTTTCTTTCCCTAAAACTCTTGGGTACTCAAATTTTTATGAGTAGCCAAGTTTTCCAGGTTTCTCATGGTTGCATTTTGGAGGAGCGGGAGCAGTTGGCTTCAACGTTAGCTAGCTACTATCTTATTCCGCTATGTATGTATGTATGTATGTATGTATGTATTTGTGATGTAAGGACAGGTAGTTATAACTGTCTCAGTTTGGAACTTATACTATTATGACTCTGCTGTACTATTATGGCAGTATCTATGTAAAATCTTATGTTGATTAATATGTGTTGTTTCTTTCCGTTGTGATATTCTGTGATTTTTTTGTTTTTCTTATTAACTTTCCTTTTCTTCTACCCTTAATGACTCGTCTTTCAGAGTAAGAAAGGCAGTTCGTTACATCAACCCTTCCAAAATATAGAGTCCATATACTAGTTTTGAAGTGGTATTCGGCAAGAAAAACACTTACCAATCCCGGACTCTTCAAAATCAATCGATGAATTTTCGGTTAACTCAACTCCAATTCTTTCAAAAGTAAGTGAAAGATAGAGATGTTTCATATTAATACTCCTCCTTAGGTGTAATGGCCCGTTTTTCCGTACCCTTTGAATCGACAATAAACCATACATGTGCAACTCAAATTGCACGAATAAGCGGATCATTAAGGGTAGAAAGAAAATAAAGACAAAACAAAATCTTACACGAATGGAATAACATATATTATTTCAATAATAATCTTTACAGCGGAAAATTTTAAAATACAATATCAGAGTCTAACCTAGATTCAGTCTGGACAGTTATAACACATGCCCTTACAAATGCTGACAAACAACAAAACAAATACAATAGATGCAGCGGATAATAGAATACGTCCATATGATGATGAAGATCTCCAGCTCTCCTTTGGAAACTCCAATCGTCTTCAACTCAACCTGAAACTACTCGGATCTGACCCGAGTATTGAAAATACCCGGATCAGGCTTGATAAACCAGCGTGAGAAAAACTCAATAATAAATGACAGTGTCATATATCAGCCTTTGGATAAAATACCTTTGAGAATAAGAGTATCTCATAAGACCACGCCCACACATAAACACGGACGGGTTTTTATCTTATGATAACTAAAACACTTTTATATATCAAAACATTTGATATTATTTCTAATGACATCTCTTTGAAAACATTTGCAAATAAACTTATTAATCTTATCCGAAATGGTTACCAATATAGCATTTCGAGGCTAATCATTACGCAATACAAACAAAACCGTAGGTTCTTATTGGAGAATGGATTTCCGTACAAATGACCAGGTAAAGGATCTACCTTTCGAAATGAGTGCACCTCTAGATGGATGTCCCGAGGAATAACATAAAGGAACCTCTACCAACACAAGACCGGCCTACCTCTATAACTAGATAGTACCGAATATGTCATCCCCGGTCGTTACCGACCTTTAACCGAGCGCTCGTTTCCATACACCACATTAATTTACATCCCGAATGTCATAGCGGAAAGAAATATATCTAGAAGGGGATGATCATACCCTACTTGGGAATGACCCACTTAGCCTTGCTGCATCTAATCCTGTTTCGGTCATTTCTGGGTTGATGAGGCTTAAGGCAACGATTACCTTTTCACATAGCACATATCTCTGAATGCCACATTTGCCATTTCCGTTGACTACTAATTGCCTTCCAAAAAATACAACCCTTGAGCTCGTACGTCTCAAGGAAGGGTGTTAAGCTAAGAGAAGTTGCCTTCTCCGCCACCAAACAGATGTATGTTTGTAAAAACCAATGTTCGTAATCATTAGAAATGCAATGTCAGAAAAACGTCCATACAAATTTGTCCAAGAACATGACAAATCGAAGGCACTCTCCTACTACCACTAGTAGCGAGTAGTCCTTGCAATCCGAAAAATCTCCACAACGAGGAGACCACTGCTATATATAACTTGGGAGCTACCCAGAGCAAGTCAACAAGCAGTCCCCACGCTATAAAGATCCACGGTCTTCAATAATCATCATCTTTAACATGTCTTCACTTTCGAACGTATACATTGGTTCGAAGTGGTTTTCGGATAGGGATTACCCAAATCCGACCCCGGTTCCTTCGAAATCTAATTATCGCTTTAAAAGATTTTAAGTTCATATGTGGATATCAATCATCAATCAATCACTTCATCTTTTATTTAAATCAAATATCTTCCTTAGATATATTCTCTTTAATTTATTCTATTTTCTTTTCAAGAGTATATGGAATCATTAAGCCTCATTTATCAAATCATGGTTTATTTAAACCTTTCTTAAATATTGGAATAATTCCAAATCATCTTATCTTTTACTTAGGAAAACCTTTCCAAATCGTTCTTTTAAATCTTAATCAAAGATTTCTTTCTTAACTTCAAATCATATTCTTGCAAATCAAAGATTTTCATAACAGAGCACTACTGCCATCTTAAATATGGTAAATTTCACCTCCAGGGGCTAATGGAAAGTTTCACCTCCAGGGACTAATGGCAAGTAATCCTACATCATGAATATCTTTGTCTTTAACGATCTTTGTCTTCAATATGTTTTATTTTGAAAATTAGTTTGAAGGGGTTTTCGGATAGGAATCACCCAAATCCGATCCTGGTTTTCCGAACAGGAATCACCCAAATCCGATTCCGGTTCCTTCGTACCAATCATCAAATAAAAAAAATGTTAAGTGGTTAATTAACATTCAACACTACACCAAAATAGGTGATTCCCAACGAGTATAACTGTCGCAAACAGTTTCAGCAACGCTTATTAGCGTCGCTGTAGGGGCGTCGCAATTTATTGCCAACGCTTATAAGCGTTGGGGAGTTTAGTTTACCAACGCTTATAAGCGTTGGAAGGTTGTATTCGCCAACGCTTATAAACGTTGGTGTATATTATTTAGCAACGCTTATAAACGTTGGTAAATTAACCATCCAACATTGTTTAATTTTCTATGCTGACGCTTATAAGCGTTGGTAAATTTTAATTGCCAACGCTTATAACGCTGAAATATTTCCATTCTCAATATAGTCAATTATTTTAACATTAATAAAAAATTAATAACTAACATGATATGCATTATTATACTACATTCAATAGGAACCCAAAATTTACAATATTCATGATCAAATAACAACATAAATTTCATAATCAACTACTTCATAACAATGTCAACTACTTCATAACAAGTACAATACATAATTAAGTTGGTTAATTTAATACATAATCAACTACTTCATAACAATGTCAAATTGGAAAACAAAAGACAACGTAAATTTCATAGTGAAATTCTATAAATACCGAATACGAAACTCCGGCCATATAACGAAACCTCCATCTGAAAAATCACATAACTTGTACATTCCATTTTGAGGACCATCATAAATTGGTGCATTCGGTTCAAGAACATCAACCACCCAAATTACTTTCTCTACATTCGGTATCACCTTCCTAAAATGACAAGTATCTTCATTCAACTACACTTTGTGATAAATATGGGTAAACCAAAAAGGACGGGATTACTCACATTGTTTTAATGCACACCATGCAGCAAATGCAGCAGCTTTTTGAGCATGCTTCTTTGTCTTAGACTTCCATAATCAACTCTCACGTGTGATGCATTTTCCCAGCAATTAACCAACCAACTACAGGAAAAAACATCAAACGTTTACAGCAATTTCTCAATTATCTTAACAAGTCTATAACCATGGAAGGCTTGCTTAAATAGTTGAACAAAATAAATAGCTAACACACAATTATCTAGCAATTAAATACGAAGATAAGCAGGAGGCAGCATCAGCCTGGGCTCTGAATCATTTTTGTATAGATATGTAATGAAAATATTGATGCAAAAGAAATCGATGTAAATAAAACAGGTTAAATACGAAGATCTTCCCTCTGGCAGATTTGACTAGAAAGAGAAAAGGTGAGATCTTGACCAGTTCTAGACAACTCACTCCAATAGTGGCTCAGGTGATCTTTGTACAACCCCATTTTCTGCAGATTTCTTCATATGTGGCTGATTGGTAAAACAGTGTTAGCAATTTGTTTGCATAATCGTTGCTCTGATTTATAAATGTTGTTAAAAATCCTGTTGTACATTCTCCTCATACTATCCATACACATGTAGATAGAGCAAATTTGACTGTCACTGCTCTTGTTGTTGATTTAAAATTTGTCCATTGGATCCCTAATTTTAGACACTACGTTGTTAGTGATAGAATTAAGGGCCGGCCAGTTTAATCCATATCCGCTCCATTTCCAAACCGACATTGTATATATGGACGTCCTCATCTTCAGCATCACATAGAGCACAATTACTATTTAAAATATCCCATATCGACAGTTAATTGATCCGTTTCCAAAATCGATATTAACTACTTATATTGCAACTGCCCTACCATCCCTTTGAGCATAATTTGCTCTTCTTGACTGGAAGAAACATCTCTATACCTACTGCAACCTTAAAAAGACTGTTTATATTCCTATGTAATAATATATTTAACTTCATAATGCATCTTTTTATATCTAGTTCATATCACCATATACATTTTTTCTTCTTCAAAACCAACTCCGTTTTGTGACCAGATAATTGTAATGCTTATTTTTGAAAGATAACAATTGGCAGCCAATCTAACAATTAAATCCATCAAACTTCAATAAAATTAGTTGCAATGAAATTCTAAGACTCTTTGATTTTTAACCGAATGGATCTTGAATTACCAACCGAAACCAATACAGCAACCAAAGAACTCAATTTCAACACTTAGCAAAAAATTACAAATGGTCACAAACAAGTATAAACTTGTTTCATAACTAAACTTGGAAATCACGCATGGGTCAAAAACCATTTAACTTGAAAGAAACAACAAACATGGGCGCCACGAAAACAACGACGATAATTGCATGCATGGTTGCCATAAATGAATACTGGACCAAAGAGAAAAAGTACAGCTAGCAGTGTACATAATTCTGTACTTAAAAAGAAAGATGATTGGGTCCAAGATATGCAATAAATGGAAGGAAGATATATACAAAGATATCGTACTTGGAACAAAGGGAATTGAAGAGTGATGCACGTTGCTTTCATCTTCTGCAATCATAAACTGCCCTTCTGCCAACATGTTCATAACCACCAATCAGTTCGGGTCGGAGCATTTGTAGACCGAACCAAACAATTCGACTTGTTTTTTTTATTTCTGGCCTTCTCCAACTGCCCAGACCAACTCTGCAATCTCCATACCTTATTTTTCCATCCTTTTCCCTCATTAATGCGAATTGGAGCACTTCATTTTACAGATTTTATTTTACAGACACAGCATTTGGAAAATTGGAGAATTGGAGAATTGGGGAAAATGCGAATTGGAGAATTGGAGAAATGAATGTCAGAGAGTGGAAACGATTTGGGTAATTTGCGAATTGGAGAATGAACGTGAGTGTAAACGATTTGGGGAAAATGCGTCCAGGGATAAGCGTGGCTAGGGTTAAGCGTGATATGTTATTCAATTACAATTTTGCCCTAGTATATTTCAATTAACTCCAATTAAACCAAGGCTTACAACGAAAATAAGTGTCGCCGTATTTAAAAGTGTAAATTTTTATTTTCAGTAACACTTATATTGGATAGCGACACTTATTAGCGAGACTAAAATGCAACCCATATAAGTGTCGCCAAATGAAAAAATAAAGTGTTGCCAAATGACTGTTTTGGTGTAGTGCAAAGAATCTGTTTCTTTTTTTTTATTTTGGAAAAACTTAAATATGATCTTTTTAGAGCATCCGGGATTTCCTTTCGATCTATTCCACCCCTCGCCTAAAAAAAGAAAACATAGGCAAGGTAAGTTCAGGGCACTGGTTGCTCCATCCCTAACCTTAGTTAAACACCTTGTTTTATCTTCCCGTATCTCACGGGCATGACAAATGTACTAGTCATTTCCGCATACTCAGTTATTAATCTTCATTTTAGAAATGATTTATTAAACTTCCAAATCATAATTTAAAACACTTGATTATTCTTTTAAAATCATTCACAAAAGATTTAGGAAATAATTGTTAAGTTTAAAACTACATTCGAAAGGTTATAAAATTTGCAGCATAAAAATGCTGTAGAAAGTGCCATATAAGCTTATTTGATTTAAACAACCTTTTAATATTTGAAAATTCATATTTTCCATTCCAAATCTCTTTTAAACCATTTTAATAGATTTATCAAATTTATTTCATATTTTTAATTATTTAAAAATATCATTTATAAAGAAATCCCCTTTTGGATTTCGAACTGCAAAACCGCGATGTTTTTAGAAAATTGTTTTGGACATATTTCAAAATATAAAAGATAAAATCTTTATTTTCTTTCTTTATTTCTTTAAACATATTTAAATGTTTATAAAATATTTCTAACTCATTTTAAAACTATTTTCAAAAGGTTTAAGCATTCCATATACACCCTTTCATTTTCAAAAGGAAAGTGATTCCCTTTGTGCTTATCGACATGTATTAACGTGACATGGTAAAACAATTTAACAATCATATCGAGCAATCAATACCTGATGATCAAATCATATATAACCATCCATAGCAATCATAACACATCATCAAACATGTATATATAAAAATAGAGATGTTAAATAGAGTTTCTCACCATAAACCAAAGCGATAAACTTCCTACCAACATTCTAATCAACCAACACTTCACTAACTACTTCCTACTCCATTAAACACTAGTAAAAACATCCTCTTCCTTCCAATAGCTTAGTCGAGGCTTGAGATGGAGGTTGGTCGAAAGTATAAAGAAGAAGTGGTAGAGCTTTGAACTTGAATTTCCAAGATTTTGATTCGAAAAATAGGTCATCTTATCTCTTGTTTTTGACTCTCTTACTCTCTTACTCTCAAAATTTGAAAAACTTGTTAACTGAAAAGTTGTTGCAAATTATTTTCTCTTGAGCTTAAAAAAAATCACTTGATTTTGGTTAGTTTTGAGGAAGATATGATAGAATGAAGAAGATGTATTGTCGGATTGACAAAAATAATGCCCAAAAATGCACTTCAAATAATTGAGTTTCAGGTATAGCAAACCTCAAAACTGGAAAACGTGATATACATAAAAGTTGTATACACAGGAATTTAATATGGTTTGAAAAAAAGAATTTCTTAATTTGAATCAGTTATGATAAAGTTATGATCAAAACAAAATGGCCTATTCTCTGGCTTAAAAACTGGGCCAGAGAATGCAGTGGAATGAAGTGTATATTTGACATAGTAAACTTTAAAATGCGACAAAGTGGTCAACATGAAAGTTGTAGCCACAGGAAAAATACATGATTTGAGAAAAATAATTTTGCATTTTGGATCTGTTTTGAAGAAGTTACGGTCGAAAGAAGAAGAGCTAAAATATGGAGAAAAGAGGAGTTTGATTTGAAGAGAATGAACATTGATTTCTTTTAAATATTTTGACATTATTTCTTTCTAATTTTTTCTATGGCTTGGAAGCCATTAAAGAGGAGAGGAACCAGATGAAGAAGCTTGAGAAAAGAAGAAGAAGAAAATGTGAATGAAAATGAAGAAGGAGGCGGGTATTTATAGAAAAAGTAAGGAATGAAATTTTACAAATTTAACCTCTTATCAAATTACCAAAACACCCTTACTTCAAACTAAAGAAATCTCCACTTTTTAAATACTTAACATTATCTTTCACATCCTTACTTTATGTCTTAGTCACTTAAAGATTAAGTAAAGAATATCATAATTATGTTGGTTTTGATTTGATGTGATTTGATGTGATTTGATGTTTACTTTTTCTTACTTTTGTTAATTCTTACTTACTTTTACTAATGACTTCTAGAAGTTTTCTAATCCTATTTAGTAAAAGTAAATTTCATTAGTGAATTAATTAATATTTATACTATATGAATATATGTTCCTATATAAGAAAATAAATGTGAGACGACGTTGCAATAACTTTTAATCGACAAAACGTTGATTTTCGACAAAATGTTTTACGGTCACATTTTGATGTTTTAGTTAAACTATTTATTTATATAAACCAAATTTAAAATAAATTTCTTATTATCTTTAAATAATTAAAACAAGCATATTTGACTTATAAAATAATATAAAACAATATCCAAATCTTCTTATAGAAATACGACATCGATTTATCGATATACGACGAAATTTGTCAATTTTGTAAAACAAGTTTTATATATTTATCAAACCATTATAAATTAAATTACTATTATTATCAAATGATTTTGATATCGATTATATATATATATATTTAAAAGGAATTGTTTATCCTTTAAACAAATTTCACGAATATTTATCCTACTTTATCGGAATCCGACTTTTGGCAATTTTAAAATGGAAATCCAAAATCTTTATTCAATATCAAAAATAAGCTTACCATTCTTATTTATTATATAAAACATGATTGTTTAATTTTGAAAATTCTACATTTGAATATTTAAAATAAGTAAATATCCTATTTTCAAAGTGTTAAAATTACGGGTCGTTACATTGGGGGTTCTTATTAGTATAAAATCGCCAAGCCTTTCGATAACTTCTTGACTCAATATTAGGTCAAGTTCGATAATCAACTAATCGATTATCTTGTCAAAACAATTGCTTATACAAATCAATATGTGTATGCTTGACTCGTTTCCGACATTCCAACATAATGATTCCACGTCCAAGAGTGAAGCCAGGTAAGTTTGAGCACTGGTTGCATCAACCTAGCCTAGACACTTCCATCTTGAATCTCACAAATAAATAACCCTACCTCGTTGGCTTTTAGCGTTAAGTATAATATTAATGATTTCCATAAACAATAATAAATCAACACGATTAACACGTTTCCGACATTTTTTGATTAACTATTCCTCGGTCAAGAGGAAAGCTGGGTTGGTAGAGCTCTATTGCTCCATCCCCACTCGACATCAATCTTAACTCTCACAAATAGATAAACTTACTTCGTCGACTTTTAGTGTTAAGCGTAGTTAATTACTTTTCAAACACGTAATCAAATGATTAACCATTTAGCCACTAAGCAATTATAACCCCTTTTCAAAAACATTTGTATATACTTTTAGAATACTTGAAAATATTTATAATAAGTTTTTAAACATTTATCCAAAATATTATTTGAAAACAACAACTTTACAACTTTCCTTAAAACTTGAAAACGACATGTTTTATTACAAAAACATCTTCTTTAAAAATTCACAACTAATTCTTAAATATTCATAAATATCTCAAACTAATTTTGGAATACTCTATGAGTTATTAAACACTTGTAAAAACAATGAAGCAAAATACTTAAATTCATATATCTTTTCAAACCTTTAAAGTCCAAAAATCAAGGCTAAACATGGCAGTTTTGTATAAGTGAAGTTTTGGCCACTTTTCGAGATGTTACTTAACTTTTTACTATTTTAAGATTTTGATAACAACAAACATATATATAATACATTATAAATATGATGAGAAACCCCTAAGGATATCTCTACAAATTCATAGAAATCGCCAAAAACAAGGCAATTAACAACTGCATTTATAATGACTATCGCTATATGTGCACTTTCAAATCTGAGTTATATTCAAACCTATGTTGAACTACAGCCTACGTGCTTTGTTCCAAGACTTTGATATATGTTATACAAGTCCATTCAAGTCCGTTCAAATCGTACATATGCCACTTGTTTTTAAAGCAAGAATCAAAATCAATGTTTTCACATATGTCCATATTAATTCAACAACATTAATACAATAAAACATCATCATATATATGTGATACTTAATGGTGAGTTATCTCACCTTTTATCCAACAAACAACTACATCAAAGAACCCAAGTCCAAACCTAAGCTAGCAACCTACTTTCCATTCCTTCCTCTCTTGCTTTTGCCTTGCTTCCTCCTCCTTACTCCTCCAAGTGCTCACGGCCTAAATGGATTGGGGTTGATGTGCTTCACTTTTTCAACTTTTAACTAGATAGAAGGTTTTGTTATGTGGTAGTAAGTCTTCACTCCAAGTTTGAAGTGATTTGGATTTGATTTGCAAATATTTGCTTTAGAAAATTATTATAAAGAAGAAGAAGACATGGATTTTCACTCTTAAGCATTGTAAATTTGTGAATGAATACTAAGGTTATGCCTCTCCTTATATATGCTAAGAATGATGCTCTTTAAGCTTTCCTTCACCTCCCTTCATGCCATGGAAGAGTCACCTCCCATCACTTCCCCTTTAAGTCACTTCTCCTTTATGCTAATTACCATTTTACCCCTCACATGATAATATCTCTTATCCTAATAGAAGCTTCTAGAGCATTCCAAGATTTATGAAGAGGTGTGTGAGTTAATTAGTTGCTAATGTATTCATTTTATCATTAATCAAGTGCATAAGAGTTCAAACAACTTATATCGCTCGAAAAGTTGTTTACCAATAAATCGATTTTCGATCACATTATCGATTTTTGTTTGAAGAATATACTTTTGTAAACAAATTTTAAAAACAATTTTTTTGTCATTAATTATTAATTAAATGACGTTTAACAGGTTATAAAATCATATTTATAACACTTAATTATATTTCAAAACGTTTCAATATTCAAAGACGAAGTGTTCGAATTTCAAGATCGCTATATAAACAATCTCCTACTTGAAGGTAGAATACTAGAATGCATCCATATCTCGCACCAAGATCAATGCATCAACTCAAATATTCTAATTAATCACTCTTTTCGACTAACAGAATCCCAAATAGTTTGTATTAACTATGTGCTTGGATGTGAATGATGGATGACTATCTCATTAGATGACTGAGTCTAATGAGATGGTTTTAACATATACAATTGAAAATGATTTTCATGTGTTTTTCGCATTTTGGAAAATATCAAAATCTATCATAACTGTTGGATCAAGCACATAAGTCATTTTTTATGGAAAATGAAGCGTATTGAAGATGTTCTTACTCTTAGTCAGTTTTAAATTAATTTTCCTGTTAAACAGGACAACTGTATGATTAAAAGTTATTCCATACAGGATTGCAGACAATAACACACACACACATAGTTAATAGACACAAAAACTTATATACATACATGTATATATATATGCCTAAGAAATTAAAACTTTACTGGCTTTATAATTTCTTTATGATAATTACAATTTTGCAATGTTATTGTTTAAAATTGTTCAACATTGTCCTACTAATTTCAGTGTGATAAATACATTATTGGTTTTCAAATTAATAAATACTATTACACTAACTATCAACATTCAATAATAACCCACGTGCAATATCAAATTAACGATTATAAACCACAGATAATCTATATAATTGCCTTTTCAATTTATCTCTATAATCACCTTTTCAATTTATCAATAATGATGGGTTGATAGACTCACAATGTATATAATAATTTATAAATATCCTTAATGTAATAAATATAATTATCATTTCAGTGTTTGTCAGCTTCTGGCTTCAGATAATCATTTTAATCCTCCAGGCCCTCCTCCTTTCCCAACTTCATCTTAACTCTTGGTCCCTCGATATCCTTAAACCCAATCCCAAAACATCAAATTCATCAAATGAATCTCAAACTCATGACATTAGCTTCTCTCAAATCCTCGACCAGTACATTACATATGCGAACACTGGCTTGATTACTGTAACGACTCGACCTTTGACCCTCGAATGTCGACACTAAATACATCCACGGTATTTAGCACCCAAGTGCAGGAAAGACAGAAAATTAGGATAAAAGAAAAGAAAAAGGAAAGAACAAGAAAAGAAGAACACAATATCAGAATCTCACAACAGAAGGGTAATATATAATATCAAAGGAATGGTACAAAGGATTACTCTGAATACAAAAATATTAGAGTTACTGAAACCTAAGCACTATCATCAGCCTGGACAGTTATAACTGTCTGTCCTTACAATGCCAATATATACAATACAGAAATGCAGCGAAAATAAGAATATGAAGATAATCATCCATCTCTTCTTTATAAACTCCAAAGCGTCCGTACCTAAATCTGGAAACATACATAGGGCTAACCCAAGCATTATAAGTAAATAACATCCGAATCAGTCTGATAATCCTGCGTGAGAAACTCAAGAAATAGGAGTGACGTATAATATAACCTTTTTGAGACCGTATGGATTACCATAATGGTTTTCCCCTCAAATGAAACTAATCATTCATTAAGTTTAACATACAGTGATGTGGTAGACAATGTCTAGTGCAAAGCACATAAATCATATCAAATAGCTGCTGTGTGAACACTACAACACTAATAGGTATACAATCAACCCCGCTATGGAGCTTTCGCATAAAGAATTTTCCACGGAGAACTCCTCGGACCAAGCTGAGTCCAAACTCTATGACCAAGATCAGAAACTTCCTTCCGAGCATGGTATATCTCTAGGTAGGATATAATCTAAGATAAACGCAACTGACCCAACGATGAACTGCATGGCACCAAGTATCAACAACTCCCGCGCACAACATATCGATAAGCATACTCTAGATCTAGAGTATATATACCCTCATAGGTAAGCCAAACCTGAGATTGTGCATCTTACTTTGATTTTTGTTATTTCCGATGTCGAGGCTACATTCAGCATCTTTCACATGAGTCTTCATCACTCGAACAACACACAAATCCCCAATTGGATTCCTTTATCTCGAACAGATCACAAGTCACTACATGGATTCGAGAATCTCGAACCTCCATATAGGTTCTCCGCAAAAGTCCTCCGACAAATGCTAACGATGTCCTTTCTTTTGGAATACTCCTCAAGATAGATAGTCCCATACGTTAGCATCGTTCAAAATGTTCACGTTGACCTTTCCCTTGGACTTAACCTTAGGATAGACAGTTCAACCCCATAATGTTCCACTTCACAACTGCTTCCAGAACATAGATCGCGTATATGGCTTTGAAGTGATTATGGGTTTTGATTCATCCTATATAAGTACACTCTTCTCACTTATCAGACTCTTTAAAACCAATTGATGAATTTTCGGTTAACTCAATTCTGGTTCTCTTAGAAGTGGGCGAAAGATAGAGATGTTTTTTACTAATACTTCCCCCCAAGGGTTCTCATTGATATGAAGTCGCGAAGTCTTTCGATAGCTTCTTAAGTCAATATTTTGTCAAGTTTGGTAATCGACTAATCAATTATCTAGTCAAAAATAATTGCTTATACAAATCACGATTCATACGCTTAACTCGTTTTCAACATTCCAACTTAACTATTCCTCGTCTAGAGTGAAGCCAAGTAAGTTAAAGCACCTGTTGCATCAAAGCCTCGCCTAAACACTTCATTCTTGAATCTCACAAATAGATAAGTCTACCTGTTAGCTTTTAGTGTTCAGTATAATATTAATGATTTCCATAAACAAGTAAGAAATCAACGTGATTAACATGTTTCTAACGTTTTCAACTTACTATTTCTCGATTAAGAGGGAAATCGGTAGGTTAGAGCTCTATTGCACCATCTCTACTCGACATCAATCTTAACTCTCACAAATAGATAAGCATAACTTTGTTGGCATTAAGTGTTAGGCATAGTTAATTACTTTTAAACAAGTAATTAAACAATTGGCCATTTAGCAATTCTAACCTCTTTTCGAAAACATTTTTATATACTTTTAAAATACTTGAAAATAATTATAATAGGTTTTAAAACATTTATCCAAAATATTATTGAAAATAACAACTTTACAATTTTCCTTAAAACTTAAAAAGAACATGTATTCTATATTTTTAACAAAATATCCCTTTTTTAAAATTCACAACAAATTCTTGAAAATTCATAAAGGCCTCAAACCACTTTTAAATACTCGAATTATAGTTAGTAAACACTTGTAAAAAGGATGAAACAAAATAATTAAAGTTAAATATCTTTTCAAATCTTTTAAGTCTAAACGGGACAGTTTTGAACAAGTGAAGTTTTGGTCGTTTTCAAGATGTTACTTAACATTTTACTATTTAAGCTTTTATAGCAACAAACATACACATAAAACATTATAAATACGGTGAGAACCCCTAAGGATCTCCCTACAAATTTCCATAGAAATTGCCGAAAACAAGGCAATTCCAAACTGCATCTATAGTGACTATCGCTATAGGTGCACTTTCAAATTCGAGTCTGATCTAAACCAAAGTCAATCTATAACCTATGTGCTTTGTTCAAGGTCTAGTCCTATGTCATACAAATCCATTAAGTCTATTCTAAGTTCGTTCAAGTCCATATCCATGAATCAATGTGTCACTTACTTTTAAAGTAAGAATCCAAACTAATATTTTAACATATGTCAACAACAATTCAACAATTTAAACACAATCAAAATACAACATATATATGTTATATTTTCCATTCAAAGTGAGGTGTTAACTCACCTTTGACCAAACAAACAACCAAGTTGCTAACTAAGTCCAACCCCTACTTGCAACCGCCTTTCCTCCTTCTCCTTCTTGCTTTGCACACTTGTTTTCTCCCTCCAAACCACCATATAGCTCATGGCCTATAGATGGGGTGAGAGTATGGCTTCACTTCTTCAAGTTTTCATATGGTGGAAGGTGTTCTAATATTGTACCAAGGGTTGTGGCAAAGTTTGAAGTGATTTGGAGTTGACTTGCAACTATTTCAGTTAGAACATAAGAGAGAAAGAAGAAGATGAAGCCATTAGAAAAGCTTGGTTTTCACTTAGGAATTTGTGATTTATTCCTAAGGGTATGCCCCCCTTTTATAGGCTTCATAAGGTGTTCTTTAAGCTTGCACTCACCCCCCACCATGCCATGGAAGCTTCACCTCCCATCACTTCTTCATTATATCACTTCTCCTTTATGCTAATTACCATTATACCCCTCTCGTGATAATATCTCTTATCCATATGGAAGCTTTTAGAACATTCTAAGCTTTATGGAGAGGTGTGTGTATTAATTAATTTCTAATGTTTTCATTTGATCATTAGACAAGTGCATAAGAGTGCGAACAGCTTATATCGATAAAAAAGCTATTTATCGATAAACTGATTTTCGGTCACATTATCGATTTTTCTTCGAAGAATATATTTTTGTAAATAATTTTAAAAAAACAAGTTTTCTATCAATATTAATTAATTAAATGATGTCTAACAAGGTTATAAAATCATATTTATAACACTTAATTATATTTCAAAACAGTTCGATATTCGAAGACGAAGTGTTCGAATTTCCGGGTCGCGACAATTACCATCACACTCCCAAACTTGAGAAGAATTCAGACCCTCTTATCATGGAAAAACCTAACTTGACACCTGAGGAATCAAGGAAATAAACAGTGGTAAGATAAGTTTAACCCAAACCCTGTCATTCAGTTCTTGAGAAGTGTCGAGGAGATTACTGATGCAATGAATGAGATTGAGTTTAAGGAGAATGAAAGGCAGGAGAAATTACCGTATGTAATTGGATTGGATGGAATGCCAATGCCTAGAAAGATGATTAAGACAAAAAAGAAAGCGATGATAAGATTTTGGATTTTGCTAGGTAGTTCTTTTTTGGACTTTGGGGTTTCATGCAACTTACAATTGAGACAAGAGATTGGAGAAGTGGGAAAAGAAAAATAATTTGTGAAAGAGGCGGCCATGAAAATAATTGAAGCGAGAAAGCATTCCGTTACCTGAATAAAACATATTAAAACAAATAATAACACTATGAAATAAAGCATTATCTATTGGCGTTATAAAAATTAATTTTTCTTGTAGTGGTTGTTGTGTTGAATGCAATTGATTTCTTTTCGGTCGCCTTATTTTCCCTTCTACCCTACAATCATACTTTATAATATATTAGATTAGCAATTAATTCTTCAATTTTTAATATATTAATATCATTGGCTTCCTTTATTGCTAATGGCTTTTGATCCCATTCAAAAGAGAGTGAATTAAGGACTTTTTTTAACTTGATACCCTTCTAAGAAATTTTTCCCTAATGATACTACGAACGAACTGTCATGAAATCTAGAATACATGTCAGAAATAGAATCATTCGGTTTCGTTTTAAAAAGTTGAAACTGATTAGTTAGCATGGAAATCTTAGCATGTTTTTCTTTACTAGTTCCCTCATGTGTGATTTGCAGTGTACTCCAAATTTCATATGCAGACTTACAAATAAAAAATCGATTAAACTCATTTTTATCTAAGGAGCAACATAAAATATTCATGGCCTTTGAGTTATTAAGTGCTTGTGTCTTTAGGTCTGGTGTCCATTGTGAATATGCAGTTTTGGGGTTTAGTGTACCACTCTGTGTAATGTTCCAAATATCTAAACCATTAGATTGTAAATAAATTTTCATTCTACATCATCAGTAAGTATAGTTACTACCATTAAATAATTGGGTCTAGCAGTTGATTGTCCTTCCACAAAAGTGTTAAAAAGTGCACTACTAGTGCTACTAGCCATTTATACTTTTCAAAAATCAAATAACGAAATTTTGAAAACCTACTACTCTGATACCGAATGTGGGATACGATGTAGTATAAATTATACTAGTGTGAACGGACCTTAATGCTACTTTAACACTAGAGCGGGAGGGGGGTGAATAGTGTTTTATAATTTATATAGAACTTTTCTAAATAATTTCAAGTTTTAAATTCAAACATAGATTTATAATAACAAGCAGTCACAGATATGTAAATGCAGTAAAAATAAAGTAAAAGCAAGAGAGATGATATCAGGAGTTTTATACTAGTTCAGATTAACCAATCCCATGTCCAGTCCTATACCGTGTATGTACAGATTTCCTATTAAATGCCTACTTTTAGATAGCAAGCAAACTAGAATACAATCTTGATTTCAAGGCAACAAGATACGCCCTCTTGACTTTCCGAGCTCAGGATAAACTCTCTTGATTTAACTGGGCAACAAAATCACCTACTTGGTTTAAACGGGCAACAAGCACACCCACTTGATTTGAACGGGCAACAAGCACGCCCTTATAAAATAGTAGTACAGAGTTTTTGATTCCAAATACAAATGGTTCTACTTTGGATACATAATAACCATAGCCCTTTTGATGGCACTTTGGTCTTTGGATTGAAGAGATAATACTTGTAAATTAGTGAGTAGATTGTAGAGAATGAATGTCATAAAATATAGATTAAATTTGAGTGAAATTGAAGAGTATAGAAAGTGGATTTTGTGAAATACACAATGAAAAATTGGAGTAAGAAGAATGTAGGGAAAGTAATTATGAAAATTCGTTTTCTAGTCCCCTTTATATGGTGTTTGAAGGAACATGTTTATTCGTGAAGAGATGGAGCCAAAAATCATAACTATTCAAAATTCAAAAGACATATCTTCAATGGTACATATGTCGACATACATAGGAAGCCCATGTCGACATACATTTATATGTTTGGAAAAACAATAAAATATTTAAAGTGTTATAAAATTCCAATATTTTGTAAAATCATCTAAAATAGTTTTTAAATAGTTTTTAGCATATAAAACTTTTATAAAATATTTATAGAAATATATTTTGAAAATAAGATAAATATTTTGATAAGAGGGTATTCAAAGAAAGAAAAATTGCTATTCAAGGACTTTTAACAAATTTATCAAATGTTTATTAACTGTAAACTATAGCCTTGAACTCTTCATATCTTCATCTTTAAACTTATGAGTCTTTAATAATCTCGATCATCTTTGAATCTTGATCCCTTGTCTTTTTACCATTCAGTCTTCAAACTCAATTATCTTGTTCTTGTATAAACCAATGTAATATCCTGTAAAATATTCTATATAACTTGGGAAAGTATCAATGCCCATATTTATATGGTTGTTGTCATCAAAATCAATAGCTGTGGTATTAACATAATTATCCCTTGAGCATACCCTCGATTTTATCAAAATTTGGATTTTTTCCCGTTACGATTTTCTATTGTTAATATGATAGTGTAGTCTTTTTCTAGTCTTAAATAACCACATCTCCACAAGACGTATGTTTAGAACGGAAGCGATAAATAATTTATTATTCTTTGGATTTAGTTGTCACTTGGAATTACGTGCTTGGTAGGGTATCTAGTCTTGTTTGGTCTTTGGAAGATCCAATCATCTTTCCTTGTTGTTTGCCTATACTTCCGCCATTTGTTGTACCATTTTCCTTCCATCTTCTTCCATCTCCTCTTCGTTTTTGATAATCGTAGGGTTGAAGGATTGGTGAAATGTTGGGATTAGGTTCGAGTTATGGTTGTAGTTTTTGGAGATTAAAGTTGATGCATCTTTTTGAATGGAAATGAAAGAAGAATCCGATAATATATAAAAGAGAGGTAACTAATATTTCTTACATAAAAGTTTATTGTTATGTCAACGCAACCCTACAAACTAGTGTATTTAGTATTACATAATTTGATCACAATGGTAGTAAAAGATAACATGGGATGAATCATTTAAGTCAAAACGCAACCTAAATCGAATTGTGGATAAGAGGCGGTCTGTTTCATGCCTTTACGATTAAGGACGGATACCCCAAAAAAAAATCTGAAATCCATCTGTATCTACATCCAAAAAAGTGATAGATATTCGATATCAGGAAAAAACGAATGCAGATGCGGAGACGAAGACATCAACATTTGAAAATTATCCATCCGCTTTTTATTAAATTTATAGTTTATATTATGTGTATTTTAGCACAATGAAATATATGTAATTATTATTTTATTAAGTTAATATTTTATATTGTATGCATTTAATGCGTAACTACTCAAAATTATTTAGTGTCATCATATTTATTTATTTTTCTTACTTTATAATCAGTGAGGTTGAAAAATAATTATGTCAAATCAATTTTTTTATTTTATTTTTCTTGATTTATCGATCTTTAGCAGATCAGATCGATAAGAAAATTTTGGTATACATCATTATAATTACAAAAGTAAGTATTAAGTCCATCCAAATTTTCTTTTATTAAATGTATCCATATTTTTAATATAATAGGTGAAATTAAAAGAATATTTGAGTGCTTTTACTAATTTTAACACGTGCTCTTAGGATATATGTTCATAACTTATAACCAGCTGTAATATAAGTCTTGACGGTGATTCTTAAATTTGAAACGAAAGGAGTAAAAAAAAAAAATGAATGTATAAAATAGTTTACAAACGGAAGAATGTAAAATAAATAAGTTTTAAAAAGATGGATGTACCACTAATATCTACTGTTTGATGTCCGTATCCTCGAAAATTATTTTGAATGGCCATAGGAATATGGCACTGTCCGCAAATCAGCAAATCATCACTGATTTTCTTCCATTGCCATTACAAGGTTGGTCTTTGCTGAACCCGACCTGACCCATTTACCCTCGTTTCCTCCTCAAGATTTTTCTTCCCGCAATCCCACTCATGACCAAGTAGTTACCGGTCTATCTCCAAAAACTCTACGAACTGAAACGATCTAAGTAATATTCCAAGCGCCTATTCTTTTCTTCTAACAAACCCATGGCCCTCTCTCCTAATTTTCAACTAAACCCATGCACACTCTCTCGCCTCCAATTCCTCCGCTTCAAATCAGCAAAACCGATACACAAACCAAACCCCTATGTCAAAATCCAATCGATCCCGCCAAAGTGGATCCAGAGCTGGAAGCCTCCCATAAAACCCCTGAGAAAACCGCTCAAATCTGCCTTAGATTATCGTAATTCCACCACCAGCGACGACGAAGATGTCGTAGGTACAAGTCGCAGCACTGGGAGCAGCACAATGGAAAGAATCGTTGAGAAGTTGAAGAAATTTGGCTACATTGATGAGTCTAGAGTAAAAAGGGATAAGCCTTTACCAGAAAAAGGATCGATCGAGGACATCTTTTATGTCGAGGATGGTATGCTACCGAATTCAAGAGGTGGGGTATCGATAAATGTAGAAGAGGAAGCAAGGTTTCCATGGGAAAAGAATAATGTGGAGAGTTTGGCAAATGAGAGGAAGAAAAGGAGCAAGAGCTCAGTTGCGGAGTTGACGCTTCCCGAGGGAGAGTTGAGGAGGCTGAGGCATTTGGCGATAAGAATGAAGTCTAAAATTAGGGTTAAAGGTGCTGGAGCTACGAAGGAGATAGTGGACTTAATACATGAGAAGTGGATGACCGAGGAGGTGGTTAGAATCAAATGTGAAGGGGCATCCGCGTTGAATATGAAGAGGATGCATGAGATATTAGAGGTTCATAGCTCTTAACATACTCTACTGTTTCAAGTTGTTTGGTTTCCATTTTATTTTTGATACCATGAGTGATATGCTCATTATATTTTGTTATGGAAGAGATTGTTTACCTTGATAGTTGTGTAGCATTGAAAGACCGACTCCAATGATGGTTTCTAGCAAGGATCCCGTAAATTTTCTCCCTCCCTCCATGCTAGTTTCTTCCAGCCAAGAGTGAGAAATAAAAAGCTAAGTGTCATAGCTTTTGAAATATTGAAAATTAGGGACACATGTCTCTTTTCAAAAGTTATTTCAAAACTTATTTGTTTTACATTCCTCTCTTTTAGAAACTATTTTATACATCTCTTTTGGACCTTTTTTTTTAACTCCTTCCGTTTCCAAATTTAAAAGTGACCGCCAAGATGTGTATTGCGGACGGTTATGAGTTATTGATAAGAGCACATGTTAATGTTAGTAAAATTATCCAAATATGTCTCTGAATTTCATCTTTTATTATTATTTTAATTTGGATAAAGATGTATTTTATAAAAGGAAATTGGAAGGGACCTAAAACTTATTTTTTATAATTATAAAGATGTATGCCAAAATTTCCCTCTGAAAAACCCCATTCACAAATTTTTGTCCACTCATGTTTTGCGCCTATATTGTTTGGGGTGGGGTGAAGGATTAGGCATTCAGATCGTCGATAGAGCTCAGGCGGACCTTAGGTGATCAAAGACAGAGAATATGACTTCATCTTAATGTAGATATATATTGGAACAAATAATACAACCAATTTTCTAAAATTCATTAAAGTCATGATCTAGAAATAATTACTCGCATAATAACTGATTCACTGTATATCACATAACAAGAACAATTATATATGAACATCAGGAAAAGAAATACATCAAAAGAATAAACTTGTCTAAGCTTAGGACAGTAGTCTGAATATATAAGTCTAAATCGAGTCAATCTTGCGTTTCTACTACTATGAAAAGCTTAAGCAGAAACATTCAAAGACCTTGCCTTTCTACAATTTTGTACCAACAGAATAATGAAATTGTAACAGAAGAAAAAATTCTATTCTAAAATTCAAATATATGTGGTAATTTAAATTCAGAAAACAACAAAAAAACTTTGTATTTTAGAAAAACAATTTTGAAAAGAATAAAAGCAATAATCGATTCTTATTTCAGATGTTTGACCATTAGGAAGCGAGAAATTTTTTTTTTGTTTTTGATTCATAATTTGAGAAGAGATGTATGTAATTTAAAAGAGAGTTTTTGATGGGGAAGAGTATTTTTAAATATAAGCAGTAACACAAAATGAGAAAACCGATTTTGAAAATATGTGTTAATTATATCTAATTATATTCATAGAATTGAAAAGTAAAATAATCACAAAGAGTCTTGACAAAATAAACTTTATATTCTATTAAACAACCATTAAAATTTAGCGGAGATCAAACTAACATTTGCTAGATGGATTTTGTGGGGGAGGTGAGTGGTGTTGTGGCACGAAATGTTAGTTTTGTACATGAAAGTGAGTGTTGGAGGTGATCAGGGAATACCAGAACTAATTGTTTCATCTATGATAATAAGATCATCTCTTGTACAGATGATTATCCAAAGCAGAAATCTCCACTATAAGCTTTATCCCTCTGCTCATTGCTTGCAAATGCAAAAAATTACGGTCGATGATTTTCCAATACGACTGGCTTCCTAACCGTCCAACTGCACTACAATTAGAGCTGCTACCTATTGATGTTGGTTTGCCTTCAAAAAGCTTTATATAAAGCACAAATGCTCCTTGAAATCTTGGCGTTGGACTCAGACATACATCCGTACACTTTCCGAGTTGCTGCGTATTTAACAAACAATAACTGTATTTGAATAAACCGTATATACATATTTTTTGTTGTATATCACAAGAACTAAATTGATACAATTTTTTAAATGATACAAAACAAGAATTTCTAGATTATTTCACGATACATCATCATGTATAATTGTCGTCATCAAGACATAATAATACCGATCCCAACATTCTCTCAATTTTTGATGATGGCAACAAAATATTACTTTGAATTGTATGTACTTTTAAATTTCAACTTCCTTTGAAATGCATATATTGGTTACGTGAGCACTCCTTGCAAGCCTGTATCCTATTGCACGCCCACACACACACACAAAAAAAACCATAAAACCTAGTTCGTATTTTAATAATATTAAAAAGACTCAAATTGAACACCATTTCAGAAGATGGGTGGAGATCGTTTCAAATCGGATATTCAAAATTATCTTAAAATAGTTTGAGATATGAAGAAAGATTTGATATCATGAAGCGGGTTTTAGTTCTTCCAATTTATAGGAGCGACCAAGAAATTTCTCCTAGTTATTAATACATGGCCAAAAACCACTTGCACATTATATATATATATATATATATATATAATATGCGTAGAACATGTATACATGTCTGTGTATATGCATGCACACGCAAATCTGTCACCGTTTGGTTTAACTTTAGAAAAATTGTCTTCACGTCCACCTTTTAAAACATTACCAATGGTATAAAAGGTGAGTCATGGTGCACAGTATAATGAAATGCTTCAATAGCATCTTGTTTTTTATGGCACAGTGCATACGAAAGATGCATGAAAGAAAAAGGAAACATAGGTCTAGATTCATGTCCAATATGTCACACTCTCGGTATTTATCTTGATTAAAATGGCATGACAAAAAAGTGCGTCTTTTTTATAACTATATTTCCTTATTGTATTTTATTTATTTATTTATTGGAACCTAAGAAGCATGAAAATTAGTATTTATTATGTAATTGTGTTTCGGATTTGATAACATGTAGTATATGCATGCATTTTATTTTAGCATCTAAAATGCGCACACAATTTTGTTGACCTGCAAGTGTTTTCTATAACCATACCAAGGTATAAGGTTCCGGTCGGAACTTCGGGATTCCGACCACCTCGGTTCGGTTTCGGACAGAGGCGGGACAAGATTAGAGAAAAAACTCATCCCGCTTAAACTTGGTAAAAAAACCAAAAAAATTGAACCTATGGGGTAAGAAGATACTCAAAAGCAGCAAAAGCAAATAGAAAAGCAATCCAATCAAAAAATTCAATTACCTCCAACCAAAATTGGGCTAGGATCTTTGAGCAATTCGCATTTGATCGCAATAAAATCGGAAACCTTAATTGATCTGAAGTTTATTTTGAATGGTATAATCTTTTAATTTTATTTTTTTAGTCTACATTGGCTCACTCTGCAAAAAAAAAACCGACAGACTTTAGCTTGAGAAAGATGAAGAGGAGGGGATTTAGAAAGGGGATACAATTTTAGGGTTGGATTTGGGTAGGATATTACTTGGGCTGTTAAGTTAAATTAAATACAATGTAAGGGGCCTGCTAAGTTGAATTATACAATGTAATGAACTTGCTAAATTGAATTACTATTAGATTATTTCTAATTAATTGGGCCGGCTTTGTTTAGGTAATTTTTAACATTTTAATTTAGGCTAACTAATAAATTATAATATTTTGTTTAATTTTGATGTTTTATAATATCATGGAAAATCAACTAACGTTGTGGCCATGGTTTGAGGTTTCGGTCGGAATACCAAAATTCTGGCCACTTCGGTTCGGTTTCGGTGCACTTGGGACGAAACCTTAGCAAGAATCCAGTTCCGGTTGGCAAGAGGGAATTTTTTTTGAAATATTCGGAAATTTCAAGCATCTGGTTGAATATTTACCTGAAATTATAAACTTCAATCGAAAATTAAAACTTCAATCTCTTTATCGATTTCAATCTTGTACTCGACATCAATCAAATCTAGCTAGAGGGATCGAATCTCGTCATTGACCGTCTTCAGTCTTGTCGTCGACTTCATGTTAGCATACTTCAATCGAATCTCATCGTCGACCGCTGTAATTTTTTTCTTTCTTTTTGTTCTTCTGATTTGCAGCAGAGAGTATCAACGCTTTTGGAGGCTAGGGTTAAGTTGAATTAGAGTACATTATGGATTAGATTGAGCAAAAAACAATTACTTTATGGTTAAGTTGGGCTAAGAAATTAAGCTTGGGCTTGAAAGAAAGGGAGTAGGACATCAATTTTTTATTTATTTCATATAAGCTTCAGCAAATCAACATTGATTTATTTTGGATTTGGGCTGGGCTAACAATTAGTTTTCTAATTCAATTAAGTAATGGTTAATTAGAACCATAAAGTAATTGAGGTTTAGTTTATTTGTTTATAATATTGTATGTTGTATTCTATTTTTTTATAAACTATATTTTATATTTTATTTATAGGATTATTATTACATTTTCATACAAGTCGTTAAAAATCGAAACCGAAACTTCCAAAATTTTCGATATCGTTCGAACGTAAGACAATTTCGATTGATCGAGATCGAGTTCTCGAACCTTGAACCATACTAAGATGTAGAACAATTGCATTCAAATTTCAAGTATAATGAACATTACACTTCCAATAATGTTTTTGTCTTTGGTTTTGTTTTTATAACGATATTTGTACTTGAAATTCTATGCTTGTGGCATATATTATGGTATATTGTGAAATGATCTAATCGAATCATTATGACAACGGGGAAGAGAAGTTATGGATATCTAAGGTATTTTGATGGTTTTGTTTATTTATTTATTTATTTTGTTGGTGTACATAGACTTAGAAGAACTTATGGTATATTTTTATTTAAACATTGGTTACAGTACATTAAATAACTACCCAAACAGGAACAATATATCGATTTATATTTTTCGTAAAACTGTGTGGTTTTATCATTAAAAGGAATTGTGATTTGGAAACAAGATTGTTTAACACGAGAACTCCTGATACATACTGGTTTGTTGGAAGATAAAGTTTGCAGAACAAACCTACCACTAGTCTATTCTTAGATGCTGCAGTTTATGAATTCTCTGCATGTGCATAATAAATTAACAAACAAATGCCTGGATTAACAACATCAGCTTATGGATAAAAGAGTTACCGACATCAATGTGTCCCTATAAAGGTTTGCAAGGAATAAATCAACTTATGGAATATCTTTGCATTTATACACTTAGTGACGATTAAACTTCTGGTTTCTAGTTATCATGCATCTCTACTGTATAAAATTTATCTCCTCGACCAGATGATTATATATGTAATAAAATAGAAGTCTTGATATAATAACCATCCTACATCCTGATATGAGTTCTCTTCTTAATCAGAGAAAAACAGGAGGTTTAGTAATATGGAGATCGGGTAGTTCAATGTCATTATACAGAGGCGTAACATATGAAACCCCACAACCTGTTAAGAAACCATATCAAAATATTCAGTTAAATGAAGCGAAGACATCTACATACAATCCTCTATATTTTCCTACAGAAATTAATCAACAAACCATGCAAGATGTCAATCAATCTTCTGAAAATGAAACGAGGACAGAAAACATAGAACCAACTGCTGAAATCAAATATGAAAGCGAAATGGATGCATTACTGGATCCTTTAGGACCACGATATGCAGACTGGTCAGGACCCGATCCATTGCCTGTAGATGCGGATATGCTTCCAGGAATTATTCCTGGATATAAGCCGCCTTTTAGAGTTCTTCCTTATGGAGTTAGGCCTGGTCTTGGATATAAAGATGGCACTGCATTGAGGAGACTCGCTCGAGTATTGCCTCCTCATTTTGCACTTGGTAAGTTAAGCTTTATTATCTTGATCTTTGTTAGTTGCCGAGCTGTATGCATGTAAGTTATTGCAGCCTTATTTCTCTTTGTGTGAATAGGAAGAAGTAGGCAACATCAAGGTTTAGCTGCAGCTATTGTGAAGCTATGGGAAAGTAGTTCCATTGTAAAGATTGCTTTAAAGCGTGGGGTCCAGCTTACGACCAGTGAAAGAATGGCGGAAGATATCAAGGTGAAACCTGTGCTGCAGAATATTTAAATGGTCTTTAGATGCATGCATCACTGTTGCATCCCTTTGCCCTCCAATATTTAATTTAGTTTTATCTGTCTAGATCATTAACACCGAAATCTGTATCTTCTTTGATTGTCTCTTATTGCAGAACTTAACAGGAGGTAGCATTCTCTCAAGAAACAAAGATTTCATCGTATTTTACAGGGGAAAAGACTTCTTATCCTCAGAAGTAACAGAAGCATTACTTGAGAGAGAAAGAATGGCAAAAACACTTCAAGATGAAGAGGAGCGGGCAAGGTTAAGAGCCTCTTCATTCATTTCAAATACTGAAAAAAGTAACGAACCTTGCACTACCGGTACATTGGAAGAAACCCTAGCCGCAAATGCTAGGTTTGGAAGTAAGATAGCTGAAGACCATGCGGATAAGATGACAAGGGCAGCTGAGGCAGCAAAGCATGCCGACCTTGTAAGAAAGCTTGAAAGGAAACTTCTAATAGTAAGTAGCATACATTATATTAAACTTAAAATAAATTTCTCTGTATTTGCAACTGATTAAATCATTAATCCGGTTATAGTTTTTTGTTCTGCTGAATCCGTCAACGTCAAGTTCTAAATCCAATAGGAGAAGAAAAAAAAAGGAAAGAAAGAAAAAAAGAAAAGAAAAGAGTTTTATGTGGACAATTTCCTTCTCCAGCATAAGTAAAACATAATGCTAAGGAAACTTTTGTGAAACATCATTTCTAAGTTTCAAAATACACAGCTGTCCCTCTTAAAATACAAGTTTTTTTTTAAAATCCATGATTTATTCTTGGCCACAGCTTTAGTGGAGTTGGCATGAGTTTTCCAGCTCCCCAGCAGAGGGAGAGAGTTCGAGCCCCGATAGCTACACTTTAGCAGCTTGTGATTTGCGGAGGCATGCAATAATCTATTAAAATGAGTTGAAAATCTCGAGATCGAAAAGTGCTTCTACGAGAGCCCGGCTAAAACGGGAGATCGGTTGAGGAGCCTATCGAATCCCTAGCTCTACTTTCTGGAGTAGTTTTTTTTAAAAAGAAAATCCATGTTTTCAAGTTTCAGTATATTTGCAGAAAAAACTGCAAATATTTGCAAATAAAACTACAAATATTTGATGTTTCTTGACTGCAACTATTTTTAGAAAAATCTATAAATATTTACACTTTTTCAAAAAAATTTAGTTGTGATCATAGTAATATGCAAATTAAAGTTTAGATTTAATTTCCAAAAAAAAAAAATATTTTTTAAATCGAAAATAAAAATAGGGGTGTAATTTAAAACATGTTTTTGAGAAGAGTTTTTCACGCACGAACTTGAAAATAAGGGGCAAATCCTAATTTCCACTAATGCCTATTCTACCATCAAACCTTCTTTACCGTCTCATGCACTTTCAGACAACTGTGTTTATTAGACCCAGTTCCAAGCAAAATTCTTGAACTTTCTGTATGCCCATATGGCCGAACTAAAATTTGAAAAGATGATGTATAGTTTTTGTATCGTTATGGACACTCGAAGTTGCTAACATGAAAGGTTCAAAACTCTTTGCAAAAATCATCATACATCAATAAATAAATAAATAAACTAACATTTCCTACAAAAATGTTGTATTTCTGGTGGTTTTTTTCCTACTGTTTGGAGCAGAGTTTAATCAGGAGTATGTGAATTATGAGTAAACCTATTAGTATGATAAAGTTTCCATTTTTACTTATCATTGTAATCAGAAAATGATAATAGTAGGTAATAGCATTAGAAACTCTGATTGTGGAGTTCATTTGAGAAAATGGTATTCCAATCATTATGCTTGTCTAATATACCAATGCAAAAGAATAAGGTATAAAATCAGACTTGCAAGTGTACTAAATACACTGCATTTGAGGTTCATTTTGCAAGTAGTTTGATCATACAATATCGTGAACATCACAACATGAACTATTTGTCACTATGACCTAGTAACTTAATGTAAAAGCCAACTGTAAAAATGTTTATGCGCATGTAGCTCAGTACACATGTTTTTTTCCCTTTTCCTGGCATGGACATCATTACCTAAACAGCCTTTTCTTTTTTGAGTAAAGGCTGAAGGGAAATTATCAAAAGCAGAAAAGGTTCTGTCCAAAGTGGAACAGTCACTGAAGCCAGTACAAAGTACAACGGATCCAGATAGCATAACAGATGAGGAGAGATTCATGTTTCGGAAGCTTGGATTAAAGATGAAGGCATTTCTACTACTGGGTAATTCCTAATACTCTCTTAAGTTCCCTACACATACACAAATAAATATAGTGATATGCATAGGATAAACATATGCATGAATTGAAACAAACCTGACCATCCATCAAAGTCCTGGCCCTGACGCAACATGGGCACGACATTAAACAGAATATGGGTGCCAAATTATCTATTTAATTGTTAATATAAAGGACAAATTTTATTATTATACTTGAGAAGAAAACTTATTTAATCCTTAGGTGTTGTTGCAAACTTAATTATTACAAAAATATGCTTGATTTTGATCAGGTCAGCAGTTTATGCTTGCGCACTTAAACTTGAACTTGTGCACTTCAAATGTGTCAAGCATAAAATGTTGACCTGATCAAAATCAAGCTTATTTTTGTAATAAGTTTTCTGCAAGGTTTAACGTTCGAATAAGCTTTTTTTTCCCAAGCCTAATACTCAAATTTGTCATAGTATAAATGATCTTTAGGTATAGCATGAATGGATATGCATTATATATTCATACTGGATAGGTTCTACAGTTTCAGTTGCTATGGTCAAGCGTTTGATTTTTGGTCCCGTTTGTTGGCATATTGAACCATTTTTTCCTTCAAAATTGCAATGTTTTACCTTGCTACACTTATGTGAAAGACTGTACTGTTTTATAACAATTTGATCATTTCATTAATTTCCAATCTTTCTGATGAGGGATGCTTTATTTCATGCTGCAATTAGATTATGGTTTTTGCGCACTTTTCCCTGACTGTATTTTAAACATCAAAACCATATTTATTTGGTACAACTTACTACCACTTAAACCTCTTCTTTAGTGAAAATACTGTTCTTACAAATAAAATTAATATCCTTTTCTACAGACTATTTCCCCCACAATGCTTGTTTGAGACCGAAGCCTTAGGTTTATCGATACGGTGGAAGGAAAAAATTAAATCATAAGTGTTAACATTCTAAACTTTACTTAAAAATGCGTTTTGGACATTTTGAACGGTGGAATCTAGCTTTGATGTAAAGTTTGTGATGTTTTTTGTTATTTTATTAATGATCATTATTCACACCAGTACGTTATGTGTGCAAAGAAAACCGAGAGCAAATTCATTTATCATAAAACAATGGTCATATGCATAGATAATACTTAGCAATAATAAATATGCAAGCTAACTTCATTTTATTGTGAAATAGTGTGAACAAATACGCGCAAAATTTGTTGCTATATTTCCGAACGTCAATTTGGTTTTTGTGTAAATATTAAATGGGAAAAATTTATTATGAAATTACACTTCATTCTTTTTATAGGAATAGTAATAAGCTTCGAATGAAAGAATGAACAAAAGTTGTCTTACTTATTTCAAATTTTTTAGATATTTGTAAATTTACATAAAACTAGGACATGAGTTCTCAAACTCATTCTTTAATTTACTTTGTGAGAACCTCAATATATTTGAATATTTGTGAACACACCATTACAATATAATAAAATATGATTTACTTGCACCTTTTATTTTTGAAATGCCACTTGATAACCTCACTAACAATCAGATAGTGCACTCCCATCAATGGGTAATATTACCTAAATTTTTAGTCCTCGAATCTATATCCAAAGGTGTCAAAATCAGAGGATGCGATAATTATTCAATTGTGCTACTCTGGCTTCTGGTTCTATTGGGGACCACCGGTGGGGAACGTTTGGGAACGACCGTTGCTATTAATTTTTCAATCTATTTAGTGAGCAAAAATACATAAAAGGAAAATTAAATTTGAAACCACATAAATATAAGAAGACAAAAAATTAAAGACGCTAACGTAAATGATGAATTGAATGACGTATCATGCAGAAATGTTAACTACCCATGTCGTAGATAATGAAGCACAAAAACACCTCTTGAATCAAAATATATTAAGGTATTACTTGAGTTCTTATCCATGGACAATATAGGATTTTGGAAAAGGGGCTTTAAGGTTGAAGTCATTGTTTTTTATGGAAGAATAAAATTTATATGGATTTTAAATCTAATGTACGTGCTTGATTTCAAATTTAAGGAAAAAAACTCATAGTTTCGTCATCTACCAAAATAAAGCAGAAGTCAATAGTTGGAAACTCTTTAGCTATGAAGCTAAATATCTCTGTTGTGGACATCTAAATTCCTACCGTGATTTTTATTGCCTAAGTCCCTTTAAAAATGAGGAATTTCTAAATGTCATCCAGATATTTCCTGCGGTTGTACCATAAAGTTGAATTAGAATATGAATATGGATTCTGAAGTTAGAATACAAAGTTATGCAAGAAAAAAGAGCAAACAAAATTGGATGCTCTCATCACCTACAGTATAAACTGTGGCGGTGTAAGACCCAGCACTATGTTGGTAAGTTTCTTGATTGAGTGGATCCATAGCATGCAGCTACCAGTTACTTAATTGTTTGTTTGGTTGTTGAAACTGTTATTATCTATCGATGCAAAATGTGAATATGCATAAAGCATCTCAATCCCAACTTTGGTGGCTGCCCGTTCTTTGGCTTTAGAAGCCCAATCTTTTTTGTTAATATAAGGATCGTTCCTTTCTGTCAGAACACGAAATAAACGTTCATCAGATGTGCATAACCATAATACTTTAATGATAGTAGATATAGGATAAAAATTAATGTTTAGGGCCTTCAGGCTCAAAGATGGCATAAGAAGAAATAATTTTGTTGAGTTAACATCTCTACTACTAATAAAGAAAACTCATTCTATTAACTTCCACGGTGTCTTTTTGAATACCAAAAGTACCCTTCCGTTTTCCACGTCCGCGTCCATTGCGCTAACCTTCCGTTCCATGATCTCCTCCTAAAACCTGATTGTGCTCCTCCCAAATTCGTCCATAAAATTTCCAAATCAACTAATCCCCATATTCGATCTCATATTTTTTATTCAAATTAAGTACAGGTCTTCAACGCCTGACAAACTTCGGTTCAATCCCAACACTTTCGCAGGACAAGTTGGTGCGGAATTCATCAAGAATCATCAGGTTCTTGGCATCAATTTTGCTTCAGCTCACATGTACCCAGGTTCTTGGTAAGTTTATTATGCTCACTTTCTTCATCGAATCTACCAATAAACCCTTTTGAAATCTTACGTTGGAAAAGGTAGTGGCTATTTGCAGCTGCCTAAATAAAATATTTAATTAAGTAGTATTTATTCAAAGAGTATTTGGAGTGGCATGAGAAGTGTGGTAACCGGTGATAACTGAAAATGTTATTATGGACGCATCATGTTAACTCCTTGCGTTGTTGTAATTTTATTACTTTACCCTTCCATATTGTTAAAGAACCATAATTAATGGGGGTAGGATATTTTTCATTTTTTAAAAAAAGGGGCTTGGAAATGCATGGAATTCGATGAGGTAGAATATAATAGCATTCGTTTGGTAAAATTTGGTTTTGTTTTGAATAGCTTTTGTTATAAGTGAAATTTCAAGTAAAATCGTCCACCGCAAAATTTAAGTCAACGCATTTAGTTTCTGAACAACTTTAGAATTTGAATGCTTTTGTTTTAAGTACAATTTGATATTATCATCCTTCCAATGTCAACAGGATGGAAAACAAACAGAGAGGAGCTGAAACTTCTTTTTACTTCTTATTACAGTGGATCATCTTTGAAGTTTAGCATTTTTTTCATTATCATATCACCTTTTTTTTGTTTGTGTAGCTCTTCATTGTCGTTAATCATGTGTAGGAAAAATAACATTTCAGCTTCCCTAAGTTTGGATTATTAGTTGAAAATGAAGAGACTTTAAAACAATTATCAAAATTCTAATAAGTAAAGGGAAAAAAAAATTTAAAGGGCAAATTATCATAATAAATTAAGCAAAAGGACATGCATCTTTCTTTTTTTACTACAAGTACAAACCCGTAGTCCATTACAAAATAAATCGTACCCCTTACCTTTCTATTTCCTTCCATTCAACACTCTCCTTCAATTTCAAACTCACTATTCGATTCGTTCCTTTTCAATTTCAAACCTACTCTTCGATTCGCTCTCAAGACTCATAATCATTGTAACAATGGCGCCTTAAAGCAGAAGCAAATCAGTATCACCAACAGAACCACAAACTTCAACGCAAAATGAACAACCATTAGAAATTTAACAGCAACGCCCAATTCGAAAAACCGAAAACCTAGCTCAAAACGATCCAAAACCACAAACGACGAAAGCGAAAACTAGAAAGCTAAAATTACAAAAACCGTCAGTTGAACAAGAAGCACAACAAATGTTAGAAAAAAGACCAAAGAGAAAAGGCAAACAACATGGAGAGAATGAAAATCAAGCAAAAATGAAAGAAAACATACCGCAGAAGATAACCGATACTATAAAATCAATTACAAAGTTAATATAGTTGTATTGAAATAGCAATGAATTTTTTGACAGAATAACGAAGAAAATACGCAACAAAAAACAATTGCTTAGAAAGAAAATCAAGAACATCTGCAAAAATTAGGAAGAAGAACAAAGAAAAAACAGGAAAAAATATTCTAGAAGGAAAATCAAACAGAAACTCAAAAGACAGTTCAATAGAAAAATGATACTATAAAATTATAAAATTGATACTAATAGTATCATATTGTTAAATATATTCTAATATTACCAAAAAATTTAAACAGAAAAAAGCAGAAAAAGAAAAGAGAAAAAATTGCAAATGAAGAATCTGACGGGTACAAATAATGTTGGTAAAATTACAAACAATATCACTTTATAACATATTATTTATTGCAACAATGATACCTACAGTCTGTTTGTTTGAGTTAATGCTTTGTAGTTTTAGAAATTGTTTTCACTGTCATTTCTAACAAAACTGATACCAATATATTAAAAAATTGATACCCACTATCTATTTGATTGAAGTTTGTGCTTTGTAATTTTAGAAATTATTCTCATTATCATGTATAACAAAACCGATACCAATATATTGCAAAAATGATACTCATTGTCTGTTTGAGTGGAGTTGATGCCTTCTAATTTTAGAAATTATTTTCCATCTCATTTGCAGCAAAACTGATACTATTATCTTACAAAAATGATACCCACTGTCTATTTATTTGAAGTTGATACTTTGTAATTTTAGAAATTGTTTTTACTGTAATTTGTAATAAAACCGATACCAATATAAACCAAAAATGATACTTATAGTCTGTTTGTTTGAAGTTAATGCTTTGTAATTCAACATTTCATTTATTGAATATAATATATCTAATTAATTATGAATTTGGGTACATATTCATTAAGGAATTATTACTATACCGGTAAACAAAACTTTGTACATACTTTGAAAAATGCTACAAAGTGCATTGTTGAGTTAATACATGCACATTGTGATTAAATGCATGCCCATCTGGACGTGCTTATATACTCGTAATTAATAATAAATGATGAAATTATGATGAACTCTTTACAGTAACTATGCATGCGCGATATCTTCCATTCAATGCAGCTATAAAGAGGAAGATTAAACGGTTAGAATATTTATAAGCTTGATCCAAAAGCATAAGTAAATTATGAATATCTAATGTGCCAACAAAGGTTACATATTCAAAAAGTTCTTAAAATGATACCTGAACAATCTCATCCTTGATGTCATAGCCGTGATGCATTCCCACACTACTAAATACGGATTTTTTTATTGTATATACTTTCCAACAGAACCGTTTTCCGAATAATACACGTCCATGCAGTTGTATATATGTCCACAAGCTTTTCTATATGAAAAAAATCACGACTATATTTCAAATTTTAGTTAACCATAAGCATGCATAGGGAAATTCAAAATAATCTATGACTTAGATTTCTAAGTGTATTTACATAAACTTAAGGATAAGAGGAAACGCACCAATTTCAATGTTATGTTAAGTTACGAAACCCAAATAAATTAAAAGTAAAAACACATGCATCTCTTTGACAAAGAAGGCACTTCTAGCACTATATATACCTCCAAACCCGAAGTCCAAGTAATATAATAATATTATGTCAAGCCTAATAATTTAAATGTTTGTAGTCAACTATAAAAAATTAATTTTTTTTAAACATTGCGTAATGCTGAGAATTACTCAAAGGCTTTCAATTTTATAACAAAGTCTGTATTACATCAAGCTTGCACAAAAAGAAACTGATTAGAAAGAGAATTTCTAGAAAATCAGCAACTATGAACATGTAAAAAGAATATTTCCACATCTGAATGTAAAACATATTGCACCACAGTTGAAAGTAAAACATATCACACCATAAGTTTGTTATGTAGGCATACCAAATATTTTGCTATACAAAGCACTGTTCAATGTCAGTTAGTCATTTATTTTTTAATTAACCGGTACTTTATTAGACAGTACTTTAAAATAGTTCACTCACATCATACTCATATGTATATTTTAAAATCTAACATGGACCGGTACAAATGCACTGAATGCAATAGCCAAGTTAAATTCAAAGTCTCATAAGCATGTCATTATCAAAAGAGATATTTTTTTTGCGCATTGGAATCAATTCAAATACCAAATGTGCAAATTGTTTAAAAACAAATTAACATTTATACTGAAGGCCTTTATACTAAGAAGTTGACTTCATTCAGTTGCAACTTGATCTTGATTCTGTGTTTACCAAAGGAGTTACTTATACTCAAAAGTTTCAAGTGTCCAAATTTTTCCATCTTATACAACAAAACTAAAGTATCTAAAACATGGCATTACATTCTAAGTTTATGTTACGACAAAATAAAATCAAACCTGAGGTTAGGAACAAAGTCAATTCTAGCATCAATTTGGATTTCTCGAAACAACATGCTTGTTAGTGGCTAGATGCTCGATGCAGGTCTTATGATATGAAGTTATGAACCACATTACATGCTGGAGCTATCCCCAAATCCGCCAGGACTGGTGCCGAGCTACTTCGAAGTTGAGTTGGACTTGACTTAGATGCTAAATTAATTGATTTTCTTGTTTCACCATCGGAATCTGATTAATTTGTTGCGTGAATCAGTTCGATTTTGGCCGAGATGCTTAACCGCCTTTGTTCGTTTGAAATTATAGAGATGGTGCATCACATCGACGGTGAACATGTATGGTGGCTTTCTAGTGATCGCATAAAAATCCTGTAATTCCTGATAGAGTTTGAACTCGTAAAGGGCTGATTTTGATTTTCTTAAAAATTAAAAATCATGTGGTATGTGTTTGTGGGAAGAAACATGTACCAAAACATCCTTGTCGTTGAAGGAATTTAAAAGGACATCTTTGTAAATCAAAAGGCTTCAAATCATGGTTTTCCCATTATATATAGATGAATAATTAAATTAGTAATTAATGAATTCTAATTAATAAATTATAGTTAATAATTAATAACTTTTGTAGTATTTAATAAGCTATATTAAGTAATAGCTTATAGCTAATAATTAATAAATTATAGTTAATATATTATGATTGATAATTAATAAATTTTGTAGTATTTAATTAATAACCAGCAATCAATCATTAATAATTGATTATTAATGATCATTATATTGTAATTAGTACTTGATAAATTTAATTAATAACTAGTAAATTATAGGTAATACCTAATAAATTAATATTTAATAAATTATAACTAATAGTTAATAATTTTTCAAGTATTTAATGCGCAATATTTGTTAAATGATTTTTAATTCTATCAAACAATTTTTATTAAAATATACAGTTATTATAATTTTTAATTAAATCTATATTTAAAAATCAAAATTTAAAAGGTATCTTAAATTTGACATAAGATGCCTTTAGTCGGATGTAAGGCCTGAACAGTGGTTCAACTCTCAAAATTTTGACGTTCAGATGGTTCTAGGATGACCGTAGACATATCTCTTACGTTAGACTTAAGGGTTCTACGGTCACATGAACTGATGTTCCATATGTTTGAAAACGGAAGGTAAACATGATGCTTTTGGTTGTTTCTCTTTTTTAAAAGCGTAAGCCTAGAAAATGGCACTATATTAAAATTTGTCGTGACATCAAAAATCTTAATCCCGACTATGTTGCTCTGTTCCATTAACAAATCTTAATTCTTCAAGCCATGAGAACTGGTGCAAATGTGGAATCTAAACATATTGATATGATAGTGAACATTTAACATTATTCCACATGTCTGGAAACAAGGCTATTTAGATAATCACAACCTTTAATTCATGTTAAGCTAGAGATATAAAATGAGTCATGAACTAGGATAATTTGTCCAACCTCAAGTCTATCCGACATGTTTAATAACTTTTTCACACACAAACCAAGTTTGACTTGTTTGAGCCTTGCTTGAATTTAAACCACAACCGGTACGAGTTTCATTTTCCTTAATTGAACACGAACAATTTCATATCCAATTTTATTTGTTTGTCCAATTTATAACCTTGAAAATTCGATTCACGACTTTTATTACAATAAGGATGGATGTTTCTCCAATAAACATTTTGAATAGCTCCAAACCTGAAACTACCCGTATTAATTCAATTAATTAATCAAAGAACCTGATTAACTCATCACTTTCTGATCATTAGACGTGTATATGGATATCTGAAAAACCCAAAATTCATCCGCATTTGTGTCTAAAATTGAAAAATACTCAACATCCGAAAAAAGGGATACAGTTGTATATCTGACAACATCCGAAAATAATCTGTTTGGTTTTTATCAAAGCAACAGTTTGCATTATGTATATTTTAGCATAATAAGTGATTGATATTTGTTGCTTTATCAAAGTAATAGTTTATATTGAACATATATAGATGCATATTCGTTGTTGAAAACTATTTTTTATCATCATGTTTTTTGTTTTGTTTTTTTTAAACATTAATACCGAAACGATTTTACGTTAAACTAACATTTTCTGTTTGTTTCTAGATGTATCACTTGTGAGTGGGTAGACCAAATTCTGATATTCGTCCTCTCTCAGTGGAAGAAATACTGATATTCGAAAATGATTTCGGATATGAATGCAAATATGATAGTATATGAATCCGTTTGTATCTGTTGGTAGATTTGCGGATCATTTTAAAAACAATAAAATTTCGCCTATTCGTTAATCGACTTGATAAAATTTGTTTATCTAATTCTCTTTCTTCCAAGCCCATTATTCATTAGCATTTATAGTTCCATATAAGAGTAGCCGTTATCCAATAGTTCAGACTCCAAAATCCCTCCTCCTTGTTACCTTATTCTATTTTTTTATCGCGCCAAACCATAATCTACTTCTGTTGAAGCTAAGTACCTACTCCTCTCTGCATATCGTGAGTCCTTTCTGCTTGACGTGAGTCCTCTTTTTTGTTCGCGAGAAACCGTAAACTTGACATACCTCTATGTCCGTTTTTTCTTCCTCGAGTCGTATTTTTTGTGCCTCCTTAGCTCATTGTGTCCATGGCTCTTCCATCGGTCTCTGCTATAAGATGAGATCAAGTTATAAAACCTCTCAACTCATTTTAATTTCGATTCACTTTAATCTATATTTGATTTAATTTAGGCATAAAAAGTTTGAGCTAATTTGATTCGATTGATCTTCAAATGATATGAAATATTTAGTCTCCTTCTCTATTAGTTTTGACAGTTAATTCTGATTGTTAATTCTATATTACTTGGATTATGTTGTATTATCTAAGCTACCACATGTATTTCATTTTGGTTAGCATGCATTGTCTGCTTCTGAACTTCATGATAGGATAGGAGCATGTATGGTTTTATCAAATTAGGAATCAGCCAAAGTGAAATCGAAAAATCTGCATTTTTGTGCATGCGTGTGGTTGGGGGGTGAGGATTATTTAAAAGAGAGAAACGTTGCAACCGTCTTGCAACAAACCAAAAGATATTAATGATCAAAAGAAAAGATGATCAATCATGTAATGATGACACATGATTAGATCAAATGAATATATAGAAGCAGCAAAGAGTAAAAATTCAGTATCAAATCTTCTCTTTATAGCTTAAAAATGCAAGTCTACCTAAATGATCCAAAATGTTTTTGCCAACATTGTGGAAATACTTTTGCCTGTGATCCTCCTAAAGGAAGGAAAGTACTCATTTATATTATCATACAAACAATGCTTGTAAGTTAATCCTAAAGAGGTCGAAAGAAATAAAAACCATTGCTTTAAGAGAAAACCGAGAATGGGTGGAAAGTTTAACCTCTTTGCATGGTCATTTAATGAAGACAAGTGGATGCAAAAGTTAGTTAAAAATACAATTGTTGTGTTACACATAATATGTTGTAACTTTTGTTCAGTTTCATAATATTTTGTTATATTACTTTAAATTTTATCAGCTATACATATGTTACTTTAAATGTTTGTTTCCCCGAATTTAGTAGGATTATGTGCACACACACATACAATACGTTGCAACTTTTGTTCAATTTCATAATATTTTGTTATATTACTTTAAATTTTAGCAGCTATACATATGTTACTTTAAATGTTTGTTTTCCCTGAATTTAGTGGGATTCTAGAAGAGTTGAATAAAACGGCTACAAATTCGTATTTCAATCTATTGTTTGTTCTTTCGGTGACGGTAGTAAGACTAGAATCAAATAATTTGAAATCAATTTATTCAGCACTTCTTGACTTATCCTCGTCCCAGTAAAACAAACATTTGATGAAAAAAGAAGAAGCTAAATTCTTAAATAATATCTTAAAATTATTTTTAACATTGAACAAAAATTTTCGACTTCTTTTCATTTGGTCAAAAGTATTTGCTATTTAGTAGCTGCTTCTAATATTGAATACGTTGAACTCCACCAAGTGGATGTCTCTAAAGAAACATATATTTACACTCAACTTTTATATTACTTATATCCTCTTTAAATCTATACTATTGTGATGGATATTACCGATCTAATTCTTTCAAGCCATTATTTAAAATCAAATTAACTTATGTGCACAACAACATATAAAAAGAAAATGACCATTCAAATCACATTAATTAGACGGATTGTTTATTATTAGTTGCCACATCATTTGAACTTGCATTGTAACTTTGTAATACAACTAACAATAAGTTTTCCATTGTTTTGCACTTTTGCGCTTTACTACCAGTATATCCACTGAAGTCTGAGATTCCTTTATATAACTTCCAAGTCTTGTCAATAAAACCGAATGATTTTATTTTGAATAGAAGACAGTATCCATAATGAGACAAGTTTCGTTAATGCTTAGAAAACATGTCCTTGAGATGCGCTTATGAATCAGAATATGCGTTAAGCATGTCTCTATACATTTATTTCTACATGAAGGCACTTGAAAAGCTGGAACACAATATTAACAATATAACAACTCTTTGTTCTCAACAATGCTAAAATGAAGTTAATCAATGATTATCATTTTTGTGCACTAGTCTTTTTTTTTCAAATTACCATGCGTAATTCCATACACTTTCTTGGGTTTTCTCTATATCCAATTTTTATGTTTTTTTTAATCAACTTCTCTAGGGATTTTTTGAGAGCATGGTTTACAATTTTACAAGATAATTTAAATGAGAAGTGTCATTTCTATGGGGGTCACATGCAAAAGATTTTCCACAATGGTTGCAAAACATTTTGGATCATTTGGTTCTAAGTTGTTAAATAAGCTCTCCACAACAAACTATATGTTTGCATGTTGTGGTGTCTATTGGTATTGGTAGATATGAAAATCTTTATAAACTCGAAAAAACTTCATCACTAATAATAAAATGAACATATGATGTAGCATGGCGGATATGCTAATATCATATAAATGAACTTCTCGATCATGGATTCAAGCATTAAAAAGAACAATCAAAGCTCTTTTCATTCATCAATATTACAGTCTTTTCTTTCTGGTAATAATTATCACTTAGAGGTATAACATTGATTTCACATAATCTTGACCCTTGATTTTGTGAAAATGTGCATGTTAGTGAAATGACTAAATCTTGATGCTGTCAGTTTTCATTACTATTATCAAGAATTCCACGAGTTATTAATACTTATTCTGAAATATCAAGTGTTATCAGAGTCTTAAAATGATTCATATTTCTTGTACCAATTTAGGGAGGAGGGGAGTTTTTGATGGCACAGTAGAGAACATGCATTTACATTGGAAATATCGTGAACTTGTGAAAATTCTTGTGAAAGCAAAAAATTTTTTGCATGTTAAAAATATTGCATTAGCTCTCGAAGCTGAAAGTGGCGGTGTGCTAGTTTCCGTCGACAAAATATCAAAAGGCTTTGCTATAATTGTGTACCGAGGGAATGGCTATGTACGACCTCCTATTATGAGGCCCAAAAATCTTTTGACAAAAAGAAAGGCTTTAGCTCGTTCCATAGAGCTTCAGCGTCATGAGGTTAGTCCTAACATCATATTGAATGTATACTTGATTAGGTATCAATAGACTAGAAAATACAAGTTGTCTTGAAGGATACCAAATCCTTTGCCCCAACTACATTTGCTTCATGTCTCTACATGATCATTTCAAATGGATTGATTTGATTCATTATATAATTAAATGGAATGAACGGGTTGATTGCAAGGGGACAGGAGACGGAGAAGATTTGGGTACATGTGATCTCATTTGGTCTTGAAGTTGTTGGAATAATAGTCTACATATCAGAAGATACAGTGACAACGTTGATGTTTTGAATGCTTAGTTTCTTATATTTTTATTATAAAAAGGGTACGGCTGCTAGCTTTTAATTCAGCTATTTAAGTTTTTGTTGGGCAAAGTTGAATTATCTCACTTCTCATTGCACTTGTTTTGATAGTACGCTAACTGTTGATTAAAACTAAGAAATTTAGAATTCAGATACGAAACAAGTCTAATAAAGGATCGTGATGGATGATATGGAATATTTTCCTTCATGGTTTTTTGACAATAACTGATGATAAAGTCGTTATATATCATCAACATGTTTTTTTAGGCCCAATGAAAGTTTAAAGTTTGAGCTTAGTTGTATGTATTTATCTATTGTTATTGTTATTTATTATTTGAAAAGTTTAAGTCTACTAACACGTGTTTCTTACTGGATGGATATCAGGCTCTTAGTCATCATATCACTACTTTACGCAAACGGGTAGAGAAGCTGAGATCCAAACTGGTAAAAATTTATTCTGGTTTCATAAAATTTATTTGACTTGGTAATTCATGTTTATACATTTATATTGTGCTTGTTCTGAATTCCTGATAATCGCTGCTCCTATATAATGTAATTTCAGGATCAAATTGAAGATGTTAAAGATCAAGGCAATGCTGATTTGTATTCAAAGCTAGATTCAGCGTATGCAACTGGAGATGAAGACACAGAGGTATGATATTATGCAACATATAATTCCCACTGACAATAAACGAGTCGGCATACTGAATCTTGGTAGACTGTTAAGTTAAATAATTAATATTTATGTTTCCTAAGAATTTGGTTTAAGTAGATTCATTCATGTTTTGTAAAAGGAAACCCAAAGATGTATACCTGTTCATAACATATGTTGGACATATATTTTATATTTTAAGGACTGTATGATGTCACTATTGGAATTTGAACCATGCACATGTTTTCTTTTAACTTAGTGTTAACCACGGACTCAATTCCTCTGTCGCTAAAATCCATGTGCCTCCGGAACCCACTCAGTCTTCACCATTTATCGTTGATTAATTAATTAATTCAATTGCTTAATATGATGGAATAGAAGGTTGTGATTGCATGAGACATGGGGCACATGACTTTTGAGAACAGAGGAATTGAATCCCTCACTGGCCGAAAAATTAGAAAAATTAAATAGTTCGACTTTAGTCAAGCTGTAGAATTACATTACGAACACCTCACTACACAACAACATCCTCACTACATATTAACAACCAACAAAAGATACTAAAGATGATTATACAACACATCCTCAAACAAAAAGAGAAATGCACAAGCATCTAATCAGCGTCATTAATCATAACAACGGTTCCACTCTTCCAGCAATGGAATAAGGATTATCTTGCAAAGTTTCACCAAATCATCATGCTGAGGCTTCAAATCAGCTTTGAATTTGTGAGAACTTATCCAGAAACAATGTTTCTAATCAATATATCAACATGTTTATATCTCTCACAGAAACATCTTTGGTTAAGCTCATTCCAAATAACCTAAGCAACTCCCATGTTCACCACATCATACAAACATCTCTCGATTATTCTATCCTCCTTCTAATGCCAAAACTGAGAATTGAAACAATCTAGAGGATTTGGACTAAACTGCTGAAGAACACTGATCCAAATATAGAAAGTGACAGGACAATGATAAAAAAGAGGACAAATTTTGTATAGCCCCCAAAAAAAAACTAATTGCAAGAATAGGCTACTTCCAAAACTAATTGCAGAAATAGACCTGCTTTCATATAGCTTGCGCATTTATGGAATGCGCAAGTTATACTTGTGCATTTTTTGAATGCACAAGCTATTTTTTTTTATAAAATAAGCTTGTGCATTCCAAAAACGCGCATGTATATATTTTGTATTTGTGCATTTATGAAATGCGCAAGACTATTTTCGAAATTGAAATAAACAGCGAGCCCATGTTTGGTTCGGATGAGCAAATTTCAAGAAGGCTGTTGAAAGGAATAAGAAATTTACCCGTTAGATCATTGGTTGCACGTATTTTTCGTCGTTTAAACAATTAATTCTACGAACGTCGAACTCAAGGAAAAGAATGGACGTCCCAATTAACATCAAAGTGGGAAGCATTAGCAAAAAGTAGAATGGAAGTATTAAGACACTTGTCTATAGAGAGGTATAGCAGAACATAATGATAAGTGAAAGATGTAAATATGCTTAATTATACGGTGAATATCGATGATAATGCAGCCAAGTGTTCGTACAACATGCCAACTTTAAATCATTTTCCATGCTCACATACAACATCAACACTAATTTCAACACCATATAACATCAACACTACTTTCAACAAAATCATCTCAATATCAAATTAAACAAAACATCAACATCAAAATAAAAATATCAATCCAAAACATCAACACCATAACAACTCAATCCTCAACCCTTCTAATTTCAAGTGGTGTTTGTCTTTTTTTCTTCCTTTGATAAGTGATTGGCTGTGAACTTTACAATTGATCTAGAGTCGATGGAGGACATTCTTGTTGTTGAGTGGGACCGAATATTAGTTCTTGTTGTTGTAGCTGCCATTTTGGCCATTCGGTGGAAGGAATGACCTGTTCACCTTCATTCCATTGTGGCCATTGTGGTTCACCTGCCATTATGCTATGTATCTCTTGTTGTTCACCTTTTCCGGCTCTTGTTTGTCTCATGTACCTCCACTTGTGTATGCGTTTCTTGTATCTTTACTTCTGTATGTGTGTCTTGAACCTCTCTACCGGTCTCGACTCGTGTAGTTACAAAAGGTCTTGATGGTCGATGTAATTTGTTTCGACCTAAAATTGAGTCGAGCAAACGTCGTAAGTCAATACACTTACTTTTCACCTTCTCCGGCTCAAAACGATTGGTTTGAATTTAATCAATCACTTCTAAAGCACTGTATACTCTGCTTACCTATAAAAAAAAGACAATTTAACGATTCATTTGGTATAAAAAATGCAAACTATCAAATATTGTAAATTAAAGTACTAACCACGTCACGCTGTAGTGAAGCTCGAGGAATGTAAACAACTAATCTCCTAGACGATTGTTTCAAGATGTAACGACAAGTTATTTGCCAATACCAATATCCATACTCACTCAATAACGTCGGAGGATCTCGTTCTTGAACACCATGCTCAAATCTTGCATTTCATAACACTAAACTTCCATTAAGCAAAAATCTCCAATCGTTCGGATTTGGATCTATTGGAACGACAAGATGAGGAATGCGTTGATGATTAAATCCAAATTGTCTCATCACCCGATCCGGAACATAATTTTCAAAGTTTCAAAATAGGATTAGTCGACACTTAGAGATCCAACCTGGAAAGAGATTGTATAACAGGTTCATAAAGTGCATCAATCAACGAATACGGTTCCCAAGTTACGACATCATCCGCTAATAAATCTAATTCATTACGGTAAAATAGTACATTTTTTGGAGTTTCACGCCAACTTCTAGCAGAATTCCACCTACAACCATATGGAAGATTATGATCTAAATTGTCAGGAATCGTTAGCAGAATGTCCAACAGCTAAATGAGACCAAGACCATAATTGTAGCAATGCTGCAGAACCGTCTAGTAATTTTATATCTTGTAATGCAACATTTGTCAGCTCATCATACAAATAATAAAGTACTGCACTAGCCTATGAATGATGACCACAAAGTGCTAAATCATCCGATAAGGGCAAATATTTCAAGTTACATCGACCTTTCAAATGATCCGAAAAAAGCCGGCAGCTTAAGAAGTACAAAATTACAGCACGACTATGACGAAATATCTCTATATCTATTGCATCAATTCCGAGCTGTTCTTGAAATTCATTTTTAAACCAACTCATATTAATCTCACTTTTAGATTTTATTACATTCCGAGGAGGAGATATACCAAGTAAATCACGACACAATGCAATATAATCGTACTCCATGTTATCAACATATATCGGAAATCGTCCGTGGATAAGCCAAACGAATAGTAAACGTCACATAATGTGATAGTCATTTCTCCTACTCTAAAGTGAAATGTATTTGTCTCGGGCCTCCAACGATTACAATGCCATAAAAAATGATGATCTAGTCCAATGTAATCAACTTGCATTGCTTTTCAAGAACCAATCAGTCTTAAATTTTGTTCCAGTACATGATCTTTATAATTTATTTCTTTAAGCTTTGCTAGAATGGTCTACATGTTGAACTGTTTGAACGTTCTTATTTATAACAAATAAAAATTAATATTTACATTGCATTTTCGTTTAAAAACCAATGTATATAAAATAAATACCTTCATAAGCAATTGATTCACTTTTATGTTTTTATTGTAGATAAAGAACACTTGTACCAACGGGTCCGAGTGATAATTCTACAAAAATTTGACATTCAATACATAGCCATTATCACTCAATTATTCACTATCAAAATTAAAACTAAGACTACCAATATCAATTTGCAATAAGTAACATTTCAATGTTAAATTAATTAACTACAACAATGCTAACTAAAATAAGATGAGAAGCGCTTAATGACACTTCTGTTTTGCAGCATCCTTGTAGCTCTCTGATTTCCACCACACAATCCGAATTAAACAATATGGCTAGTGAGAATAGAGAGTGTCATATTATTTAATTCGAATTGTGGTGGTGGAAATCAAGGGGCTACATGGGTGCTGCACTATTTGGGGCGCCAATGGAGGCTCCTCAAATAAGATATACATGACAGAAAAATCAATTAATCCAAGATTCCAAAATCAATTTTTTTACCAATAGTTTGAGAAGACGAAGAACCTTCCATTTCAAGATAAAACAACTTATTATTTGAAGCTAATTTAAGGATTATTTTGAATTGGAAAATAAAATGGATTAGATAGGAGAATGAATTAGGGATTTGGTGAGATGGAGAAAATGAGGAAGAAATGAGCTGGCTGTTTATTTCAGCTTCGAAAATGTACTTGTGCATTCCATAAATGCGCAAATACAAAATATATACATGCACATTTTTGGAATGTGCAAGCTTATTTAAAAAAAAAAGCTTGCACATTTCAAAAATGCGCAAGTTAATTTGTTTTTAAAATATAACTTACACATTTCATAAATGCGCAAGTTATATGAAAGCAGATCTATTTCTGCAATTAGTTTTGAGAGAGCCTATTCTTACAGTTGGTTTTTTTGAGGGGACTATATTAAAAATTTGTCCTAAAATAAGGTGATAAATTGATTCCTCGTGCATATCACAGGAAAACAAAGATTATCAATATCCATCTTCTTATGCTTATATAGCGTTCAATCTTTGCTGTTATTATCTTGATAAATTTTTGTAAATCCAACGTGTCATTGTTGATATGACACATAAAATTACATATTTTTAAAATTTAAAGTAGCCTATCTTATAAAATTAATCATAGATTCAACCCGTTTTAAAAATATTACAAGAACATGTGTCTTTTGGCCATGTTGCTGTTAAGTCCGTACAAAGCGTTTTGTAATGATGTGATTTCAAATCGTGTAAATGTGTGATGTCAATAATTGTGGCAGCGTAAATGTGTAAAATAAAGTACATCGGTGCAATTTGATATTGCACCGATGGAAAATGTTGATTTAGCATCAGCATGACAAAAAGTGGTACATTCCTGTAACATATTTTGAAAATTGGTCGAATCTATAATAAGTTTGGCAATGTTCTTTTTTTAAACCTTGCACTTGACAGTATCTTCTTATTTAATACTTCAAAGGTGTATTGAATAATCTTTATCTTTACTATTAATAAAGAGAATTCAATCAACATGATTTTCACGGTGTTCTTTTGAAATTCCAAAAGTACCTATCTATCAACGAAATCTTACCATCGATTTGCAACCTTCACCGCCATCCACTTTCTGACTACCTATCAACGAAATTTTACTATCAATTTGCAACCGATACCATGGACAAAACAACTTGAAATAAAAGTACCATGACTACCAAAATCTTTACATTTGCAACACACATCCATCCATTCAATTTTTTTATTAATTAAAAAGTAAATATCTCTGAATATTAGATGCACGTTCGTGCGTTTTATACTAGTATGAATGAATATATTATTCGACATGCCACATTTTTTTTTTCGCGCTCGCGCGCATTAGCAAGACTTTTGCAATGGGGATGGCCTAATTAAAAGTTCCACATTCTATAACATTTGTTGTTCTCCATTGTAGGATGATGAATTTGATGAAGCTTATCTTGAAACGTTCGACGGTGCTGTTGATTTTGACAGTGATGAAGTTGACGAGGATGGTAGCTGCGACTCTTACAGTGATAGAGATGACAAAAATGATGATAATGAAGATGCTGACAAAGACGAGACTGTTTTTGATTTGTCCGAGCTGTGCATATGATTCATTTTGCACTTTGAAACTAACGTATGTAACTTGCACAGTACAACTGCTATGGAATACCAATTTGTGTAGAACTAGGTTATGAAAAGAAATTCATGAGGTTTTAGAATGTGTATGTTACATTGTGGAGAATAAGCATGTACACGTGCAGTTGTACATTTACTGCCATAGGCACTACACATAACACTACTGGCATCTGTTATGGGTTGATTTTTGTTTGTTTTTACCATGTTAATATAAATCAACGAACTCTGTTATAAAAGTGAAATGATTAAAAAATCGAATTTTACCCGTAGTAGTTTACTGGTGGAAATGGGTAACTTTTTTTTGCAAATTCAATTAATGTTGAAACTTCATGACAGATGTCAGGTTGAAGGAAAAAAAGACGTTCATCAGTATTCTGGCCAATGTCGATGGTGATGGCCTAATATATTTGTCGACGTTTAGTTTTAAAATAAAATTTTTAGAACTTGTTTGGTTTGCCAATTTCAGTTTTGGGTTTTCGTTCGAAAAAAAAGCACATAATGCATATATTTTTAGAAAACGTCAAATTTCGAAAATAAAGTTAATATACAAAATTGGAAAAATAAATATGTTCTGTTTTTCGTGTTTTGAGAGATACAAAAGAATGAAGAACATAATTTGTTCCCTCCGTCATCCTCAATTCACTCTGTCGTCATTTCATCGTTGTAATGATTTAGAATTTTAAATCTTTTCCTTCGTTCTTTTCATATTTTGTAATGAATATTGAAAATGAAAAACTCAAAATGAAACCAAATGGACCTTTAGGTAGTGTTTGGTTTGTTGTTTTTAGTTTTGGGTTTTCGTTCATACAAAAATGCACATGACGCATGTATATTGTTGAAAATGACCAATTTAGACAACGAAGTTAACATATAAAATAGAAAACAATTTTTCTTCTTCCGTGTTTTGGAAAATAACACAAGCACGTGAAACAATTTATTCACCGTCGTCCCTCTATCCCCTTCGTCCTTCCATCCGTCTTTCTTTCATTTCCTCCGTCGTCCCTCAATTCTTCTCATATTTGAGATACATATTGAAAGCCGAAAACACAAAATTCGTTTTTAAACCAAACACTACCTTAGTTTTTCATGCAATAGATCGACAATTCTTTTGGCAATACTTCTTCCAGGAACCTCTATTAGGAAGCAGGCCCGGCTTGGTCAACTTGTTGCCCCATATAAACCAGTTTTTAAGCATAAGAGATAGTAAAAATACCACCGGATACAAAAATTCAAAGTCAAACCTAGGTTGCCTGGTTAAAGGCTACCACCAATTAATGCTTAGGCACGTTATCATTTGAAACAGCTTTGTAATAAAATCCAAAGAAGAGAAATTCCATTTCTAGAAAAAAGGAGATACCTTCCTTTTCATAAACAAATTAAATAATATCATAAAAGAGTGTATACTAAAAGGATTGGAAAAAAATTACTTCTTTCAAAGTAATTATTTGATCATCTAAATATGTCTATCCAAGTTTTAAAAAAAAAATTAGATTCAAGGCAAATCTTCGTTCAACTTGTCTCCAATCCTACCTTGACATCAAATTCGCCCACCTAATAACGCCTCCATGTCATCGAAGCATCATCCGCCATCACTATTGCCTCACTAATTCGACCTTATTCGCTGTCGTAGTCGCCCCCTTATTTGGTCTGCTCCACCATGTTGTCGCCTCCAATCACTAATAACTCCAACACAACCTAAAAATGGGAAAACCATGACCGCACAAATTTCATCGCCACACCACCGACCATCACCACTTCACCAAAGCTCTAACCGATATACCTTTTGTTGTACATCAACATCGATAGCAAACTAAAAAAATCAACAATAAAATAAAACCACTATATTAAACTAGCATGTTCGCATATTCATTATTATATTTCAAAAATGCTAAATTAAACTAGTGTTATATAAATATAATGCTATATTCAATTTACAATTCAATGAATGTTAAAAAATGTTAATGTAAACTAGCATTATATGAATAGAATGCCGAAAACAACACCAAGTAAAAAAATTGTTAATATAAACTAACATTATATAATGCTATATTCATCTGCAATTCAGAAAATCATAAAATTGATTAGCATTCCTAGCTGAAACTTTACAAGAGAAAACAATTACCGTTGCTAACATCACCAGCAACCGATCAGGTTGTTGCCACCTCTATTGTAACGACCCGTATTTTTACGGATCGAAACATCGTAAAACTGTTGTCATTAGATCGATAGTACTGTTAAATCGTTTGAAGCTTGAGTCGAGAAGAAGCTTAAGTCGTGTAGAAGATGAGTCGAGTGGTAGTTTAAGGATTGAAGCGACTTATAGAATTGGCGACTTAAGATAGTGGCAGCTTAAGAGTTAGCGACATAGGGATAGCAACTTAGGAAAAACTGGGCGAGTTAACGACTTAAGGGATAGGTCGGTTGAGCGACTTAAGGAGTTGTTGTAGTTAGGTCGTGAGCGACCTAAGTGGTCTGTGTTTAGTTAGGTCGTGAGCGACCTAAGTTTAGATCGTTAGACTACCTAAAGATGTTAAGTCGTAAGTTGTTAGGTCGCATTGTCGCTAAGTCGTGTGCACATGTGTTAGGTCGTATAAGTGCTAACTCATATCTCGTTGGATTTTAGGTCATGACATTTTAGGTCGTGACATTTTTAGGTCGTGGACGACTTAAGGGGGCGGACGACCTAAGGATTTCCAGCCTATAAATACATGGTTCCACTTCACTTTTTGGGATCGGGATTTTGAAGCGACGAAGTGCTGCCATTTTGAGAGCTCGAGTTCTACACTTCTTCACTTCTTTTCTCCACTCTAATCTTGTGATTCCTTCCATCCAAATCGAAGATCCAAGAGCTTAGATTGAAGATCTACAACCATCGAAGAGAGATTTCATCGTTTGAAGCGGAATTTTGGAGAATCGAGCTAGCTCCTTCGCTGTCCAGATTTGAAGTGTGTTGCTTTTGAGATGTTTAGGTGATTTGGTGAGTGGTGGTTATCTCTCACACGGATCCAAAGGAGTATATCGGATTGGTGGCTTGATTATGTGTTAAAATAGTGATTTCCATGCATTTTCATAAACTTAAGTGTAGATCTATTGTTCATGATGATTTGACATCCATTTTACTACATGTTAATCTATGCAAGTTCATTCATCAAGTTGTAGAGATATTGCTCATAATTCATGCTTGTTAGATTTGGACTCTTTATTTACAAAATTGCATTTTAGTTATAATTGCTTTTAGATCTTGTTTGCATGATTGATTACTTGGATTAATGATTGATTTGATTGATTGTTATAAATTAGTTGATTAGTTGATGGATTTAGACAAGATGATCGAAGATGATTCCAAAGCTAAGGGAAAGGCTCTTGAATTGGAAAAGCTGCTCGTGGCATATGTGGCGGTTGATGAAGCTCATATGGATAGATTTGATGATGATGTTGAGATGAGGCTTTGCTATGATACGAGATAGCCTTGGTTTAATCCAGATGGGATCATTCCAAGCATGTTGATAACTCGGTGAAATGGTTTGAGTTGAGGATAATGGTTGGCTCGAGAGGCGCTTGGGCTAGTATGGAAATAGTCGTCGAGGAGGATGACTAAAAGGCTGAGGTTTCATCATTATTGAAGGTTCTAGCAGGCTCAAAGCAAGAGTACGTTGGGCAGATTCGATAGTCCCTAAAGACTATGATTGTAGTCGAGTACTCTGGGCAGATTCGATAGTCCTAGGCACGGGCTGCGACGACGTACAGAGTTCTGTCTAGAACCGGGGTTGCTATTAACCCTTGACGGACGGCTGAAAGAATGTGCCGGTCATTCAATTAACGGTGGTATCAAAGCAATGATAACAGTGATAGCCAAAGCCATGGATGTTTGGTTGTACCGTCATTCGGTCTCAAGAGCGATGTTTTCTGGGTGCTTATCTGATCTTGGTTTAGGCCTTGTGGGTTTGTACTTGGAAAACACCGACCTTGACTCGAGTGATAATTGCTTTACTTTAATTGTCTGATTGCTATGTTTACTTCTGCTTAGTGTGTCTGGGGCTATCACTGTAGAAAGAGGTGGAGTGGGAGGGTTGGATTCCTATTCCTTTACCTTTATGCTCTTTTGGTATGTTGTTAGTTAATTTATCGCTCACTAAGACTGTTGTCTGACTTAAGGCTTTATGTTTAACTCTTATTGCCTTGGGCTGTTCATCCATTTTGGGATGGGCAGACTAGGTAACAGGTGACAGGTGCTGTTCTTAGTTTCCGACGATGCTGATGACGAAGACGAGCTGGAGGCTTGCATATTATTTTCTTATTATATGTACTAGATGTTCCGCTGCTTTGAATAATTCTCTGAGTGATATGTAGTGAGGCTTGATGTATTGACTATTCAGATGTTTGTATTCAACTATTATGAAGCTTAATTGATGAGGTTTTATTTTGAGATGCTTCACTATATATATTCTTCATTTTATTTTATCCATGCGCTGTGAGTAATACGATAGATTCTGTTGTTTTAATTTAACCTTGGCAATCGTCCATGGCTACCTGGCACACTTTACAGCGCACTATCTCTATGTTCAGTGCAGGGGTCATGGGCGGTCGTCACATTTGGTATCAGAGCTTTGGTTAATCGATTTTACCCAACGCTCGTTGACGTAACTACGTATGAGAGACGTAATTGTATTTTGATGGATGATTACTATATATAATATTGTAGCTTAGAATGATTTGAACCCCTTATGCAGTTGTTTCTCAAGGTGTATTAATCATTTCTTTTATAGATATTGAGAATGAGTCGAAGAGGGAGACCAGCTGCTAGGGAAGGCCGTGCTGCTGAGGGGGCTGCTGATTATGCAGCTATGTTCGAAGCTATGATGACCTCGATCATGAGAAGGATGCCAGCTTCAGGGCCATCAGTAGATGTTGGAGTTCAAGTTCAAACTCCAAGACCAGTGGATTTTGCTAAGCTGTGTAAGGATTATACTGCTCTTGGAGGAAAGATTTTCTTGGGAACAGAATCAACTATTGAAGTCCAGAGATGGATAGATGCTTGTAGAAGGATCTTTGGTGACTTGGGAATCGAGGATGCAACCAAAAGGAAGCTAGCATCAAGACAACTTCAAGAAAGAGCTTCTGATTGGTGGAACTCTATCACCATTGACACACCGGAGGAAGAAATTACTTGGGTGCAATTCCAAGCCAGATTTGAAGCTAAGTTCATTTCTACAGCTCAGAAGTCTGTTCTGTTCAAGAAGTTTGTGGAGCTCAAGCAAGGTGGAAGACCAATCCTTGAGTATGTTTCTGAGTTTGAAGCCTTGTCCAAGTATGCCCGGTCATATATTGAATCTTCATATCAGAAGAACGAGAAGTTTGTGACAGGCTTGGACAGCTATCTTGGGAGGCAGTTGGTGGATCATTTGGACGATCCATTTGAGAAGCTTGTAGAGAAGGCTCTCAGACACGAGAATCTGTTTCCTAAAGAAGGATCTGTTGTTGCTGTGACCAGGGAAGAGTCTAAAGCACAGCAGGGTGGAAACAAGAAGAGGAAGCAGCAGCAGCAGCAAAAGGGTAAGGATGGCCAGAAGAAGCCGAAGGGCGAAGTGACCTACTACAATTGTCAGCAGAAGGGCCATTTCTCCAGGGATTGTAAGAATCCGAAGGTGCCGATGAAGTGCCACAACTGTGACAAGCCGGGGCATATCAGGAAGAATTGTCCAGAACCGCGAAAGGACAAGCAGATTGTGCAAGCTTATGCTTTGGGGGCTGTTCCATCATCTTCAAAAGCTCCTACCACTGAAGAGAAAGGAAAGAGTGTAGTGGTTCAAGGTACTCTTTCCATATGTGGTGTTCCAGTTAGAGTGTTATTCGATACTGGGGCGTCGCATTCTTTTATTTGTAATGAACTTGTAGGCCGGTTGGGTTTAGAACCGGATATCGTTGATAGACCATTGGTTGTGACTAATCCAGTTGGGGGTTCGTCTTGTCTGTGTATGCTATGCCGTGGTCTGATTGTATCGAGTCATGATTGCTCCTTTGTTTGTGATTGTTTTGTTCTGAACTTTGCGGGGTTCGGAATTATTTTGGGTATGGACTAGCTTAGGAAATATGAGGCAAAGGTTGATTGTGAAAGGTTGGAGGTGACAGTCGAGAATGTGGAAGGGCGAAAGGTTGTGATACAATGTAAGCATGAGGAAGGCGTCTTCATGAGCTTCATGTATTCGCTGGTTGTTCCACGGGATGGACTGTCATCGGTATCAATCGCTAATGGATTTGAGGATGTCTTTGATGATGTCAAAGGGTTACCGCCGCATAGAGAGATTGAGTTTCGTATCGATCTAGTTGAAGGAGCCAGACCTGTTGTGATGCCTCTTAGGCGGATGGCGCCTAGGGAACATCAAGAGTTGAAGGTGCAGGTTGATGATCTTTTACAGAAAGGATTCATTCGGCGTAGTGTGTCCGAATGGGGTGCACCAGTTGTGTTTGTAACCAAAGCGGATGGATCGTTGAGGTTGTGTGTGGATTATCATGAGCTGAATAAAGTGACTAAGAAGAACAAGTATCCATTACCGAGAATAGATGACTTGTTTGATCAGCATCACGAAGCTAAGGTGTTTTCTCAGATGGATTTAGCTACGGGATTTCACCAGTTAAGAGTGGCTAAGGATAGTGTGCCGAAGACTGCTTTCAGGACACCATCCGGTTTCTTTGAGTGGCTGGTAATGCCATTTGGATTGACCAATGCGCCAGCATATTTTGTGGATCTTATGAATAGAGTGTTCAGAGATCAGTTGAACAAGTTCGTACTAGTATTCGTGGATGATATTTTGATTTATTCCAAAACTGAGGAAGAGCACAAGACGCACTTGCGTATTGTTTTGGAAATCTTATGGAAACATCAGCTGAAGGCTAAGTTTTCGAAGTGTCACTTCTGGAAGAGCGAAGTGAGGTTCTTAGGCCATATTATCTCTGGAAATGGAATAGCGGTTGATTCCGCTAAGGTGGCAGCAATCCAGGATTGGGTTAGACCTAAGAATGCATCTGATGTGAGAAGTTTTCTTGGATTAGCAGGATATTATCGCCGATTTATCAAAGACTTTTCCAAGGTGGCTGCACCATTAACAGGATTGACGAAAAAGAACCAAGTATTCAGATGGGATGCTAAGTGTGAGCAAGCTTTCGGAATCCTGAAAGAGCGATTGACAAGTGCTCCTGTTTTAACCATTCCAAGTGGGAATGAGGAGATGGTGGTTTACACCGACGCATGTGGTACTGGACTTGGAGCAGTGTTGATGCAGAAGGGTAAAGTTGTTGCGTATGCAAGTCGACAACTGAAGCCGCATGAAAGGAATTATCCGATTCATGATTTGGAGTTGGCAGCGATTGTTTTTGCTTTGAAGATGTGGAGACATTATCTACTGGGAGTTCGATTCGAGCTGTTTACAGATCATAAGTCGTTGAAGTATCTTTTCTCCCAAAAGGATTTGAATCTTCGGCAGCAACGATGGCTAGAGTTTTTGGCATCATATGATTTTGATATAGCCTATACTCCGGGAAAGGGTAACGCAGTGGCAAATGCATTAAGTCGAAGACATGCAGGATTGGGAGCCATGTTTTCAGAATGGAAGAATCTCGAGTATTTAGCTGGATTTGACTTCAGGCCTAGATGTGAATTGGAACCTGAGATGTTGGTAAACTTATCGATAAGACCGACTCTTGTGGAAAGAATTAGCGAGAGCCAAAAGCGAGACGATAAGCTTGTTAAGATTATCCGTGATTTAGAATCTGGATTGGACCCAGAAAAGGATAAAGGATTCGAGGTCGATCGAGAGGGTTGGCTTCGAAAGCAAGGACGACTAGTTGTTCCCGATATAGATGAATTGAGGAATGAAGTTCTAAAGGAAAGTCATCACCCGAAGCTGACAATTCATCCAGGTGGAAATAAGATGTATCGGGATATGAAGAGAACCTATTACTGGGAAGGTATGAAGAAGGATGTGGGAAATTTTATTTCCATGTGCATGAACTGCCAGTTGGTAAAAGCCGAACAGAAAAAGCCAAGTGGATTGCTTCAGCCGTTAGAAGTTCCTACATGGAAGTGGGAGCAAATATTTCGATGGATTTTATTTATGGGTTACCTAGGACAAGAATGGGAAATGAAGGGATTTGGGTCATCGTAGATCGTTTGACTAAGAGTGAAAGATTCATTCCTGTTCGATCAACTAGGACTGCATCAAAGTTGGCTGAGCTGTATGTTAAGTGGATAGTTCGATTCCATGGTATTCCGAAGAGTATAGTGAGCGATCGAGACCCATTGTTCACTAGTGGATTTTGGAAGAGCTTCCAGGAAGTTTTGGGAACCGAGTTGTGTTTGAGTACAGCTTATCACCCCCAAACAGATGGTCAGACCGAGAGAGTCAACCGAGTTTTGGAAGATCTCCTTAGAGCATGTGTTTTGGATTTCGGAGGATCATGGGAAGATCATCTTCATTTGGTGGAATTTTCGTATAATAACAGTTACCAGTCTAGCATTGGTATGGCACCGTATGAGGCATTGTATGGAAGACCGTGTAACTCTCCGACATGTTGGTTAGAAACAGGAGAAAAGCAGATACTTGGGCCAGAAATGATTCGACAGACATCAGATTGCATAGAGATCATTCGACAACGAATGAAGGCAGCCCAAGACCGATAGAAAAGTTATGCTGATAAGCGTCGTAAGGATTTAGAATTCGATGTAGGTGGTATGGTTTTTGTGAAGATTTCTCCACTAAAGAATGTTATTCGATTCGGGAAGAAAGGAAAATCGACTCCGAGATTTGTTGGACCATTCCCGATTATCGAGCGAATTGGAAAGCTCGCCTACAAATTGGAGTTACCATAAAATATGTCGGGTGTGCACAATGTTTTTCATGTGTCGTATCTACGAAAGTATGTGCACGACTCGAATACAGTGGTTTCTGCTGATAGCTGTGAAGATTTTGAAGTCGATCCAGTTGTTGAGAGACCTCGTAAGCCGCTTCGTGTTGTGGAAACCGACACGAAACAGCTTAGGAGGAAGGTAGTTTGGTTGCTCAAGATACAATGGAGTGATGATGATAACGACTGTACATGGGAGGTGGAAGAGAGGATGAAGGAAGCTCATCCTGAACTCTTCAAGGTATGGCCATAAGGTGTCGTGTCATCTAACGGCATTGTAACTTGTTCTAGTCTTAGAATTCTGCATGCTAGGCTAGTAATTGGACGCATGGTTTGTTGATTGCTATGGATGGTAGGCATGCAGAATAGTTTTTGATTGCTATTGTTTGTTTAGAATTTCGGGGGCAAAATTCCTAAGGGGGAGAGAATGTAACGACCCGTATTTTTACGGATCAAAACATCGTAAAACTGTTGTCATTAGATCGATAGTACTGTTAAATCGTTTGAAGCTTGAGTCGAGAAGAAGCTTAAGTCGTGTAGAAGATGAGTTGAGTGGTAGTTTAAGGATTGGAGCGACTTATAGAATTGGCGACTTAAGATAGTGGCGGCTTAAGAGTTAGCGGCTTAGGGATAGCAACTTAGGAAAAACTGGGCGAGTTAACGACTTAAGGGATAGGTCGGTTGAGCGACCTAAGGAGTTGTTATAGTTAAGTCGTGAGCGACCTAAGTGGTCTGTGTTTAGTTAGGTCGTGAGCGACCTAAGTTTAGGTCGTTAGACTACCTAAAGATGTTAAGTCGTAAGTTGTTAGGTCACATTGTCGCTAAGTCGTGTGCACATGTGTTAGGTCGTATAAGTGCTAACTCATATCTCGTTGGATTTTAGGTCGTGACATTTTAGGTCGTGACATTTTAGGTCGTGACATTTTAGGTCGTGACATTTTTAGGTCGTGACATTTTTAGGTCGTGGACGACTTAAGAGGGCGGACGACCTAAGGATTTCCAGCCTATAAATACATGGTTCTACTTCACTTTTTGGGATCGGGATTTTGAAGCGACGAAGTGCTGCCATTTTGAGAGCTCGAGTTCTACACTTCTTCACTTCTTTTCTCCACTCTAATCTTGTGATTCCTTCCATCCAAATCGAAGATCCAAGAGCTTAGATTGAAGATCTACAACCATCGAAGAGAGATTTCATCATTTGAAGCGGAATTTTGGAGAATCGAGCTAGATCATTCACTGTCCAGATTTGAAGTGTGTTGCTTTTGAGGTGTTTAGGTGATTTGGTGAGTGGTGGTTATCTCTCACACGGATCCAAAGGAGTATATCGGATTGGTGGCTTGATTATGTGTTAAAATAGTGATTTCCATGCATTTTCATAAACTTAAGTGTAGATCTATTGTTCATGATGATTTGACATCCATTTTACTACATGTTAATCTATGCAAGTTCATTCATCAAGTTGTAGAGATATTGCTCATAATTCATGCTTGTTAGATTTGGACTCTTTATTTACAAAATTGCCATTTTAGTTATAATTGCTTTTAGATCTTGTTTGCATGATTGATTACTTGGATTAATGATTGATTTGATTGATAGTTATAAATTAGTTGATGGATTTAGACAAGATGGTCGAAGATGATTCAAAAGCTAAGGGAAAGGCTCTTGAATTGGAAAAGCTGCTCGTGGCATATGTGGCGGTTGATGAAGCTCATATGGATAGATTTGATGATGATGTTGAGATGAGGCTTTGCTATGATATGAGATAGCCTTGGTTTAATCCAGATGGGGTCATTCCAAGCATGTTGATAACTTGGTGAAATGGTTCGAGTTGAGGATAATGGTTGGCTCGAGAGGCGCTTGGGCTAGTATGGAAATAGTCGTCGAGGAGGATGACTAGAAGGCTGAGGTTTCATCGTTATTGAAGGTTCTAGCAGGCTCAAAGCAAGAGTACGTTGGGCAGATTCGATAGTCCCTAAAGACTATGATTGTAGTCGAGTACTCTGGGCAGATTCGATAGTCCTAGGCACGGGCTGTGACGACGTGCGGAGTTCTGTCTAGAACCGGGGTTGCCATTAACCCTTGACGGACGGCTGAAAGAATGTGCCGGTCATTCAATTAACGGTGGTATCAAAGCAATGATAACAGTGATAGCCAGAGTCATGGATGTTTGGTTGTACCGTCATTCGGTCTCAAGAGCGATGTTTTCTGGGTGCTTATCTGATCTTGGTTTAGGCCTTGGGGGTTTGTACTTGGAAAACACCGACCTTGACTCGAGTGATAATTGCTTTACTTTAATTGTCTGATTGCTATGTTTACTTCTGCTTAGTGTGTCTGGGGCTATCACTGTAGAAAGAGGTGGAGTGGGAGGGTTGGATTCCTATTCCTTTACCTTTATGCTCTTTTGGTATGTTGTTAGTTAATTTATCGCTCACTAAGACTGTTGTCTGACTCAAGCTTTATGTTTAACTCTTATTGCCTTGGGCTGTTCATCCATTTTGGGATGGGCAGACTAGGTAACAGGTGACAGGTGCTGTTCTTAGTTTCCGACGATGCTGATGATGAAGACGAGCTGGAGGCTTGCATATTATTTTCTTACTATATGTACTAGATGTTCCGCTGCTTTGAATAATTCTCTGAGTGATATGTAGTGAGGCTTGATGTATTGACTATTCAGATGTTTGTATTCAACTATTATGAAGCTTAATTGATGAGGTTTTATTTTGAGATGCTTCACTATATATATTCTCCATTGTATTTTATCCATGCGCTATGAGTAATACGATAGATTCTGTTGTTTTAATTTAACCTTGGCAATCGTCCATGGCTGCCTGGCACACTTTACAATGCACTATCTCTATGTTCAGTGCAGGGGTCATGGGCGGTCGTCACATCTATCACCCCATCACCGCTTCTGGTCATCGCCGCCAACCACCACTTTCTATCACATCGCCATTTTTTTTAGCGTTTATCCTTGAGGCCAAAATACGTCCTCAAAGCCGAAAAAATTCACAAGTTTTTCTTTATACCTAATTTTCGTTACACGCACATTCTTTTCTTGAGAACTTCTATATTTAGATTAGGGAGTCTTTAGTTGAGGTCTTGGAATTCAAATTAATTACATAAAAATTTCAAATCAACATAAAGTTTTGGTTCGAGTTTCTACATTTCAAAGTTAATTCAAATCATTGAAAAAATATTGTCTTGTAGTGCCATTACTATTTTCAATTCGTTTTTCTATTCAAAAATATTTTAACTAAATAAAAATAAAAATAAAGAATCAAGTCGGTAGGAAAGGATTCTGTACAAAATGCAAATATTTGTAGTGATAGCTACAAATAAATAAATATTAGAAATGGAAATATTTGGAAAAAGTTGAAATTTTAATCGATTTTTCTATGGAAATTCTTATGGATTTTAGATGATTGGATAGATAAAAAATATTTTGAAAATAATTCTAGGGACCTGACCCAATTTTTAATATTAACATGGAGTTTGTGCATATTAAGTTTGATTGGCGAGCAGATCCAAAGTGATACTTTAGAAATTATTAGAAGGCCTAAATTTTTTTTCATTTCGTTGAGCATGGAGATAAAATATGCTAGGAGCCTTTAAATCCTACTTATTGCTCCTTGATTTTTGCTTCCAATTTGACTATTTTGACCTTGGTTTTCTGTGCCTCGTAGAATAGCCGGGAAATTTTAGGTAGAATAACATCCCGTTAAATTTCATATGATATATGAATTCGAAAAAAAATTGAGTGTTAAGGACAACCTAAGCTTTTAGAAAATTTTCAAAGTTGGAAATGAGAGGTGAGGAAGAAGATGAAGAGAGAGGTCCCTTTTCATATGGGTATGAGAATCTATTTATAGTTGTAACATCCCGAAATTTTATCATTTTAATTATGAATATTTAATTAATTTTAATATATAAATAATTGATTTTTAAAATATAACTAACTTATATTCAAATATAGAGATTATTAAAATATTTGAATGGTGAATTAAATATTAATTAAATGGATTTAATAGCCTTATTTAACTTCTTTTAATTAATAAATAATAATGGTGAACTCGTTTTGTAAATTCATGTATAATAATAAATAATTCGAATAAATATCGGTAATGAGAGTGAAAATTGTTTTATTGGTAAACGGTCTCGGAAAGCGTGAAATTATCATTCTGGAGCACCGTCTCGGATTTTGACGAGACTAGTGCCATCGGGACTGAAAAAATATGGTGATGTGTACCGACGAGTTTCGTGGCGATCGGATGTACGGTGTGATTGCGCGAGCTCGAAACACATAACAGTTAATTTTAGAAAATTAAAATAATAATATAATTTGATTATAAAAGCCAACTTTTGTATACGATGGAATTAAGTCCCGAAACTAGTTCCATTGAGTTCGAAGTAGAGGCATTTGGCTAGGAATGCCAATGAGCATGCCTCGATTGGAATTCGTGATTTTAGGGGTGAATAGTGTCGAAGATATTTTCTATACAAGGACACACATTTCTCCTTTTTCCCCCAAAACTCAGAATCCATGCCCTTACTCTAGCCTCAAATCCAATGGCTGAGATTGCTCCAGCCACAAAAGGCCGAATTAGGGAAGGGGTCCAACATGAAAAAGGTGTGGTGGCCTGGGGAGTACATCGCCGAAGGTGGATAAGGTCGCGACAGAGCGAGGCGGCATAGATCTGGGTTTTAACGCGACATCATTTTTGGGTTCGTTTGTGATCTATGGTCGTCGAGAGGAGGCAACTTGGGTGGCGTTGGGTTGGTTTGAGGCGGGACTTTCGACTAGAGGCAGGCGGCAGCCAGAGGTGACATACGATGGCATTAAGGTGCAGATGAACGAAAATGAAAAACGCGGCCAGGGTTTTGATTTAAGTGGGATTAGGGTTAATTGAGATTAACAAATGTAATTAGTTAATTGATTAATTATTTCAGTGATTAATTATTTAATTAATTTCAGAATGTTCTAATGCTCGTATCTTGCTCATTCGAGGTCGAATTCGGACGCAGTCAGTTGCATTGGACTCGTATCAATGTTATCTACGTATTGGAATTTTGGTGAGTTTACTCACCTCTAAAAAACTATATGATATGTGTAGCTATAGATTATTGTTGAATGCTTGGATGATAGTTGATAGTTTTTAAAGAAGTATAAATTAATGATAAAATCATAGTTATTTAATTTAATTACGTCTAACATACATTTATACTTTGTTTGTGATATCTATTTTAGTAGAATAAAACACCGTTCTGCTATAATTAAATTGAATATATTATTTTGGACATCTAGCAGAATAAATCACCGTTCTGTCATTGCAAAGTGAAAAGATTAGTTTTGAAGTCAATTAAAATATGGATTAATTAATAAATTATATGTTAGCTATTGATTGCTAATTGTTGATAATAATATATTTATTATTATTGTTTGACTTATTTGTTTGGATTTGAATTCCCGCTTGAAAAGCGAATTACATAAATAACCATTGTTTTGCAGGGGGCTTTTGAAGAAAGACCCAAAGGGGTTTCTTGTTCTTATTAATTTACTGTTATATGCATCTTACTTATGTTCTTATGTGCTTATATTGATGTCTAGTTATAATATGTGACATACTGTTTGATTTGTGAAAGTGACGTTATAGGGATTATCGCTATACCATCACTTATAAAATATCATTTTCTTAAAACCTTTGTGTGTGTTGGACTTATGCCTGTAATTTTTAAAAATGAATGTTCAGACACGTTTTTGCAATTTGAAAGTTGTTTAAACTATATTTTCAAGTATTTTTGATAATTTTGAAATAAAGGATAAGTGTTATTTAAAATTTATAAAAGGAGTTATAAATTTGATTAAATGTCTTTCGGGATAATTAATATTGTTTTAAATTTATAAAAGATTATAAATTTGATTAAATATCTTCCAGGATAATTAATGTTGTTTTAAATTTATAAAAGATTATAAATTTGATTAATTATTTTTGGGGATAATTAATGTTGTTTTAAATTTATAAAAGATTATAAATTTGATTAATTTTCTTTCGGACAATCAATATGGTTTTAAATTTATAAAAGATTTATATCAATTATCTTTTGAGATGATTAACATTGTTTTATATTTATAAAAGTATTGTAAATTGATTTATTTTCTTCTGAGATAATAAAATGTTGGATGAACCGAGGTTTGAAGTAATTTTGATTTACAAAACAAGTTTAGAAGTTATGGTCTATATAGCGATAGTCGCTATGGATGCTGTTCGGAGATATTTGGTTTTTGTAAAGTATTAAAAGGTTTTCTACTTTAAATATTTTGTAAATTCTTTTCAAATGGGTTCATAAAGATTTTATAAGTATTTGGATGGAATTTGGGGGTTTTAAACATATTTTAAATTATTATTTTATCTTAAAGTAAAAGGTTATATTGATATATTAATAATAAATTATTTTAATCAATCATTTTAATAATGATGTTTAAAGTTAATTAATAACTATAATAAAGCAGTTTAAAGTTAATATTTGTGATGTAAAAAGCCAAGCACAAGTTTGGTGTTTTTAAAGGTTTAAAAGTCAGCTTCGATTATGGAAAGTATGAGAAATTAAATTTTCGTAAACGATATCGCTTATATGGAGAGGATTTACTCATATTCTTAGCATTAAATGTCGAGGTATGGAAACTCGTTTCTATCTCGAAGGTTAAAAATGTCGTCAAGGAAAGACATTTATATGGAAAGGATTTGGTTTATAAAATGATTTAAAGATACATTTATATAAGTATGGTATATAAAAGATTTGTATAATTTAAAAAGTGTGTTTTATTAGTAAGAAGAGTTTTTGGAGAATTAAATTCCGTTATTGCTTGAAATGATTTTAATAAGGTTTTGAGAAAAGTAACGGTAATATTACTTGAAAGTATTGTAATAATAAATATTTCAAAGAGAATTTTTAAGAAAGATACATTTTCTTTAGATAGTTCGAGGAAAACATCTTGACTAATTTTGTGGTAATCTGAATAATATTCTAAGTGACGATCAAATGTTGCTTAGGCGAATGTGGTACTGCACATAGTAAATTATTCTATTTATCAACGTGCGATTAAAATTCAAATCTGAATGAACCTAAAGTGAGAGTTAGTTAATAAATTGTTAAATTTACTTTTTTTTGAAAGGAGTTAAATTTACTTTATATATAGAAATATATGTAGTATGATTTCAAAATGGGTTTTGAAATAAAAATAGAAATATAGAGTAATACTAGGCACTCTCCATCTATGGCTCTTCTTGATAGGTTTTTCGTTAGTGATGAAATCGAGGATAAATTTCCTATTTGTAGAGTATCTGGTTTGCCTTATACTTATTCTGATCTTGTCCTATAATTCTTACGTGTGATCATCATAGAGTTATTAATAGATCTTTTAAATTCGAAAAATATGGTTATTAGAATCCAATTTTTCGAATTTAATTAAATTAAATGGATTTCTACGAGCTTTTATAATATTAGAAATATGGATAATTCTGCAAAAAAAATTGTTTTAAAGATTAGGGGTCTTAGAAACTTTCTTAAAAATTGGAGAGAATGTTTTTGGTAGTATTAAAATTAAAAAAGAAAACATTCTTCCTGAAATACTTAAGATTAACAAGATAGAAGAAACTATGCAACTAAATCTAGGTGAGCGTAACGTCCTTGCTAATCTAAAAGAAGAGCTTAATACTATTTTACAAAAAGAGGAGGTTTTGTCGAAATAGAGATCAAGAATTCAATAAATTAATGAAGGTGATAATAATATCAATTTTTTTCATAATATGGCTAATGGTAGAAAACGTAGTAATACAATTAATTCTATTTTTGTGAATAACGAGGAATTGGTCGACCAGAGAGATCTTAATAAGGCTTTTACCGATTATTATAGAGATATTTTCGGTAATAAGAATAAGCATAGAATTAATGCTAGATGGAATGATCTTTATCCTTCTGATTCTAGCATTGACCTTTCTGAGTTAGATAATCCTTTTTCGAAGAGGAAATTTTGAAAGCTATTAATGACATGCCTGGTGATAATACCCTGGATCCTGATGGGTTTCCCAGTTTCTTTTACAAAATCTTTTGGGATGGTTTAAAATTCGATTTAATTAACATGTTTAACGAATTCTATTTCGGAAAATTGCAATTAGGAAGATTTAATTTTGCAAATGTTATTTTATTGCACACAAAAATCGGTGCTAATAATTTAAAAGATTTTAGACCTATTTCCTTAATTAATTGTTCCGTTAAAATTATATCAAAAGTTTTAGCTAATAGGCTTAGTATAAGAATGAATGATCTAATTGACTGTTCACAAACTGCTTTCATTAAGGGGAGAAATATCACTGATGGTGTGGCTGTTGTTCAAGAATACATTAATCACTGTTGTAAGAATAATATTACTTGTGCGATTTTAAAAGTGGACTTTGTGAAAACTTTTGATTCGGTGGATTGGGATTTTCTAGTTGATATGTTTCATGCTAGAGGTTTCAGTCATAGATGGATTAGCTGGATCATGAATTTTGTAACGACCCATAGGTTTTGATAATTCAAATTGTTAAATTTCATAAGATTTTGGAATTTAATGTTGGGAGAAATTAAAATTTAAGATTTATTAATGAGAAAATTAACTAGAATGAAATGTAATAATGTTAATTTAAGGTAATCGATAACCACTTTAATGTAATTTCAATTGATTGAAATGATTGTAAAAGTTAAATTTGGTTATAAAGTGTAAATAAGGAAATAAACAAAATGTTGTATTAAACGGTGAAATTGTATGTAATTAATTGAAATTGGTTAATATAGAATAATTAATCAGTATGTGAATTTATTAGTTTTGTTTGTTAACAATAAACATAGAAATGTGTTTGAAATTGCAAGTTGTAACAATTGTTTAATTATCATTTCACTATTTAATCCGTTGAAATTTAATTGGAAATCAATTGCAATTAATCTATTTAAATATTGCAGTTAATATGAATTAAAAGTAGAATATTGGTGTAATAAGTGGCAAACCAATGTTAATTATATTCATAAAGTAATAATGGATTGAATAATAAGATGAAAAATCAAATAAATGGATTTATTGGAATTTAAAATAATAATCAATGAATTTATTCAATTGAACTTGAACGCTGTAATTAGTGTAATATTTAATATTGAATTTGACGTGGGAAATTTGTTTTAAAAGATTATTTAATTTCCGTGTAATAAAAAAATGATAAAATTTGTTATTTATAAAATTTGAATTTGAAAAGTGATAAAATCAATTTAAAGAATTCAATTTAAAATAAGCTGATTTTAAAAGCTAACTTCTGTATATAATGGAATTTGGGTTTGAAACCTGTTTCATTGAGTTTAAAAATATCGAAAACATCTATTTTGATATATGGGGTGACCTACTTTCATTTCGGAAACGGAACGGGCTTTTCAGGTCGTTATTGTCTTTTCAATCTGATTCGATATGTTCATTCTTTCTTATCGAGCCTTGTCTATATAAATAGAATTTTCAAACCCTAGCAGCCTTTCTATTTCTTATTACAGTACGTACAATTTCATCTGTCTGTTCCTCCTTCTCAAATGGCAGAAACCCTTATTCCTAGATTTAATTGCAAATCAAATCAAATCGAAAAATTAAAACACTACGCCATAAATGGCCTACTGCAACACAAAAAAAATGTTGGCTCATGCCCGAAAAATGTTGCCATAGGTCTGTGGCAACACTTTTAGGGTGATGCAATTTTTGTCGTTGCCTTAGACCTCAAAGGCAACATTTTGACTATCTAAGGCAACATAAGTAATATTGTTGCAATAGAACCCTATTTGGGTCTATGGCAACACCCATAGGTATCTGTAGCAACATTCCAAAATGTTGCTATAGATATGAACTTTTTGAATTTGTGGGGCCCACAATGTAGAGCATATTTGATTTTTTAATAAAAATAAATATTTATTTAATAAAATGCTATTACACAGAATTTGATATTTAAACAGTATTTTATTAAATAAATATTTTATTTCAACATTTGAAATAGTAAAAATTCCTGACTCCACTATTTTACAATTCAATGATATATAACACTGATATTCACATATACAGATATTCCTCACTACATCACTCAGTTCACTCATTACATATGCAGTTTCAAGTTATACATACACCGACACTGACAAATATATGCCGAGCCGAAGGCGAGCCGAGTGCCGAGCCGAAGGCGAGCCGAGAAGCGGGTCCGGGCGCAGCGCCGGCGGGGGTCCGGGGCACCGCAGTCCCGGCGGGGATCGACCGATTCATCCGATTTTGGAAGATCGAGCCTTCTTTGAAACGACGTAAAATGATGCACAAATGGTAACTGCAAGCACTACAACAATAAATGAGACAACTGTAATAACTGGACCAACAACCACCTTCAAACCGTCAACAACCCCTGCCGAACACTCACATCACCACAATAAAACTTCTACCAACAATCACCTCTGCCACTCACAACCTGAACATTGTAATCATCAATTCACCATCAAACAGCAGTAATACATGAAAACGTGCACTAGATTATAAAACTGAACTTGGAGCTTCTAAGTTCAACACTATCTCCCTTAACAACAATTTAAAAATAAAACACTAAAAATTATCTATAAGGAGGATGTATATATACAAGTCTGTGAGTATTAACTAGTAAACGACATGAAGAAAATGATATAATGTGAATTATATACACATGATACCTGCAAAAATATAACTAGAAAATGATATAAGTTCCAAAGGAGCATTTGCACAAACATATGGGGGGCGTACTACCTTATTGAAATTACCAGTACCATTCCCATGCTTATCCTTAATAATGTCATCATCTTGCAATCTATTACCATTAGCAGATTAATTGTTGCGAGAATGACAGCTACATCTCGAGAGCAGTTCGGGTTTTGGGAGAAATTAAGGCGCTAGAAGGGTTTTCAGGTGAAGTGGTCTAAAGGAGAAAGGTAGAGGGGTTGGTGGCGAGCAGGTCTTCTGTTGGAGGCGAGAGCTGATGGCGACGACAGCGGTGGCAAAAGGGGTTTGAACGGAAAACTTTGTTTGGCTTCGGGTTTGGGTGTCGTGACAGGGCTCTGGTTGGAGCTAGATGGTCGCGATGGGTCAAGGGGTAGCTGGGGGTGAGGGTGACAATTTGGTGGCGGAGGCGAATGAGGAAGCAGAAGAAAAGGAGGGAGACAATTTGGTGGCGGAGGCAAATGGGAGGAGGCGACTGGGAGGAGGCGAATGGGAGGAGACGAATTGAAATGAAAACCAAAAGGGGATCTGAACTAGTTTAGGCGGGAAAATGAAATTTTGGGCCAAATTGCAGTGGTGATCCATTTTAACAACCAGATTAAATGTAGATCGTTGGATCGTATTCACGCGGATTGCTAATTTTATTAATTTTTTAATTTGAATACATCTATTGCAACACTATATAAAAATGTTGCATCGTGTTACACTTGTTTAGCTAGAGCAACACATTTTTATGGCTAAGGTAACACCAAAAATGCAACGTTGCAGTAGGACCAAAATTTTATAGCTGTCGCAACATTTTAGCTGGCAACACCTTGCAAAAGTGTTGCAGAAGGTCATTTATGGCGTAGTGAAACTCCTCAAACTATATTGAATTATATATCGTTGGAAAGCTCTCGATGAGCGCAACCCAAATCTGCTGTTCGTTTTTGCAATCGAGTTCTGGTTTTTTCGAGATTGGCCAAAGCATTCTCAGTCGTTCGTTTGATGGTTGATCAACGGCGATGGATCGTCGATTCGAGGGTATGGCTGCGTCGAGATGGGCGAGGGGAGTTCATCAGTGATGGTCGTTTGTAGTCATGGCGGTTGGATTTGGTCAGAAAATTCGATTAGGGTTTCGAATATGGGGCGGCGGTTGTGCTTTTAGGATTCGATCGGCGAAGTGGCGTTCGTCGCGAGGTGGTGGGGACGCGTGGCCGGTGGTGGCGCACGAACGGTGGCTTTCGATCAGTGGTTGCGATTGGCCTAGGAGGCAGCGTGGTTTCTTCAAACGAGTTAGCAGGCTAGGGTTCAAACGAACTGGAGATGGTCTCGTGCGCGTGAAGATGAGGCACGTGGACGAACTTGGGTATAGTGTTTAATTGTTTTATTATTTTATTTATCTCGTATTTTAAATCGTATAACTTCAAAACTTAATATCTTTTGCATACAAGGTCGGATTGACGCGCGGTTTTCTCCACTGCGATTGTATCGAAATTCCAGACATTATGGAATAGGTTTGGACGAATTCTGAGACTGTTAAATTTTGGGCTATAATTGGACTTTAAATCAATTTGAAATCAAAGGTGAGTGTTATAACCCACTCACAACTACTAAATTATCTCATGTTAGTTAAACTGAATTTATGACGGGATTAGAATTTGATTGGTTGATGTTGGGTATATTTAAATTGTCATTCCAGCTAAATCTGACTTTTATTGATTAAATTGCCATTTAATTTAATATTGATTTTTAAATTGCTAGATAAATACCTGTTAATGACAACTAGTTAATTGATATTATTTATTGGTCGATTTGAATGATGATTGTGATGGATGTTTAATTGTTGATATTGGATGACTGGATGTTATGTTATTTTATATATATTGATATCACACTGCAAGTTCCTTAGTTTATTGTTAGAAAATCCCTATGGGTTGAAATGATACATACCCTAACGATTTGATAGATTAGGGAGAAATCATTATGGGTTGAAATGATATACTTAAGCGATTTCATGGATTTGAAGTTAAATTCGAGATTGCGGGTTGAAATGATATATACCCATAAATTTAAATGTATTGTGGATTGAAATGATATATTTCCGTATCACTTGATCATAGGGTAGAAATTTATATACGGACACCGTATTGGTTAAATTAAATGATTTTAATCCTAAACCTTTGAAATTCAGTTAAATGATATTTTGAAATAAAATTTGGATTTATATAAACTGAATTATTTTTGAAAATCCAAGCTTTAAATGTTAAAATTGGAATTTGTTTAAATGAATTGTTTAAAGAAATTAAATTGAAATTCAGAGTTAGAATTGTGAAATATAAATGAAATTTATCAAAATTGAGTTATTAAAATGTTTGAATATCTAAACTTTGAAATCTATGAATTTGAAGTGCTTTAAAATTGTGGTTCAACCATGAATTTGAAATCAATATAAATTGAAATGATTTTGGGTATTTGTATTGAAAGAAAATTTAGTTTTGTTGAAATCTGGATATGGTCCAGATTTGTTGAAATGGAAGAAATAGTTTAATTTGATATTAATTTCAAATAAATTATTTTAATATAAACTGTTTAAAGATATATTATTTTGAATTCGGATTTATTTAGAATTTTAAACTGTTTATTATATAAACCATTTCCAATAATCAAACAATTTTATATTAAACTATTAAACTATATTAAATCTATTTTTAAACTATTTTAAACTATTAAATATTTTAATCTATTTTTAATCTATTTTAAACTATTTACTATTTTAATCTATATTTAAACCAATTAAATCTATTTTAAACTATTTAAAATATATTAAACCATTTTTAACTATTTAAAACTAATTTAATCTATTTAAACTATTTTAAACCATATAAATTATTTTAAAGTATTTTAACTATTTTAAAACCATTTTTAAAACCATCTAAACTATTTATGACTATCTACGCTATTTTCTAAATTTCAGACTGTGTAAAGTTGAAGTGTTTATATTTAAATTCTTGATTTAAAAGCGAACATGGTTAAATGATGTTATAACCTAAGTTGGGATTTGAAATGATATTTTCTAGTGAAATGACATATTGGAGTAAATATGATAATTTTGAAATGAGGATTTAACCTATTTTGTCGATATGATTTCAAAAGTAAATATGATTTTGAAAGTAAATATGATTTTGAAAGTGATATGATTTGAATTGAATATGATATTTTGATATCAATTATGAATCGGTTTTGGAAATGTAAAAGAACTATCCGGTGTGAAATAAGCATTTGGTTGTTAAATAGACCGGGATCGGATATTGTCATACTCTCTGCCAATATCGAAAACCACTAACAACTGTGTACGTGGTGGAAATTCCAGAATGAAGTAGGATGGTTTGGCGAACGATTCTATATGAGGTATTTACGTAGCCCTGACTCCCACGAGTCAGCTTGATGTGGCTAAAACAGGAGCTATACCGGGCCAAGTGAGGTCACTCTCCGATCGGGCACATTTCTTCGATACCATATTATGACTTTGTGATTGATTTGGTGGCCACACCTCGATTTGATTATGAGAGTGTGTTTCGAGGTGGGCGGTAGTAGCTGCTATGCGTTACCACTAGTCCAGGAGTGCAAACGGTATAATCCTACCCTAACATTGCCTCGCGTGCCTTGTCACATGCCTTATTGCACCCATTACGAGTTTGGTTTGTGTCGTACCTATGGAGTGCTCTCTGATAGCCCACCAGTTTACAATGGAGCTTACAGTACTGTGTAGACTACGATATTTATATAAAATGTGTTAAGGTGGATATGGGTAACGCCTTAACGCTATTTTAATATTTTACTTTACTGTAGGCACTATTGTAATAGTGTATTGTACTATGTATGTAGATAGTTTAACGGATCCTTAGGAGATGGAATCCCGAACATCTCTTAAGTTATTGCACGCACGTTAGACACTAGATAAGAGATGTTAAACCCCGTAAACATCTCTGAAGCCGTCACACTCATATTTATTTACTGTTGATTTAACTTACATAAGATCTTTTAGTTCTGACTCGAGTGTTTTTTCTTTTCATTACGCTCGGGCCAGTCTGAGATTTTCAGTGTGTTGAAGACTATTTTCTGGAGGACGAAGACGAAGACTTGGTATATTATTACTATTTATTTTATTTATTACATTGCATAATGTTGTTCCGCCGCATTTTTATTCATTTCTGTTGTATGTAACTCTGATCTGTATTGTAAAAGTATCATCAAATGTTATTTGTAAAACAACTTCATGAACTGTTTATTTGATTATTATATTTTATTATTCCGCTGTGAGATTCTGTGTTTTGTTTTCTTTCTTTACTCTTCTTTTCTTATTTACCCCATAACAATCCTTCCTTTTGAATGGTTTGAGTTTGACATGTGTGGTTTATTATCAATTTAAACCGTCCAAAAGGTGGGTCGTTACATTTGGTATCCGAGCGAGGTTTAGCGATAACCTTAGCTTTGTGGTGTCTGACTCATTAGAGATAGAGTAGTAATATCCTAGAATGATTCTGTCTAAGTGTATATATATGTATGAGAGAGCGTACTTTTTATTGTTATATAAATGTTTTTATATTGTGTTAATTTGTTTTGATTAGTATTTATAAATTTTGGTCGGTACATAGGATGCTATGACATCGATCAGAATTTCTAAACACTGAATAGGGCAGACCGACACAATATCGTTTTGAAATATGGGTAAATGAAATAATTTTACCTAGTATTATACTTTTGTATATAAAAGAATAATCTTTAAAATGTATATAATTGTATGTGATATGTTTGTTGTTCGATAATGAAATTTTATTAATATTGGATTGTAAAATAGAATTTACAAGTAAAGTAAATAAGAACTAAAATTTGAGAACTTAAGTTCCGAGATTTTGAAATTTGTTATCAAAAGATTTTGGAATGTGATATTAGTATTATTTGGAAGTATTTTCGAATATAAATATATTTTCAATGCGATTTAAAAGAAATGTTTTAAAGGAATTTTAAAAGGAAATAAGTCCTATACTTCCCTCCTCTGTCGCTGAAAAATAATTTCGGTAATGAGTGCACGCATCATCGACGTTCATTTTCGAGTTTCAAAGTGGAAAGACTGCTATAGTAGTTTTACTGCAAATTTTTTTGATAAACAAATCTTTATTTTAATCCAAAATAAAGGCTATGAGTATATCACTAGTACAAATAGGTCATTTGCGTCGATTGTTTATCCATGTTGCGACGGTTCAGCAACCATAGCAAATGCAGACGTCGCAACAGGCATAAACCTGTTGCTACGGTTATTTAACCGTCGCAGGAAACACTTTTTTGCTACGGTTTTCCTAAACAACCGACGCAATAGGTTGATTTTTTGCAACGGTTCTTTATAACAGTAGCGAAAAATCGCCATTTGAGTTCAAAATTGTTGCCTTTTGCAACGGTTGTTGTAAACAACCGACCCAATAACTTTATTTTGTGCTACGGTTCTTCGTAATAACAGTAGCAATAGACCTTTGGGTTGTTTCAAAAACGTGGCTTTTTGCTACGTTGTTTCTTACAATCGTCGCAAAAAAGAGGGAAAAAAAATATTTTTTTTGCTGAAGTTGTTTATATAAACTAGCTCAGTCGCATTTACAAAATATCAGTAATAGAAAAATATATAAACAATTATCTAATAAATGGCAATGAATACGAGAAATATATAAACAATTCACATAATTTAATAACATATATTATTTTATAATACACTTGCAATATTAATATCTTCTAATGCTTGTCTTTACAACCTTACATGATTGTGTCATCACATCCAAAAAAAACATGCAAAAAGGATCTTGTAAATAAACTTCAATGCCACTTCCATGTTCCAAGTTCCAAAAGCAATTAATCCTGTTACCTGAGTGTTTAGAAAAGAAAAAAAACACACTTAGGCATATAAATGGTAGGAAAATAATATATACCTTCTACACTGTTGACATAAATATCTTTATATTAGTAAAACCTCACTTTTGAAGATTTTGTTCACATGAAAATCTGTTCATTAAATATCCTAACAAACAAAGTTTGGTGCTTGTATATTTTCCAATGTTTCTTATCTCATTTTGTGATCTGTACGTCTTTTAATTATATATTTGCTAGCTGAAAGTTTACACTAATATTGTTTAATTAAGACTGTCATCGTAGAATATTTCTTCGCACCATTTCACATGGAAGAAGTTTAGCAAAGTCTTAATTAATTTATCGTACATAGTGGTAAAAAAGAAAACAAATTTACAAAAAAATTTATCCGACACTAAGCAACTTTATGTATTTCATATGTAAGCATCTTACTTTCAAACCATGTTACAACATTGATTACTGTATTTATCTTATCTAACAAATGGTATCCAACACTCTTATGACCAAAATGTTACAAAAACTGGTTTTGTATACAATCTAATTTTACTTAGCTTACAATTTTCATGGTCTGCCTAGTTTGATTAAACTGTAAAAACATATAGTACTCCAAACCTACAGTTAGAAAAGATATAAACAGCAAGTTATACTGTCTCCATGTATTCATTTCCAGATTGATGAAAACCGAAGGCATGTCATTCACTATACTAACTATCTATTTAAAGCAGTTTTCAGTTGAAACCAAAATTGACTTCATTTTTGCTTAATTCCATCTTTTTTAAACCTTTTTTTGATTGTATGAAATGCTTTTTAGGAGCAAGTAGCGAGCTGAATAAGTACAGATGATGAAGTTGAAGGGTTGATAAATTTTGGTATCTTCGATCTTAATTGATCGGATGTTAAATTTAGACATGCACGCATACTGAAGTCATGTAAGTATTATCGTTGGCCTATACGATTTACAAAACCCCATGCATTACTTTTTGTACCGATCTAATCTCCTTATGCTTCATACAATTACACAACAATGTTTGCTTACATAATCTATAACGAGGGTCAATGAGTATTTTTTTAACTGCTCACCCCAACACTAAGCAACTTTAGAAGGTACATGCAAAAAATCGTATTTAATTTGATATGAACAACAGCTTACGATTTATCTAATTCATGTAAAGCAAATAAATATATAATCAGAGTTTAAAGTAGTTAAAAATACACTCAACTGTTTAAAGTAGTTAAAAATACCCCAACTGCTTATGATTTCGCATACAAATATATAATCGGTTAAACAATGTAAAGCGAATAAATATGAAATTGATAGCTCTTTAACGTGTTTCAAGTTATCTTCTTTTGCTGGTGCATATAAAAGGAAATTATATATAATGAGCTCAAGAACATAACCTCTTGTTATCATTTGATCAAATAACCATGGAGTATCAAATATGTTTCTAGCTTTTGAAAAAGCGTATTAAGTGGGAACAAGAAGTGTTATCTAGTAAAATGCAGTAATATGACATTTGTTTCCAAACTTCGTTTTCAAAATTGAGGTATGCCTCAGTTTCAAAATAGAATCATGCTAAATTGAGGCATGGCCTCACATACAGACTAAAGCATGCCTCTGTTTTGCTTTTTTTTAGGGATACAAAGCGAGGCAGTGTGCAATGTCTCAGGCACAAACTAAAGAATACCTCAATTTGATATAAGTATAAAGTGGGGCAATGCCTCAGTTTGTTTTCAATGTAAAAACTGAGTCAATGGACGCCTCAGTTATAAATTGAGGAAATGAATGCTCAGTTTAGAGGCAATGCCTTTGTTTGTAGCAATGCCTTAGTTTGAGGTAGACCTATATAATGCAGACTATTTCCAAAACCTAAATAATTCAAACTATTTCCAAAACCTATATGATGTAGACACCATTCTCTTCCACATGACTGAGAAATAGGCTCATTCAATTACCAAATAAACAAGTCACCTATAAGAAGTATTGTTTTTTTAAATTAACCTAACTCTTTGTGTTAGGTAGATAGAAGAAAGAACAAATTTTCAATAAACATACAAGAAAAAATACTTTAACAAAATAACCTGGTGTATGGATGGTGTAGAGTCCATAAGCATGATCCTGTTGATAAACGAGAATGTCTACAACAATTGTGTCTACTTCAGATAACCATTTGAAATCCAATCCCTAACAAAAACGAAGCATTTTAATAACAAAAGTAATCTAAATATTGTTGACATTACATAACTCTTTCATTATGATGAATCCTTTTGCACCATGTCACTACACTAGAAAATGGATTTCGTATTGTCCTAAAAATGCCACTAAAGCTTATAGTAGCATTTTAGTAAAAATTTAAACTAAATTACAAGGAAAGAATGGTAAGGAGTCTAAAAGTCAAACACTGACTATTGGATAGGTATCAACTCAAAGAAACTAATAAACCCAATCGATATTTTATATGTTTGACAGCATCTTCGGATGCTAGAGTACAGGATTTGATAACACTAAGGTATTACAGTTGAACTTTATCACCGGGCATCAAGTGCAATAAAAGGTCCTGGTAGCAAGTCATTTTTTCCAGTGCATCATAAATATACACAAATTAAGGAAGAGAAGTGAAAATGGAAGTTACCTTCGTTACAGGATCATAAAGCAAACAAGTCATTGTGGTCGCTTGATATTTCCTGTGAAACAAAAATATTTTGGAAGCACCGGACAAAAATACATTACAAATGAAATCTTAATAGAAAATGTGTGCACCCAGGCAACAAGACATCGATGACAAGCAAAAAAAGGGTCCAAAGGTAGGTCAGAAACTTTGGTTCTGCATGGCGGAGATCCTTCAAAATTTAGCAACAGCGACTAGTGATGAAATATAAATGACTGATTATTAGAATTACGTAAATGAACCTTGACTAAAGATTTACAAGGAAACATGCATCATTACACTTCTAAATCCAGTGAAAAACCGCAAACATTTTTTTCAGATTATGTATTTCCAGTATCTTTCCAAAAGAGAAAGAAATTGGAATTATATGCTTCAAACAATGGATAAGTTTATAAGTTGTATCTTTTCACGAGCAGGTACATTTATGAAGCTAATAAAAATTCTTCTAAGTTATGTGATTTCGTAAATTATATCTCACACATTTTTCCATCTGTTATATATATTTACCACCCATAACTTCACTTCTTTATATAAATAAAGATATCAAAATATTATTCCACCATAGTTGTTATGAAGGTTGGAACACTTGCTTCCATAGAACATTCTATTCCATTCAGGATTTGGAGGTTAAAACCTCCAAAATTAACAAAATTATTTAGAAGATGGTACTCAGTATTCTTAGTTTGAAATAACAATTTTTTTGACCACTTCTTTCAAATAAAAAACTGCAAATGTCCTGGTATTTTTGGATCTTAACCATTGATTTCCACCTTATTCATAAAGACAAAATGATGTGCCAAAAAAATGTTCTGTTCTTGTTTAAGTGTACCCTCGATTATTTTAAGTGAACTCTACTTCACGATGTAAAATGATAAAATCAAGTATTATAGGGTTGTTATAAAATATGATTGGCAGCCGGGGAATCAATTCACCATGCACAGTCAATTGCAGCCAAGATTAATATTCCGTATTCCGTTCAAGCTTTTATTTATTTATTTATAATTAAAAGCTAAGGCCAAGCTGACACAATCTACCTACTATACCCATGGCACATATCTTCTCAATGTACATAGCCATACAATGATCACAGTTGCGTACCTGTGTACATTGGCCATTTGAAACAAATGTCTGCCTAGTAACATTATATCCAGAATTCGAAGCACCAATGATAATCTTACCAATGCCAAGAGGAGAGATAATCATGAATGAATCTATATTTTAGTGGCCACTTCAGCTACTATTTCGAGCATTTCCTTTCCAGATTCACATTCATAAAAAACAGGGTCTTTAATTACCTACGATTCTTTACTAAGAGCAGTAGACTCAAGCAGAGGAGAGATGACCGAAGTTGAGATAATTTTATCAATACCTAAAATAGGGCCAACATCAGATGGAGATGAGACGATCTTGGCAACAAAGGAGTTGAAAATGCCGTCACCATCATTGTCGGTAGAGACAAGAGTAGCAGGCGAAGATGAACAAGGCATATCGATGTCAGAGATACTGAGCATAAGAGAATTAACGATTTCAACACCAAGAGAAACATCGCTCAAAATTTGTAGAGGAGGCGCCGAGAAGAAGCGACCAGACTGGGGCGATTCTCAATCGACACCGCTCAACGAGGTTTTGCCTTGTGATTCTTGGTCATCGGAAGCGGGAAAGAGCTGCGGGAGGATGTAAAGAAAGAGGTCGGCGGAGTTGGAAGAAAGCGTTAAAAAATAAGTGGATCCGAGAAGAAGGAGCAGCAGTTTGATTTGAGATGTTAATACGCGATATTTGATCTTCCATGCTTTGAAACTGCAGTTTGATTTGAGACGAAGTAGCGGGCAGATTTAGTTTTTTTTAAGAGGGAAATGAAATTAGGTTATACGCGATTTCAATTTGGATGGGCTTGGGAAAGTCTACGTTTGTTTGCTACAGGTGAAGCATTAGGGCTGTAAATTTTGTACGAGTGTCCGATGTCCGTTCATGTCCGTAACCGAAATACGTCCGTCCGAGTCCGTTCGATTTTCATTTAGGACACGAGCTAGGACAAAAAAATTTATATGAGAAAAAATATTGTCCGGTCCGAGTTCGTTCGAATTCGTCCGAATTTCTTATAGTTCAGTATATTTGATGGAAATTCTATTAAACAACATAAAATTTGATGTAAATAGCATTGTCCGTCCGTGTCCGTTCGGGTCCGTGTCCGAAAAATGTATGTACGAGTCCGTCTGATTTCATTTAGGACACGAGTTAGGACAACAAAATTTGTACGAACATAAATCTCGTCCGATCTATGTTCGGTCCGATTTTATTTAGGACATAAACTGAACACACCTCCGTCCGGTCCGGTCCGACCGATTTACACCCCTATGAAGCATAACGGTCGCAATTTGCTTATGTATTCGCTAGTGCTGTATTATACAACCGGCGCAAATTATTTTTTAATTTTTTAGTCGCATTTGGAATAGATATTTGCTACGGTTATGAAAATAACAGTCGCAAATAACAGCGTATTTGTTACGGTTATAGACAAAAACCATCGCAAATTGCTTTTATTAAATTTTCTTCCGCTTCTCATAGACCAACTGCTACAGCTTTCAAGAAAAACCGTCGCATATTATACTATTTACTACTGTTTTTATCTAAACCGTCGCAAATAAAGTGACGCAACAGATAGATTGTGTATTAGTGTATGTATATGATTTGAAATGGAACTCGGCATTTAGTTCTTAAGGTTTTGGAAATTAGAGATTTCAATTATTATAATGAATGAAATCTTGACTATATTAATAATTGGAAACTTCTAAAATGGAAAATATAAGAAATTAAGAGTTAAGTGATTAATGAAATGTAAAGAAATTAAGTGTAATGACCCGCATTTTTTGATAATTAAAAATATTAAATTTAATAAGATTTAGAATTCAATATTGTGTGAAATAAAAATTTTATGATTTACAAATGGGAAAGACTATTATAGTGTGATTTAATAAGGTTGATTTAAGGTAACTGATAACTATTATAATGCAATTTTAATCAATGGAAATAATTGTAAAGTCAATTTGGTTATACTCGTAAATAAGGAATAAATTCAATGTTGTGTTAATAATGAAATTGTATGTCATTTTATTTAATTGCTTTTGGTATATACTGTGAAATCAATTATGTGTACGTAGATTTATAATCTGGTTGAAACAATAAGCTTGTAAATGTGATTAAATTACGTAAAAGTAACAATTGCTTATTTACCGTCTTATTATTTAATACATTGAAATTAATTTGGAAATTAATAAAATTTAATGTAATTAAATATTGCTATTAATATAAGTTAAGATGATAACTGTAGAATAAGAATGTAATGAAAAATGAATTAGTGTCAAATGAATTCATATTGGTATTGGATGATTGACTAATAAGATGTAAATCAAAATAAATGAATTTATTGGAATTTAAATTATAATTAATGAATTTATTGCAATTGCCATTGAACGTTGTAATTAGTGTAATATTTAAATCATAGGTTTAATAAGAATAATTTATTTTAAAAAGATTATTAAATTTCTCTGTAATAAAAAATGATGAAAATTGTTAACTATTTAATTTGAATTTAAAACAGATAAACCAATTTAATAATAATTTATTTAATTAACGTGAAAATTAGCCATTTTGGCCATTGTCTTAGATTTTGACGAAACCTGTTTCATCGGATCCCGTAACAGTGAATTATTATAGGATTTCAAGTTTCGTAGCGATCGGACTTGTCGTTTGATCGTACGGGCTCGAAACGCGTAGAAATCAATTAAAAGAACTTAAATGAATATAATCTGATTTTAAAAGCTAACTTCTGTATACAATGGGATTAGGGTTTGAAACTAGTTCCATTGAGTTTAAAAATATCGAAAACCTATATTTCGATATATTGGATGACCCATTTTCGTTTCGGCAACGAAATGGGCTTTTCGGGTCGTTGTTATCGTTTCGATCCAACCCTGCCTATATATAGGCAGTTATAAACCCTAGCTGTTTCTCATTTGATTATTTCTGTACGTATATCTTCTTTCTCCTTCTCAAATGATAGAACATCAAACATAATTCTCAAATTCCAAAACATAATTTCAATTTCAAAAAAAATAAAATATGCGGATCTACAGCGACCTCGGATCGCGCTTTGGATTCCAGAGGGAAAAACCCTGCAGCGACTTCGGGTCAGGAAGCAAATGGCTCGGGTCTCGGGTCGTTTTGGCAAAAACTCAGAGCAAGCACCGGGGATTTGAGGCGGCGGACCGAAGTTGAACCCGAAATCGACTCAGGGCCTAAATTTTCCAATCTTCTAAGGTTAATAACTTTTGCATACGAGCTCAGATTCATGCGCGGCTTTCTCAGTTGCGATCGTATTGAAATTCCAAACATTATGGATCTGGTTTGGATGAATTATGAGATGTTAGATTTTGGGCTTTTATTTGGATTTTAAATCGATTGGAAATCTAAAGGTGAGTGTTTTAACCCACTCACAACTACTAAATTGTCTTATGTTAGTTAAATTGAATTTATGATGTGATTAGAAGTTGAATTGTTTGATATATTTAAATTGTCATTCCAGTTAAATCTGACTTTTATTGAATTTAATCGCCATTTAATTTAATATTGAATTTTAAAGTGCTAGTTAATACCTGTTGATGATAATCAGTCAAATTATTGTTATTTATTGGTTGATTTGAATGATGATTGTGATGGATGTTTGATTGTTAATATTGGATGACTGGATGTTATATTTATATTGTTATAACACTGCAAGTTCCTTCAGTTATTGCTAGGAAAATCACTATAGGTTGAAATGATACATACCCGAACGATCTATAGATTAGGGAAAAATCGTTATGGGTTGAAATGATAAACCCGAGCGATTTTATGGATTTTGAATTTTATTCGGGATTGCGGGTTGAAATGATATATATCCGTAAATATAAATTATTGCGGTTTGAAATGATAAATATCCGTATCACTTGACCATAGGGTAGAAAATTATATACGGACACCGGATTGGTTAAATTAAATGATTTTTAAATTCTTAATTTTTGAATTCAATTAAATGATATTTTGAAATAAAATTGGATTTATATAAATTGAATTATTTTCAAAAATCTAAGCATTAAATGTTGAAATTGCAATTGGTTTAAAGGAATTGTTTAAAGAAATTTAATTGAAATTTCATACTTGAATTGTGAAATATAAATGAAATTTATCAAAATTGAGTTATTGAAATGTTTGAATATTTAAACTTTGAAATCTATGAATTTGAAGTGCTTTAAAATTTTAGTTCAAACATGAATTTGAAATCGATATAAATAGAAATGATTTTTGAGAATTTTATTGAAAGAAAAGTTAGTTTTGTTGAAATCTGGATACGGTCCAGATTTGTTGAATGGAAGAAATAGTTTAATTTGATATTAATTTCAAATTAATTATTTTAATATAAACTGTTTAAAGATATATTATTTAAATTCGATTTATTTAGATTTTCAAACTATCTACTATATAAACCATTTCCAATAATCAAACTATTTTATATTAAACTATTAAAGCTGTATTAAATCTAATTTTAGACTATTTTAACCTATTTTAAACTATTTAACAATTTTAATCTATATTTAAACTAATTTAATCTATTTTAAACTATTTTAAACTACTTAATCTATTTTAAACTATTTAAAACTATTTTACTCTATTTTAAACTATTTTAACCCATTTAAACTATTTTAAAGTATTCTAACTATTTTAAACTATTTTTAATCTATTTACGACTATCTATACTATTTTATAAATTTTAGACTGTGTAAAGTTGAAGTGTTTATATTTAAATCCTTGGTTTAAAAGCGAATATGGTTAACTGATGTTATAACCTAAGTTGGGATTTGAAATGATATTTTCTAGTGAAATTACATATTTGAGTAAATATGATGATTTTGAAATGAGGATTTAACCTATTTTGTCAATATGATTTCAAAAGTGAATATGATTTCGAAAGTGATATGGTTTGAATTGAATATGATATTTTGATATCAATTATGAATTGATTTTGGAAATGTAAAAGAACTATTCGGTGTGAAATAAGCGTTTGGTTGTTAAGGAGACCGGGATCAGATATTGTCATACTCTGCCAATACCGAAAACCACTTTAACAACTGTGTACGTGGTGGAGATTCCAGAATGAAGTAGGATGGTTTGGCGAACAATTCTGTATGAGGTATTAACGTAGCCCTGACTCCCTCGAGTCAGCTTGATGTGACTAAAACAGGAGCCACGCCGGGCCAAGTGAGGTCGCACCTCCAATCGGACATGCTTCTTCGATACCATATTATGAATTTGTGATTGATTTGGTGGCCACCCCTCGATTTTGATTATGAGAGTGTGTTCTGAGGTGGTCGGTAGTAGCTGTTATGCGTTACCACCAGTTCGGATCTGCAAAACGGTAGTATCCTACCCTGGGCATTGCCTCGCGTGCCTTGTCACATGCCTTATCGTGCCAATTACAAGTTTGGTTTGTACCGTACCTACGGAGTGCTCCCTGAGTATCTCATCAGTTTGGTGGGGCTTATAGTATCTGTATAGACTACGACTGTGACGCCCCACCTCTATACCCGCGCTAGCCAAGGACACTATGGGGTAATGCCGTCGACTAGCATGAAGAATAAGGCTGTTGAGGAGTGACCATCTACGTAATTGCTTTGTGCGAGTACCGATATGTCAGATAATATAACTTACATTTCATTTCAAGGGGAGATCCGACATATCCAATACAAGCTCAAAGCTACCACACAGTGGCTAAGTGGCCTTCGGAAGCAAATATAGAAATAAACATAACAGAAATCAGTCACAGACATTCATATCACAAAGGCGAAATCAGATATGAATATATCACATAAAGGTGTACATCAAAGTAGTGGTCAATCTAGGTCCACTACATCACAAAAGAATAGATACAAGTGCAAGACAAAAGAATAATTATACATCACGGAGTCTCTATCTCAAATGTATAATAACAAAAACTACAAAACTATGTATTTAGACAAAAGTCAGAAGATGATCGTAGATAAGGAGTCAAGCAGAAGCACCTGTAACATCTCGGTCTGACCCGAGTATTATTTAATAAGAAAATAATAAACAGATCAGCCTAGCTATAAATATCACATATAGAATGAGATAAGAGTAGAGATATAACAAAAACGTATGATAACAATAATGTCAAACTGTGACAAGTATACTTTTAAACAACAACAAAATCACACAATATCTCAAGAATTTCAAAGCACCAAAAAGAACGTCATATTCTTTATTTTATTCACCAAACCCCAAATATTGACAAACATATCATTGCCAATCACAAAAAGAGGCGAAACACAAATTCTAGAAATCATCAACTAGAAATCCAAAAATCACAAAAGGGGGAGGCCTATCACAAATGGGAGCATGAAAACTCACCAACACGTGTATCACAAACGGAACGCTATTCCATGGTCGCTAACCATATATTTTGAGCCGAAGCTCCACAAACAGCCCGAAGACCACGGGTAGCTACCCCGCTAAGTTTGAGCCGAAGCTCCACAAATGGGGTTTTTAGTCCTCACACAAACTAATAGACATCGCTAGTCTAAATCACAAAATGATCATCATCGATCAATAAAAAGTGTGAATTACACTAAGCTAGTAAATATAAGAGTTTAGCTTCATGTCCCATAACCACTAGCTTAACTTAAATATTTACGAACGAATTGTAGATTTCCACTCGAAAATTGTCACAAGAGTTCAATCGAACAAGTCCAAGAATTAACCGACGAAGTAAACGCAAGCGTTTCATACCACTTGTTTTACTAAGCCGTTTAATTAGATTTCTCATACGAATGAGGTAAAGGTTTGAATATACTAATAGATTGGAAAACGGTTTTATAAACGAGCTTTGTATTAAAAGTAGAGTTGAAATCATCTTGTGAAAGAGTTTGAATATTTACTACTAGTATAGAAAACCTTTATATTTTAAAGTGACAAATCACAGAAATGATTGTAGAAGCAATCAATCATCAAAAATTCACATACGAAGACGTGAATAAAATCCAAAGAAATCGATAGCGAATCCATCAAAAATGGATATCCTCAAAAATCTCGAAGAAGAAGTCATCAAAGTCGATAATAAATGATAACAACAAATCGGATAATCACGAATCGATAAAAATCGGAACCTCAAGCAAAATAGGCAAAATAGACTGAAACAAGCAGGTCAGTCGACTGAACTAGGTGGTCAGTCGACTGACACAGGGACACGAATTTTGTGTCCCCATGGTCAGTCGACTAATACAGACCCAGGCAAATTCCTGGGTCCTGGTTCAATCGACTGACCCACTGGTTCAGTCGACTGAACCTGTTTCTAAGCATTTTTTATCTTCTGGTTCAGTCGACTGACCTCTTGGTTCAGTCGACTGAACCTGCTTCAGAAGCATATTCAGCCTAGCCCCCTTGTTGGGAAAAATCAATTACACGGAACGGGAGCGAACGAGCAAGCAACATCGACTTGTGATTTACGCCAAGCGACAACCCAGCCTTGTATGGCCCTTCGAAACACCCCTCTAACGTGTTCAAACATCAAAGATTGGATTTTTAAAGTTTTGAACTCAAAACACCAAAAATTGGAATATTCACCAAATAAATCCAAATCAAAATCAAATGAACATGTAAATATGTTAGGAATTCATACATAACAATCAAAGATAGTTATAGACATAGATGTGAAATAAAAATCTCACCTTTTTACTCAAAACAACAAAGGAGAAGCTTGAAAACAAAAGGAGGATCAACTACTCTTCAACTTCAACTCTAAAAGCTCCAATCTAAGATCATAGGAAAATATTTCCTAAGTTAGGTTATAGGAAATTTCTGAAATTGGAGAGAGATTGAGAAGGAGAAGAAGAAGAGGATGCTTACCAAAGCTTCATTTGAATTTTGGAGCTAGAACTTGAATTTGCAAAGAAGATTAGGGCTTAGGAATTCTAATTCCTTTTCTCTTCCCCTATTTTTCTAAAGCTTGAGTGTTATATTATGAAGGATCGAAGAGGAGTGGAGTGGAGTTGGGTTGATATGTTGGGTTAATGGGCTAAAACCCAAACCCAAAGCCCTAAATGAAAACATCAAAATTTTACTCAACTCCAAACATATCGATGTTTATACTCAAAAAAGTTGTAAATGCCATTTTGGACTCAATGGAGGTGGTCTCGAGTCCCAATTCGACTGTTTACAAAAAGTAGCTTTTCAATCTTTAATCCGATTAACGATTCTATATTTAAATAAAATATTTAAATATTCAATCGTAAAATATGCGGGTTGTTACAATGACATTTATACCTTGAGAAATACCTTGACCACGAGAAGTGTTAGCAGAGGCTTGTACAACATTTAGCTTGGCCTCCTTCTTGCCGTGAAGTTTGGGACACAAAGATATAGTGTGACCCGAACTCTTGCAATAGCGGCAAGAAAGAGACTTCGAACACTTGTTTTCATAATGGTCCTTAGAACCACAATTGTAACATTCTCCAAGACGAGAGTTAAGAGTATTTGTTACCGAAGTTGTTTGCTTCCCTTTCTTGTTGGGATTAGACTTGAATTTAAAAGGTCTCTTCTTATTGATGTTTTGTTTGACCTCAACATCACTTTCTTTATCGGCCTCTTCGAGTCGAAGAGCGATATCAACTAGCTGATCAAAAGAAACTTCCAGTTTTAGAAGTAATGGTTTCTTGAGATTCTTATTCAACCCGTAGACAAATCTCCGATTTTTCTTCAATGGGGGTATTAATATACTCGACCCCATATTTAGATAGAGATTCAAAAGAAGCGACGTAATCCGTCATAGAAGATTCACCTTGAACAAGGTCAATGAAGCAGCGAGCTAGAGATACTTTCTCAGCTTCCGGCACAAATTTTAATTCGAACCTTTCCTGGAATTTCTCCCAAGTAAAATCCGCTTCAATAATTTCAGAGATCAAAAGCTCGTACCAATCTAATGCTCTTTCTTGGAGCATGCTAGAAGCCACTTGGACTCGATGGAGATCATTAAGATTCATGCGAGAAAAGATGCAGTCGCATGTTCGAAGCCAAGCCTGGACTTCTATAACGCTCTCGGAACCTTTGAATGGCTTTCCACCCAAACTGGTGTAATCACTGCACAAGCGTGCAAACCCAGATTTAGGATGGGTGGGCTCTGGAGTGGGTCCGATAGCATGAGCATTCCTTACAAGATCTAGAAGTTGCTGAGCAGACATAAATACTCC